>CM035144.1:97182325-98382325 GCA_020205605.1 Panax ginseng | reverse complement strand
AGCTGTTGGATAATGATTTATTGATGTATTCTTCAAAATTGGGGATAAAGAGTTGATTAGGAAAACTGTTATTAATGCTCTTAGAGTCCTGTTATTGTTAAGAACAACCATATCTCCTCATCTGATTCACTTGATGAGTTGTTGGACAACTATTTAAGTGCTATATTAAGGCCAAGTGATGGAACTTCAATTTCTTCTTCTGCAGTTGTATGCTACACTCTACGATTTTCCTTCTTGAGCCTTTTTGCAATTTTCTCAATCTTCCAGCTTCACAGATTGAGAGGATCGAGTCATAAACTAATAAAGAAACACATAATAAATAAAAACAACTAATTATTACCCAGCAGCGACGCCAAAATTTTGGTAATTGTCATTTACACTCCAAAAAGTAAAAATCTTACTTTCACCCTACGAACTCAGAATTTAGCACAATATATAAATAACAAGGGTCTATCCCATAGAGAATAATGTTATTCTAATGTTTCTAAATAAAAACTGTTGGGAAACTGCATATTTTGATTTGATGTTTAAAATAAATGTTTATGATTTTATGTAAAGTCCTTCAAGGAATATATGTACAAGGACTTAGTGATAGATCAAATAGATCTGTTAAGTTGATCTAAGCTTTTAATATTTATCATTCTGTAAATAAATGTATTTATGAGGAGATCAAAGATGTTAGGTTGATCTATGTCTTGAGATGTAATAGATAGGCTTCAACAAAATCGTAGTCTATTGAGCTGATCGAGAGTTTGCAGAAGCCAAGGCAGAATCATAGAGCATCGAGGATCGTAGTATATCTGCCTTGAGGGGCCTCTTCGAAAATCGTAGAGTGGTCCAAACGTTTGCCGAGCCAACTTAGAGATCGTAGTGTGCTCTCGAAAACGTCGAGTCTGCAAGACAAGCAAGTAGAGATCGTAGTGTGCCAAGTCCTTAAGAGAAATCGTAGTGCTATTGTTTGCTAAGTATCGGATCAAGCATCAAGGTGGCAAGACACCACGATCTGAATCGTAGAGCATCATATGTATGTCAGAAGCAACAAGCCTTACCCATTGGTTAAAGATAAATCCCAACAAATGTGGAATGGGTTATAAACGTTGAAGTCCTCACCAGTCCCAATGATGCAAAAGATATCCTTAGTATACAACAAAAGAAACGTATTGAAGAAGCTAAGGAAAGTACCATGGGTCAGAGGAAAAAACACCTTTTCAGGTGTTAGGTGAGATGGCAGTCTGCTGTGTTAGTGGGCCAGAATACTAATCAGAAGATGTGCAGAAAAGTCTCCATCAAAGTTCAAAAATGTCAAACGGATTTAATGCTTCAACGGACATCTTCAACGGATACATTTCAAGGATCACATATATGCAAAACATTTGCAGATGAAAGAAGCAAGCAAGCATTGAATAAAAACACTGAAGAACACTCAACGTTAAACTCTCAACTCTACGATTTGAAAAAGAGAAAGCTTGCTCAGCTACTCAGTTCTTTCGAACAAAAGCTTAACGGCAACTGAGTAGCACCAATCAAGAACTTATCAACCACCAACCAAGTGAAGTAAGAAGTTCCAAGTCAGAAGGACTTGAAGAGTTCTAAGTGAACTGTGAAGAACCAAGTCTACTGGACTTGAAGAGTTCAAAAGTGAACTAAGAAGTGCCTAGACTGCTGGTCTAGAAGGAATTTATGAGATTCAGAAAGTGTAAAAGATACCCTTAGTGGATTTCCTACTCAAGGAGTAGAAGAGTGGATTAGGAGCTTTAAGTGTCTGAACCATTTAAAACTGCTGTGCCTATTACATTCTTGCCATAACTGCTATAAATGCTATAACTGTTATAACTACCTCACTCTCATTAACTCACCATATCTAAGAAGGAGTTCAAAAAAATCTTAATTCCGCTGTGTTTGAATCATTAACAAAACTAACAAAGTATTCAAAGAAGAATTTTAAATATCTATTCAACCCCCCCTTCTAGATAACTATTGTGCCTCCGGGAACTAACAATTGGTATCAGAGTAGGTTCTATCAAGCAGCCTACAAAGTTTAAGTAGATCCAATGGCACATCTAATAAGTGAATCAAAGACTGGAGGAGGCAGCAAGCCACCTATGTGCAACAAAAACAAATTCGCCAACTGGAAAGTTCGGATGCAAGCATACATGGATTCAATAGATGAAGATCTATTTGAAACTATTCAGAATGGGCCTTACGTTCCTACAAATCTTACACCAACTCTAGATGACCCAAACAGAATACAGATCAAGGTCAAAGAAGAATGGACAGACAACGAAAAGAGAGCTGTTCAACTCGAGAAAAAGGCCAAGAACATTTTGTTCCAATCCTTAGAAGATGATCTGTTTGAGAATGTGGTCAACAACAGAACATTAAAGGAGGTTTGGGAAGCATTACTCATCATGCATGAAGGAACATAAGAAGTCATAGAAAACAAGCAATCCCTCCTGACTCAGCAATATGAGATGTTTTGTAAGATCCCAACTTTTTATAAATAAAATTGAATTTTCCTCTAATTATTATTTTAAAATAATAAGGTGTTAATTTGATATAATATTTTGGTTATGGGTGAAATGTGCAAATTTTGTAAAATAAGCAAGTGGTTATAAAATATCCATTTTTGTTGGGGAATATTCGTATGACGGCGCAACCATTTGTGGGCCCCATAACGGAATAACTGTCGGATGAAGAAAATGACAACTTTAAGTTTTTATAAATAACGGCGTAGTTGTTACCGTTAACACTGTTGGAATACCTGGTGGTTAAAATACAGTAATACGCGTGGTTGCACTGTAAGACCCCAACTTTTATGAATGAAGATGAATTTTCTATAATTATTATTTTTGAATGAATTTGATATAATGTTATAGTTGTGGGTAATATTTAGGAATTTTACAAAGTACGCAAGTTGTTTATAATATTCGATTGGTCGGGGAATATTCGTTTTAACAGGGAATATTCATACGAAGGCACAATCATTGGTGGACCCCACAACGGAATTATTGTCGGATTGAGAAAATGACAAAAATATTTTTATGAAAATAACGGCGGAAGTTTTACCGTTAATTGTTGAAACATCCGGTGTTAAAAGTACAGGAATACGTGTGGTTGCATAGTAGCACACGGTATTGATTATTGATGCTTATGTGAGAAGTCATTCATTTTTATTCAATTATTGTCGATATTTTATATATTATTAAATCAATAATTGAGATGACAGAGTTATTAATATTATTATTTGCATTATTAACGATGTCTAGAAGTTCTGCCAAGGAGAGGTTTGATCACCTAATTGCGCGCCAATTGGGAGAAATCCTTATTGGAAAGCCCCCTCTTTCTTGAGAACTACCTGGTCGATTAATAGTGTGAATAATAATAATGATGATGAAGTTTTGTTTTATTAGTATTATTATTGTAATAAAACAGAAAAGCTTTTTATATAAAACAGAATACTTTTATAAAGTTATTCGTTTTATTAGACAATAATTAGAATATATTATATTTTATTGTAAACCAATCTGGATCGTCCGTTTAAAGTAAATCGATCTGGACCGTTTATGGATTGGAACGGTATAAATAGAAGCTCATTCCTTCATTATTTCTTACGAATTCACTGAAACTCTAGAGAGAGAAACTATAGAGAGAATTATTCTTCTATCTTGAGCGTATTTCTTTAGCGTTTAAGAAAGCTTTAAAGCGTGGTGCAAGTTTCTTCAAGTATATCCCCGCCTACCGCTTGTCGAGTACTCTTCTTTATAAGGTAAGGGTATTATTTTTTTATATTCATGAAGAGAACTTCATTATTCCAGTCTTTTATTATTTTGTTGAATAACTCAGATACGCTGGCTACCCTATACTTGGTGAAATTCTTCATTATTCCATTATTTATTATTCTCATTGAATAACTTTTGCCTATGCGCATACCGCATACATGGTGAAATTTTGTTGTTATTCCATTCTTTATTATTCTATTAGAATATCCTCGTCATCAAGGCGTTTTACTGGGACTGATTCCGCCTTTATTATTCGTTAGAATATCCTGTACAGACGCTTTTATGCGCCGGACTGGTTCCGTTATTTATTATTCTCGTTGAATAACTCGTCTCATGCAAGCACCGCATGCATGGTGATTTCTGTTGGTATTCTATTCTTTATTATTCTGTTGGAATATCCTGTCGGTGCGTATTACGCCTGACCTGATTCCGTTATTTATTATTCTGTTGGAATAACCTGTCTATGCGAAGTACCGCATGCATGGTGATTTCTTTTGTTATTTTATTCTTTATTATACTCAGTTGGTTAAAGTTTTGACTTCTATACTCCATGAAATTGGTGGAATATCCTTGATATTTACGCTTCATCCAGTATCTTTTCGTGAAAATATTCTTCTGAGCATTCTTAAATTTTACTCTACAAAGAAGTATCATGTTGACAATTTGGACGTTATTAGTTCCTGAATAAATTAATTCTTGAACTTGTTTTATTGAATTCTTATATCATTGTCATCATCCTCATATTTATATTTTGTTGAAAGTCATCTGTGGCCTGTAGTGCATAGATGGACTTGGTATGATTATGACCATGGATTACATTCGGTTGTAATCATGATCGTAATGTTACAAATGATGTGGTAAAAGTCCTCATTGGCCCGTAGTGCATTGATGGACAGTTGTTGGCATGATCATGACCATTGATGAATACACGAATATCCTTGGCCCGTAGTGCATGGATAATTTGTGGTTGTGATAGTTATGAATATCCTCGATCAGTAGTGCGGGGATGAGGTGGATTATTTATTAAGCGAGTCCCAAATGATAAAAGTGATGAAAACCTTTTAAATCATAAAAGATAGTAGATTTTATTCTCTACTTGACTCTTTTAATGGATTGCATGTTCATTTAAGCTTAAACTTGATGTCTATTGTATTTTATCGCTTTAACATCATTGAAGACTAATGATAATTTATTTTGCATTATCTTAGTCATAATATTTCTTCTTGGGCTAGTTGAGCTACCCTTTCTTTCACTTTTTTCTTCTTGAAATGAGAACGTAACCGGGACTAGTCGGGGAACGGAGTGACGGTCCAGATGATAGTATTAGTAGTTCTCATTATTCTATTAAATAGTGTGACAATAAATGTAATGAGGACTTATTCTGAGAGTGGATATTGTCTAGAAGACAATATTTATATTAAAACTCACAGCTTTCTTGTTGTATATTAAAGATTGTATTTGTATTCTGTACCATGTATTTGGAAACTCAGAATAGGTGATGAATACCTATTTTGGGGGCGTCACAGTTGGTATCAAAGCTTAGGGATATGATCCATAGCTAAGATGTGAGATAAGAACTAGGAAGGGAGAGACGGGGAATTCCTTCGCTAGTATGACCTACCTAAGTTTATTTGATATTTAATTGGTCGGTCAGAGTATAGGGATAATATGTGATATGTTAATTAACCCTTGTTTTGTGGCAGTATTTGAAAATGGCATTTGAGAATGTTGAGAACATCAATGGAGCCGTTGAGTCTCCACAGATCAATAACCAGGATAATGTGCATCAGGAAGGAGACAATCCTCATGAAAACAACAACACTAACCAAATGATGAACGATGGAATGTTCCGAGGCTTCATTCAATTCATTCAACATCAGGCGAGAGAGACTCCTGTCTGAAATGCAGGTGGAAACACTGAAAACTCTCGGACGGTCACCGCTAAGCAGTTCAAGGAACTGGGACCACCGGAGTTTTTTGGAGAGCCAAAACCACTTAAGGCGAAGACGTGGATAAAACAGATCAACAAGATATTTGATGTCTTGGGTTACTCCGAGGAGCAAAAGGTTCCCTTTGCCACCTTCATGTTATGCGAGGCAGATGATTCTTGGTGGGAATCAGAAAGCGTGACTCAACTTGCACAGACCGAAGATGTCTTGGGAAAAGTTCCAAGAATTGTTCAACGACAAGTACTTTCCCGAAAGTATTCGTCACATGAAAGAGGTAGAGTTCATTAAGCTGGAGCAAAACAACATGACCGTGTCGCAGTATGAAGCCAAGTTTGCCGAGTTGTCCCGGTTTGCGTCCCATTTGGTTGATAATGAGGAGAGAATGATGCGAATGTTTCTAAGAGGTTTGAAACCCGAGATACGTTAATATCTTATCTCTCATAAACTGTGTTTGTATTCAGATGTTGTTAATAGGGCTCAGTTATTGGAGCGCGATAATGAGTCAACCCAACCAAAAGAGAGCAAAGGTAGAAATGATAATACCAAAGATAACAACATCATCGAAGCGGTGATAATAAGCATGGAGGGAATCAACATGCCAGAAATGGTAACCACTTCGGTGGTAATCATGACCAAAGCAATAAGAATGGATATTTCAAGAAGAGGAGATTCAACAATGATGGAAAGACGTCAGCATCATCACCTGTTGTTAAGGAAGGAGAATGACCACCTATCATATGCTTCAAATGCGGAGGGGAGGGACACATCAGTCCAAACTATGCGATGCCGTCCAAAGCATGTTATAATTGCGGAAAAGAAGGTCACCTAGCCCGATTTTATCATTCACTGAAGACAAGTTCAGCTAGGATGGAGGCACCAAAGAACGCCTCAGAAAAATCAAAGCCAGTAGTGTAAGGGAGAACATTTTCCATGACCTCCCAGAAAGCAAGGAACCCGAATGAGGTCATCACGGGTAAGCTTATCATAAACTCTAGCGAAGTATATACCTTATTTGATACCGGATCTACCCATTCCTTTATTTTTCCTACTTGCGCTCAACGTTTAAATTTGACTCCGGAGAAATTGGACTTTGACTTATCTTTTGAAACTCCGTTGGGAGAAACCTTCATTACATCTACTATTTATAAGTCTTGTTTGGTTCAAATAGGTACCCTCACATTACCCGTCGATCTTATTTCATTGAAAATACTTGCATTTGACGTAATTCTAGGGATTGATTGGTTAACCACTCATCATGCAAAAATTAATTATTTTCGTAAGGTTGTTAGCTTTCATATTCCTAATCAACCTATTATGCGAATTCAAGCAACCAAACCATTTAAATCAATCATTGTCATCTCAAGCCATAAAGCTATTCGTTTATTGAAAAATGAATGTCAAGCTTTCTTAGCTCATGTCACGGATCTAAACAAAAATACGTCAGTTTTGAATGATATTTCTATTGTTAATGAATTTCCTGACGTATTCCCTGAAGAACTTCTTGGCCCCTACCCCCAGAGCGTGAAATTGAATTTTGTATCGACCTTGAACCCGGTACAAAACCCATTTCCAAAGCCCCATATCGAATGGGTCCTATTGAACTTCAGGAGTTAAAGACCCAACTGCAGGAATTGTTAGACATCAGTTTTATTCGTCCAAGTACTTCTCCTTGGGGTGCTCCTGTCCTATTCTTGAAGAAGAAAGATGGGAGTATGCGACTTTGTATTGATTATCGGGAGTTGAATCATGTCACCATCAAAAATAGGTACCCATTGCCACGTATTGATGACCTGTTTGACCAGTTGCAAGGCGCCAAATTCTTTTCAAAGATTGATCTTCGTTCCGGATATCACCAATTAAAGATTAGAACCGATGATATTCCAAAAATGGATTTTAGAACTCGGTACGGGCATTATGAATTCCTAGTCATGTCTTTGGGATTGACTAATGCTCTTGCTGCCTTCATGGATAGGATGAACCGAGTATTCAAGGAATATTTGGATCACTTTGTGGTCGTCTTTATTGATGACATCCTTATTTATTCCAAAAGCCGTGAAGATCATGAGCAACACTTGAGGCTGATACTTCAAAAGCTTTGTGAATATAAGCTTTATGCCAAGTTGAAGAAATGCGAGTTCTGGCTTGAGGAAGTAGCATTCCTTGGGCACGTGGTATCAAGTCATGGAATATTTGTTGACCCAAAGAAAGATTGAAGTCGGAGCAACCTAAATCGATGACCAAGTACGTAGCTTTCTCGGCTTAATTGGTTATTATCGGAGATTCGTAGGAAGGGTTTTCTAATCGCTACTCCCTAACTCACCGGCTCGAAAAGATACAAAATTCGATTGAGCGAGGAATGTGAGAAGAGTTTTCAAGAACTCAAGAGAGACTCATTTCAAAGACCTGCTCGGCAATACCATCCGCTCTGGAGGATTTGTCATCTCAAAGTGATGCTTCGTGCAAAGAGTTAGGATGTGTTCTCATGCAACATGGGAAAGTCATAGCCTTATGCCTCTCGATAACTCAAAAGAATATGAGAGGAATTATCCTACTCATGATCTAGAGTTAAGTACTATTGTCTTCGCACTTAAAATTTGGAGGCATTACTCGTATGGGGAGAAAGTGGAGATCTTTACAGATCATAAAAGCCTCAAATATTTTTTCACTCAAACGGAACTAAACATGCGACAGCGACGTTGGCTTGAATTATTGAAGGATTATGATCATACCATCCAATACCATCCTGGAAAAGCAAACGTGGTAGTTGACGCATTGAGTAGAAGATCATATGCGGCACGAAAGTGCGATATTGTCAACGCAAAGGCCCGCTTTGTATGACTTCATGAAGGATGGAGATAGAGATAAAGACTCTAGGGACCCACGTGATGATGGCGAATATACGAGTAGAACCGACTTTAATTGATAAATTTAAAGCTGCTCAAATTACAGACCTGGAGCTGATGCGTATGAGGAAGAAAGTACAAGAAGGTGCTATTCTGGAAGCAAGAATCGATAAAGAAGGAATACTTCGAGTTAACTCCAGACTTTGTGTTCTTAACGACCCTGAGTTAAAGTATAAAATCATGATGGAGGCGCACAACACACCGTTTGCAATCCATCCTGGGAGTACTAAAATGTATCATGATCTTTAACATACATTTTGGTGGGGCAATATGAAGAGAGAGATAGCGCTGTTTATCTCAAGGTGTCTAACGTGTCAACGAGTCAAGGAGGAGCATCAGGTACCAAAAGGTCCATTGCAACCACTTGAAATTCTAGAATGGAAGTGGGAGCACATTACCATGGATTTCGTTACTGGTCTTCCCAAGGTTTCTTAGGGTATAGATGCAATTTAGGTCATTGTTGATAGATTGACCAAGTCTGCTCATTTCTTACCTATACTAGAAACTTATACACTTGAACGTCTTGCTCGTATGTACATAAACGAGATTGTAAGATTGCATGGTAAGCCAATATCCATAGTTTCTGATCGAGACCCAAGATTCACTTCACGATTTTGGGTTAGTTTGCAAAAAGCTATGGTCATGGATTTACGATTTAGTTCGACATATCATCCTCAAATGGACGGACAATCAGAGAGGACTATTCAAACTCTTGAAGATTTATTAAGACTCTGTGTCCTTGACTTCAAGGGAAGTTGGGACAAGTTCTTACCATTGGTGGAGTTTTTCTACAACAACAGTTATCAAGCAAGTATTGGCATGGCTCCATTCGAAGCATTGTATGGAAGAAAGTGTCCTTCTCCAGTATGCTGGGATGAGGTGGGTGAAACAACGTTGTTGGGACCAGAGTTGGTACATATGACTACGAAAAAGATTCAAACGATTCGACAACGTATAAAAACCTCACAAGACCGACAAAAGAGTTATTTTGATCTTCATCGAAAGGACGTGGAATTCGATATTGGAGATCATGTGTTGTTACGTATTGCTCCATGGAAAGGAGTTACGAGATTTGGAAAGAGAGAAAAGCTCAATCCTCGATTCATTGGCCAATTTTTAATCCTCGATCGAGTAGGGACTGTAGCCTATAGACTCGCTTTACCTCCAAGTATGTCTCGTGTTCATAACGTTTTTTATATATCCATGTTACGTAAGTATGTGAAAGACCCGAACCACATTATTGTGTTAAAACTGGACGAAATAGCGGAAGATTTAACGTATGAAGAGGTTCCTGTTCAAATTTTGGATAAGAAGGAACATATTCTACGCTCCAAGGTTATACCTCAAGTCAAAGTTTTATAGAGGAACCACGATGTTGAGGAAATGACCTGGGAGTTAGAATCTGAAATGAAATCAAGGTATCCTTACCTCTTCGACATACCAGGTATGTACCCTAATTTCGAGGGCGAAATTTCATAAGAAGGAGAGATTGTAAGACCCCAACTTTTATGAATAAAGATGAATTTTCTATAATTATTATTTTTGAATGAATTTGATATAATGTTATAGTTGTGGGTAATATTTAGAAATTTTACAAAGTACGCAAGTTGTTTATAATATTCGATTGGTCGGAGAATATTCGTTTTAACAGAGAATATTCGTACGACGACACAATCATTGGTGTCCCATAACAGAATTATTGTAGGATTGAGAAAATGACAAAAATATTTTTATGAAAATAACG
Source organism: Panax ginseng (assembly GCA_020205605.1). Lineage (NCBI taxonomy): Eukaryota > Viridiplantae > Streptophyta > Magnoliopsida > Apiales > Araliaceae > Panax > Panax ginseng. The sequence continues at coordinate 98,371,950 of CM035144.1, read as the reverse complement.
GCGAAAGTTTTACCGTTAACTGTTGAAACACCCGGTGTTAAAAGTACAGGAATACGCGTGGTTGCATAGTAGTACACTGTATTGATTATTGATGCTTACGTGAGAAGTCATTCAGTTTTATTCAATTATTGTCGATATTTTATATATTATTAAATCATTAATTGAGATGATGAGTTATTAATATTATTATTTGCATTATTAACGATGTCTAGAAGTTCGCCAAGGAGAGGTTTGGTCACCTAATTGCGCGCCAATTGGGAGAAATCCTTATTGGAAAGCCCCATCTTTCCCGAGAACGACTTGGTCGATTAATAGTGTGAATAATAATAATGATGATGAAGTTTTGTTTTATTAGTATTATTATTGTAATAAAATGTAAAAGTTTTTATATAAAAATGTAATACTTTTATAAAGTTATTCGCTTTTATTAGACAATAATTAGAATATATTATATTTTATTGTAAACCAATCTGACCGTCTCCGCTTAAAGTAAATCGATCCGACCGCTCATGGATTGGTTACTATTCATCCATTCTTCTATAAATAAAGCTCATTCCTTCATTATTTCTTACGATTCATCGAAAATCTAGATAGAGAAACTATAGAGAGAATTATTCTTCTATCTTGAGCGTATTTCTTTAGCGTTTAAGAAAGCTTTGAGCGTAATGCAAGTTTCTTCAAGTATATCCCCGCCTCTAGTTCTGAGTACTCTTCTTTATAAGGTAAGGGTATTATTTTTTTTATATTCATGAAGAGAACTTCATTATTCCAGGTTTTATTATTTTGTTGAATAACTCAGATACGCTGCTACCCTATACTTAGTGAAATTCTTCACATTATTCCATTATTTATTATTCTCATTGAATAACTCCGCCTACATCTAAGTACCGCATACATGGTAAAATTTTGTTGTTATTCCATTCTTTATTATTCTATTGGAATATCCTCATCATGCAAGGCTTTTACGCCGGACCGATTTCGCTTTTTATTATTCTCGTTAGAATATCCTGTCTCAGACGCTTTATCTTGACTCGGTTCCGTTATTTATTATTCTGTTGAATAACTCCGCCTATGCTAAGTACCGCATGCATGGTGATTTCGTTGGTATTCTATTCTTTATTATTCATTTGGAATATCCTGCTTGCGCATATTACGCTGACTCGATTCCGTTATTTATTATTCGTTGAATAACTCTGTCTATGCGAAGTACCGCATGCATGGTGATTTCTTTTGTTATTTTATTCTTTATTATACTCAGTTGGTTAAAGTTTTGACTTCTATACTCCATGAAATTGGTGGAATATCCTTGATATTTACGCTTCATCCAGTATCTTTTCGTGGAAATATTCTTCTGAGCATTCTTAAATTTTACTCTACAAAGAAGTATCATGTTGACAATTTGGACGTTATTAGTTCCTGAATAAATTAATTCTTGAACTTGTTTTATTGAATTCTTATATCATTGTCATCATCCTCATATTTATATTTTGTTGAAAGTCATTTGTGGCTCAGAAGTGCATAGATGGACTTGGTATAATTATGACCGTGGATTATTCTATTGTAATCATGATCGTAATGTTACAAATGATGTGGTAAAAGTCCTCATTGGCCCGTAGAGCATTAATGGACGAGTTGTTGGCATGATCATGACCATTGATGAATACATCGAATATCCTTGGCCGTAGTGCATGGATATATTTGTGGTTGTGATACTTACGAATATCCTCGGCCGTAGTGCGGGGGATGAGGTGGATTATTTATTGTCGAGTCCCAAATGATAAAAGTGATGAAAAACCTTTAAATCATAAAAGATAGTAGATTTTATTCTCTACTTGACTCTTTTAATGGATTGCATGTGTCCATCGCAGCTAAAGTTGATGTCTATTGTATTTTATCGACTTAATGATCATTGAAGACTAATGATAATTTATTCGCATTATCTTAGTCATAATATTTTTATTGGGCTAGTTGAGCTCACCCTTTTCTTTTACCGTTCTCTTCAGAAATGAGAACGTAAATTTGGACTAGCTCGGAATGGAGTGATGGTCCAGATGATGATAGTATTAGTAGTCCTCATTATTACATTAAATAGTGTGACAATAAATGTAATGAGGACTTATTCTGAGAGTGGATATTGTCTAGAAGATAATATTTGTAGTAAACTCACAGCTTTCTTATTGTATATTAAAGATTGTATTTGTATTCTGTACCATGTATTTGGCGACTCAGAATAGGTGATGTATACCTATTTTGGGGGCGCCACATGCAAAGTAAAGACACTACAGATTGCATTAAAGATATTTTGAATTATTAATTCTACGTTTGAAGGCACTACTCAATAATTGTTACAGTAATTACTGTTTAATATTTTATGTTATTGATTCAATAATTGCTGCGTTGATATTTTATATTATTATTGTTTCAATAATTGTCACTGCACAATATTTTTCATTATCAGATCAATAATTCATATTATTTGAATAATATTAGTAGATATTATTATTGGCAATGTCTAGAAAGTTCTTTCAAGGAGAGGTTTGGTCACCTAATTGCGCGCCAGTAAGGAGAAATCCTTATCGGAAAGCCCCCTCTTTCCTGGGAACGACCTGATTGTCATTATTGTGATTCTGTAATATTATTTGTGAATAATTATTTATTGATTTATATGATAAGAAAATATTTATTTATTTTATGTGGTTATAAAGGAAGGAATTAATGTTGAGGTGTTTTATTAGTATTTTTGTCGGAATGGAGGTATTAAAAATCAAATTAGTGTTCTTAAAGCTCTATTGCGTGAGTTATAATTTTTAATCCGACCGTTGGATCGTTGTGATTTTTGGATATGTTATACATATATAAGTTGAGTATATGTCCAAAAATTTTGAATCGTTAAAAATGAACGTATGATTTGTTATGAATTTTAAGAGGTGACTGGTTCAGAAATTGTTAAAGTTACTGAATTTATCATTTTGGTGGAAAATTCTAGAATTGGTGGGCCCCACTTTTGGTTGGTGAGAAATGTGCTCAAATTTTATTTCAAATGTGGTGGGTGGCAATAGTAGCAGGTAAAGCCATCAGGTAGCATGTTAAGTCTGCTTCAGCGTGCTAGCATTTTCCTATAAATAGGTGCTTAGGTTAGAATTGAAAAGCACACCAGAAATATAAGCTTTCTCTCTCTATATTATCAAGCGTATTTTGTGAGTATTTAGATACTTTGAGAGTTGCTATTCAGTACAAGTTTCATTCAGCATCATATTCGATATTCCATTTCGAAGTACTGTTTGTTTGAGGTAAGGGATGTTATTTTCTTCTTAAATGATATTATTTTCTTCAATATCATTATGCTGAGATATTGTTATGAATTTTATTGTGGAATTTCTACCTTTTTGTGTCGAGGTTACTATTCACGTATACGACACTATTCACGTATACGGCACTATTCACGAATACATCACTACTCTCCGAAAAATAAAATTTTCTCTTTTTCGTCCCAGATGTCTTTTATGGTTACTATCTTTGATTGTATCCATGTTTTGATCTTTATTTTTGAATTCTACTTCATAATTGGTTATTATGGAGTATTATTGAATTTGGATAAACCGAATTACGAATCCCTAATATTTGTCCTTCTGTCTCACTGGATTCGTTCTCTAAAATGTTTTCATCATCCCCAGTCCTTAATGGTTATACTTGATGAATATCTTTGGCCTGTAGTGCAAAGATGTATGATTATCTGATGAATATCTTTGGCCCGTAGTGCAAAGATGAACAGGTGTTGAGATGAACATGACCAACTGGTGATACAAATGAATATCTTTGGCCCGTAGTGCAAAGATGAATATTTAATTCAAGATGTATATTGATTGATGTTACAGGGATATAATATTGATGATGGACTTTTAAATTCATAGATGATAGTAGATTTCATTATCTACTTAACTCTTCTAATAAATTATTATTTCCGCTGCAGTTGTTGATCTAAAACTTGTTGTCTATTATATTCTATCAAATTTTTCCCTGTTAAAGACTAAGGATAATTTGTTGTATATTATCTTAGTCATAATATTCTTTACTGGGCTAGTTGAGCTCACCCTTTTCCTTTTTGTTCCATTTTTTTCTCGTAGTTGAGAACATAAGCAGAACCAAATGGGGTATAGAGTGATGGTCCTGAAGCAGTTATTTTAGCGATCCTCACTATTTTTGTAAAATAAAGCATCAATAATTGTAATGAGAACTTATTTGAGTGTGGATATTGTCTAGAAGACAATATTTTATTTAAACTCACAGTATTTGTGTTGTCGTATTTTGCACGACAATTGTATTAATGATGTTGTAGTTGTTTCTGTACCATGTATTTGGCGATTCAAAATAGGTTGGATGGATTAGACCTATTCTGGGGGTGTCACAGTTGGTATCAGAGCTATAAGTAAAGAGCCCCGAGCCTTTCGCTGGTGAATTCCTTGTGTGGGATGCACCGGGCCGCATCTCCGTAGGGGCCTTGCTTCTGCGGTGGCAATCGACAGGTACCACTGTGAGGTGTCATTCCACGATTGGGATATGAGTCACAGTTGGTATCAAAGCTTAGGGATATGGTCTCTGGCGGAGATCGGGGAATAGAACTAGGAGGGGAGAGACGAGTAAATCCTTTGTAGTGTGTCATACCTAAGCTTATTTATTGGTTGGTCATAATATAGGGATATTATGTGATATGTTAATTTGTTTAATTAACCCTTGTTTTATGGCAGTATTTAAGAATGACAGCTGAGAACGTTAACAATGGAGTGTATGAGACTGTGGAGACACCTTTAACCAAAAATCAGGAGAACGTTCAATAGGATGGTAATATTCCTCCTGTAAATAACACTACCGAGCAAACGATGAGTGATGGAATGTTTAGGAGCTTTTTGCAGTTCATGCAAAATCAGACGATGGAGACTTGTGTACAAAATACGAGTGAAAATGATAGCAACGTGCGATTTGTCACAGCCAAGCAGTTCAAGGAGTTGGGACCACCAGAATTCTTTGGAAAACCGGATCCGTTTAAGGCAGAAATGTGGGTTAAGCAAATTACCAAGATATTTGATGTCTTGGGATGCACGGAGGAACAGAAGGTTCCATTCGCCACCTTTATGTTTCGTGGTGAAAGCATTCATCGGTGGGAATCATGAAGCGTACTCACTGTCGTGACTCAATATGTCTTGAGAAACATTTCAGAAACTGTTCAATGACAAGTACTTTCCTGAAAGTATTCGTCACATAAAGGAGGTAAAGTTTATCAAGCTGGAGCAAAACAATATGAACGTGTCGCAGTACGAAGCTAAGTTTGCTGAGTTGTCCCGATTTGCACCCCATTTGGTTGATAATGAGGAGAGAATGACACGAATGTTTCTACGAGGTTTGAAACCCGAAATACGTCAATACCTCATTTCTCACAAACTTTGTTTATATTCAGATGTTGTGAATAGGGCTCAGTTATTGGAGCGCGATAATGAGTCAGCTCAACCAAAGAATAACGACCAATAACTCGATGATAATCGTACCGGTGGCAGCGGTCATTGAAACAATGAAAACCATCGTAGAGGAAATTATCATGCCAGAAATGGTAACCGCTTCAGTGGTAATCATGGCCAAGATAATAGAAGAAATAATTCAAGTGGAAATTTCAAGAAGAGAAGATTTAACGATGACAGAAAGACGTTAAGCGGCGACCAAAGACCAAAGACCAACAACAAATTCTAGGGGAAGGAGAACGACCGCCAGTTAGATGCTACAGATGCGGAGAGGAGGGACATATAAGTCCAAACTGTTCACAGCCTTCCAAGGTATGTTTTAGTTATGGAAAAGACGGTCACATAGCTCAATTTTGTCCTTTAACAAAATCAAGTCCAGCTAGGACGGTGGCACCAAAGGCGGATACGGACAAAATAAAGTTGGCGATTTCTAGAAGAGCGTTTGTCGTGACTGCCCAAAACGCGAGGAACCCGAACGAAGGTATCATATGTTAGTTATAAATTCTTGCGAAGTCTATACCCTGTTAGATACCGGTTCTACCCATCTCTCCTGCTTGTGCTCAACGTTTAAACTTGACTCCGGAGAAATTAGACTTTGACTTATCTGTGGAGACTCTGTTAGGAGAAACTTTTATTATATCCACTGTTTATAAATCTTGTTTGATCTAAGTTGGCACCATTAGATTACTTATTGATCTTATCTCTTTAAAGATACTTGCATTTGATGTGATTTTAGGGATTGATTGGTTAACTACTCATCATGTCAAAATTTATTATTTTCGTAAGGTTATTAGTTTTCATATTCCTAACCAACCTGTTATGCGAATTCAAGCAACCAAACCATTGAAGTCAAACACTTTCATATCAAGCCATTAAGCCATTCGTTTATTGAAAAATGGATGTCAAGCATTCTTTAGCCCATTTCATGGATTTAAACAAAAATACGTCAGATTTGAATGATATTTCTGTTGTTAGTGAATTTCCTGAAGAATTTCCTGGCCTACCCCAAGAGTGTGATATTGAATTTTGTATCGACTTTGAACCCAGTACAAAACCCATTTCTAAAATCTCATATCGAATGGCTCCTACTGAATTTCAGGAGTTAAAAACCCAAGTACAAGAGTTGGTACTCAAGCCTCTCCGTAGGGGACACTATATTTGTGTGGTGGTAAAACGAATGGGTGCTATTATGACGTGATATCCAAGATTAGGATATGAGTCACAGTTGAGAGCAACTTAAGTCAGTAATCAAAATATCTAGCTTTCTAGGCTTAGATGGTTACTATCAGAGATTCGTGGAAGGATTTTCTCGAATCGCTACTCCTTTAACTTAGCTGACTCGGAAAGATACAAAATTCATATAGAGCGAGGATGCGAGAAGATTTTCCAAGAGCTCAAGAGGCGACTCATTTCGGCACCTGCTCTGACCATACCATCCTGGAAAAGCGAACGTGGTAGCTGACGCGTTGAGTAGAAGATCGTATACGAGTACGAGTGCGATATCGTTGAACACAAAGACCTATTTTGTATAATTTACAAATGATAGAGATAGAGTTAAAGACTCAAGCTACAGACCTGGAGCTGATGAATATAAACAAGAAGGTGCAAGAAGGCGTTATTCTAGAAGTAAGAGTCGTTGAAGAGAAGAAAGCTCAAACCTTCGATTTATTTGAAATCCTCAATCGAGTAGGAACTGTGGCCTATAGACTCGCCTTAACGCTAAGTATGTCGCGTGTTCATAACGTTTTTCATGTATCGATGTTACGTAAATATGTGGACGACCCAAACCACATTATTGAGTTGGAACCAAACGAGATAGCCGAAGATTTAACATACGAGGAGGTACCTGTTAAGATCTTGGATAGGAAAGAGCATGTCCTACGCACCAAGATTATACCACAAGTTAAAGTTTTGTGGAGGAACCATGCTATTGAGGAAATGACCTGGGAGTTGGAATCGAAAATGAAAACAAGGTATCCTCACCTTTTCGAATCACCAGGTACGTACGTCAATTTCGAGGACAAAATTTCATAAGGAGGGGAGGTTATAAGACCCCAGCTTTTTATAAATAAAATTGAATTTTTCTGTAATTATTATTTTGAAATAATAAGGTGTTAATTTGATATAATATTTTGGTTATGGGTGAAATGTGCAAATTTTGCAAAATAAGCAAGTGGTTATAAAATATCCATTTTTGTCGGAAAATATTCGTTTGATCGTGGAATATTCTTGCTGTCAGGGAATATTCGTATGATGGCGCAGCCATTTGTAGACCCCATAAAGGAATAACTGTCGGATAAAGAAAATGACACGTTTGAGTTTTTATAAATAACGACGTTATTGTTACTGAAGTAACATCGTTGGAATACTGGCGGTTAAAATACGATGTCTGGCGTGGTTGCACAAAGAAAGATGACACGATATTGCACAATATTTTTGAATTATTGATTCTTACGTATGAAGGCACTACTCAATAATTGTTACAGTAATTACGGTTTAATATTTTATGTTATTGATTCAATAATTATTGCGTTGATATTTTATATTATTGTTGTTTCAATAATTATCACTGCACGGTATTTCCTATTATCAGATCAATAATTCATATTATTTGAATAATATTATTAGATATCATTATTGGCAATGTCTGGAAAGTTCTATCAAGGAGAGGTTTGGTCACCTAATTGCGCCACCAAGAAGAGAGAAATCCTTATCTAAAGCCCCTCTTCCTGAAACTAGCGGCACCGTTGTCATTATTGTGATTCTGTAATATTATTTGTGAATAATTATTTATTAATTTATATGATAAGGAAATATTTATTTATTTTATGTGGTTATAAATGAAGAAATTAATGTTGAGGTGTTTTATCAGTATTTTTGTCGGAATGTAGGTATTAAAAATCAAATCAGTGTTCTTAAAGCTCTATTGCATGAGTTATAATTTTTAATCCGACCGTTGGATCGTTGTGATTTTTGGATATGTTATACATATATAAGTTGAGTATATGTCTACAAATTTTGAACTGTTAAAAATGAACGTATGATTTGTTATGAATTTTAAGAGGGGACTGGTTCAGAAATTGTTAAAGTTTCTGAATTTATCATTTTGGTGGAAAATTTTAGAAATGGTGGGCCCCACTTTTGGTTGGTGAGAAATGTACTCAAATTTTATTTCAAATGTGGTGGGTGGCAATAGTAGCAGGTAAAGCCATCGTGTAGTGGTTAAGTAAGTCTGCTTTGAGTCTATAGCATTTTCCTATAAATAGGTGCTTAGGTTAGAATTGAAAATTACACCAGAAACATAAGCTTTCTCTCTCTATATTATCAAGCGTATTTTGTGAGTATTTAGATACTTTGAGAGTTGCTATTCAGTACAAGTTTCATTTAACATCATATCTGATATTCCATTCCGAGTACTGTTTCTTTGAGGTAAGGGATGTTATTTTCTTCTTAAATGATATTATTTTCTTCAATATCATTATGCTGAGATATTGTTATGAATTTTATTGTGAAATTTCTACCTTTTTGTGTCGGGGTTACTATTCACGTATACGACACTATTCACCGAAAAATAAAATTTTCTCTTTTTCGTCCCAGATGTCTTTTATGGTTATTATCTTTGATTGTATCCATGTTTTGATCTATATTTTTGAATTCTACTTCACAATTGGTTATTATGGAGTATTATTGAATTTGGATAAACCGAAATACGAACCCCTAATATTTGTCCTTCTGTCTCACTGGATTCGTTCTCTAAAATGTTTTCATCATCCCCAGTCCTTAATGGTTATACTTGATGAATATCTTTGGCCTGTAGTGCAAAGATGTATGATTCTCTTATGAATATCTTTGGACCGTAGTGCAAAGATGAACAGGTGTTGAGATGAACATGACCAACTGGTGATACAAATGAATATCTTTGGCCCGTAGTGCAAAGATGAATATTTAATTCAAGATGTATATTGATTAATGTTACAGGGATATAATATTGATGATGGACTTTTAAATTCATAGATGATAGTAGATTTCATTATCTACTTAACTCTTCTAATGAATTATTATTTCCGCTGCAGTTGTTGATCTAAAACTTGTTGTCTATTATATTCTATCAAATTTTTCCCTGTTAAAGACTAAGGATAATTTATTGTATATTATCTTAGTCATAATATTCTTCTTGGGGCTAGTTGAGCTCACCCTTTTCCTTTTTGTTCCATTTTTTTCTCGTAGAAGCGAGAACATAGCGAGAACCAATGGGGTATAGAGTGATGGTCCTAGACAGTTGTTTTAGCAGTCCTCACTATTTTTGTAAAATAGTGCATCAATAATTGTAATGAGAACTTATTTGAGTGTGGATATTGTCTAGAAGACCATATTTATATTTAAACTCATTGTATTTATGTTATCGTATTTTGCACGACAATTGTATTAATGATGTTGTAGTTGTTTCTGTACTATGTATTTGGCGACTCAAAATAGGTTGGATGGATTGGACCTATTTTGGGGGCGTCACATGTTTGCACATGTTCAAGGAGAAAACGTCACTTCTACATACGAAAGATTCAACGTACTGCTCAACTTTCTACGAGCCTATGGAAAGATCTATCCAAATAAAGATCTGATCATAAAGTTCATGAGAGCCTTACCTAGCAAGCGGGATGCCAAAATCACTACTATCAAAGAGTCAAAAAATCTCCATGAAATGACTGTTCAACAACTATATGGCAATCTTCTTACTTATGAACTGGAGCTGACTCAACGAGCAAGAACTCTATCTGAAGGAAGAAAGAAGGATAAAAGAGTTGCTTTCAAAGCAACTGATAACATATCCAGAGTCAACACTGAAAATGACTCTGACTATGATGAAGACCTTGCAATGCTAGTAAAAAGACTCAGAAGATTCATGTGTTAAGGAAGAACCAGCAAACCAAAGAAAGTCAACAACTACAGCAGCCAGGAGCAGATAAATGATCTATGCTACAATTGCAAGAAGCCTGGACATTTCATTGCAAACTGCAACAAACATCTTAGAGAAGAACTAAAGAAGAAATCACATCCAAAGAAGGAATTCAAAGGCAACAAAAGGCCTCAGAAGAAATACAAAGGTCTTGTAGCTGGAGGATCGTGGAGTGACTCAGACAATGACTCAACTCCCGAATCTGGAGATGATGAAGATCCTCAAATGGCAAATCTTTGCCTGATGGCCAAGCATGCAAAGGATAAAAAGAACTCCAACATTCATGAAGAGTGAGTATAGATGAGGTATTTGACTTTAACTCTCCTGATGTAGACATTGATGATTTAAGAACTGCTCTGTATGACATAACATCTGATCTGCATCAATACATGAAATGGTTCAGAGTTCTGTCAAAAGATTATTCACTTCTTCAAAAGGAGAAAGAGAAAGTTCAGGAAGAACTGGAAACAACCCTTCTAAGTACTAACTCTCTCTCCAAGTTTGAAGCTGAGAATAAGCTGTTAAAACAGACCAATGAGCTAAATGCACAAAGAGAGTCAAGTCTAACCTCTAAAATTAAGGAACTAGAAAGGACAGTATCTATATGGAACAAATCATCTTCATCCATGGACTCCCTGATCTCTAACCAGAGAAGTGTCTCTGACAAAACAGGATTAGGCTTTGGGGAATCCATCTCTGAGCCATGTGTGGAAAAGGTAAAGGAAACTAGCACTAGTAATGCTTTAAGTTTTAATAAAGGCATTATATTTGTGAAATCCTCATAGAAGGAAGAACCAGTCCAACCCTACTCTTTTAATTTAATCCATATTCCAAGGAATAAAGGATCTCATGCTGGCCTGGGTTTCAGAAAAGAGAAGAGTAACCCAGCCACTACTTTCCAACCTCGAAGGATTGTAGAGTCGAGTAAAATCAACTCCACGAACCAGCTGGGAAGGAACAATAGAGGAAAGGTACACTCATCTCAAACCATGAAACACAAGGACATATGGAAGAAGAAGAACCAGTTTAACAGAAGGATGACTAATGACCCACAAAAGTCCAAATGGAGGAAGAATCCTCATACACACACAAGCATGCATCATATTAGATGTTTTGTATGTAATAAGGTTGATCACAAGGCTGTAATATGCTATTATAATTCTACGCATGTGAAACCCAAAATCAAGCAGATTTGGGTTACCAAGGGTACTAACAAAGTAGGACCCATGCAAGTATGGGTACCAAAATGAAAGTTTAATGTTACCACAGGAACAGAGCTCCACGATCACAACCTGGTATCTGGACAGTGGATGCTCAAGGCACATGACTGTGAACAAAACCCTTCTGTCTAACTATATAAAAAAAGAGGGTCCTTCAGTCATCTTTGGAGATAATGGCTCTGGCAAGACAAGAGGATATGGCTCAACATGAAATGGTGCAGTGTCCTTCAGCAAAGTGGCCTATGTGGAAGAATGGTCTATGTGTTTTTATAAGTGAAGGTATTTATAAACACAATATTGAAACCCTATAAGAATTCTAATCCTATTCTACTTTGGAAATCTTAATTCACTCTGCAACATATATGGTAGTTCCTGTATCCTTGTCAAATTCTGAAATTCAAACTTTAAGTAATTTTCGTATTCAATTAGAATTTAATTTCCAAAACCAAGTCTTTTTCAGTTTTCTTTCCAATTTTGGATTCTACCGATACTCAATTTTCATATCGAACTCTGCCTTAGATTTCATATCAGATTCAGCTTCCTTTTTAATGTGTAACTCTATCTCTAAATCATGTTAGGAATTGTATCTTTAAGCTCGAATATCATAAATTCTTTTTTGACTAAGAATCCAGAAGTCAACTCACAAGTCAACTCATATAATCGTAGAGTAATCCTGCAAAACAGCTAAAAACTAATATTTAACTCCATTTTTGTAGAATCATATCAAATTCTTCTTAAAATCAATAAACACCTTTAACAAGCTTATATAATAGAAAACATACAACAAATCTAAGCATAAAAGACTCAAAACAATCAAACATTTTATACTTATCATCTAAGCACAAAATATATCTTTGTTATTATTTTGGAATTATTAATGACAAACTTATATGTTTTTTTAATGAGAATACACAACTATACTTGTAATTATATATACAATTGTAGTAAAGGGCGGACTGGTCAATAACCAAGATATAAGGGAACAATTATATTGATCATCGGGCCTAGTAATATGACATTGATTAATTGCTGGTATGTATATATATATATATATATATATGTGTGTGTGTGTGTGTGTGTGTGTGTGTGTGTGTGTGTGTGTGTGTGTGTGTGTGTGTGTGTGTGACCCCGAATTTTATGAAATGAAAGTATTTAATTTTCTTATAATTATTCTATTTAGTAGATGGTTAAATTGATAAAAGGTTAAAGTTAAGGGTGATATGTGAAAATTTTTGAAAGTAAGCAAGTTGTCATAAAATAATCGGAGGTAAAAGTACAGTAATACGCGTGGTTGCATAGTAGCACACGGTATTGATTATTGATGCTTACATGAGAGTCACTCAGTTATACTCAATTATTGCCATAGTAATTGCTGCATCATATCTCTCATATTATTGATTCAATTATTGTCACAGTATCATCTGCATAATATGATATATTATTAAATCAATAATTGAGACAATAAAGTTATTCATATTATTATTTGCAATATTGATAATGTCTAGAAACTCGGTCAAGGAGAGGTTAGATAATCTAATTGCGCGCCAATAGGGAGAAATCCTTATCGGAAAGCCCCCTCTTTCCTGGGAACGACCTGGTTGGTAAATATGGTGAATTATAATATTAATGATGAATAAGTTCGTGTTGATTAAAGATGAAATTGATAGTTCCATTGTGTTGGAATTATTAGTGTTAGTGAAAATCGACATTTATTTCTATAATAATTGATGTCTGGAGGTTATATTGACCAATCGGGTAATTAACCGGATAAATGAGCAATTAATTGTTATTGATTCACATGATTATAACTATTTGTTTACATGTGTGTATTATTGATGCACATTCATTTACTATTAGAGGAGTTGGTGCAAGATTGATAAAACTTGCATGACTAAGTTAAAAATGGAGGTATAGATGGATGTACTGCACTGTAATTCGTATTTTTACATGTCTAGAACTATTGATTCACATGATTTACTATTAGGGGAGATGATGCAAGTTTGATAATACTTGCAGGACTAAATTAAAAATAAATAAAAAGAGGAAGGTATTATACTGTAATATTTTGAGCCCCAAAATGTGCAATTATCGAAACTATATTTTCCTATAATTAGAAGCTCATTCATCCTTCATTTCTCACCAATTCACTAAAGCTATAGAGCAATTATTATAGAGAGAAAGAAGAAGAGAAGTCTGCTATCTCACTATTCCAGTATCCAGTTTTCTTTTGAGGTAAGGGGTATTATTCTTTCATAATCATGAAGAGAGTTATTTTCTTTCAATACTTGTAAGGGTTGTTATTCCATTCTTTATTATTATGTTGGAATAACTTTATCTATCATCCATCCGCATACATGGTAAAATTCTTCATTTATTCTATTTTTTATTATTTTGTTGGAATAACTCGTGCATGCGATTATATCGCATGCACGATGAATTCATTTGGTATTCCATTCTTTATTATTACATTGGAATATCACATGCATCGTGCGGATTACGTATGACTTCGTTCCATTCTTTATTATTACGTTGGAATATCCTCATGCATATGCGATTACGCATGACTGGTTCCATTCTTTATTATTCGTTAGGAATAACTTTTATGCTGGCGATTATCGCATGCATGGTGAATTCTTCCATTATTCTATTCTTTATTATTACATTAGAATAACTTTTATCTATGTGGATTACTGCATGCATGGTGAATGATCCTTCGTATTCATTCTTTATTAAATTGTGAAAATGATGCATCTACGTGGATTACCGTCATGGGTGAAAATTCATTCATGCGCTTTAGATATTCTATTATACTCATCCGGGATATCATTTCTTTTGTACTCGCTATGAAATATCGCTTTTCTTTGGTTTTTTTCACATTACGAGTTACTATTCACAGGTTACTATTCACCCGATTACTATTCACTCTGGTATTATTCACTTGGGTATTCGGGGTACTTTTCACGTCGGAGTACTATTCAGGAGTTACTATTCATGGGTTACTATTCACCTAATTACTATTCACTCTAGTATCATTCACTCGGGTATTCGGGACACTTTTCGTGTTGGGGTACTTATTCACTTGGTACTTATTCCAAAGTCTTATTCACAGAGTACTATTCACCCAAAAAATATATTTCTTTTCTCATCCAAATTATTTTGGTACATGAATATTATTCTTGAATTTTACTCCACAAAGCAAAGATGTCATGTTGACAATTTGGATATTTTTTAAACTCGGATAAATTTAAAGTCTTTAATATTTATCCTTGATTTCGTTGATTAATGCTTATATCATTGTCATCATCCTCATGCTTATATTGTGATGAAAGTCATCTTTGACTTACGTGCATAGATGGACTGTTGATTATTGGTTTTACAGTTGTATATCTTTGGCCTACGTGCAAAGATGGATTGTTGATTATTGATTTTATAGTTGTATATCTTTGGCTTACGTGCAAAGATGGACATGTGTATGACATAATCATAACCACCGATGATAATAACGAATATCTTTGGCTCGTAGTGCATGGATAATTCGATGATATGATTGGCAGGATCATGACCATTAGTTAACAGTTGAATGTCTTTGGCCGTAGTGCACTGACAAACAATTGATTGGTATGATCATGACCATTGGTTTTATAGTTGAATATCTTTGGCCCGTAGTGTAAAGGTAGACAACTGATTGGTATGATCATTGTTATTATATTTGAATATTTTAGCCTTTGGGGTAAGAATATTGAGTAAATGTTCTATTAAGCCTTTGTGGCAAGGAGAAACTGTTGATTTACATGATTATAAATATGAATTGTGAATTTAACTAAAATCTTTGGTGGTTCAGGTGAAGACAGGTGATGAAAGTTCTCTTTATCTTGGGTATAATAGAACTGTTAATGGGTATTACAGCGATAAAGTTGATGAAAAATTTTTTAAATCATAGAAGATAGTAGATATCATGCTCTACTTGACTCTTCTAATGGATTGCTTATTCCGCTGCAGTTGTTGATCTAAAACTTGTTGTCTATTATATTCTATCGGTTGTTATATCTTGTTGAAGGCTAAGGATAATTTATTCTGCATTATCTTAGTCATAATATTTCTTACTGGGCTAGTTGAGCTCACCCTTTTCTTTCACTGTTCTCTTCAAGAAATGAGAATATAGTTGGGACTAGTCGGGGAATGGAGTGATGATCCGAGATGGTGGCTATAGTAGTCCTCACTATTTTTATAAAATAGTGTGATAATAATTGTAACGAGAACTCCATTGAGTGTGGATATTGTCTAGAAGGCAATATTCGTGTTTAAACTCTCAGCTATGTTTTGTCGTATTTTGCACGATGGTTGATTAAAGAAGTTTGTATTTGATTTTTGTAGTGTTGTATTTGACGACTCAAAATGGATGATGTATACCTGTTTTGGGGGCGTTTCAATATATATCTAGTTTTAACGAAGAAATATAGAAACTAGTGGAGTAAATTATTAGAGAATTAAAAGGTTAAATCTACACTTGTCTTCATGAATAATAATATAAAATATATAAACTCCCTAGCTTCTATATATGTTAATATTCGATAGGATCAATTTAGAACTCCTCTGAAGAGATATATCATGGTCGGACAATGCTCATTTGGTTGTTTTATGGTCTTTCAAGGAAATCCAATCCCTCCGGCCCTACTTATTTGAGATAGACAATATATATATATATATATATCGATAATTATATTCTATTTATCATTATATCATTATTAGGAAATAATTTGGAATTGACATCATTAGATTTTTATATAATATTCCTACCTAAAAGGATTTAGTACTTTTTATATACATACGTGTGTATATATATATATATATATATATATATAGAGAGAGAGAGAGAGAGAGAGAGATCGAGTTGTTTGGTACGTACTACTGGGTTTGATTTGTTTGGTTGGACATATTAGAGAAGGAAGAGGATGTGTAGAGAGAGAGAGAGGTACCAATTTCTTTTCTTTAATTTGTGGGAGCTAGGAATGTGATAAATGCAAGCTTACAAGAAGATGGAATCGGTGAAGTCCGCAAAAGATGTCATCTTTTATATATATTCACTAGCTACCAACCTCGATCAGCTTTTATCATATGCACTCACTTTGTTCTTGTAGGGTATGTAGTCTACCATCCACGTACTGATTCCCACTTGGCAGTCAACATATATAATTAGATCAGCCAGCTAATTTGAAGTTTAGTCTTTAATTTGTAGGAGGGAATGTGATAAATGCAAACTTACAAGAGGATATGTAGAGAGGTACCAATTTCTTTTCTTTAATTTTTCCTATCCCCCCACCCATTCACCCACCCACCCAATCGAACACCCCTCCCACCCTCTTCCTTTCGTATATATATATCAAGCTCCCAAGCCTCCCATGGCCATACATGTATATGTCCTCAAGTACAACTTCACATTCACACTGCATGAACCAGGCCATGCAACAAGCAGAACGAATTGATTAGTCAAACTCTAACAACGATGAGGGACAAACAGATAGTTGGTGTAATGTAAGTATATATATACATACATACATATATATATATATATATATATATATATATATATATATATATATATATATATATATGGGGAGGTGATCTGAATCGCTATCGATACGATCTTGAGGGCGGTTTCTTGGCCATAACGAACTTTACTCTGCTTGAAAAAAAAAAAAAGAGAAGCGAGAATCGAAATAGCGAAATTCTTGGGTCATCTCAATGGGTTCAGAAACCACACGTTTCTCTGGATCATCATAGAATATATATATAGATTCCGGATCAGGGGCTTACCCTGATCCTTGCATACTTTGCTCACCTACATAAGCTCTCCCTTATTTTTTTTTCTCTCTCCTCAGTTTGACATATCAGGACATAACATAGTCGCTCCCAAAAACAATTCCCTCTCCTGCTGCTCTTCTCCTCTCAGAAATCAATTTCGCATCAATCTCTCTCTCTCTCTCTCTCTTCCTAGCTCTCCCGATTTCGGGTCTCTCCCGCTGCTCTGCTCCTTTGCCATCTCAGCACCACCATCGCTAGTAGCAAACGACAATCAGGTATGAATCTAGGGTTTATATTTGTTCCAATTTTGTGAATCTCTCATAAAATCTCAGCCCTAGCACAAACAAAACAGACCAAACTTCTCTCATCTCCTAATTTGGGCCCTAAATTTGAACAAATTCAGCCTCAATTTTGACCTATATTCTATTTTTTTTGTTAGAATCAGGTATGAATAAACGGTTATTAGGTGCTCAGCAGCTGCACTTTAATTTAAGTGTTGATTTGGGTTAAATATAACATTAAGACAGAGGAACTAGTGTAATACAGAGGTTTTATATATATTTATATTGTTTTGCAACACGGTGATTGATGTTTATGTGAAAGGTGGGGTTTTTGTTTATGCTTGTCAAGTGTTTGATGAAATGCCTAACATAGATTTGGTTTTTTCCTCTTGAGTCTTGGTTGGGCCGTTTAGCAGCCGCTTCATGCTTCTATCTTCATTTATTCCTCTCATCTGCTTCTCCTAAATATCTAAACTTTTCAATATTTAGGTCTTGTTTGACAAGGGAGAAAATACTACTCTAATACTGATGGGTTTTCTTCAGATGGGTTTAAGGGAATTACAATTTAGAGTAAATCGCTACTTGATCGCACGCTTTGAATTTGCTCGAATCTAGCGCTTTCTTTCATAATCTCTTTTCTTTTTTGGGTATTAAAGCTTTTTTGTCATTTGGAATGTGCATGTAATTTCAATGATGGGTTTAGGAGTGTGGTTACTTAGAATTTTCTGTCTCTCTCTGTCAAATTTTGCTGGGTTTAGAATGTCAGTGACATGTTAACGGGATGGATTTCCTCTAGTCAATTTTCCAGAATTCCTTTTATTATTCCTTGTTGCCCTGATATGAACTAGATAGCTGTTGGAAATATCAGCTATCCACTATGGTATAATTATACTAAGTGAGTTTGTTTCTCAATTAAAAGCATGTCTCATTCCGTGATTGTTTAAAAACAGACAAACCTAATCTCTTATTCCTGTTTTGTATGAGTAGCTATGAACGCACATTGTGATTGTGAGAGGCAACCTCAACTTAAAACAACATGGACTGATTTAAACTCAAGAAGAAGGTTTTTATCATGTCCGAATTTTGGAAAAGTAAGTGTGTTAGGGTTTCAATTTTTTTATATATCTCTTCCATTCTATTTACTTGGACATAAAATTGATGTCTTCTTTGTTTACAGAGGAATGCTTGTCAATTTTTTGCTTGGTATGATCCTCCAATGTGTGACAAATCAAGACAAATAATCTCCGGATTACTTCGAAAGATTAACGGAATGGAGCAAGAGATGGAGGAAATGCGTGCAATAGGCAAAATGCGAAGAATAAGATTTATTGCTGCACTTGTTTGTTCTTGGTTATTGATTTTAATCTTGTTATTGTAGATGGAGTAAATATTGTCATTTGTGTTGATTAAACTAGTATAATTTGTTGTAACCCTATCCAAGATGGAGTAAATATTGTAATTTGGGTTAACTTCTAGAATTTGTAAGGATTGTTGTCTTTGTGTTGTTAGAAGTGGTGATATTAACATTAACATCAATTCTTGGCACCTAAACATTAACAACAATTCCTGCCTTTAGCTGATTTTGCATCTTAGATTCAGGCCCCAAGATTGATTGCAAAAAGAAATGTGCACCAAAATGAATCCTAGAATTTTCAAATAGATGTTGCCTGGCTGAAAGTGTGTATCGTTTCCACCAGTAACTTCAAAGGAAAAAGGCATAGATCAGTCAAACATTCAACAATTTAAATATTTTTGTGACGCCCCCAAAACAGGTATACATCACCCATCTTGAGTCGCCAGAAAATACACTACTGACAACTCCATTTATACAACTGTCATGCAGAAAATCACCACCCCAAAATAGGTATACATCACCCATCTTGAGTCGCCAAATACATGGTACAAAATACAAATAAAAACTTAATTATACATCTGTCGTGTAAAATATGACAAAACATATGCTATAAGTTTTAATACAAATATTGTCATCTAGACAATATCCACACTCAATGGAGTCCTCATTACATTTATTATCATACTATTTAATAGAATTGTGAGGACTACTAATGCTATCATCTGGATCGTCGTTTCGTTCCCCGACTTGTCCCAGCTATATTCTTATTTCCTGAAGAGAACAGTGAAAGAAAGGGTGAGCTCAACTAGCCCAGTAAGAAATATTATGACTAAGATAATGCAGAATAAATTATCATTAGTCTTCAACAATGTTAAACTGATAAAATACAATAGACATTAAGTTTAATTACAGCGGAATAAACAATCCATTAGAAGAGTCAAGTAGAGCATGATATCTACTATCTTCTATGATTTAAAATGTTTTCATCAATTTTTATCGCTGAAACTCAGCTTAATAAATAAATCACATCATCAAATCATCCCTACATTATGGGCCAAGGATATTCATTAAATCATCAATGGTCATGACTATACTGAATAATCCCTGGTCATAATCATACCAAAAATTGTCCATCAATGCACTACAGGCCACTGAAGACTTTTACCACATCATTTATAACATTACAGGTCATGATTATACCGAATGATCTCTGGTCATAATCATACCAAGTCCATCTATGCACGTAAGCCAAATATGACTTTCATCATAATATAAGCATGAGGATGATGACAATGATATAAGCATTAATCAAACGAAAATAAGGATAAATATTAAAGGCTTTAAATTTATCCAAATATTATCAATCACTTAATAAACTCATCATCTAATATTATTAATATTATAACAATATTTTAATCACTTCATAAACTTATAAACAATTTATTTCAATTGTTTACACTTTACCAAATAATGCATTTAATCATTCAAAAATGCCATACTCATAAGATTTCATCACCAATGATCAAATCCCTCATCAAAAATCTGCATATACTCTATATAGGATTCTCCAAGCCATAAAATCCTATTTTTCAGTTTTGTTACTTCATATAACATATTTAATTCATTTACTCATAACTAGTTCATTTTCATGAAAAATACCAAATCAGTCCTAAAAATATTTCTTTTCTGGGATTTAGCAGAATATAGTCCCATATTGAACATATATTTTTCTCAGAATTTTTTAAAATTTATTTACTATTTTTCATATGGCCAAAACTGCCGAATATTTAGATATGTATCATAAATTGTACTTTTGTCCAAAAATTCTGAAATTTACAGGGTATACTCTTGTTATATACATGTACTCTCAATAAAAATTTCACCAATTTTGGAGTTAACCACAAAGAGTTATAAGGGTTTACTTTTAAAATAGTCTTTTCCCATAAAATTCATAACTCTTAATCTATACATCCAAAAATCGCCATTTTTGGACACAATCTAGAAAACTCATCAAATTATCATTTCAAATTTTTCTAAAATTTTTGAGGGTCAGAAAAATTACAAAACTGCCCCTGGTAGAAACCTCTTTTGAATGAAAATACTATTCATATGAATACAAAGGATCATTAACTATGCATGTGGTAATCCACATGGACAGGTTATTCTAACAGAATAATAAAAATAGAATAACAGAAGAATTCACCATGCATGCGGTAATCCACATAGACATGTTATTCCAACAGAATAATAAAAATGGAATAACAGAAGAATTCACCATGCATACGATAGACCGCACAGACATGTTATTCTCAACAGAATAATAAAGAATGGAACCGGTGTCATGCGTAAATCGCATGCATGAGATATTCCAAATGTAATAATAAAGAATGAAACTAGGTCATGCGTAAACCGCACAGATAGGATATTCCAACAGAATAATAAAGAATGGAACCAGGTCATGCGTAAACCGCACAGACAGGATATTCCAACAGAATAATAAAGAATGGAATAACAACAAAATTCACGGGCATGCGATAGACCAAGATGCATACGAGTTATTCCAAATGTAATAATAAAGAATGAAATAATAGAAGAATTTTACCATGTATGCGCTTGATTGGCATGATGCAGTTATTCCAACATAATAATAAGGAATGGAATAACAATAGCTCTCTTCATGAATACAAAAGAAATAATACCCCTTACCTTAGAAGAAACTGGATATTGGAAAAGTGAGGTGGCAGACTTCTCTTCTTTTTTCTCTCTATAATTTCTCTCTATAATAATTGCTCTAAAGCTTTAGTGAATTTGGTGAGAAATGAAGGAAGAATGAGCTTCTATTTATAGAAAAATATAGTTTCGATAATTGCACGTTTTGGGGCTCAAATATTACTGATCAAATACCTCCAACTTTTCTTTCATTTTTAATTTAGTCCTGCAAGTATTATCAAACTTGCACCACCTCCCCTAATAGTAAATAATGTGAATCAATAGTTCAATCATGTGAATCAAAAGTTATAATAATGTGAAAATACGAATTACAGTATAGTACCTCCATCTATACCTCCATTTTTAACTTAGTCATGCAAGTATTATAAATCTTGCACCAACTCCCCTAATAGTACAAGAATGTGATTCAATAGTACACACATGTGAACAAATAGTTATATAAGCATGTGAATTAGTAGCAATTAATTGCTCATTTATCCGATTAATTACCTGATTTATCAATATAACCCCCATATATCAATTATCATCGGAATAGATGTCGATTTTCACTAACACTAATAATTCCAACACAATGGAACTATCAAATTCATCTTTAATCAACACGAACTTATTCATCATTAATATTATAACTCACAATATTTATCAACCAAGTCGTTCCCAGGAAAGAGGGGGCTTTCCGATAAGGATTTCTCCTTATTGGTGGACAATTAGATGACCAAACCTCTCCTTGACAGAACTTCTAGACATTGTAAATATTGTAATTTAATAATATGAACAACTTTGTCATCTCAATTATTGTTTTAATAATATATCATATTATGCAGATGATACTGTGACAATAATTGAATCAATAATATGAGAGATATGATGCAGCAATTACTGTAGCAATAATTGAGTATAACTGAGTGACTTCTTATGTAAGCATCAATAACCAATACCGAGTATCGTGATCTTCGTTATACATTTTGGTGGAGCAATATGAAGAGAGAGATAGCGCTGTTCATCTCAAGGTGTCTAACTTGTCAATGAGTCAAGGTGGAGCATCAAGTGCCAAAAGGTCCATTGCAACCACTTGAAATTCCAGAATGGAAGTGGGAGCACATTACCATGGATTTTGTTACTGGTCTTCCCAAGGTTTCTCAAGGCATAGATGCGATTTGGGTCATTGTTGATAGATTGACCAAGTCTGCTCATTTCTTACCAATACGAGAAACTTATACACTTGAACGTCTTGCTAGTATGTACATAAACAAGATTGTAAGATTACATGGTATGCCAGTATCCATAGTTTCTGATCGAGACCCAAGATTCACTTCAAGATTTTGGGTTAGTTTGAAAAAAGCTATGGGCACGGATTTACAATTTAGTTCGGTATCATCATCCTCGTAGACGGACGAACAATCGAGAGGACTATTCAAACTCTTGAAGATTTATTAAGACTCTGTGTCCTTGACTTCAAGGGAAGTTGGGACAAGTTCTTACCATTGGTGGAGTTTTTCTACAACAATAGTTATCAAGCAAGTATTGGCATGGCTCCATTCGAGGCGTTGTATGGAAGAAAGTGTCGTTCTCCAGTATGCTGGGATGAGGTGGGTGAAGCAATGTTGTTGGGACCGGATTTGGTACGTATGACTACGGAAAAGATTCAAATGATTCGACAATATATATAAACCTCACAAGATCGACAAAAGAGTTATGTTGATCTTCATCGAAAGGACGTGGAATTCGATATCGGAGATCACGTGTTGTTATGTGTTGCTCTATGGAAAGGAGTTACGAGATTTGGAAAGAGAGGAAAGCTCAATCCTCTATTCATTGGCCCATTTATAATTCTCGACTGAGTAGGAACTGTGGCCTATAGACTCGCCTTACCGCCAAGTATGTCTCGTGTTCATAACATTTTTCATATATCTATGTTTCACAAATATGTGAAAGACCCAAACCACATTATTGAATTAGAACCAGACGAGATAGAGGAAGATTTAACGTATGAAGAGTTACATGTTAAAATGATGGATAAGAAGGATCATATTCTACGTTCTAAAGTTATACCTCAAGTCAAAGTTTTGTGGAGTAACCACGATGTGGAATAAATGACCTGGGAATTAGAATCTGAGATGAAGTCAAGATATCCTCATCTCTTAGATATATCAGGTAAGCACCCTAATTTTGAGGACGAAATTTCATAAGAAGGGGAGGTTGTAAGACCCCAACTTTTATGAATAAAGATAAATTTCTCTCGATATATATTTTTGAATATTATGGTGTGGATATAATATAATGTTATAGTTGTGGATAATATTTATAAATTTTGCAAAGTATGCAAGTTGTTGTATTATATTCGATTGGTCGGGGAATATTCATTTTAATAGGGAATATTCGTACGACGACACAATCATTGGTGGACCCCACAACGGAAGTGTTGTCGTAGTAAGAAAACGATAGAATTAGCTTTTTATAAAAATAACAGCGGAAGTGTTACCGTTAAAACTGTTGAACTACCCGGTAGTAAAAGTACAGTAATACGCGTCAATAAGGAGAAATCCTTATTGGAAAGCCCCCTCTTTCCTGGGAACGATCTGGTTGTTAAATATTATGAGTTATGATATTAATGATGAATAAGTTCGTGTTGATTAAAGATGAATTTGATAGTTCTATTGTGTTGGGATTATTGGTGTTAGTGGAAGTCGACATTTATTTCAATAATAATTGATGTCTGGAGGTTATATTGTTCAATTGGGTATTCGGGGCATTTTTTGTGTCGGAGTACTATTCATGAGTTACTATTCACGAGTTTTTATTCACGAGTTACTATTCATGAGTTACTATTCATGAGTTACTATTAACGAGTTACTATTCACGAGTTACTATTCACGGGGTACTATTCACCTGAAAAATATATTTCTTTTCGGTCCAAATCATTTTTGGGTACAATATTATTCCATGAGGAGATGTGCTAATTTTTCAGACCGTTGGTTGAAATTATAATAGTAAATCAATATGGATCGTTGATTTAAATTTTTAATATTAACTTGTCCCTTCAGTTTTTTAAGAGTTCTTTGTCCCTTCAGTTTTTTAAGAGTTATTTGTCCCTTCGGTGTCTCAAGAGTTAATTGCCCCTTCGCAAATAGTAGTCGTCTCTTCAATATTACCAAGAGTCATTTTGACCCTTCGTTAAGACCAAGAGCCACTTTCAGTTTTTCTATAAATAGAAGCTCATTACTTCATTATTTCTTACGAATTCACTGAAACTCTAGAGAGAGAAACTATAGAGAGAAAGAAGAAAAGTATTCTGTCACTTCACTTTTCTAATATCCAGTTTCTTCTAAGGTAAGGGGTATTATTCTTTCGTATTCATGAAGAGAATTATTTTCTTTCAATACTCGAAAGAGTTGTTATTCCATTCTTCATTCTTATGTTGAATAACTTTGCTTTTATCGTAATCTGCATACATGGTGATCTTCTTCATTATTCCATTCTTTATTATTATGTTGAAAAACTCATTTGTCTGAGTATCGCATACATGGTGAAATTCTTCTATTATTCCATTCTTTATTATTCTCATTGAAATATCACATCGGTGCGTAATTTCTTTGACACAGTTCCGTTATTTATTATTCTTGTGAATAATATCCTATACATATGCTTCGCCTAAACTCAGTTCCATTATTTATTATTCCGTATTTATTATTCTGTCAGAATATCCTTTCTGTGTGTTTACGCCGGACCTGGTTCCATTATTTATTTTTCTGTTGGGAATAACTTTTATGCATGCGCGATCTATCGCATTTACGGTGGTGAATCCTTCATTTATTCCATTCTTTATTATTCTGTTGGAATAACCTGTCTATGTGGATTACCACATGTATGGTGAATGATCCTTTGTATTCATTCCTTATTAAATCATGGAAATGATCTGTATACGTGGATTACCGCATGGCAGGTGAAAATCCATTTTTAGTTTCATATATTCTTTATTATACTCAGTTGGTTAAAGTTTTGACTTCTATACTCCATGAAATTGGTGGAATATTCTTGATATTTTCACTTCATCCAGTATTTGTTTCATGGAAATATTCTTCTGAGCATTCTTGAATTTTACTCTACAAAGAAG
The DNA here is from genome assembly GCA_020205605.1 of Panax ginseng. Taxonomy (NCBI): domain Eukaryota; kingdom Viridiplantae; phylum Streptophyta; class Magnoliopsida; order Apiales; family Araliaceae; genus Panax; species Panax ginseng. The sequence goes on along the minus strand of CM035144.1, from coordinate 98,345,985 downwards.
TATCATGTTGACCATTTGGACGTTATTAGTTCTTGGATAAATTAATTCTTGAACTTGTTTTATTGAATTATTATGTCATTGTTATCATCCTCATGCTTATATTGTAATGAAAGTCATCTTTGGCTTACGTGCATAGATGAACTTAGTATGATTATGACCAGTGATCATTCGGTATAATCATGACCTGTAATGTTATAAATGATGTGTTAAAATTCCTCAGTGGCCTGTAATGCCTTGATGGACAGTTTTTGGTATGATTATGACCAGGGATTATTCGGTATAGTCATGACCGATTGATGATTTAATGAATATCCTTGGCCGTAGTATAGGGGTGATTAGAAGATGTGGTTTATTTATTAGGTTGAGTCTCAGCGATAAAAGTTGATGAAAACATTTTTAAATCATAAAAGATAGTAGATTTTATTCTCTACTTGACTCTTCTAATGGATTGCTTATTCCGCTGCAGTTAAACTTGATGTCTATTGTATTTTATCAGTTTAACATTATTGAAGACTAATGATAATTTATTCTACATTATTTTAGTCATAATATTTCTTACTGGGCTAGTTGAGCTCACCCTTTCTTTCAGCGTTCTCTTCAGGAAATTAGAATATAGCTGGGACGAGTCAGGGAACGGAGTGACGGTCCAGATGATAGCATTAGTAGTCCTCACTATTCTGTTAAATAGTGTGACAATAAATGTAATGAGGACTCCATTGAGAGTGGATATTGTCTAGAAGGCAATATTCTTGTTTAAACTCTCAGCTTATGTTTTGTCGTATGTTACACGACAGTTGTGTTATTAAGTTTTTATTTATATTTTGTACCATGTATTTGGCGACTCAAGATGGGTGATGTATACCTATTTTGGGGGCGTCACAGTTGGTATCAAAGATTAGGGATATGATCCCTGGCTAAGAAGTGAGACAAGAACTAGGAGGGGAGAGACGGGGAATTCCTTCGCTAGTATGACCTACCCAAGTTTATTTGGTATTTAATTGGTCGGTCAGAGTATAGGGATAAAATGTGATATGTTAATTAACCCTTGTTTTGTTGCAGTATTTGAAAATGGCATCCGAAAATGTTGAGATAAGCAATGAAGCACATGACATCGTTGAGTCACCAACGATCAATACCCAGGAGAATATGCAACAGGAAGACAATAATCCTTATGTAAACAATAACACCGATGAAATGGTGAACGATGGGATGGTCAGAGGCTTTATGAAATTCATGCAACATTAGGCGAATGCGGCTCCTGTCCAAAATGCAGGTGGAAACACTGACAACTCTTGGACGGTCATCGCTAAGCAGTTTAAGGAGCTGGGACCACCGAAGTTTTTTGGAGAGCCAAAACCACTTAAGGCAGAGACGTGGATAAAGCAGATCAACAAGATATTTGATGTCTTGGGATGCTCCGAGGAGCAAAAGGTTCCTTTGCCACCTTCATGTTGCGTGTAGAGGCGATTATTGGTGGGAATCAGAAAGCGTACTCAACTCGCCAAGACCAAGATGTCTTGGGAGAAGTTCCAATAGCTGTTCAACGACAAGTACTTTCCTTAAAGTATTCGTCACATGAAGGAGGTAGAGTTCATCAAGCTTGAGCAAAACAATATGACCATGGCGCAGTATGAAGCTAAGTTTAGAAGATGTGGTTTATTTATTAGGCTGAGTCTCAGCGATAAAAGTTGATGAAAACATTTTTAAATCATAAAAGATAGTATATTTTATTCTCTATTTGACTCTTCTAATGGATTGCTTATTCCGCTGCAGTTAAACTTGATGTCTATTGTATTTTATTAATTTAACATTGTTGAAGACTAATGATAATTTATTCTGCATTATCTTAGTCATAATATTTCTTACTGAGCTAGTTGAGCTCACCCTTTCTTTCACCGTTCTCTTCAGGAAATGAGAATATAGCTGGGACGAGTCGGGGAACGGAGTGACGGTCCAGATGATAGCATTAGTAGTCCTCACTATTTTGTTAAATAGTGTGACAATAAATGTAATGAGGACTCTATTGAGAGTGGATATTCTCTAGAAGGCAATATTCTTGTTTAAACTCTCAGCTTATGTTTTGTCGTATGTTACACGACAGTTGTGTTATTAAGTTTTTATTTGTATTTTGTACCATGTATTTCGTGACTCAAGATGTGTGATGTATACCTGTTTTGGGGGTGTCACTGTAAGACCCCAACTTATTATAAATAAAATTGAATTTTCTCTATTCATTATCTTGAAATAATAAGGAGTTAATTTGATATAATACTTTGGTTATGGGTGAAATGTGCAAATTTTGCAAAATAAGAAAGTGGTTATAAAATGTTCATTTTGGTTAGGAAATATTCGTTTGGTCGTGGAATATTATTGTTGTCGGGGAATATTAAATGCGACGCACAGCGACCATTCGTGGGCCTAAATAACGGAATAACTATCGAATGAAGAAAATGACAAGTTTGAGTTTTTATAAATAACGCACGTAGTTATTACCGCTAACATCTTTGTTGAATATACGGGTTAAAAATACATAATATGCGTGGTTACACAAGAAGTAGCACCAGTATTGCCACAAGATTTTTGAATTATTGATCCTTACGTAAGAAGACACTACTCAATAATTGTTACAGTAGTTACTGTTCAATATTTTATGTTATTGATTCAATAATTGCTGCGTTAATATTTTATATTATTGTTGTTTCAAAATAATTGTCATTGCACAATATTTCCCATTATCAGATCAATAATTCATATTATTTGAATAATATTATTAGATAACATTATTGGCAATGTCTAGAAAGTTCTGTCAAGGAGAGGTTTGGTCACCTAATTGCGCGCCAGTAAGGAAAAATCCTTATCGGAAAGCCCCCTCTTTCCTGGGAACGGCCTAGTTGTCATAATTGTGATTCTGTAATATTATTTATGAATAATTAATTATTGATTTATATAACAAGAAAATATTTATTTGATGCGGATATAAATGATGGATTTATTTATTTTATGTGGTTATAATTGATGGAATTAATGTTGAGGTGTTTTATCAGTATTTATGTCGAAATGGAGGTATTAAAAATCAAATCAGTATTTTTACGATATATTGCGTGAGTTATAATTTTTAATCCGACCGTTGGATCGTTGTGATTTTTGGATATGTTATACATATATAAGTTGAGTATATGTCCACAAATTTTGAACCGTTAAACATGAACGAATGATTTGTTATGAATTTTAAGAGGTGAATGATTCGGAAATTAGGTTTATAAATGATTTTGGTGGAAAATTCTAGAATTGAGTGGGCCCCACTTGTGGTTGGTGAAGAAATGTACTGAATTTTATTTCAAATGTGGTGGTTGGCAATAGTAGCAGGTAAAGCCATCAGGTAGCAGGTCAAGTCTGCTTCGGCGTGCTAACATTTTCCTATAAATAGAGGGCTAAGTTAGAATTAAAAATCGCACCAGAAACACAAGCTTTCTCTCTTTCTCTCTCTATATTATCGAGCGTATTTTGTGAGTATTTAGATACTTTGAGAGTTACTATTCAGTACAAGTTTCATTCAGCATCATATCCGACATTCATTCCGAAGTACTGTTTCTTTGAGGTAAGGGGTGTTATTTTCTTCTTAAATGATATTATTTTCTTAAATATCATTATGCCGAAATATTGGTTTGAACTTTTAATCAAATTTGGAACTTTTTTGTGTCGGGTTACTATTCACGATACGACACTTATTCATGTATACTGACACTATTCACGAATCACAAATGTTATTCACCTTAAAAATGAAAATTTTTCTTTTTATCCAAGATGTCTATTATGGTTACTAGCTTTGATTGTATCCATATTTTGATCTTATTTTTGAATTCTGCTTCACAATTGGTTATTATGAAGTATTATTGATCTTGGATAAACTGTTATATGAATCCCTAATATTTGTCCTTCTGTCTCACTGGATTCATTTTCTTTAAAATATTTTTCATCATCCTTAGTCTTAAATGATGATATTACTGAATATCTTTGGCCTGTAGTGCAAAGATGAATGATTAACTGATGAATATCTTTGGCCCGTAGTGTAAAGATGAACTGGTGTTGAGATGAACATGACCAACTGGTGATACAAATGAATATCTTTGGCTTGTAGTGTAAAGATGAATAATTGATTAAAGATGTATATTGATTGTTGTTACAGGGATAAAATATTGATGATGAACTTTTAAATCTTAGAAGATAGTAGAATTCATTCTCTACGTGACTCTTCTAATGGATTGCTGTTTCTGCTGCATTTGTTGATCTAAAATTTGTTGTCTATTATATTCTATCAGATTTTTCCCTGTTGAAGACTAATGATAATTTATTGTATATTATCTTAGTCATAATATTCTTTACTGGGCTATTTGAGCTCACCCTTTTCCTTTTTGTTCCATTTTTCTTCTTAGGAGGTGAGAACATAGCAGGATCAAGTCAGGGTATGGAGTGATGGTTCTACAAAGATGTTTTAGCAGTCCTCACTATTTCTGTAAAATAGTGTATGAATAATTATAATGAGGACTTATTTGAGTGTTGATGTTTTCTAGAAGATAATATTTGTATTTAAACTCACAATATGTGTTGTCGTATTTTGCACGACAATTGTATTATTGAAGTTGTAGTTTGCTTTCTGTACCATGTATTTGGTGACTCGGAATGGGTGTTGTATACCTATTTTGGGGCGCCACAATTAGTATCGTGGCTTAGGGATATGGTCTCTGGCGGAGATCGGGGAATAGAACTAGGAGGGGAGAGACGAGTAAATCCTTCGCTAGTGTGTCCTACCTAAGCTTATTTGTTGGCTGATCATAATATAGGGATATTATGTGATATATTAATTTGTTTAATTAACCCTTGTTTTATGGTAATTTTTAAGAATGACAGCTGAGAACGTTAACAATATAGTATATGAGACTGTGGAAACACCTTTAGTCACCATTCAGGAGAACGTGTAACGAGAAGGCAATATTCCTCTTGTAAACAACACTAACGAGCAAACGATGAATGATGGGATGTTTAGAAACTTTTTGTAGTTCATGCAAAATCAGACGAGGGAGACTCGTGTACAAAAAATAGGTGGAAATGATAGCAACGCGCGGTTTGTCACAGCCAAGTAGTTCAAGGAGTTGGGACCACCAGAATTCTTTGGAAAGCCGGATCCGATTAAGGCGGAAACGTGGGTCAATCAAATTACCAAGATATTCGATGTCTTGGGATGCACAAAAGAACAAAAGGTTACATTCGCCACCTTTATGTTCCGTGGTGAGGCAGATTACTGGTGGGAATCTGTGAAGCGTACCCAACCAGCCTCACTCAATATGTCTTGGGAAACATTTTAGAAACTGTTCAATGACAAGTACTTTCCTGAAAGTATTCGTCACATGAAGGAGGTAGAGTTTATCAAGCTGGAGCAAAACAATATGAACGTGTCGCAGTATGAAGCTAAGTTTGCCGAGTTGTCCTAATTTGCATCCCATTTGGTTGATAATGAGGAGAGAATGACGCGAATGTTTCTGCGAGGTTTGAAACCCAAAATACGTCAATACCTCATTTCTCACAAACTTTGTTTATATTCAGATGTTGTGAATAGGGCTCAGTTATTGGAGCGCGATAATGAGTCAGCTCAACCGAAGAATAACGACCAACAACTCGATGATAATCGTACTGGTGGCAACGGTCATCGGAACAATGATAACCATCGTGGAGGAAATTATCATGCCAGAAATGGTAACCACTTCGGTGGTAATCATGGCCAAGATAATAGAAGAAATAATTCAAGTGAAAATTTCAAAAAGAGAAGATTTAACGATGACGGGAAGACGTCGGCAGCAGCACCAACACCAACAGCAAATTCTAGGGGAGGAGAACGACCGCCAGTTAGATGTTACAGATGCGGAGAGGAGAGACACATAAGTCCAAACTGTTCACAGCTTTCCAAGGTATGTTTTAGTTGTGGAAAAGACGGTCACATAGCTCAATTTTGTCCTGTAGCGAAATCAAGTCCAGTTGGGATGGTGGCACCAAAGGCGGATACGGACAAAACAAAGTCGGCGGTTTCTGGAAGAATATTTATTGTGACTGCCCAAAATGTGAGGAACCCGAACGAAGGTATCACGGGTTATTTAATTATAAATTATTACGAAGTCTATATCTTATTAGATACCGGTTCTACCCACTCTTTTATTTCTCCTACTTGCGCTCAACGTTTAAACTTGACTCCGAAGAAATTGGACTTTGACTTATCTGTGGAGACTCCGTTAGGAGAAACTTTTATCATATCCACTGTTTATAAATCTTGTTTGATCCAAGTTGGCACTATCACATTACTTGTTGATCTTATCTCTTTAAAGATACTTGCATTTGACGTGATTTTAGGGATTGATTGGTTAAATACTCATCATGCCAAAATTGATTATTTTCGTAAGGTTGTTAGTTTTCATATTCCTAACCAACCTGTTATGCGAATTCAAGAAACCAAACCATTGAAGTCAAACACTTTCATATCAATTCATTAAGCCATTTATTTATTGAAAAACGGATGTCAAGCTTTCTTAGCCCATTTCATGGATTTAAACAAAAATACTTCAGATTTGAATGATATTTCTGTTGTTAGTGAATTTCCTGACGTATTTCCTGAAGAATTTCCTGGCCTACCCCAGAGCGTGATCTTGAATTTTGTATTGACTTTGAACCCGATACAAAACCCATTTTTAAAATCTCATATCGAATGGCTCCTATTGAACTTCATGAGTTAAAAACCCAAGTACAAGAGTTGGTACCCGAGCCTCTATCTGGTGACTTCCTTTGTGAAATGCACCGAAGCCAGACTCTCCGTAGGGGACTCTATATTTGTGTGGTGGTAAAACAATAGGTGCCATTGTGACATGCTATCCAAGATTGGGATATGAGTCACAGTTGAGAGCAACCTAAGTCAGTAATCGAAATATCTAGCTTTCTAGGCTTAGCTGGTTATTATCAGAGATTCGTGGAAGGATTTTCTCGAATCGCTACTCCGTTAACTTAGCTGACTCAGAAAGATACAAAATTCGTATGGAGCGAGGAATGCGAGAAGAATTTCCAAGAGCTCAAGAGGCGACTCATTTCGGCACCTGTTCTGACCATACCATCCTAGAAAAGCGAACGTGGTAGTTGACGCGTTGAGTAGAAGATCGTACGTGAGTACGAGTGCGATACTGTCGAACACAAAGACCTATTTTGTATAACTTACAAAGGATGGAGATAAAGTTAAAGGCTCCAAGTACCTACGTTATGATGTTAAATAAACGAGTAGAATCGACTTTAATCGATAAAGTTAAAACCGCTCAAGCTACACACCGGAGCTGATGAATATAAAGAAGAAGGTGCAAGAAGGCGTTATTCTAGAAGTAAGAGTCGATGAAGAGAAAGAAAGCTCAAACCTTCGATTTATTTGAAATCCTCGATCGAATAGGAACTGTGGCCTATAGACTCGCCTTAACGCTAAGTATGTCGCGTGTTCATAACATTTTTTACGTATCGATGTTACGTAAATATGTGGACGACCCAAACCACATTATTGCGTTAGAACTAGGACGAGATAGCTGAAGATTTAACGTACGAGGTGGTACCTGTCAAAATCTTGGATAGGAAAGAGCATGTCCTGTGCACCAAGGTTATACCACAAGTCAAGGTTTTGTGGAGGAACCATGCTATTGAAGAAATGACCTGGGAGTTGGAATTGGAAATGAAAGCGAGGTACCCTCACCTTTTCAAAACATCAGGTACGTACGTCAATTTCGAGGACAAAATTTCATAAGGAGGGGAGGTTGTAAGACCCCAACTTATTATAAATAAAATTGAATTTTCTCTATTCATTATCTTGAAATAATAAGGAGTTAATTTGATATAATACTTTGGTTATGGGTGAAATGTGCAAATTTTGCAAAATAAAAAAGTGGTTATAAAATGTTCATTTTTGTCGGGAAATATTCGTTTGGTCGTGGAATATTATTGTTGTCGGGGAATATTCGTACGACGGCGCAGCCATTCGTGGGCCTCGTAAAGGAATAACTATCAGATGAAGAAAATGACAAGTTTGAGTTTTTATAAATAACGGCGTAGTTGTTACCGTTAACACTGTTGGAATACCCGATGGTTAAAAATACAAAAATATGCGTGGTTGTACAGTAGCACACGGTATTGCACAGTTTTTTTGAATTATTGATCCTTACGTAAAAAGGCACTACTCAATAATTGTTACAGTAGTTACTGTTCAATATTTTATGTTATTGATTCAATAATTGTTGCGTTGATATTTTATATTATTGTTGTTTCAATAATTATCATTGCACAGTATTTCTCATTATCAGATCAATAATTCATATTATTTGAATAATATTATTAGATAACATTATTGGCAATGTCTAGAAAGTTACATCAAGGAGAGGTTTGGTCACCTAATTGCGGCCCAAAGAAGGAGAAATCCTTATCGAAAAGCCCCTCTTCCTCGAACTACTGGTTGTCATAATTGTGATTCTATAATATTATTTATGAATAATTAATTATTGATTTATATGACAAGGAAATATTTATTTGATGCAGATATAAATGATGAATTTATTTATTTTATGTGGTTATAATTGATGGAATTAATGTTGAGGTGTTTTATCGGTAGATTTTTGTCTGGAATGGAGGTATTAAAATCAAATCAATTTTTTTATGATATATTGCGTGAGTTATAATTTTTAATCCGACCAGTTGGATCGTTGTGATTTTTTGGATATGTTATACATATATAAGTTGAGTATATGTCCACAAATTTTGAATCGTTAAAAATGAAATCGAATGATTTGTTATGAATTTTAAGAGGTGACCGATTCGGAAATTAGGTTTATAAATGATTTTGGTTGAAAATTCTAGAATTGAGTGGGCTCCACTTGTGGTTGGTGAAGAAATGTGCTGTATTTTATTTCAAATGTGGTGGGTGGAAATAGTAGCAGGTAAAGCCATCGGTGTAGCAGTCAAGTCTGCCTTGACGTCTAACATTTTCCTATAAATAGAGGGCTAAGTTAGAATTGAAAATCACACCAAAAACATAAGCTTTCTCTCTTTCTCTCTCTATATTATCGAGCGTATTTTGTGAGTATTTAGATACTTTGAGAGTTACTATTCAGTACAAGTTTCACTCAGCATCATATCCGACATTCATTCCGAAGTACTGTTTCTTTGAGGTAATGGGTGTTATATTCTTCTTAAATGATATTATTTTCTTCAATATCATTATGCCGAAATATTGGTTTGAATTTTTTAATCAAATTTGAAACTTTTTGTGTCGGGGTTACTATTCACGTATACGACACTATTCATGTATACGACACTATTCACGAATACGGCGCTATTCACCAAAAAATAAAATTTTTCCTTTTTATCCAAGATGTCTATTATGGTTACTATCTTTGATTGTATCCATGTTTTGATCTTTATTTTTGAATTCTGCTTCACAATTGGTTATTATGAAGTATTATTGATCTTGGATAAAATGTTATACTAATCCCTAATATTTGTCCTTCCGTCTCTCACCGGATTCGCTTTTCTTTAAAATATTTTTCATCATCCTCAGTCTTAAATGATGATATTATCAATATCTTTGGCTTTTGTAGTGCAAAGATGAATGATTAACTGATGAATATCTTTGGCCCGTAGTGCAAAGATGAACAGGTGTTGAGATGAACATGACCAACTGGTGATACAAATGAATATCTTTGGCCTGTAGTGAAAAGATGAATAATTGATTAAAGATGTATATCGATTGTTGTTACAGGGATAAAATATTGATGATGAACTTTTAAATCTTAGAAGATAGTAAAATTCATTCTCTACGTGACTCTTCTAATGGATTGTTGTTTCCGCTGCATTTGTTGATCTAAAATTTGTTGTCTATTATATTCTATCAGATTTTTCCCTGTTGAAGACTAATGATAATTTATTGTATATTATCTTAGTCATAATATTCTTTACTGGGCTATTTGAGCTCACCCTTTTCCTTTTTGTTCCATTTTTCTTCTTAGGAGGTGAGAACATAAGCGAGGATCGAGCTCTGGGTATGGAGTGATGGTTCTAGAAAGATGTTTTAGCAGTCCTCACTATTTCTGTAAAATAGTGTATGAATAATTGTAATGAGGACTTATTTGAGTGTTGATATTGTCTAGAAGGCAATATTTATATTTAAACTCACAGTATGTGTTGTCGTATTTTGCACGATAATTATATTATTGAAGTTGTAGTTTGCTTTCTGTACCATGTATTTGGCGACTCAGAATGGGTGTTGTATACCTATTTTGGGGGCGTCACAGTCACAGTTACCATTCTTGGCATGGTAATTTTCTCCTCGATGGTTATCATTGTTCCGATGGACGTTGCCACCGGTATGATTATTATCGTGTTGTTGGTCGTTGCCTTTTAGTTATGCTGACTCATTATCGCGCTCCAATAACTGAGCCCTATTCACAACATCTGAATATAAACAAAGTTTGTGAGAAATGAGGTATTGACGTATATCGGGTTTCAAACCTCTTATCGATCAAATGGAATGCAAACAGGTATAACTCCGCAAATTTAGCCTCGTATTGCGACACAGTCATATTGTTTTGCTCCAACTTGATAAACTCCACCTCCTTCATGTGCCAAATACTTTCGGGAAATTACTTGTCATTGAACAGCTCTTGGAACTTCTCCCAAGACATCTTGAGTGCGTTAGGCTGGGTATGTTTTACAGATTCCCACCAGTAATCTGCCTCTTCACGCAACATAAAGATGGCAAAGGGAATCTTTTGCTCCTCGGAGCATCCCAAGACATCAAATATCTTGGTGATCTGCTTTAACCACGTCTCCGCCTTAAGTGGTTCTGGCTTTCCCAAAAACTCCGGTGGTCCCAGCTCCTTGAACTGCTTAGCGGTGACCGACCGTTGGTTGCCATTATTTCCACCTATATTTTGAATAGGAGTCTCTCTTACCTGATGTTGCATGAATTGCATAAAGCCTCTGAACATCCCATCGTTCATCATTTGATCGGTGTTGTTATTTACCTGAGGATTATTGTCTTCCTGTTGCACATTATCCTGGGTATTTATCGTTGGTGACTCAACAGTCTCATGTGCTTCATTGTTGATCTCAACATTTTCAGATGCCATTTTCAAACACTGTCACAAAACAAGGGTTAATTAACATATCACATATTATCCCTATACTCTGACCGACCAATTAAATACCAAATAAACTTAGGTAGGTCATACTAGCTGAAGAATTCCCGTCTCTCCCCTCCTAGTTCTTGTCTCACATCTCAGCCAGGGATCATATCCCTAAGCTTTGATACCAACTGTGACGCCCCCAAAATAGGTATACATCACCCATCTTGAGTCGCCAAATACATGGTACAAAATACAAATAAAAACTTAATTATACAACTATCGTGTAAAATACGATAAAACATATGCTATGAGTTTTAATACAAATATTGTTATCTAGACAATATCCACACTCAATAGAGTCCTCATTACATTTATTATTACACTATTTAACAGAATAGTGAGGACTACTAATGTTATCATCTGGACCGTCACTCCGTTCCCCGACTCGTCCCAGCTATATTCTCATTTCTTGAAGAGAACAATGAAAGAAAGGGTGAGCTCAACTAGCCCAGTAAGAAATATTATGACTAAGATAATGTAGATTAAATTATCATTAGTCTTCAACAATGTTAAACTGATAAAATACAATAGACATTAAGTTTAACTGCAGCGGAATAAGCAATCCATTAGAAGAGTCAAGTAGAGCATGACATCTACTATCTTCTATGATTTAAAATGTTTTCATCAATTCTTATCGCTGAGACTCAGCTTAATAAATAAACCACATCATCGAATCATCCCTGCATTATGGGCCAAGGATATTCATTAAATCATCAATGGTCATGACTATACCGAATAATCCCTGGTCATAATCATACCAAAAATTGTCCATTAATGCACTACAGGCTACTGAGGACTTTTACCACATCATTTATAACATTACAGGTTATGATTATACCGAATGATCCCTAGTCATAATCATACTAAGTCCATCTATGCACGTAAGCCAAAGATGACTTTCATCACAATATAAACATGATGATGATGACAATGATATAAGCATTAATCAAATGAAAACAAGGATAAATATTAAAGACTTTAAATTTATCCAAATATTATCAAGCACTTAATAAACTCATCATCTAATATTATTAATATTATAACAATATTTTAATCACTTCATAAACTTATAAACAATTTATTTCAATTGTTTACACTTTACCAAATAATGCATTTAATCATTCAAAAATGCCATACTCATAAGATTTCATCACCAATGATCAAATCCCTCATCAAAAATCTCCATATACTCTATATAGGATTCTCCAAGCCATAAAATCCTATTTTTCAGTTTTGTTACTTCACATAACATATTTAATTCATTTACTCATAACTAGTTCATTTTCATGAAAAATACCAAATCAGTCCTAAAAATATTTTTTTTCTGGGATTTAGCAGAATATAGTCCCATATTGAACATATATTTTTCTCAGAATTTTTTAAAATTTATTTACTATTTTTCATATGGCCAAAACTGCCGAATATTTAGATATGTATCATAAATTGTACTTTTGTTCAAAAATTCTGAAATTTACAGGGTATACTCTTGTTATATACATGTACTCCCAATAAAAAATTCACCAATTTTGGAGTTAACCACAAAGAGTTATAAGGGTTTACTTTTAAAATAGTCTTTTCCCATAAAATCCATAACTCTTAATCTATACATCCAAAAATCGCCATTTTTGGACACAATCTAAAAAACTCATCAAATTATCATTTCAAATTTTTCTAGAATTTTTGAGGATCAGAAAAATTAAGAAACTGCCCCTGGTAGAAACCTCTTTTGAATGAAAATACTATTCATATGAATACAAAAGATCATTCACCATGCATGTGGTAATCCACATGGACAGGTTATTCCAACAGAATAATCAAAATGGAATAACAGAAGAATTCACCATGCATGCGGTAATCCACATGACAAAAGTTATTCCAATGAGAATAATAAAATGGAATAACGAAAGAATTCACCATGCATGCGATAAACCCGCATGAGACATGTTATTCTCAAAAAATAATAAAGAATGGAACCAAAATCATACGTAAACCTTGCATGACGATATTCCAACGTAATAATAAAAAAATGGAACTAGGTCATGCGTAAACCGCATGCAGATAGGATATTCCAAATGAATAATAATAAAGAATGGAGCTAGGTCATGCGTAAACAACACGAATGATGTGATATTCCAATGAAATAATAAAGAATGGAATAACAACAAAATTCATCGAGGCATGCGATAGATCGCATGCATAAAGTTATTCCAATAGAATAATAAAGAATGGAATAATAGAAGAATTTTACCATGTATGCAAAGATTAGCATGACAAGTTATTCCAACATAATAATAAGGAATGGAATAACAATAGCTCTCTTCATGAATACTGAAAGAAATAATACCCCTTACCTTAGAAGAAATCGGATATTGGAATAAAGGAGGTAGCAGACTTCTCTTTCTTTCTCTTTATAATTTCTCTATAATAATTGCTCTAAAGCTTTAGTGAATTGGTGAGAAATGAAGGAAGAATGAGCTTCTGTTTATAGGAAAATATAGTTTCAATAATTGCACGTTTTGGGGCTCAAAATATTACAGTACAATACCTCTAACTTTTTTTTCATTTTTAATTTAGTCCTGCAAGTATTATCAAACTTGCACCACCTCCCCTAATATTAAATAATGTGAATCAATAGTTCAATCATGTGAATCAAAAGTTATAATCATGTGAAAATACGAATTACAGTATAGTACCTCCATCTATACCTCCATTTTTAACTTAGTCATGCAAGTATTATAAATCTTGCACCAACTCCCCTAATAGTACAAGAATGTGATTCAATAGTACACATATGTGAACAAATAGTTATATAAGCATGTGAATTAGTAACAATTAATTGCTCATTTATCCGATTAATTACCCGATTTATCAATATAACCCCTGGACATCAATTATCACCTAATAGATGTCGATTTCCACTAACACTAATAATTCCAACACAATGGAGCTATCAATTTCATCTTTAATCAACACGAACTTATTCATCATTAATATTATAACTCACAATATTTATCAACCAGGTCGTTTCCAGGAAAGAGGGGGCTTTCCGATAAGGATTTCTCCTTATTGGCGCGCAATTAGATTACCAAACCTCTACTTGACAGAACTTCTAGACATTGTAAATATTGTAATTTAATAATATAAATAACTTTGTCGTCTCAATTATTGATTTAATAATATAACATATTATGCGATGATAATCTTGTGACAATAATTGAATCAATAATATGAGAGATATGATGCATCAATTACTGTAGCAATAATTGAGTATAACTGAGTGACTTCTTACGTAAGCATCAATAATCAATACCGTGTGCTACTATGCAACCACACGTATTACTGTACTTTTACTACCGGGTAGTTCAACATTTTTAACGGTAACACTTTCACCATTATTTTTATAAAAAGATAATTCTGTCGTTTTCTAACTACGACAATACTTCCATTGTGGGGTCCACCAATGATTGTGCCGTCGTACGGATATTCTCCGACAAAAAGAATATTCCCCGACCAATCGAATATTATATAACCATTTGTTTACTTTGCAAAATTTATAAATATTACCCACAACTATAACATTATATCAAATCCACACCATAATATTCAAAAAATATTTCGAGAAATTTAAATCTTTATTCATAAAATTTGGGGTCTCACATAAACTGTGAGTTTTAATACAAATATATATAACTCTCGTGGTGCCTTTACCACAAGACCTTACAATGGTACCTTACATAAAGGTACAGTTAATAACTATTTTAGAAATTAAAATCTTTGGAAAATACTCAAGGAAACCTTCGTACGTGGGAGGTCATGCGTCTAGGTTATGATAGATATCATATGTCCACAGAATTATCCTTGGTTGACCCAATAGTCCCCAAAGAAAAACAAGAAGATTGCTATCATCTTCTTTCTAATGGTGAGTCTTCTCTTGACATATAATTATCTCCGTTGTCTCCAAGTGAGAATTATATTTCAAATAAACTCCAAGATTATATAGGTAATGCTCATAGATATACTCAGTAAGTGGATGTGCACAACCCTATCTTATGATAACACGAAGTCTTCTTTCATTAGACATCTTGTATGATAGTGGCAAAAACGCCCTTCCAAAGTTGGGTTCACCTCACCCTATTTGGTTCACCAAAATCAACAATTAAAATGATGTATAAAATACGACACACTTATCTATAGTTCTCAATAAAATTATTTTCATACCGTTTTAAGGGAAACCTCAACAGTTATAGACCACCGTTCTAATCCCCTGTTACCCCCGCTCAACCCAGCTACACTCTTAATACCTGAAAGGAATTGTGAAGCAAAAAGGTGAGCACAAATAGCCCAGTAAAGAATATTATGACTAAAGATAATTTACATCATCAATAGCCTTCGTCAGTGATAAATCAGAGATTTAGAACATATGGTAGGTGATAAAACTTTTCAACCATAGTTGCAGCGGAACAAGCAATCCATTAGAAGAGTCAAATAGACCATAAAGTCTATTATCTTCTCCACGTTAAAAATCCACCAACAATGTTTTATCCCTGTAACATCAGTCAATAATTCCTGTCCACAATCAGGTGAATAACTCATAATCATAATTGTGGTTCTAAATTCCTCTTCGCACCTAGGACGAAGATAGTTTTCATCACTTGTCTTTACCTGAAACATCAAAGACCATGGTTATACCAAATCACAATTCATGTCCATAATCATACTAATAAATTCATCTTTCCACTACAGGCCAAAGATATTCATTAACTGTTCATCTTTCCACTCTAGGCCAAAGACATGCAACTGTATTTTAGAAGAGTAAAGTAGATAATGATATCTACTATCTTCTACGAATTAAAAATTTTTCATCAACTTTATCGCTGAGACTCAGCTTAATAAATAAACCACATCATAGAATCGTCCCTGCACTACAGGCCAAGGATATTCATTCATATCACGACCACGGATTATCCATGCACTACGGGCCAAGGATAATCGTGTTTTCATAAACGGTCATGATCATGCCATAAAACAATTCCTCTTTACACTCTTGGCCGAAGAGAACCCATGGTCATGATCATACCAAAAACTGTCCATCAATGCACTATGGGCCAATGAGGACTTTTATCACATCATTTGTAACATTGCGGTCATGATTATACCGAATAATTTCTGGTTATAATCATACCAAGTCCATCTATGCACGTAAGCCACATATGACTTTCATTACAATATAAGCATGAGGATGATGACAATAATATAAGCTTTAATCAAACGAAAACAAGGATAAATATTAAAGACTTTAAATTTATCCAGAGTTTAAAAATATCCAGATTGTCAACATGATACTGCTTTGTGGAGTAAAATTCAAGAATAATATTGTATCAACAATGATTTGAACAGAAAATAATATTATAATGAATATTTAACGAAGATAATAACATTAAATTCATTTACTAATATTATTAACCATTAAATAATATTTTAAATCAATGATTTCATAACACCTTAATCCAAATGTTATCAATCACTTAATAAACTCATAATCTAATATTATTAATATGATAACAATATTTTAATCACTTCTTAAACTTATAAACAATTTATCTTAATTGTTTACACTTTACCAAATAATACATTTAATCATTCAAAAATGTCATACTCATAAGATTTCATCACCAATGATCAAATCCCTCATCAAAAATCTGCATATACCTTATATAGTATTTTCAAACCATAAAATCCTATTTACCAATTTTTTAACTTCACATAACATATTTAATTCATATGTTCGTAACTAAACCATTTTCATGAAAAATAACAAATCAGTCCCAAAAAGTTTTCTTTTTCGGGATTTAGCAGAATATAGTCCCCATATTGAACATATATTTTTCTCAGAATTTTTAAAATTCATTTACTATTTTTCATATGGCCAAAACTGCCGAATATTTAGATATTTATCATAAACTGTACTTTTGTCCAAAAATTCCAAAATTTATAGGGTATACTCCTGTGATATAAATGTACTCCTAATAAAAATTTTACCAATTTTGGAGTTAACCACAAGGAATTATAAGGGTTTACTTTTAAAATAGTCTTTTCCCATAAAATTCATAACTCCTAATCTATAAATCCAAAAATCGCCATTTTTGGACACAATCTAGAAAACTCATCAAATTATCATTTCAAATTTTTTCAGAATTTTTGAGGGTCAGAAAAATTACGAAACTGCAAATAGATTTTCACCCACCATGCGGTAATCCACGTAGACAGATCATTTCTACAATTTAATAAATAATGAATACGAAGGGTCATTCTCCATGCATGCATGAGTCCGCGTGAGACAAAGTTATTCCAATGTAATAATAAAGAATGGAATAATGTAAGAATTCACCATGCGTCATGATAGACCGCATGCATACAAAGTTATTCCAATGTAATAATAAAGAATGGAATAATAGAAGAATTCACCGGGCATGCGATAGATCACATGCATACATGTTATTCCAACAGAATAATAAAGAATTGAATAACAGAAGAATTCACCAGGCATGCGATAGACCGCATAGACAGGTTATTCCAACAGAATAATAAAGAATGGTATAACAACCCTTACGAATATTGAAAGAAATAACTCTCTTCGTGAATACGAAAGAAATAATACCCCTTAGCTTAGAAGAAAATCGGATACTGGAATAGTGAAGTAGCAGACTTCTCTTCTTCTTTCTCTCTATAATTTCTCTATAATAATTGCTCTTGTGAGACTTAGTGAATTGGTGAGAAATGAAGGAAGAATGAGCTTCTATTTATAGGAAAATATAGTTTCAATAATTACACATTTTGGGGCTCAAATATTACAAGTATAATACATTCCTCTTTTTCTTCATTTTTAATTTAGTCCTGCAAGTATTATCAAACTTGCACCACTTCCCCTAATAGTAAATCATGTGAATCAATAGTAAATCATGTGACTCAATAGTTCTAAACATGTGAAAAAAATAATTACAGTATAGTACCATCATCTATACCTCCATTTTTAATTTAGTCCTGCAAGTATTATCAATCTTGCACCAACTCCCCTAATAGTAAATCATATGAATCAATAGTAAAATCATGTGACTCAATAATATAATCATATGAAAAAACTAATTACAGTATAATACCTTCATCTATACCTCCATTCTTAATTTAGTCATGCAAGTATTATCAATCTTGCACCAACTCTCCTAATAGTAAATCATGTGAACACATAGTTATAAGCATGTGATTTAATAGCAATTAATTGCTCATTTATCCGGTTAATTATTCGATTGGTCAATATAACTTCCAGACATCAATTATTATCGAAATAAATATCGATTTTCACTAACACTAATAATTCCCACACAATGAAACTATCAATTTTATCTTTAATCAACATGAACTTATTCATCATTAATATTATAACTCTCAATATTTAACAATCAGGTCGTTCCTAAGAAAGAGGGAGCTTTCCGATAAGGATTTCTCTTTATTGGCGCGCAATTAGATTATCTAACCTCTCCTTGACAGAACTTCTAGACATTGTCAATATTGCAAATAATAATATGAATAACTTTATCGTCTCAATTATTGATTTAATAATATAAAATATTGTGACAATAATTGAATAAAACTGAGTGACTTCTCACGTAAGCATCAATAATCAAAGATACTCTACAATACCGTGTGCTACTATACAACCACGCGTATTACTATACTTTTACCACCGATTATTTTATGACAACTTGCTTACTTTAAAAAAAATTTCACATATCACCCTTAACTTTAACCTTTTATCAATTTAACCATTTACTAAATAGAATAATTATAAAAAAATTGAATACTTTCATTTCATAAAATTCGTGGTCTCACAATTTTCCCCAAAGTTTTTCATACAAGATGAGAAATATATTCCCAACTCTCCATTTCTTTAAAAAAAAACCTTAATGGCAATTCGACATCAAAATGTCTCTAAAAAATGCAGCTTCTGTTAAGACTTTGTCAACCTGTATTTAGTGTCAATAAAAAAAGAAACTACTATGACTCAAAAGCACCTTTGAAAGCTCCAGATAGAGATTTGATACTTAAGCAGAACTAGTGTCAATAAAATATAAACTAAAATTAAAAACAAGACAAGAACATAGAATTCTTCTTCCTGAAGCAAAATTTAATAATCAGTTCTTAGAGAAATTCTCATTTACAAACCTTGTGCCTTTGAAAATCTATAAGTAAATGGTCCAAAATAGTTGTAAACAATGAGTACCCATGCATTAAGTTCAAACATAACATGGGCTAGCAAAAAGCATCAGTACCCATGCATTAAGTTCAAACATCTAAAGCATCAGTTGAAACATAACACGGGCTAACATCTAAAGCTCTCCAACCAGATCTATATATTCACAACATCATGTCGACGTATTTCAAGGCAAAAGTGATAAATTGACACTTGTGCTTGATACTGCTGGCTGCTACTAAATGTGTTGTTGCTGTGCTAATACTGCTGGCTGCTACTGAATGGCTGCTGCTGTGTTAGTCTTGGTAGTTTGTGCCTGATAGTGTTGCTACTATGTTGCTAATGTTGGCTGCTACCGAATCCAGTCTGCTGGCTGCATGAAATTACACCAACAAATGAGTATGCAGATACAAAAAAAAGAAGATAAATATCTCGTTTGAACAAAAAAGTATGTAGAATTACCTCAAAATTTAGATTTAATGATTCACATAGCAATCTCAGTTGCACCTGGGGGTGAATCAATATCATCATTATCCACACTTGGATCCTGAGTAGCATTATCATTTGATACTCCAATTCTACATGTAAACAAATAGTAAAGTCAAATTTAAACAAATACCAAAGTCAATTTTAAACACATAGCAAAGTCAAAATACACAAACTTGCTTACAGATTATTAAGCTTTGGACAGTTTCTTTTATCGTGTGTCGCACCAACTTTGCCACATGCATGATAATGTCTACCATTGGCACTTTTTGCTTTCCCCAAAGCCCTTTCTTTGCAACCCTTCAGCCTTTTGCCACATCTTTTTGCTCGCACGTGGTTTGGCTCAATATAACTATGTTCATTAGTAAAATTCATGTTAACTGACTTGGATACACTAATTCCACCACACTCCATTTCCTTGTTTCTTTCAGATGCAGTCTTTCTAATAATTTGCTTGATCTTCTCATAATCATTATCTAGACATTCTTTTAATACATTTGTGGCTTCTTTATTTGTGAGAGCACTATCAATCATATCTAAAGAACGTTGAATCAATTGACTCCGCAAGAGTAAGTACGACTTGTCATCTTTTATCGCCACACCATTATCATCAATTACACGACTTGATTTTGCTGTCTTTGTCCATCTCTTTAAAATGTATTTTGTAGGCAACTTGTCAAGATCATGATACTTATTCATGTAAGCAAGTACATGCCGACATAGGATTCCCAAACTCTCAAACTTTTTGCAAGTGCATGTTGCATAATCCCAAGATTTGTCATAATGAATTTCTCTTACATTACATTTGTTGTCATTCCTTCGGCAAATCTTATATACATGGTAGTTGACATCCTCCTTCATAAGTTCAAACTTATAATTCAAGGTCTGACACAACTCATCTTCAAATTTATAATACATAGAGTATGTATAAATGTCAACCATTTGACTTAAGAAGTGATTGTCAATTTTCATTCTCGGTCTCTCAATCAAATCTTTGTTATCTAATTCCAACTCTACATGTCATTGATGTTGAAGGGCCCAACCAATTGAATCATAAAATCCACTAATGAATTTCCTTTAGAAACAAATCTTTTAAAAAACGCATGACAACTCTCTGCTTGTTAGCTACTTGACATGCCGGCTGAGAAAATATGATTCACATGTGCGGGTACCCATCTACAACGGATGTCATACATTAATTGTAGCCATTTATTAGTAGTCAACCCACTTTTCTCAATCAACTCCACCCAAGTGGAGTCAAACTTTTCCACAGTCTCTAAATTCCAAATGCAATCTGAAAACTCTTTATAATAAGCACTGAATTTTACGGAGTCAATCTTCTCTGAAAATTTGGTCAAAATGTGACAACTACAAAACCTATGAAATGTCTTAGGAATGATATGTGAAATGGCATTTGTCATAGCCAGATCCTGATCAGTGATAATCATCTTAGGTGTATCACCCGACATTGCATCCAAAAAACACTTGAAAAGCCAAACAAAAGTATCTATGGTCTCATCACTTAAGAAAGCACAGCCAAATACAATAGTTTGACCATGGTTTAACCCCCATTAGTGGTGCAAATATCATTCCATACCAATTAGTGTTGTACGTGGTATCAAAAATGACTACATCGCCATAAAACTATAAGCCCGTCTAGAAGTTGCATCGGCCCAAAAACAACGAGTAATCCTTTTTTCATCATCTGTGTCAATTGTAAAAGTGAATGAAGGATTCTTTTGTTGTTCTAACTTCAAGTACTCATTCAACATATCACAATCTTGTCCCTTCAACTCATTACGATTGTCTCTTTCAAAATTATAAAAATCCCGTTGCGTGTACCCAATATTTTCAATCTCTCCCGCCTGCACTGCAAGAAAGTTGTATTGTTGGCATTGTGGTATATTCACCATGCCAAGTTGTTGACTCAAACATTTTTGGCAGCTGAGACATTACGATGCGATCGTAAAAGATGTCTCTTATGTGGGGCTGACAATGGGTGTGACGCCTCCCCAAAATAGGTATACATCACCCATCTTGAGTCGCCAAATACATGGTACAAAATTCAAATACAACTTAATAATACAAATGTCGTGTACAATATGACAAAACATCAGATGAGAGTTTTAATACGAATATTATCTTCTAGACAGTATTCAACTCAAATGGAGTCCTCAATACATTTATTATCACACTATTTCATAGAATAGTGAGGACTACTAATGCTATCATCTCGACCGCCACTCCGCTCCCCCGACTAGTCCCGCCACGCTCTCATTTCCTCAAGAGAACAATGAAAGCAAAAGGGTGAGCTCAACTAGCCCAAGAAGAAATATTATGACTAAGATAATGCGTAATAATTTATCGTTAGCCTTCAAAAAAGTTGTTAAACCGATAAAATATAACAAACATCAAGTTTAACTCAGCAATGAACAAGCAATCCATTAGAAGAGTCAAGTAGAGAATAAAATCTATTATCTTCTATGATTTAAAAGTTTTTCATCACTTTTATCACGAGACTCAAATTTTAATAAATAATCCACATCATCCTCGCACTACTACTAAGGATATTCATTAGTATCACGACCACAAATTATCCATGCACTACGGGCCAAGAATATTCGTGTTTTCATCAATGGTCATGATCATGCCAACAACTCATCCCATCAATGCACTACGGGCCAATGAGGACTTTTACCACATCATTTGTAACATTACTACCATGATTATACCGAATAATCCTCGGTCATAATCATACCAAGTCCATCTATGCACTACAGGCCACATGATGACTTTCAACATAAATATAAAACATAAGGATGATGACAATGATATAAGAATTCAATAAAACAAGTTCAAGGATAAATTTTAAAGATTTATAATTTAATTTATCCGTAAATCAATAACGCCCAAATTGTCAACATGATATTGCTTTGGGAGTAAAATTCAAGAATAATATTGTACCAAAAATAATTTGGACCGAAAACGAATCAATTTTTATCATGAATAGTACTCAAAATGAATAGTACTCAAGTGAATAGTACCCCGTGAATAGTACTTTGGGAATAGTAACCCCGTGAATAGTACTCCGGCATGAAAAAGTTAAAACTTATGAAGAATGCTCAGAATGATATTTCCATGAAAAGATACTGGATGAAGCACAAATATCAAGGATATTCTACTAATTTCATGGAGTGTAGAAGCCAAAATTTTAACAAAACGAGTATAGAATTTGAAATCTGAAACGAAATAATATTACTTACATACTATAGAGTATGGAAGAAAATATTATTTCAAGCGAATATTGAACAAAAATAACATCACTTACCTTGAAAAGAAGAGTATTCCAACTGGTATAGCAGAGATATTCTTGAGAAAAACTTTCACTATTTTCTACGCTCAAAGCTTTCTAAAACTCGAAAGAAATACGCCAAGATTATAGAAGAAGAATTCTCCGATTCGTGTGATTTTCAATTCTAACTTGTGATTTATAGAAAAAAATGCTAAACGCTATAGAGACTAAATTTCAAAATAATATTACGCATTTTATTTTTTCCATGACTATCAAGGCATGCCATTCTTGAAAAATCTCAAAGACAACATTTTTGACAAAAAACAAAAGTGGGTCCCACCCATAATTTAATAAAAAATATTTTAATTTCCAAAACGTCAAAAATTCATAATAAATAGCCTTTTATCGTAAAAATACGAATTTTATGTCCATTCCACACGAAATCGAATTCTCTATAACTTTGTAGCTTTAAGTTTTTTCAAATTCTAAACAGAAAATATCTGAATTCCACAAACGGACGATTTTCAACACCTCATAAAATTCATAACAAATCATACGTTAATTTTTAACGGTTAATAATTTATGGACATATACTCAAACTTATATATGTATAACATATCCAAAAATCACAATGATTCAACGGTCGGATTAATATTATAACTCACGCAATAGAGCTTTAAGAACACCGATTTAATTTTTTAATACCTCCAATCCGACAAAATACTGATAAAACACCTCAACATTAATTCCTTCATTTATAACCACATAAAATAAATAATTTCCTATCCATCATTTATGTCCACATAAAACAAATATTTCCTTATCATATAAATCAATAATTAATTATTCATAAATAATATTACAGAATCACAATAATGACAACCAGGCTGTTCCCAAGAAAGAGAGGGCTTTCTGATAAGAATTTCTCCTTACTAGTGCACAATTAGGTGACCAAACCTCTCCTTGACAGAACTTTCTAGACATTGCCAATAATGCTATCTAATAATATTATTCAAATAATATGAATTATTAATTTGATAATGGAAAATATCAGTAAAGGACAATTATCAAAACAACAATAATATAAAATATCAACGCAAAGAATTATTGAATTAATAAAATAAAATATTAAATAAAGAATTATCGTGAATAATTATTGAGTAGTGCCTTCTTACGTAAGAATCAATAATTCAAAATATCGGTGCAATACCGTATGCTATCGCAAGCAACCCACGCCAGACATTATATTTTAACCACCGTATTCTAACAGCTTAATCTGTAGAAAAACTTTTGCCGTTATTTTTATAAAAAGATATTTTGTCGCTTTTTCAATCCGACAATAATTCCGCTTAGGGGGTCCACTAATGATTGTGTCATCGCATTTAATATTCCCTCGTTAAAACGAATATTCCCCACCAATCGAATATAATATAACAACTTCATGATTTTTGCAAAATTTATAAATATTACCTACAACTATAACATTATATTAAATTCACTCCATAATATTCAAAAATGATATTTATAGAAAATTCATCTTTATTCATAAAAGTCAGGTCTTACAACCTCCCTTCTTATGAAATTTTGCCTCAAAATTAGGGTACATACCTAGTATGTCAAGAGGTAAGGATACCTTGATTTCATTTCGATTCTAACTCCCGTGTCATTTCCTCAACATCGTGGTTTCTCCACAAAACTTTGACTTGAGGTATAACCTCGAGCGTAAAATATGCTCCTTCTTATCCAAGATTTTAACAGAACCTCTTCATACGCTAAATCTTCCGCTATTTCATCCGGTTCTAACTCAATAATGTGGTTCGGTCTTTCACATATTTACGTAACATAGATATGTGAAAAACGTTATGAACACGAGACATACTTACAGTAAAGCGCGAGTCTATAGCCACGCCCTACTCGCTCGAGGATTAAAATGGGCCAATGAATCGAGGATTGAGCTTTCCTCTCTTTCCAAATCTCGTAACTCCTTTCCATGGAGCAACACGTAATAACACATGTTCTCCAATATCAATTCCACGCCCTTTCGATGAAGATCAAAGATAACTCTTTTGTCGATCTTGTGAGGTTTTTATACGCTATCGGATCATTTGAATCTTTTTTCATAGTCATACGTATCAACTCCGGTCCCAACAACGCTGCTTTCACCCACCTCATCCCAAAGATACCGAGAATCGACACTTTCTTCCATACAACGCCTCAAATGGAGCCATGCCAATACTTGCTTGATAACCGTTGTTGTAGGAAAACTCCACCAATGGTAAGAACTTGTCCCAACTTCCTTGAAGTCAAGGACACAGAGTCTTAATAGATCTTCAAGAGTTTGAATAGTCCTCTCCGACCGCCTCGTCCGCTTTGAGGATGATATGCCGAACTAAATCAGAAATCCGCGCTCATAGCTTTTTGCAAACTAACCCAAAATCGTGAAGTGAATCTTGGGTCTCGATCAGAAACTATGGATACTGGCATACCATGCAGTCTTATAATCTCATTTATGTATATACGAGCAAGACGTTCAAGTGTATAAGTTTCTCGTATAGGTAAGAAATGAGCCGACTTGGTCAATCTATCAACAATGACCCAAATCGCATCTATGCCTTGAGAAACCTTGGGAAGACCAAGAATCGAAATCCATGGTAATGTGCTCCCACTTCCATTCTAGAATTTCAAGTGGTTGCAATGGACCTTTTGGTACTTTAATGCTCCGCCGACTCGCTGACAAGTTAAACACCTTGAGATAAACTCCGCTATCTCTCTCTCATATTGCTCCACCAAAATGTATGTCAAGATCATGATACATTTTGTACTCCTGTGATGGATTGCAAATGGTGTGTTGTGCGCCCCATCATGATTTTATACTTTAAATTAGGGTCGTTAGAACACAAAGTCCGGAGTTGACTCAAGTATTCCTTCTTCATCGATTCTTGCTTCCAATATAACACCTTCTTCCACTTTCTTCCTCATACGATCACCTCCAGTGTCTCAGAGTTTGAGCAAATTTTAACTTTATCGATTAAAGTCTGCTTCTACTCAGATATTTGCCATCATCACATGGGTCCCTCGAGTCTTTAACTCTATCTCCATCCTTTGCAAGTCATACAAAATGGGCCTTTGCATTGACAATATCGCACTTGTACCCGCATATGATCTTCTACTCAAATGCGCCACTACCACGCTCATTTTTCCAAGATGGTATCGAATGGTATGATCATAATCTTTCAACAGCTTAAGCCAACGCTGCTTGCCGCATGTTGAGTTCCTTTTGGGTGAAGAAATATTTGAGGCTTTTATGATCCATAAAGATCTCCACTTTCTCCCCATACAAGTAAAGCCTCCAAATTTTAAGGGCGAAGACAACAACTGCCAACTCTAGATCATGAATAGGATAATTTCTCTCATATTCTTTGAGTTACCGAGAGGCATAGGCTATGACTTTCCCATGTTGCATGAGAACACATCCTAACCTTTTGCCCAAGCATCACCAGAGATGACAAATCCCTCCGAGCCGATGGTATTGTCGTAACAAAATAAATGAGTCTCCTCTCGAGTTCTTGAAAACTCTTCTCACATTCCACGCCTCCAACCAAATTTGTATCTTTTCGAGTCACCGAAAGTTAATGGAGTAGCGATTCGAGAAAACCCTTCTACGAATCTCCGATAATAACCAAATAAGCCGAGAAAGCTACGATTTCGCCATCGATTTAGGTTGCTCCCACTTTGAATAGCTTCAATCTTTTTGGTCAATGATATTCCATGACTTGATACTACGTGCCCAAGGAATGCTACTTCTCAAGCCGTAACTCGTGATTTCTTCAACTTGGCATAAAGCTTATTTTCACGGCTTTTGGAGTATCAACCTCAAGTGTTGCTCATGATCTTCACGACTTTTGGAATATATGAGGATGTCATCAATAAAGACGACCACAAAGTGATCCAAATATTCCTTAAATACTCGGCTTCATCATATCCATGAAGGCAAAGAGGAGCATTAGTCAATCCAAAAGACATGACTAGAATTCATAATGCCCGCATCGAGTTCTCGAAAGCCGCCTTTTGAATGTCATCGCTTCTAATCTTTAATCGATGATATCCTAACGAAGATCGATCTTTGAAAAGAATTTGGCGCCTTGCAACCGGGTCAAACAGTCATCAATACGTGGCAATGGGTACCTATTTTTGATGGTGACATGATTCAACTCCCGATAATCAATACAAAGTCGCATACTCCCATCTTTCTTCTTCACGAATAGAATAGAGCACCCCAAGGAGACGATTTAGACGAATGAAACCGATGTCTCAACAATTCCTCGCAATTGGGTCTTTAACTCCTCAAGTTCAATAGAGCCATTCGATATGGGGCTTTGAAATGGGTTTTGTACCGTTCAAGGTCGATACAAAATTCAATTTCACGCCTGGGTAGGCCGAAGTTCTTCGTGAATACGCCAGAAATTTATTAACAATAGAAATATCATTCAAAATCGACGATTTTTGTTTAAATGCGATGACATGAGCTAAGAAAGCTTGACATCCATTTTTCAATAAACGAATAGCTTTATGGCTTGAGATGATGACAAAGTGATTGATTTTAATGGTTTGTTGTTGAATTCGCATAATAGGTTGGTTAGAATATGAAAGCTAACAACCTTACGAAAAATAATCAATTTTTGCATGATGAGTAGTTAACCAATCAATCCCTAGAATTACGCCAAATGCAAGTATTTTCAATGAAATAAGATCGACAGTAATGTGTGAGGGTACCGATTTGAACCAAAATAAGACTTATAAACAAAGGGATGTAATGAAGGTTTCTCCCAACGGAGTTTCAACAGATAAGTCAAAGTCTAATTTCTCCTGAGTCAAATTTAAACGCTGAGCGCAAGTAGAGAGAAATAAAAGAATGGGTAGAACCCAGATCAAATAAGGTATAGACTTCGCTAGAGTTTATGATAAGCTTACCCGTGATGACCCTCGCTCGTTTCCTTGCTTTTTGAGAGGTCACGCACAAACGCCTCCTTGAACTACCGGGTTTTAACTTTTCTGGGACGACCTTTGGTGCCTCCATCCCAAATGAGACTTGTCTTTTCAAAGCACACACAAAATCGGGCTAGTGACCTTCTTTCCACAATTATAACACGCTTTGGATCGCATCACAGCACAGCTTTGACCGATGTGTCCCTCCCTCCGTGATTTGAAGCATATGATAGGTGGTCGCTTCTCCTTCCTTAACAACGGGTGTCGGTGCCGACGCCTTTCCATCATTGTTGAATCTCCTCTTCTTGAAATGTCCACTCTTATTGTCTTGGCCATGATTACCACCAAAGTGGTTACCATTTCTCGCATGTTGATTCCTCCACGCTTGTTGTCACCGCTCAATGATCGCTACCACCGGTATTATCATTTTGTCACCTACCGCTTCTCTTGTTGGGTTGACTCATTATCACATTCCAATAATCGAGCCCTATTCACAACATCCTAATACAAACAAAGTTTGTGAGAGATAAGGTATTGACGATCTCTCGGTTTCAAACCTCTTAGAAACATCCGCCATTCTCTCTCCTCATTATCAACTAAGTGGGACGCAAACCGACAACTCAAAGAACTTGGCTTCAGATCGTGACACGGTCATGTTTGTTTTGCTCCAGCTTTAATGAACTCTACCTCTTTCATGTGACGAATACTTTCGAAAGTACTTGTCGTTGAACAATTTCTTGAACTTCTCCCAAGACATCTTCAAGGCGCAGGCAGTTGAGTACGCTTTTACGATTCCCACCAAGAATCATCTTCGCCTCAACAACATGAAGGTGGCAAAGGAACCTTTTGCTCCTGAGCATCCCAAGACATCAAATATCTTGTTGATCTCGCTTTATCCACGCCTCCGCTTTTAAGTGGTTTTGGCTCTCCAAAAACTCCGGTGGTCCCAGCCTCCTCGAATCTGCTTTTAGCAGTGGACCGTCCGAGAGTTGCCAAGTTTCCACCGTATTTTTTGACAGAGTTTCTCTCCTGATGTTGTATGAATTCAAAAGCCTCCTAACATTCCATCGCTCATCATTTGGTCGTTGTTGTTTTTCATATGAGGATTGTTGCCTTCCGATGCACATTATCCTCGATTGATGATCCGTGGAGACTCAACTGGTCTCCTCGTGCTCCATTGCTATTCTCAACATTCTCGATGTCATTTTCAAATACGCCACAAAAACAGGGTTAATTGACATGTCACATATTATCCCTATATTCGACCGACCAATTAAATACCAAATAAACTTAGGTAGGTCATACTAGCGAAGGAATTCCCCGCCTCCCCTCCTAGTTCTTGTCTCACATCTCACCAGGGATCATATCCCTAAGCTTTGATACTAACCGTGACGCCCCCAAAATAGGTATACATCACCCATCTTGAGTCGCCAAATATATGGTACAAAATTCAAATACAACTTAATAATACAACTATCATATAAAATACGACAAAACATAAATCGAGAGTTTTAATACTAATATTGTCTTCTAGATAATATTCAACTCAAATGGAGTCCTCAATACATTTATTATCACACTATTTCATAGAATAGTGAGGACTACTAATGCTATCATCTCGACCGCCACTCCGCTTCCCGACTAGTCCCCTTGCCACGCTCTCATTTCCTCAAGAGAACAATGAAAGCAAAAGGGTGAGCTCAACTAGCCCAAAGAAGAAATATTATGACTAAGATAATGCGTAATAATTTATCGTTAGCCTTCAACAAAGTTAAACCGATAAAATATAACAAACATCAAGTTTAATCTGCAAATGAACAAGCAATCCATTGTAAGAGTCAAGTAGAGAATAAAATCTACTATCTTCTATGATTTAAAAGGTTTTTCATCACTTTTATCACCGAGACTCAAATTTTAATAAATAATCCACATCATCGAATCACCCCAAGACTACTACCAAGGATATTCATTAAGATCACGACCACAAATTATCCATGCACTACGCCCAAGGATATTCGTGTTTTTCATCAATGGTCATGATCATGCCAACAACTGTCCATCAATGCACTACGGGCAATGAGGACTTTTACCACATCATTTGTAACATTACAATCATGATTATACCGAATAATCCCTGGTCATAATCATACCAAGTCCATCTATGCACTACAAGCCACAGATGACTTTCAACATAATATAAACATGAGGATGATGACAATGATATAAGAATTCAATAAAACAAGTTCAAGGATAAATTTTTAAAGATTTATAATTTAATTTATCCATAAATCAATAACGTCCAAATTGTCAACATGATACTGTTTTGTGGAGTAAAATTCAAGAATAATATTGTACCAAAAATAATTTGACCGAAAATGAATCAATTTTTATCATGAATAAGACTTCGGTGAATAATAGACTCTAGTGAATAGTACCCCATGAATAGTACTTTGAATAGTAACCCAATGAATAGTACTCCCAAGATGAAAAAGTTAAAACTTATCAAGAATGCTCAGAATAATATTTTCATGAAAAGATACTGGATGAAGCGCAAATATCAAGGATATTCTACTAATTTCATGGAGTATAGAAGCCAAAATTTTAACAAAACGAGTATAGAATTCGAAATCTGAAACGAAATAATATTACTTACATACTACAGAGTATGGAAGAAAATATTATTTCAAGCGAATATTGAACAAAAATAACATCCCTTACCTTGAAAAGAAGAGTATTCCAACTGGTATAGCGGAGATATTCTTGAAGAAAACTTTCACTATTTTCTACGCTCAAAGCTTTCTAAAACTCGAAAGAAATACGCTCAAGATTATAGAAGAAGAATTCTCTGATTCTGGTGTGATTTTCAATTCTAACCTAAGCACCTATTTATAGGAAAATGCTAGAACGACATATGAGATTAAATTAGTAAAATAATATTTTATTTTATTTTTTCCTTACGCATGCCAAGACCATGACTATCAAGGCATGCCATTCTTGAAAAATCTCAGCACATGTTTTGACAAAAACAAAAGTGGGTCCCATCTATAATTTAATAAAAACTTTTTAATTTTCGAAACTTCAACAATTCATAATAAATAGCCCTTTTATCAGAAAAATATAATTTTTATGTCTATTCCACACGAAATCGAATTCTCTACAACTTTGTAGCTTTAAGTTTTTTCAAATTCCAAACAGAAAATATCCGAATTCCACAAACGGACGATTTTCAACACCTCATAAAATTCATAACAAATCATACGTTAATTTTTATCGGTTCAAAATTTGTGGACATATACTCAATTTATATATGTATAACATATTCAAAAATCACAATGATCCAACGGTCGGATTAAAATTATAACTCACGCAATAGAGCTTTAAGAACACCGATTTAATTTTGTAATACCTCCAATCCGATAAAATACTGATAAAACACCTCAACATTAATTCCTTCATTTATAACCACATAAAATAAATATTTTCCTATCCATCATTTATGTCCACATAAAATAAATATTTCCTTATCATATAAATCAATAATTAATTAATCACAAATAATATTACAGAATCACAATAATGACAACCAGTGTCATTCCAGAGAAATAGGGGGGCTTCCGATAAGGATTTCTCATCGCAAGCAATTAGGTGACCAAACCTCTCCTCGATGTAACTTTCTAGACATTGCCAATAATGCTATTTAATAATATTATTCAAATAATATGAATTATTGATTTGATAATGGAAAATATCGTAAAAGGACAATTATTGAAACAATAATAATATAAAATATCAACGCAAAGAATTATTGAATCAATAAAATAAAATATTGAATAAGAATTACCGTAATAATTATCGAGTAAGTGCCTTCTCACGTAAGAATCAATAATTCAAAAATATCAGTAATACTGCAGTGTTATCAGCGTGCAACCCTCACATTACATATATTTTAACCAATTTAGTATTCTAACAGCTAAACTGAAACTTTTCCGTTATTTTTATAAAAAGATATTTTTGTCGTTTTCTCAATCTGATAATAATTCCGTTGTGAAGTCCACCAATGATCTCAATCTGATAATAATTCCGTTGTGAAGTCCACCAATGATTGTGTCGTCGTACGAATATTCCCTGTTAAAATGAATATTTCCTGACCAATCGAATATAATATAACAACTTGCGTACTTTAAAAAAATTATAAATATTACTCACAACTATAACATTATATTAAATTCACTCCATAATATTTAAAAATGATATTTATAGAAAATTCATCTTTATTCATAAAAGTTGGGGTCTTACAATGGGTGACAATGGCCCTCTTCATTTATGGTAACTACGTACAAGTTGTAAGACCCCAATTTATTATTAATGAAATTGAATTTCCTCTATTTATTATTTTAAAATAGTAAGGGTTGATTTGATTAATGTGGTTAGTTATGGGTAAAATACGCAAATATCTTAAATAAGTAAGTGGTTATAAAATATTCATTGTTGTCGGGGAATATTCGTTTGGTCGTGGAATATTCTTACTGTCGGGGAATATTCGCATTTGACGATGCATGACGCTTGTGTGGACCCCATAACGGAAAGCGATTGGATGAAGAAAACGACAAGTATAAGTTTTTATAAATAACGACGTAGTTGTTACCGTTAACACTGTTGGAATGTCCGGTGGTTAAAACACAGTATTACGCGGTATTGCACCAATTATTAATTCTTACGTAAAAAGGTACTACTCAATAATTGTTATAATAATTACTGTTCAATATTTTATTTTATTGATTCAATAATTGCTACGTTGATATTTTATATTATTGTTGTTTCAATAATTGTCAAGATACGTGATTTTTTCATTATCGATCAATAATTCATATTATTTGAATAATATTATTAGATAGCATTATTGGCAATGTCTAGAAAGTTCTGCCTAAGGAGAGGTTTGGTCACCTAATCATGCGCACAAAGAAGGAGAAATCCTTATTGAAAGCCCCCTTTCCCTGAACTACCGTCACGTATATTGTGATTCTGTAATATTATTTGTGAATAATTAATTATTGATTTATATGATAAGGAAAATATTCATTTTATGTAGATATAGATAGAGAAAATTTTTAATGTGATAATTATTAAAATTGATATTTTATCTTTTCCTCGATAAAATAATTTATTTAAATATATTATTATATTATAATAATATAATAATGGTGATATTTTACAATGAATGTGTGATATATGAATAAATGAGGAGAAAGAGTATTTTTGTTATAAAAATTGTTTAAAACATGTTAAACATGTTCGTGGACCCCATTTCTTGACTGAAATTTGATTATAGCCTGCAAAATCGTCCGTGTGTGGATTTCAATCAATTTCTGCTTGGATTTGGAAAAACTTAAACTTACAAAGTTATAGAGAATTAAATTTTCTATGGAATAGATATAAGATTCAAATTTTTCTGATAAAAGGGCTATTTATTATGAATTATTGAAGTTTTGAAATAATTGATTTTTTGGAGTTTTAAATGATTTATTTGAGAAAAACGTTTTTGTGATTTTTATTGAGGTGTGGCTGATGTTTGGACTAAATTGGTGTGCTTAGGAAGTTTAAGAAAAATATATTGTTATTTTATTAAATTTTCTGCTTTGGTGTTCTAAGCATTTTCCTATAAATAGGGTGCTTAGGTTAGAATTAAAAATCACACCAGAAACTAAAGTTTTCTCTCTCTATATTATCGAGCGTATTCTTGTGAGTATTTTGATACTTTGAGTGTTTCTATACGGTGCAAGTTCCCTTTAGCGTTATATCTGTATTCCAGCCAGAAGTACTATTCTTTTGAGGTAAGGGATGCTATTTTTTTTTAAATGATATTATTTCTTTCAATATCATTATGCCGGAATATTGGGAAGATTTTTCTTGTGAAATTCTTATCTTTTTGTGTCGAGATTACTATTCACGTATACGGCACTATTCACGTATATGACACTATTCACAAATATGACACTATTCACAAATACGACACTATTTATAAAAAAATAAAATTTTCTCTTCTTTGTCCCAGAGGTCTATTTTTGTTACTATTTTTGATTGTATCCATGTTTTGATCATTATTCTTGAATTTTAATCCACCATAGTATATTATGGGGTGTTTTTTTTTCTGAACATGGATAACCCGAAGTACGAATCTCTAATATTTGTTCTTTTGTCTCACTGAATTCGTTTTCTTTAAAATATTTTTCATCATCCTTAGTCCTAAATGATGATATAACTAAATATCTTTGGCCTGTAGTGCAAAGATGAATGATTTTCTGATGAATATCTTTGGCCCGTAGTACAAAGATGAATAGGTGTTGAGATGAACATGACCAACTGTTGAATATCTTTGGCATGTAGTGTAAAGATGAATATTTGATTCAAGATGAATATTGATTGATGTTACATGGATAAAATATTGATGATGGACTTTTAAATTCATAGATGATAGTAGATTTCATCCTCTACTTAACTCTTCTAATGAATTGTTATTTCTGCTGGGAATATTGATTTAAAACTTGTTGTCTATTATATTTTTCCTTGTTGAGGACTAACGATAATTTTTTCTATATTATCTTAGTCATAATATTCTTTACTGGGCTAGTTGAGCTCACCCTTTTCCTTTTTGTTCCATTTTTCTTCTCAGGAGGCGAGAATGTAGCGAGTACTAGTCGGAGTATGGAGTGATAGTTCTAGAAGTTGTTTTAGTAGTCCTCACTATTTTTGTAAAATAATGTATCAATAATTGTAATAAAGACTTATTTGGGTGTGTATATTGTCTAGATGACAATATTTGTATTTAAACTCACAGTTTATGTGTTGTCATATTTTGCACGACAATTGTATTAATAAAGTTGTAGTTATTTCTGTACCATATTTTTGGCGACTCAAAATGGGTGATGTATACCTATTTTGGGGCGCCACAATTAATCGTAGCTTAGGGATATGGTCTTTGGCGAAGATCGGGGAATAGAACTAGGAGGGGAGAGACGAGTAAATCCTTCGCTAGTGTGTCCTACCTAAGCTTATTTGTTGGTTGGTCAGAATATAGGGATATTATGTGATATGTTAATTTCTTTAATTAACCCTTGCTTTATGGCAGTATTTGAGAATGACAATTGAGAATGTTAACAGTGGAGTAAATGAGGCCGTGGAGACACCTTTACTCACCAATCAGGAGAACATTTAACAGGACGACAATGTTCCTCCTATAAACAACGCCACTGATCAGACGATGAAAGATGGGATGTTTAGAAGCTTTTTGCAGTTCATGCAAAATCAAACGAGGGAGACTCGTGTACAAAATACAAGTTGAAATGATAGCAATGCACGGTTTGTCACAGCTAAACAGTTCAAAGAGTTGGGACCACCAGAATTCTGGGGAAAGCCAAACCCAATTAAGGCAGAAACGTGGGTCAAACAAATTACCAAGATATTCGATGTCTTGGGATGCATAGAGGAACAAAAGGTTCCATTCGCCACCTTTATGTTCCATAATGAGGCAGACATCGGTGGGAATCATGAAGCGCACCCATCCAAATCGCGACTCAAAGATGTCTTGGGAGATATTTCAGAACTGTTCAATAACAAGTACTTTCCCGAAAGTATTCGGCTATATAAAGGAGGTGGAGTTTATTAGATCGAATGTAACAACATGATTTTGTCCCAAAGACGAGGTGAAGTTCACGAAGTTATCTAGGTTTGCACCTCATTTGGTTGAGAATGAGGAACGTATAACGCGGATGTTTCTGAGAGGTCTGAATCCCGATATACGTCAATATCTCAATTCTCATAAATTTTCTCTATATTCGATGCTGTCAACAGGGCTCAATTATTAGAGTGAGATAATTAGTACGCTCAACCGAGGGACAACAACCAGGGTCAGACCGGTGGTAGCAGTCATCAGAGCAATGATAACCAGCGGGGAGGAAAGAATACAGACAAAAGCGGTAACCACTCTAGTCATAATCGTGGCCATGATAATAGAAGAAGCGAGTCAGGAGGAGATTTTAAAAAGAGAAGGTACAACAACGACAATGTGAAGACGTCAACACCAGCATCAGCAATTTCTAAGGGAGGAGAACGACCACCGGTCATATATTATAAGTGTGGAAAAGAGGGACATATCAGCCCAAACTGCCCACAACAGTTCAAGGTATGTTATAATTGTGGAAAGGAAGGACATATCGCTCGAGATTGTACTATAGCGAAACCAAGTCTAGAGGGGATGGTGACTCAAAAGGCTGTCCCAGAAAAGGCAAAGTCGGCGGTTCCTGGAAGAGCGTTTGTCGTGACTGGAAAAAATGCGAGGAACCCAAACGAGGTGATCACGGGTAAGCTAATCATAAATTCTTGCGAAGTTTATACCTTACTAGATACCGGTTCTACCCATTCATTTATCTCTCCTGCTTGTGCTCAACGTTTAAACTTGACTCTGGATAAATTAGACTTTGACTTATCTGTGGAGACTCCATTAGGAGAAACTTTCATTACATTCACTGTTTATAAATCTTGTTTGATCCAAGTTGGCACCATCGCATTACCTGTTGATCTTATCTCTTTAAAGATACTTGCATTTGACGTGATTTTAGGGATTGATTGGTTAAATACTCATCATGCCAAAATTGATTATTTTCGTAAGGTTATTAGTTTTCATATTCCTAACCAACCGGTTATTCGAATTCAAGCAACTAAACCACTAAAATTAATCACAGTCATATCAAGCTATAAAGCCATTCGTTTATTAAAAAACGGATGTCAAGCTTTCTTAGCCCATGTTATGGATTTGAATAAAGACACGTCAGATTTGAATAATATTCCTGTTGTTAGTGACTTTCCTGACGTATTTCCTGAAGAACTTCCCGGTCTACCCCTAGAACGTGAAGTTGAATTCTTTATTGATCTTGAACCTGATACAAAGCCCATTTCTAAAACCCCATATCGAATGGCTCCTATTGAACTTCAGGAGTAAAAGGTCCAACTACAGGAGTTGTTGGACATCGGTTTTATTCTTCCTAGTACAACTCCTTGGGGTGCTCCTGTTTTATTCGTAAAGAAGAAAGACGGGAGTATGCGACTTTGTATTGACTACCAGGAATTGAACCTTGTCACCATCAAGAATAGGTATCCGCTACCTCACATTGATGACCTGTTTGACCAGTTACAAAGAGCACAATTCTTTTCAAAGATCGATCTTCGTTCTGGATATCATCAGCTAAAGATTAGAATTGAGGATATTCCAAAGACTGCCTTTAGAACTCGGTACGGGCATTATGACTTCTTAGTCATGTCTTTCGGATTGACTAATGCTCCTGCGGCTTTCATGGATATGATGAACCGGGTATTCAAGGAATATTTGGATCATTTCGTTGTTGTCTTTATTGATGACATTCTCATATATTCCAAAAGTCATGAAGATCATGAGCACCATTTAAAGTTGGTACTTCAAAGGCTTCGTGAAAACAAGTTATATGCCAATTTGAAGAAATGTGAGTTCTGGCTTGAGGAAGTAGCATTCCTTGGGCACGTGGTGTCAAAATATGGAGTATCTGTTGACACGGCGAAGATTGAAGCAATACAAAGTTGGGAGCAACCTAAGGAAGTAACTGAAGTACGTAACTTTCTGGGTTTAGCTGGTTATTATCAGAGATTTGTGGAAGGATTTTCTTGAATCGCTACTCCGTTAACTCAGCTGACTCGGAAGGATACAAAATTCGTATGGAGCGAGGAATGCGAGAAGAGTTTTCAAGAGCTCAAGAGGAGACTTATTTCGGCACCTGTTCTGACAATATCGTCTGGTTCGGATGGATTTGTTATCTACAACGATGCTTCAAGCAAAGGGTTAGGATGTGTTCTCATGCAACATGGGAAAGTTATAGCCTATGCCTCGCGATAACTTAAAGAATATGAGAGGAATTATCCTACTCATGATCTAGAGTTGGCAGCAGTCGTTTTCGCACTAAAGATCTGGAGGCACTATCTATATGGGGAGAAAGTGTAGATATATTCAGACCATAAAAGCCTTAAATATTTCTTCACCCAAAAGGAACTCAACGTGTGGCAACGATGTTGGCTCGAGCTGTTGAAAGATTATGACCACACTATTCAATACCATCCTAGAAAAGCGAACGTGGTAGCTGACGTGTTGAGTAGAAGATCATATGCGGGAACGAGTGCGATGTTGTCAACACAAAGGCCCATTTTGTGTGATTTACAAAAGATGAAGATAGAATTCAAGACTCCGGGGACCCATGCGATGATGTCAAGTATACGCATAGAACCAGATTTAATCAATAAAGTTAAATTTGCTCAAGCCAC
This sequence comes from Panax ginseng, assembly GCA_020205605.1. Classification (NCBI taxonomy): domain Eukaryota; kingdom Viridiplantae; phylum Streptophyta; class Magnoliopsida; order Apiales; family Araliaceae; genus Panax; species Panax ginseng. The sequence continues at coordinate 98,307,383 of CM035144.1, read as the reverse complement.
AGACCTAGAGCTGATGCGTATGAAGAAGAAAGTACATGAAGGTGTTATCCCAGAAGCAAGAATCGATGAAGAAGGAATACTTCGAGTCAACTCCAGACTTTGTGTTCTTAACGACTCTGATTTGAAGTACAAGATCATGATGGAGGCACACAATACACCGTTTGCAATCCATCCTGGAAGTACCAAAATGTATCGTGATCTTCGACATACATTTTGGTGGAACAATATGAAGAGAGAGATCGCAAAGTTTATCTCGAGGTGTTTAACTTGTCAACGTGTAAAAGCGGAGCATCAAGTGCCAAAGGGTCCATTGCAACCACTTGAGATTCCGAAATGGAAGTGGGAACACATTATCATGGATTTCATTATGGGTCTTCCCACGGTTTCTCAAGGAATAAATGCGATTTGGGTTATTGTTGATAGATTAACTAAGTCTGCTCAATTCTTGCCGATACGGGAGACTTATTCCCTTGAACGTCTTGCTCGTATATACGTGAATGAGATTGTGAGGTTGCATGGCATGCCAGTATCCATAGTTTTGAATCGTGACCCAAGATTCACTTCACAATTTTGGGTTAGCTTGCAAAAAGCTATGGGCACGGTTTTACGATTCAGTTCGGCATACCATCCTCAAACGGACTTACAATCAGAGAGGACTATTCAAACTCTTGAAGATCTATTAAGACTCTGTGTCCTAGACTTCAAAGGGAGTTGGGATAAGTATTTACCGTTGGTGGAATTCTCCTACAACAACAGTTATCAGGCAAGTATAGGTGGGCTCCATTCAAAGCATTATATGGACGAAAGTGTCGCTCTCCAGTATTTGGGATGAGGTGGGTGAAGCAATATTGTTGGGACCAGAGTTGGTACGTATTACTACAGAAAAGATCCAAATGATTCGACAACGTATACAAACGGTACAAGATCGACAAAAGAGTTATGCGGATCTTCATCGAAAAGACGTGGAATTTAGTATTGGGGATCATGTATTGTTGCGTGTTTCTCCATGGAAGGGAGTTACAAGATTTGGGAAAAGAGGAAAGCTCAATCCACTATTTATTGGTCCATTTCAGATTCTTGACCGAGTAGGAAATGTGGCCTATAGACTCGCGTTACCTCCAAGTATGTCTCGTGTTCATAATGTTTTTCACATATCCGTGCTTCATAAATATGTGAAAGACCCGAACCACGTTATTGAGTTAGAACCAGACGAAATAGCCGAAGATTTAACGTATGAGGAGGTACCTGTAAAGATCTTGGATAGGAAGGAGCATGTCCTACGCACAAAGGTCACACCACAAGTCAAAGTTTTGTGGAGGAACCATGCTATTGAGGAAATGACTTGGGAGTTGGAAACGAAAATGAAAGCGAGGTATCCTCACCTTTTTGAAATGCCAGGTATGTACATCAATTTCGAGGATGAAATTTCATAAGAAGGGGAGGTTGTAAGACCCCAATTTATTATTAATAAAATTGAATTTCCTCTATTTATTATTTTGAAATAGTAGGGGTTGATTTGATTAATTTGGTTAGTTATGAGTAAATACGCAAATATCTTAAATAAGCAAGTGGTTATAAAATATTCATTGTTGTCGGGGAATATTCGTTTGGTCGTGAAATATTCTTATTGTTGGGGAATATTCGTACAACGACACAGCCTTGTGTGGGCCCCATAACGAAAAGCGATTGGATGAAGAAAACGACAAGTATAAGTTTTTATAAATAACGACGCAGTTGTTACTGTTAACACTGTTGGAATACCCGGTGGTTAAAACACAGTATTACGCGGTATTGCACCAATTATTGATTCTTACGTAAGAAGACACTACTCAATAATTGTTATAGTAATTACTGTTCAATAGTTTATTTTATTGATTCAATAATTGCTACGTTGATATTTTATATTATTGTTATTTCAATAATTGTCACTACACAATATTTTTCATTATCAGATCAATAATTCATATTATTTGAATAATATTATTAGATAGCATTATTGGCAATGTCTAGAAAGTTCTATCTAAGGAGAGGTTTGGTCACCTAATCATGCGTCGAGAAGGATAAATCCTTATTGAAAGCCCCTCTTCCTAGAACTACCGTTTGTCAATATTGTAATTCTAGTAATATTATTTGTGAATAATTAATTATTTATTTATATGATAAGAAAAATATTCATTTTATGTGGATATAGATGGAGAAAATTTTTAATGTGACAATTGTTGAAAATTGATATTTTATCTTTTCTGATAAAATAATTCATTTAAATATATTATTATATTATAATAATATAATGGTGATATTTTACAATAAATGTGTGATATATGAATAAATGAGGAGGAAGAGTATTTTTGTTACAAAAAATGTTTAAAACATGTTAAGCATGTTCGTGGGCCCCATTTCTTGACTGAAATTTGATTATAGCCTGCAAAATCGTCCGTATGTGGATTTCGATCAATTTCTGCTTGGAATTTGGAAAAACTTAAACTTACAAAGTTGTAAAGAATTAAATTTCCTATGGAATGGACATAAGATTTGAATTTTTCTGATAAAAGGGCTATTTTTTATGAATTATTGAAGCTCAGGAATAATTGATTTTTTGGAGTTTTAAATGATTTATTTGAGAAAAATGTTTTTGTTGTATTTTGTGACGCCCCCAAAATAGGTATATATTAGAGTTTATGCCCTAGAGGCCAATTATTTGATATAAATTCTTAACGTTTTGATATTATATTTGATTGAATAAATGAAAGATTTTATTATGATTTTATTTACTGCGTTATATAATTGTTAACATAATAAAATTTCTTAGAATAGTGATACAAATTATATGGTTTCAAGTATGTGACTTGAACATGAGATTATATAATTACAATTAGTATCATTCTTCTTAAATGTCCCTAGTCGAGTATTATTGTTGATGGGACAACATTGATGCATTGAGACTAGTATGTGAATTGACTGATGACCAAATCTCATTGGTCATAAATATATGAGATATTAAGTTAATGCATAGGTACATGTTAGAGAACGATGTACTGGACAGACCCACCATGAGAATTCTATGTGGAGCATTATGCGAAGTGTCATTAGAAATTCTCATAGTGATAATGATGTAATGGTCCTCCGACCTGAAATCACTATATTACTACACGGGAATTTATGTACTTTGATATCATCAAATGTCACCTTTAATAGGGTGGACTATAAAGGTAATTATTGGGTACATCATGAATCGTGTGAGGAATATGAGTGATCTAGATGGAATTTAACCCTCCTATATATTAGGGGTGATATCCATAGGCCTCTTGATTGGGTAGGACTATGAAATGCATGGCCATGCTCAAATAGTGATTTGTTTCATATAGTCTACTCATTGATCAAGAAAACTCAGATTAAATTATGAAGAGTATGACACATTCCATGACTCGAGTTTAATCTAGGATATTAAGGTTAAAAGGATTAAATTACATTGAAACATTGGTCACTAAAAGGTTGCATCGAATCATCGATCTTATTATTACTTGGGTAGCAGTGATGCATTACTAGATGCCGCTCACTGTTTATAATTTTATAATATAATTTTAAAATTATTGCCAACGTGATAATAACCTATAGGGTCACACACATAGAACGTAATTTAAAAGAGAATAAATTTAAATTTTAAGGATTTAAATATATTAATATGATTAATAGTATTTAAATCATGAATTTAAATTAAAAAAAAAGTTTGTATATATATATATATATTAATTAAGTAAGACTTAATTAATTTATATATATATATAAATTTGGATTTTATGAAATTAGGTTTTGATTAATTCCATTTAACTACTATATATAGGATATATAGCAGCTACTTAGGGTTAGATCATAATTTGAAAACCCTAGCCACTCTTAGAGAGAGACTAGAGAGAAAACGTCTGATTTCATAAAGGTTCCTTTGGTGGCTAGTACCAAAGTCCCTCTTATTGCGAATCGTTCGGCCGGTTAAATGCGGCGTTCGTGGTGGATACCATAGAGACGTAGTTTTGTGAGGAATTGCATTAAGGATTTGAGCGCATCAATTTCAGATTCTTGTTTTTCATATTCGGTATAATCTCTAAACAACTGAGTTAATTATTTTTCGCATGGATCCTATTTTTGGGTTTCAGAAATTGCTTTGAATTTTTATATTTCCGCTGCGTTTTATGTGCCGAACCCTTACAGTATACATCACCCATCTTGGGTCGCCAGATACATGGTACAGAACTCAACTACAAACTTAATTACACAACTGTCATGCAAAATACGACAAAACATAGCTGAGAGTTTAAACACGAATATTACCTATTTTATAAAAATAGTCCTCATTGAAGTCCTCATTACAATTATTATCACACTATTTTATAAAAATAGTGAGGACTACTATAGCCACCATATTGGACCATCACTCTGTTCTCCGACTCGTCCCAGCTATATTCTCATTTCCTAAAGAGAATAGTGAAAGAAAAGGGTGAGCTCAACTAGCCCAGTAAAAAATATTATGACTAAGATAATGTAGAATAAGTTATCCTTAGCCTTCAACAATGTTAAACTGATAAAATATAATAAACATCAAGTTTAACTGCAGCGAAATAAGGAATCCATTAGAAGAGTCAAGTAGAACATAATGTCTACTATCTCCTTTAGATTAAAAGTCCATTATTAATGTTTCATTCCTGTAATACTCATCAATAGTTCTTTGTTATACCCAAGACAAAGAGAACTCTCATCACCTGTCTTCACCTGAACCACCACAGATTATAATTAAATCCATAATTTATATTTATAATCAGGTAAATCAACAGTTTATACAACTGTAAAACCAATAATGCTGAGACTCAGCTTAATAGTAGCACGACCACGAATTATCCATTCACTACGAGAAAAGGATATTCGTATTTTCAATTACGGTCATGATACCGAATAATCCCTGGTCATAATCATACCAACAATTGTCCATCAATGCACTACAGGCCACTGAGGACTTTTACCACATCATTTATAACATTATGGGTCACGATTATACCGAATGATCCATGGTCATATAATCATACCAATCAACAGTCCATCTATGCACGTAAGCCAAAGATATACAACTCTAAAACCAATAATCAACAGTCCATCTTTGCACGTAAGCCAAAGATATACAACTGTAAAATCAATAATCAACAGTCCATCTATGCACGTAAGCTAAAAGATATACAACTCTAAAACCAATAATCAACAGTCCATCTTTGCACGTAAGCCAAAGATATACAACTATAAAATCAATAATAAACAGTCCATCTATGCACGTAAGCCAAAGATGACTTTCATCATGATATAAGCATGAGGATGATGACAATGATATAAGTATTAATCAAACGAAATCAAGGATAAATATTAAAGACTTTAAATTTATCCAGAGTTTAAAAATATCCAAATTGTCAACATGATACTGCTTTCTGGAGTAAAATGCAATAATGATATTCATGTCTCAAAAATAATTTGGACAGAAAATAAATATATTTTTCGGGTGAATAATACCCCGGGAATAGTACCCTGTGAATAGTACTTTAGAAATATTACCTCGTGAATAGTACCCCGGCATGAAAAGTGCCCCGAATACCCGAATGAATAATACTAGAGTGAATAGTAATCGGGTGAATAGTAACCCATGAATACTAACTCGTGTATAGTACCCCGACACGAAAAGTGCCCCGAATACTCGAGTGAATCATACTAGAGTAAATAGTAATTGGGTGAATAGTAACCCGTAAATAGTAACTCATGAATAGTATTCTGGTAATAATATCTGTAAGACCCCAACTTTTATGAATAAAGATTAATTTTTCTCGAAATATATTTTTGAATATTATGGTGTGGATTTGATATAATGTTATAGTTGTGGGTAATATTTATAAATTTTGCAAAGTAAGCAAGTGGTTATATAATATTCGATTGGTTGGGGAATATTCGTTTTAACATGGAATATTAAATGACGACGGCACAATCATTGGTGGACCCCACAACTAAGTATTGTCGTAGTTAGAAAATGACATAATTATCTTTTATAAAAATAACTACGAAAGTGTTACCGTTAAAACCGCTTGAACTACCCTTTAGTAAAAGTATACGATGTCTACGCGTGGGTTGCATAGTAACACACGATATTGGTTATTGATTTTACGTAAGAAGTCACTCATTATACTCAATTATTGCTACATAGAATTCTTTGCATCATCATCTCTCTCATATTATTGATTCGATTATTGTCACAAAGATCATCTCGCATAATATGTTATATTATTAAATCAATAATTGAGACGACAAAGTTATTTATATTATTAAATTGCAATATTTACAATGTCTAGAAGTTCACAAGGAGAGGTTTGGTCATCTAATCAAGGCGCCAATAAGGAGAAATCCTTATCTGAAAGCCCCTCTTTCCTCGGGAATGACCTCGTTTGTTAAATGTTGTGAGTTATAATATTAATGATGAATAAGTTCGTGTTGATTAAAGATGAAATTGATAGTTCCATTGTGTTGGAATTATTAGTGTTAGTGGAAATCGACATTTATTTCGATATTAATTGATGTCCGGAAGTTATAATTTGATCGATCGGATAATTAATCGGATAAATGAGCAATTAATTGCTATTAATTCACATGATTATAACTATTTGTTCACATGTGTGTACTATTGATTCACATTCTTGTACTATTAGGGGAGTTGGTGTAAGATTGATAATACTTGCATGACTAAGTTAAAAATGGAGGTATAGATGGAGGTAGTATACTGTAATTCATAGTTTCACATGATTATAACTATTGATTCACATGATTGAACTATTGATTCACATTATTTACTATTAGGGGAGGTGGTGCAAGTTTAATAATACTTGCAGGACTAAATTAAAAATGAAGAAAAAGAGGAAGGTATTATACTGTAATATTTTGAGCCCCAAAACGTGCAATTATCAAAACTATATTTTTCTATAAATAGAAGCTCATTCTTCCTTCATTTCTCACCAATTCACTAAAGCTTTAGAGCAATTATTATAGAGAGAAATTATAGAGAGAAAGAAGAAGAGAAGTCTGCTACCTCACTATTCCAATATCCGGTTTCTTCAAAGGTAAGGGGTATTATTCTTTCGTATTCATGAAGAGAGTTATTTTCTTTCAATACTCGTAAGAGTTGTTATTCCATTCTTTATTATTCTATTGGAATAACCTGTCTATGCGAAGTACCGCATACATGGTGAAATTCTTCTGTTATTCCAATCTTTATTATTCTGTTGGAATAACCTATCTGTGTGGTCTATCGCATGCCTGGTGAATTCTGTTGTTATTCCATTCTTTATTATTCTGTTGAAACATCCTGTCTGTGCGGATTACACATGACCTGGTTCCATTCTTTTTTTTTTCTGTTGGAACATCCTGTTTGTGCAGATTACGCATAACCTGGTTCCATTCTTTATTATTCTCGTTAGAATATCCCGTCTGCATCTGATTACGCATGACCGGTTCCATTCTTTATTATTCTATTGAGAATAACCTGTCTGTGCGGTCTATCGCATGCCTGGTGAATTCTTCTGTTATTCCATTCTTTATTATTCTATTGGAATAATCTGTCTATGTGGATTATCGCATGCATGGTGAATGATCCTTTGTATTCATTCCTTATTAAATTATGGAAATGATCTGTCTACGTGGATTACCGCATGGCGGGCAAAAATCCATTTACAGTTTCATATATTCTATTATACTCAGTTGGTTAAAGTTTTGGCTTCTATACTCCATGAAATTAGTAGAATATCCTGGATATTTGCGCTTTATCTAGTATCTTTTCATGGAAATATTCTTCTGAGCATTCTTGAATTTTACTCCACAAAGCAATATCATGTTGACAATTTGGACGTAAATGATTTCAAGATAAATTAACTTATAAATCTTTAAAATTTATTTTTGAACTTGTTTTATTGAATTATTATGTCATTGTCATCATCCTCATGCTTATATTGTGATGAAAGTCATCTTTGGCTTACGTGCATAGATGGACTTGGTATGATTATGACCATGGATCATTCGGTATAATCATGACCTGTAATGTTATAAATGATGTGGTAAAAGTCCTCAGTGGCTTGTATTGCATTGATGGACAGTTTTTGGTATGATTATGACCATGGATTATTCGGTATAGTCATGACCATTGATGATTTAATGAATATCCTTGGCCCGTAGTGCGTGGATGACTTGATGATGTGGTTTATTTATTGTCGAGTCTCAAATATAAAAATTGATGAAAACATTTTAAATCATAGAAGATAGTAGATATCATGCTCTACTTGACTCTTCTAATGGATTGCTTATTTCGCTGCAATTAAACTTGATGTCTATTGTATTTTATCAGTTTAACATTGTTGAAGACTAATGATAATTTATTATGCATTATCTTAGTTATGATATTTCTTACTGGGCTAGTTGAGCTCACCCTTTTGCTTTCATTGTTCTCTTTAGAAAATGAGAAGTAGCCGGGACTAGTCAGAGAACGGAGTGATGGTCCGAGATGGTGTATTAGTAGTCCTCACTATTCTATAAAATAGTGTGACAATAAATCTAATGATGACTCTATTTGAGAGTGGATATTGTCTAGAAGGCAACATTCCTGTTTAAACTCTCAGTTATATTTTGTCGTATATTACACGAAGGTTGTATAATTAAGTTTGCATTTGTATTCTGTACCATGTATTTGACGACTCAAGATGGGTGATGTATACCTATTTTGGGAGCGTCACAATATCCAAATGTTATCAATCACTTCATAACAATATCATTAATATTATAACAATATTTTAATTGTAAGACCCCAACTTTTTAATAAAGATGATTTTTCTATAATTATCATTTTGAAATATTATGGAATGAATTTGATATAATGTTATAGTTGTGGGTAATATTTATAAATTTTTCAAAGTACGCAAGTTGTTATATAATATTCGATTGGTCGGGGAATATTCGTTTTAACAAGGAATATTCGTACGACGACACAATCATTGGTGGACCCCACAAAGAAATTATTGTCGAATTGAGATAACGACAAAAATATTTTTATGAAAATAACGGCGGAAGTTTTACAGTTATTTGATTCAATTATTTGCTTCAGTAATTGTTGCATAGTATCTCACTTTATTTGATTTAATTATTGTCGATATATTATATATTATTAAATCAATAATTGAGATGACAGAGTTATTAATATTATTATTTACAATATTAACGACGTCTAGAAGTTCTGTCAAAGAGAGGTTTGGTCACCTAATCATACGCTACCAATAGGGAGAAATCCTTATTGAAAGCCCCTCTTTTCCGGGAACGACCTGAGTCGATTAATATTGTGAATTATAATAATGATGATAAATGTTATTAGATATATTGAGGTATCTTTTATGAAGTCACGGAAGTTTATATATATATATATATATATATATATATATATATATATATAAATTTTGTTTTATTAGTATTATTAATGTAATAAAATGTAAAAGCTTTTTTATATAAAACAAAATACTTTTATAAAGTTATTTGTTTTATTAGACAATAATTAGAGTATATTATATTCTATTATGCATAGTGTTTTGCATAGTAAAATCTTTTTATATAAAATGTAATACTTTTATAAAAGTTATTTTTTTATTAGACAATAATTAGAATATATTATATTTTATTATGCATAGTGTTTGCATATAAGGCTCGCATAGTGTTTGCAAAGTAAAATCTTTTTATATAAAACAGAATACTTTTTATAAAATTTTGTTTTATTTGATTATAAATAGAATATATTATATTTTATTGCATAGTGCAGCATAGTATCCTTTCTATTTTCCTATAAATAGGATGCTTAGTTAGAATTGAAAACCACACCAGAAGTTCAGAGAATTCTTCTATAATCTTGAGCATATTTCTTTAGAGTTTTAAGAAGTTTTGAGTGTAGTGTAAGTTTTCTTCAAGAATATCCTCGCCCTACCAGTCAGAATACTCTTCTTTTACGGTAAGGGATATTATTTCTTTCTTTCGTCTTCATGAAGAGAACTTCTGTTATTCCATTCTTTGTTATTATGTTGGAATAACCTGTCTATGCGAAGTACCGCATACTTGATGAAATTCTTTTGTTATTCCATTCTTTATTATTATGTTGAATAACTCTGCTATGCGGGTACCGCATACATGGTGAAATTCTTCTCATTATTCCATTCTTTATTATTCTCGCTGGAACATCACGTCTCATATGCTACGCATGACCCGGTTCCGTTATTTATTATTCTGCTGAACATCTTGTCGTGCATTTATGCATGACCGGTTCCGTTGTTTATTATTCTGCTGGAACATCCCGTGCGTGCGCGCTTACGTATGACTGGGTTCCGTTATTTATTATTCCGCTGGAATATCCTCGCATGCAAGCGCTTACGCATGACCGGTTCCGTTGTTTATTATTCGTTAGAATATCCCGCTCTTTGCGTTTACGCACGACCGGTTCCATTATTTATTATTCTCGCTGGAATAACTCATCTGCGCGGCCTATCGATGCCCGGTGATTTCTTTTGTTATTCTATTCTTTATTATACTCAGTTGGTTAAAGCTTTGACTTCTATACTCCATGAAATTAGTGGAATATCCTTGATATTTGCGCTTCATCCAGTATCTTTTCATGGAAAAATTCTTCTGAGCATTCTTGAATTTTACTCTACAAAGAAGTATCATGTTGACAATTTGGACGTTATTAGTTCCTGGATAAATTAATTCTTGAACTTGTTTTATTAAATTCTTATATCATTGTCATCATCCTCCTGTTTATATTATGTTGAAAGTCATCTGTGGCCTGTAGTGCATAGATGGACTTGGTATGATTATGACCAGGGATTATTCGGTATAATCATGACCGTAATATTACAAATGATATGGTAAAAGTCCTCATTGGCCCGTAGTGCATTGATGGACAGTTGTTGGCATGATCATGACCATTGATGAATACACGAATATCCTTGGCCCGTAGTGCATGGATAATTTGTGGTTGTGATACTAATGAATATCCTTGGTCGTAGTGTAGGGATGATGTGGATTATTTATTAAGCTGAGTCTCAGCGATAAAAGTGATGAAAAACCTTTTTAAATCATAAAAGATAGTAGATTTTATTCTCTACTCGACTCTTTTAATGGATTGCTTGTTCCTACCGCAGCTTAAACTTGATGTCTATTGTATTTTAGCGCTTTAACATTGTTGAAGGCTAATGATAATTTATTCTGCATTATCTTAGTCATAATATTTCTTACTGGGCTAGTTGAGCTCACCCTTTTAATTTCATTGTTCTCTTCAGGAAATGAGAACGTAGCAGGGACTAGTCGGGGAATGGAGTGACGGTCCAGACGATAACATTAGTAGTCCTCACTATTCTATAAAATAGTGTGTTAATAAATGTATTGAGGACTTATTTTGAGTTTTAATACTGTCTAGAAGATAATATTTGTATTAAAACTCACAGCTCATGTTGTGTATTTAAGATTGTATTATATTTTGTACCATGTATTTGGCGACTCAGAATAGGTGACGTATACCTATTTTGGGGGCGTCACAGTTGGTATCAAAGCTTAGGGATATGATCCCTGGCTAAAATGTGAGACAAGAACTAGGAGGGGAGAGACGGAGAATTCCTTCGCTAGTATGACCTACCTAAGTTTATTTGGTATTTAATTGGTCGGTCAGAGTATAGGGATAATATGTGATAAGTTAATTAACCCTTGTTTTGTGGCAGTATTTGAAAATGACATCCGAGAATGTTGAGAACATCAATGGAGCACAGGAGATCATTGAGTCTCCACAGATCAATAATCAGGATAATGTGCATCAAGAAGGCGACAATCCTTAGGCAAATAACAACACGAACCAGATGATGAACGATGGAATGTTCAGAGGCTTTATGCAATTTATGCAACATCAGGGAAGAGCGGCTCCTGTCCAAAATGCAGGTGGAAACACTGGCAACTCTCGGACGGTCACCGCTAAGCAGTTCAAGGAACTGGGACCACCGGAGTTTTTTGGAGAGCCAAAACCACTTAAGGCGAAAACATGCATAAAGCAGATCAACAAGATATTTAATGTCTTGGGATGCTCCGAGGAGCAAAAGGTTTCCTTTGCCACCTTCATGTTACGGGCAGAGAGGCATTCATCGGTGGGAATCAGAAAAGCATACTCAACTCCGCCAGAAAGATGTCTTGGGAGAAGTTCCAAGAACTATTCAACGACAAGTACTTTCCCGAAAGTATTCATCAAATGAAAGAGGTAGAGTTCATCAAGCTGCAGAAAAATAACATGACCGTGTCATAGTTCAAAGCCAAGTTTGCCGAGTTGTCCCGGTTTGCATCTCATTTGGTTGATAATGAGGAGAGAATGACGCGAATGTTTCTAAGAGGTTTAAAACCCGAGATACGTCAATATCTTATCTCTCATTAACTGTGTTTGTATTCAGATGTTGTTAATAGGGCCCAGTTATTGGAGCGCGATAATGAGTCAACCCAACCAAAAGAGCGGCAAATTTACAAAATGATAATACCAAAGATAACAAGATCAAAGTGGTGACAATAAGCGTGGAGGGAATCAACATGCCAGAAATGGTAACCACTTCAGTGGTAATCATGTCCAAAACAATAAGAATGGATATTTCAAGAAGAGGAGATTCAACAATGATAGAAAGACGTCAGCATCAGCACCTGTCGTTAAGGAAGGAGAACGACCACCTATCATATGCTTCAAATGTGGAGGAGAGGGACACATCAGTCCAAACTGCGCGATGCCATCCAAAGCATGTTACAATTGTGGAAGAGAAGGTCATCTGGCCCGATTTTATCGTGCACCGAAGACAAGTCCAGCTGGGATGGAGGCATCAAAGGCCATCCCAGACAAGACAAAACCGGTAGTTCAAGAGAAAGCGTTTGTCGTGACCTCCCAGAAAGCAAGGAACCCGAATGAGGTCATCACGGGTAAGCTTATCATAAACTCTAGCGAAGTATATACCTTATTTGATATCGGTTCTACCCATTCTTTTATTTCTCCTACTTGCGCTCAACGTTTAAATTTGACTCCGGAGAAATTGGACTTTGACTTATCTATTGAAACTCCATTGGGAGAAACCTTCATTACATCCACTGTTTATAAGTCTTTTTTGGTTCAAATCGGTACACTCACATTACCTGTCGATCTTATTTCATTGAAAATACTTGCTTTTGACGTAATTCTAGGGATTGATTGGTTAACTACTCATCATGCAAAAATTGATTATTTTCGTAAGGTTGCTATCTTTCATATTCCTAACCAACCTATTATGTGAATTCAAGCAACCAAACCATTAAAATCAATCACTGTCATCTCAAGCCATAAAGCTATTCGTTTATTGAAAAACGGATGTCAAGCTTTCTTAGCTCATGTCACGGCTTTAAACAAAAATACGTTAGTTTTGAATGATATCTCTATTGTTAATAAATTTCCTGACGTATTCCCTGAATAACTTCCTGGCTTACCCCCAGAGCGTGAAATTGAATTTTGTATCGACCTTGAACCCGGTACAAAACCTATTTCCAAAGCCCCATATCGAATGGCTCCTATTGAACTTCAGGAGTTAAAGACCCAACTGCAGGAATTGTTAGACATCGATTTCATTCATCCTAGTACGTCTCCTTGGGGTGCTCCTGTTCTATTCGTGAAAAAGAAAGATGGGAATATGCGACTTTGTATTGATTATCGGGAGTTGAATCATGTCACCATCAAAAATAGGTACCCATTGCCACGTATTGATGACCTGTTTGACCCAGCCATAAGGAGCCAAATTCTTTTCAAAGATTGATCTTAGATTCGGATATCACCAATTGAAGATTAGAACCGATGACATTCCAAAGACGGCTTTCAGAACTCGGTACGGGCATTATGAATTCCTAGTCATGTCTTTTGGATTGACTAATGCTCATGCTGCTTTCATGGATATGATGAACCGAGTATTCAAGGAATATTTGGATCACTTTGTGGTCGTCTTTATTGATGACATCCTTATTTATTCCAAAAGCCGTGAAGATCATGAGCAACACTTGAGGCTGATACTCCAAAAGCTTCGTGAATATAAGCTTTATTCCAAGTTGAAGAAATGCGAGTTCTGGCTTGAGGAAGTAGCATTCCTTGGGCACGTAGTATCAAGACATGGAATATCTGTTGACCCAACAAAGATTGAAGCTATTCAAAGCTGGGAGAAACCTAAATTAGTGATCAAAGTACGTAGCTTTCTCGGTTTAGCTGGTTATTATCGGAGATTCGTAGAAGGGTTTTCTCGAATGGCTACTCCATTAACTCAGCTGACTCAGAAAGATACAAAATTCGGTTAGAACGAGGAATGTGAGAAGAGTTTTCAAGAACTCAAGAGGAGACTCATTTCAGCACCTGTTCTGACAATACCATCTGGCTCGGAGGGATATATCATCTACAGTGATGCTTTGGGCAAAGGGTTAGGATGTGTTCTCATGCAACATGGGAAAGTCGTAGCCTATGCCTCTCGACAACTCAAAGAATATGAGAGGAATTATCCTACTCATGATCTAGAGTTGGCAGGTGTTGTTTTCGCACTTAAAATTTGGAGGCATTACTTGTATGGGGAGGAAGTGGAGATCTTTACGGATCATAAAAGCCTCAAATATTTCTTCACTCAAAAGGAACTCAACATGAGACAATGATGTTGGCTTGAACTGTTGAAAGATTATGATCATACCATCCAATACCATCCTGGAAAAGCGAACGTGGTAGCTTACGCATTGAGTAGAAGATCATATGCGGGTACGAGTGCGATATTGAAAACGCAAAGGCCCATTTTATGTGACTTGCAAAGGATGGAGATAGAGTTAAAGACTCCAGGGACCCATGTGATGATGGCGAATATACGAGTAGAACCGACTTTAATTGATAAAGTTAAAGCTGCTCAAGTTACAGATCTGGAGTTGATGCGTATGAGGAGAAAGTGCAAGAAGGTGTTATGCCGGAAGCAAGAATCGATGAAGAATGGATACTTCGAGTCAACTCCAGACTTTGTGTTCCTAACGACCCTGATTTAAAGTATAAAATCATGATGGAGGCGCACAACACACCGTTTATAATCCATCCTGGGAGTACCAAAATGTATCGTGATCTTCGCCATACATTTTGGTGGAGCAATATGAAGAGAGAGATAAATATTGTTTATCTCAAGGTGTCTAACTTGTCAACGAGTCAAGGCAGAGCATCAAGTACCAAAAGGTCCATTGCAACCACTTGAAATTCAAGAATGGAAGTGGGAGCACATTACCATGGATTTCAAGCATCGGTCTTCCAAAGGTTTCTCAAGGCATAGATGCAATTTGGGTCATTGTTGATAGATTGACCAAGTCTGCTCATTTCTTACCAATACGAGAAACTTATACACTTGAACGTCTTGATCGTATGTACATAAATGAGATTGTAAGACTACATGGTATGCCAGTATCCATAGTTTCTGATCGAGACCCAAGATTCACTTCATAATTTTTAGGTTAGTTTAAAAAAAGCTATGGGCACGGACTTACGATTTAGTTCTGCATATCATCCTCAAACGGACGAACAATCAAAGAGGACTATTCAAACTCTTGAATATTTATTAAGACTCTGTGTCCTTGACTTCAAGGGAAGTTGGGAAAAGTTTTTAACGTTGGTGGAGTTTTCATACAACAACAGTTATCAAGCAAGTATTGGCATGGCTCCATTTGAGGCGTTGTATGGAAGAAAGATTCAAACGATCTGGCAACGTATAAAAACCTCACAAGATCGACAAAAGAGTTATGCTAATCTTCATCGAAAGGACGTGGAATTCGATATTGGAGATCATGTGTTGTTACGTATTGCTCCATGGAAAGGAGTTACGAGATTTGGAAAGAGAGGAAAGCTCAATCCTCGATTCATTGGCCCATTTTTAATCCTCGATCGAGTAGGAACTGTGGTGTATAGACTCGCTTTACCGCCAAGTATGTCTCATGTTCATAACGTTTTTCACATATCCATGTTACGCAAATATGTGGAAGACCCGAACCACATTGTTGAGTTAGAACCGGATGAAATAGCGGAAGATTTGACGTATGAAGAGGTTCCTGTTCAAATCTTGGATAAAAAGGAACATATTCTACGCTCCAAGGTTATACCTCAAGTCAAAGTTTTATGGAGAAACCACGATGTTAAGGAAATGACCTGGGAGTTAGAATCTGAAATAAAATCAAGATATCCTTACCTTTTCGACATACCAGGTACGTACCCTAATTTTGAGGGCGAAATTTCATAAGAAGGGGAGGTTGTAAGACCCCAACTTTTTAATAAAGATGATTTTTCTATAAATTTCATTTTTAAATATTATGGAATGAATTTGATATAATGTAATAGTTGTGGGTAATATTTATAAATTTTGCAAAGTACGCAAGTTGTTATATAATATTCGATTGGTCGGAGAATATTCGTTTTAACAGGGAATATTCGTACGACGGCACAATCATTGGTGGACCCCACAACGAAATTATTGTCGGATTGAGATAATGATAACAATATTTTTATGAAAATAATGGCAGAAGTTTTACAGTTAAAACTGTTGAACTACTCGGTAGTAAAAGTATAGTAATATGTGTGGTTGCATAGTAGCACACGGTATTGATTATTGATGCTTACGTGAGAAGTCACTCAATTTAGTTCAATTATTGCTTCAGTAATTGTTGCATAGTATCTCACATTATTTGATTCAATTATTGTCGATATTTTATATATTATTAAATCAATAATTGAGATGACAAAGTTATTTATATTATTATTTACAATATTTACGATGTCTAGAAGTTCTGCCAAGGAGAGGTTTGGTCACCTAATTGCGCGCCAATAGGGAGAAATTCTTTTATGAAAGCCCCCTCTTTCCTGGGAACGACCTGGTGGATTAATATTGTGAATTATAATAATGATGATAAATGTTGTTAGATATATTGAGGTGTCTTTTTATGAAGTCACGGAAGTTTATATATATTATATATATAAATTTTGTTTTATTAGTATTATTAATGTAATAAAATGTAAAAGCTTTTTGTATAAAAAATGTAATACTTTTATAAAGTTATTTGTTTTATTAGACAATAATTAGAATATATTATATTCTATTATGCATAGTGTTTTGTATAGTAAAATCTTTTTATATAAAATGTAATACTTTTATAAAGTTATTTATTTTATTAGACAATAATTAGAATATATTATATTTTATTATGCATAGTGTTTGCATAGTAAAATCTTTTTATATAAAAATGTAATACTTTTTATAAATTTTTATTTTATTTAATTATAAATAGAATATATTATATTTTATCGCATAGTGTAGCATAAGTATCCTTTCTATTTTCTTATAAATAGGATGCTTAGTTAGAATTGAAAACCACACCGGAAGTTCAGAGAATTCTTCTATAATCTTGAGCGTATTTCTTTAGAGTTTTAAGAAGCTTTGAGCGTAGTGCAATTTTTCTTCAAGAATATCCTCGCCTCTACCAAATGGAATACTCTTCTTTTTACTAAGTAAGGGGTATTATTTCTTTCTTTCGCTTTCATGAAAAGAACTTCATTATTCCATTCTTTGTTATTATGTTGAATAACTCTTATCTATGCTGAAGTACGCATACTTGGTGAAATTCTTCATTATTCCATTCTTTATTATTATGTTGAATAACTCTGCGCATACGCTAAGTACCGCATATATGGTGAAATTCTTCAGTTATTCCATTCTTTATTATTCTGTTGGAACATCTTGTCTGTGCGTTACGCATGACCTGGTTCCATTTCATAAAATTCAGGGTCTCACAATCTCCCATCCTTATGAAATTTTGCCCTCAAAATTTACCTACCTGGTAGTTCGAAGAGATGAGAACACCTTGCATTCTTTTCGGATTGTACCTTCCCGGTTATTTCCTCTTTATCATGATTTTCCCATTGCTCATCTCCTGTATTTTGGATATCATTCTAGAATATACCTTCAAAACAAAGGTTAATTGACATATCATAATTTGTTAACTTATCAAGTAAACAATTTCAGCTTAGGTAAGTCACACACTAGCGAAGTATATTACTCGTCTCTCCCCTCCTAGTTCTAGACTCATAAAATCTCCGCCAGCGACCATATCCCTAAGCTCTGATACCATTTATGACGCTCCCAAAATAGGTCCACACGACCCATTTTGAGTCGCCAGATATCACACTATAAAAATTATTTACAAACTTCATTTATACAACTATTGAACTGACTGTGAGTTTTAATACAAATGTATGTAGCTATCATGGTGCCTCGACCACAACCTTACAATGGTACTTTACATAAAAGTATAGTCAATAACTGTTTTAGAAATTAAAATCTTTGGAAAATACTGAAGGAAACCTTCGTACATGGGAGGCCATGCGTCTAGGTTATGATAGATATCATATGTCCACGTAAATTATCCTCGTTTAACCCAATAGTCCCCAAAGAAAACAAGAAGATTGCTATCATCTTCTTTCCAATGGTGAGTCTTCTCTTGACTTATAATTATCTCCATTGTCTCCAATTGAGAATCATATTTCAAACAAACTCCAAGATTATATAGTAAGTGCTCATACATATACTCAAAGAAGTGGATGTGCACAACCCTCGCCTTATGATAACACGAGGTTGTATGTCATTAGACATCTTGTATGATAGTGGCAAAACACCCTTCCAAAGTTGGGTTCACCTCACCCTATTCGGTTCACCAAAATTAAATATCAAATGACGTATATATACAACACACACTTATCTAAAGTTCTCAATAAAATTATTTCCATACTATTTAGGGAGAACCTCAACAAATACTATAGACCACCGCTCTATTCTCCTCATTACCCCCCGTCACCAATCTACACTCTTATTACTTGAAAGGAATTGTGAAGCAAAAGGGTGAGCACAACTAGCCCAAAGAAAGAATATCATGACTAAAGATAATTTACATCATCAATAGCCTTCATCAAGAATAAATCGTAGATTTAGAACATATGGTAGATGATAAAACTTTTCAACCATAGTTGCAAAATGAACGAAGCAATCAATTAGAAGAGTCAAATAGACCATCGATCTATTATCTTCTCCATGTTAAAAGTTCACCAATAATGTTTTATCCCTGTAACATCAATCAACAATTCCAGTCCACAATCATATGAATAACACATAATCATAATTATGATTCTAACTTCCTTTTCGCACCCAGGACGAAGATAATTTTCATCACCTATCTTCACCTGAAACATCAAAAATCATGGTTATACCAAATCAAAATTCCTGCTCATAATCATACTAATAAATTCATCTTTGCACTATGACCAAAGATATTCATTAACAATTCATCTTTGCACTATAGGCCAAAGACATACAACTGTATTTTAGAAGAATCAAGTTGAGCATGATATCTACTATCTTTTATGAATTAAAAGTGTATAATCAATATTTTATTGTTGAGACTCAGCTTAATAAATAATCCACATCATCGAATCATCCATGCACTACAGCCAAGGATATTCATGTAATCATCAATGGTCATGATTATACCGAATAATCCCTGGTTATAATCATACCAATTAATGTCCATCAATGACGACGGGCCAATGAGGACTTTTACCACATCATCTATAACATTACGGGTCATGATTATACCGAATGATCCCTGGTCATAATCATACCAATAAATAGTTCATCTATGCATATAAGCCAAAGATACTCATCAATCAATAGTTCATCTTTGCACGTAAGCCAAAGATATACAACTCAGAAACTAATAATCAATAAATTCATCCTCGCACGTAGCCAAAGATATACAACTCAGAAACTAATAATCAACAAATTCATCTTTGCACGTAAGCCAAAGATATACAATTGTAAAATCAATAATCAACGGTCAATCTTTGCACGTAAGCCAAAGATGACTTTTATCACAATATAAGCATGAGGATGATGACAATGATATAAGCATTAATCAAATGAAAACAAGGATAAATTTTAAAGACTTTAAATTTATCCAAATATTATCAATCACTTAATAAACTCATAATCTAATATTATTAATATTATAACAATATTTTAATCACTTCTTAAACTTATAAACAATTTATTTTAATTATTTACACTTTACCAAATAATACATTTAATCATTCAAAAATGCTATACTCATAAGATTTCATCACCAATGATCAAACCCCTCATCAAAAATCTGTATATCCCTATATAGGATTCTCAAGCCATAAAATCCTATTTTCCAATTTTGTTACTTCACATAACATATTTAATTCATTTACTCATAACTAATTCATTTTCATGAAAAATACCAAATCAGTTCCAAAACTATTTCTTTTCTTGGATTTAGCAGAATATAGTCCCATATTGAACATATATTTTTCTTAGAATTTTTAAAATTCATTTACTATTTTTCATATGGCCAAAACTGCCGAATATTTAGACATTTATCATAAATTGTACTTTTGTCCAAAAATTCCAAAATTTACACGGTATACTCCTGTTATATACATTTACTCCCAATAAATATTTCACCAATTTTGGAGTTAACCACAAGGAGTTATAAGGGTTTACTTTTAAAATAGTCTTTCCCATAAAATCCATAACTCTAAATCTATACATCCAAAAATCGTCATCTTTGGACACAATATAGAAAACTCATCAAATTATCATTTCAAATTTTTCCAGAATTTTTGAGGATCTAAAAATTAAAAATCAGAAATGAATTTTCACCCGCCATGCAGTAATCCACGTGAGATGATCATTTCTATAATTTAATAAGGAATGAATACAAAGGATCATTAACCATGCATGTGGTAATCCACATAGACAAAAGTTATTCCAATGTAATAATAAAGAATGGAATAATGTAAGAATTCACCATGCATGTGATAGACCGCATGCATGTGTTATTCCCAATGTAATAATAAAGAATGGAACTGTGTCACGCGTAATCCGCATGCATGTAATATTCCAACAAAATAATAAAGAATGGAATAACAACAAAATTCACCGTGCATGTGATAAACCGCATGATAAAGTTATTCCAATGTAATAATAAAGAATGGAACCAGTGTCATGCGTTATCCGCACAAAAAGTGGATATTCCAATGTAGAATAATAATAAAAAATCTGAACCAAAGTCATGCGAATCCGCATGCATGTGATATTCCAAATGTAATAATAAAGAATGGAATAATAAAAGAATTTCACCATGTATGCAGTACTTCGCATAGACAAGTTATTCCAACATAATAATAAGGAATGAAATAACAATAGCTCTCTTCATGAATACGAAAGAAAATAATACCCCTTACCTTAGAAAAAAACTGGATACTGGAATAGTGAGGTAGCAGACTTCTCTTCTTCTTTCTATCTATAATTTCTCTCTATAATAATTGCTCTATAGCTTTAGTGAATTGGTGAGAAATGAAGGAAGAATGAGCTTCTATTTATAGGAAAATATAGTTTCGATAATTGCACGTTTTGGGGCTCAAAATATTACAGTATAATACCATTAACTTTTATTTCATTTTTAATTTAGTCCTGCAAGTATTATCAAACTTGCACCACCTCCCCTAATAGTAAATCATGTGAATTAATAGTTCATTCATGTGACTTAATAGTTATAATCATGTGAAAATACGAATTACAAAGATAAGACTCTCCATCTATACCTCTATTTTTAACTTAGTCATGCAAGTATTATCAATCTTGCACCACCTCTCCTAATAATACATGAATGTGAATCAATAGTACACACATGTGAACAAATAGTTATAATCATGTGAATTAATAGCAATTAATTGCTCATTTATTCGATTAATTACCCGATTGGTCAATATAACCTCCAGACATCAATTATTATCGAAATAAATGTCGATTTCCACTAACACTAACAATCCCAACACAATGGAAATATTTTTCTCAAAAATTTCATTTTTGAAATTTTGAAGTTTGACTTTTATCGAAAAAATCAACTGTTAATTTTTATGACAAAAAAGTCAACCCCGACAAATTTTGTGTTTATAGTCTATTTGTACTAATTTCATCGTTCCGGACTCAAATATCACATCCACATCTCCAAATTCAACTTCGAACTCAAATTCGATTTTTTTATACTATTCATCATTAATATTATAACTCACAATATTTAACAACCAAAATCGTTCCTGTGAAAGAGGGGGCTTCTCGATAAGGATTTCTCCTTATCATGCAAAGCAATTAGATGACCAAACCTCTCCTCGATGTAACTTCTAGACATTTTCAATATTGCAAATAATAATATGAATAACTTTGTCATCTCAATTATTGATTCAATAATATATAAAATATTATGCGATGATAATCGTGACAATAATCAATCAATAATACGAGAGATATGATGCAAAGAATTATCGTAATAATAATTGAGTATAATTGAGTGACTTCTCATGTAAGCATCAATATTCAATACCGTGTATACTACTATGCAACCACGCGCCAGACATCGTATTTTTACTACCGAGTAGTTCAACAGCTTTAATTCAGTAACACTTTCGCTATTATTTTTATAAAAAGATAATTTCACAAGCTTCCTTACTACTATGATAATACTTTCGCTAGGGGGGTCCACCAATGATTGTGCCGTCCTACGATATTCCCCGACAAAAAGAATATTCCCCGACCAAACGAATATTTTATAACAACTTGCATACTTTGAAAAATTTTCACATATCACCCTTAACTTTAACCTTTTATCAATTTAACCATTTACTAAATATAATAATTATAAGAAAATTGAATACTTTCATTTCATAAAATTTGGGGACTCACAACAAATTTTATTTATACAACTGTTGAATTGTCGTGCAGAATACGACCACAGTTAAACTTTGAGTTTTAATACAAATGTATGTAACTCTCATGGTGCCTCGACCACAACCTTACAAATGTACTTTACATAAAAGTACAATAAAAAACTGTTTTAGAAATTAAAATCTTTGGGAAGTGCTCAAGGAAACCTTCGTACATGGGAGGCCATGCGTTTAGGTTATAATAGATATCATATGTCCATAGAATTATCCTTGGTTGAACCAATAGACCCCAAAGAAAAACGAGAAGATTACTATCATGGTCTTTTCGATGGTGAGTCTTCTCTTAACATATAACTATCTCCACTGTCTGTAATTGAAAATTATATTTCAACCAAACTCCAAGCTCATATAGGTAGTGCTCGTAGATATACTCAGCAAGTGGATGTGTACAACCCTGTCTTATGATAACACGAGGTTGTATGTTATTAGACATCTTGTATGATAGTGGCAAAACACCCTTCCAAAGTTGGGTTCACCTCACCCTATTCGGTTCACCAAAATTAAATATCAAATGGTGTATACAATACGACACACTTATCTAAAGTTCTCAATAAAATTATTTCCATACTATTTAGGGAGAACCTCAACAACTATAGACCACCGCTCTATTCTCCTCACATTACTCGCCGAATCCAAATACACTCTTATTACCTAAAAGGAATTGTGAAGCAAAATGGGTGAGCACAACTAGCCCAAAGAAAGAATATCATGACTAAAGATAATTTACATTATCAATAGCCTTCATCAAGAATAAATCGTAGATTTAGAACATATGGTAGATGATAAAACTTTTCAACTATAGTTGCAATGGAACGAGCAATCCATTAAGAGTCAAATAGACCATCGATCTATTATCTTCTCCATGTTAAAAGTCCAAAAATGTCCACCAATAATGTCTAAAATCATATCTCATAACTCATATCAATCAACAATTTCTATCTAAATCATATATGAATAACTATTCTAATCATATTCATTGAAAAATATCAGCCTTCGCATAATTAAGATTTCAATTTTCATTACCATCTTATATAATTTTTATAAAGATATATCTACATTTTTATGAATTAAAAGTATAATCAATATTGTTATAATCAGACTCACCATAAATAACATCATCATCAATCATCCCCGGCTACTACCATGATATTCGTGGATGATTCGATGATACGGATTATTTATTCAAATTTAGTCTCAATGATAAAATATTGGTTATACACTTTTTAATTGTGAAAAGATAAGAGATATCATGCTCTACTTCACTTTTCTAAAATACAATTGTATGTCTTTGGCCAGTAAGGCAAAGATAAATTGTTAATGAATATCTTCGTCAGAAGTGCAAAGATGAATTTATTAGTATAATTTTGAGCAGGAATTGTGATTTGGTATAACCATGATTTTTGATGTTTCAAGTGAAGATAGGTGATGAAAATTATCTTCGTCCTGGGTGCGAAGAGTAATTTAGAATCACAATTATGATTATGAGTTATTCATATGATTGTGGACAGGAATTGTTGACTGATGTTACAGGGAAATAGTGTGATGGTCCGAGACTGTCAAAGTTTCTTAATACATTATAAAACGACATGACATGCAATATATAATTGTATTGAGGACCTAAGATGTGTGTGTCGTATTTTATACGTAACTTAATAATTGATTTTGGTGAACAACAATAGGTGATGAGAACCCCACTTTGAAAGCGCCTAAAAGTGTACCTCATTAAGAATGAACATGATAGAATCTTCTCGCTCTTCTCTCGGGGTCTTGAAATATTTGTTGCTTTATTTTATATGGCATTGTAATAATTTGAGTTTGGATACTGTCTACGAGACAATATTATATTAAAACTCACAGCTCATATGCTATCATACTCTGCACGATAGTTCAACAAATAGTATAAATGAAGTTTGTATTTGATTTTTATAGTGGTGATATATGGAGACTCGAATGGGGTCGTGTGGACCTATTTTGGGGGCGCCACATTTGGTATCGTAGCTTAGGGATATGGTCAATGGAGATATGAGTCTAGAACTAGGAGGGAGAGATGAGTAATATACTTCGCTAGTGTGTGACTTACCTAAGCTGAAATTATTTACTTGATAAGTTGACAAATTGTGATATGTCAATTAACCTTTGTTTTGAAGATATATTCTAGAATGATTTCTGAAATACAGGAGATGAGCAATGGAAAAATCATGATACAGAGGAAATAACAAAGAAGGTACAATCCGAAAAGAAAACAACGTATTCTCATCTCCACTGTCTGCAATTGAAAATTACATTTCAACCAAACTCCAAGCTCATATAGGTAGTGCTCGTAGATATACTCAGCAAGTGGATGTGTACAACCCTTTCTTATGATAACACGAGGTTGTATGTTATTAGACATCTTGTATGATAGTGGCAAAACACCCTTCCAAAGTTGGGTTCACCTCACCCTATTCGGCTTCACCAAAATTAAATATCAAATGGCGATACAATACTTATTACACTTATCTAAAGTTCTCAATAAAATTATTTCCATACTATTTAGGGAGAACCTCAACAAATATATACCACTGCTCTATTCTCCTCACATTACTCTCCCCCACCCACCTACACTCTTATTACCTAAAAGGAATTGTGAAGCAAAATGGGTGAAAGCACAACTAGCCCAAAGAAAGAATATCATGACTAAAGATAATTTACATCATCAATAGCCTTTCATCAAGAATAAAATCGTAGATTTAGAAACATATGGTAGATGATAAAACTTTTCAACCATAGTTGCAATGAACGAGCAATCCATTAGAAGAGTCAAATAGACCATCGATCTAGTATCTTCCATGTTAAAAGTCCACCATTTTTATTTTTTATCTCTAATCAATCAATCACCTTTATCAATCAATATCTCAATTATCAAATTCACATTAATCAATCGATACTATCATTATCATAATTATACTATCATTTATTTTGATATCTACTAATCAATCAATATTTTATTGTTGAGACTTCACCAATAAATAACTATTATCATCAATCATCCTCGACTACTACCAAGGATATTCGTGGATGATTCGATGATACGGATTATTTATTGTCGAGTCTCAAATATAAAATATTGGTTATACACTTTTAATTCGTAAAGATAAGAGATATCATGCTCTACTGACTCTTCTAAAATACAACAGATGTCTTTCGCCCAGAAGTAAAGATAAATTGTTAATGAATATCTTCGGTCAGAAAAAAAAGATGAATTTATTAGTATAATTTTGAGCAGAATTGTGATTTGGTATAACCATGATTTTTGATGTTTCAAGTGAAGATAGGTGATGAAAATTATCTTCGCTCTAAAAGCGAAGAGTAATTTAGAATCACAATTATGATTATGAGTTATTCATATGATCAGGATGTGAATTGTCGATCGATGTTACAGGAAATAAAGGTGATGGTCCGAGATCATTAAAGTTTCTTAATACATTATAAAACGACATGACATGCAATATATAATTGTATTGAGGACCTAAGATGTGTGTGTCGTATTTTATACGTAACTTAATAATTGATTTTGGTGAACAACAATAGGGTGATGAGAACCCGACTTTGAAAGCGTCAAAAGTGTACCTCATTAAGAATGAACATGATAGGAATCTTCTCGTTCTTCTCTGGGGTCTTGAAATATTTGTTGCTTTATTTTATATGGCATTGTAATAATTTGAGTTTGGATACTGTCTACGAGACAATATTATATTAAAACTCACAGCTCATATGCTATCATACTCTGCACGATAGTTCAACAGTTGTATAAATGAAGTTTGTATTTGATTTTTATAGTGTGATATATGGAGACTCAGAATGGGTCGTGTGGACCTATTTTGGGGGCGTCACATTTGGTATCAGAGCTTAGGGATATGGTCGCTGGCGGAGATATGAGTCTAGAACTAGGAGGGGAGAGACGAGTAATATACTTCGCTAATGTGTGACTTACCTAAGTTTAAATTGTTTACTTGATAAGTTGACAAATTGTGATATGTCAATTAACCTTTGTTTTGAAGATATATTCTAGAATGATATCTGAAATACAGGAGATGAGCAATGGAAAAATCATGATACAGAGGAAATAACCAAGAAGGTACAATCCGAAAAGAAAACAACGTATTCTCATCTTTTCGAACTACCAGGTATGTAAATTTTGAGAGCGAAATTTTATAAGGAGTGGAGATTATGAGATCCCAAATTTTATGAAATAAAAGTATTCAAATTTTCTATTTTGGTAAATACTTAAATTGATAAAAGTTTAAAGTTAAGGGTGATATTTGAAAATTTTGCAAAGTAAGCAAGTTGTCGTAAAATACCCGGTGGTAATAATACAGTAATACGTGTGGTTGCATAGTAATATATTGTATTAATTATTGATGCCTACGTAAGAAGTCACTCAGTTATACTCAATTATTGCTATGGTAATTATTGCATCATATCTCTCATATTATTGATTCAATTATTGTCACAGTATCATCTATATAATATTTTATATTATTAAATCAATAATTGAGATGACACAGTTATTCATATTATTATTTGCAATATTGACAATGTCTAGAAGTTCTGTCAAAGAGAGGTTAGATAATCTAATTGCGCGCCAATATGGAGAAATCCTTATTGGAAAGCCCCCTCTTTCCTGGGAACGACCTGTTTGTTAAATATTGAGAGTTATAATATTAATGATGAATAATTTTGTGTTGATTAAAGATGAAATTGATAGTTCCATTGTGTGGGAATTATTAGTGTTAGTGGAAATCGATATTTATTTCAATAATAATTGATGTGTGGAGGTTATATTGACCAATCGGGTAATTCACCGGATAAATGAATAATTAATTGCTATTAATTCACATGCTTATAACTATATGTTCACATGTTTAGAACTATTGAGTCACATGATTTACTATTAGGGGAGTTGATGCAAGATTGATAATACTTGCATGACTAAATTAAAAATGGAGGTATAGATGAAGGTATTATACTGTAATTAGTTTTTTCACATGATTATACTATTGAGTCACATGAATGAACTATTGATTCACATAATTTACTATTAGGGGAGGTGGTGCAAGTTTGATAATACTTGCAGGACTAAATTAAAAATGAAGAAAAAGAGGAAGGTATTATATTGTAATATTTCGAGCCCCAAAATGTGCAATTATCGAAACTATATTTTCCTATAAATAGAAGCTCATTCCTTCATTATTTTTCACCAATTCACTAAAGCTATAGAGCAATTATTATAAAGAGAAATTATAGAGAGAAAGAAGAAGAGAAGTCTGCTACCTCACTATTCCAGTATCCAGTCTTCTTCTGAGGTAAGGGATATCATTATTGTGGTAAGGGGTATTATTCTTTCATATTCATGAAGAGAGTTATTTTCTTTCAATACTCATAAGGGTTGTTATTCCATTCTTTATTATTATGTTAGAATAACCTGTCTATGCGAAGTATCGCATGCCTGGTGAAATTCTTCCTCGTTATTCCATTCTTTATTATTCTCATTGGAATAACTTTATCCTATGCTGGCTCTATCGCATGCCTGGTGAATTTTGTTGTTATTCCATTCTTTATTATTCTGTTGGAATATCCTGTCTGTGTTGATTACGCGTGACCTAGTTCCATTCTTTATTATTATGTTGAAATAACCTGTCTGTGTGGACTACCGCATGCATGGTGAATGATCATTCGTATTCATTCTTTATTAAATTATGGAAATGATCTGTCTACGTGGATTACCGCATGGCGAGTGAAAATCCATTTGCAGTTTCTTATATTCTATTATACTCGTATGATATATCATTTTTTTGTATTCGTCATGGAATATCATTTTTTTAGTATTTTATGAGTTACTATTCACGGGTTATTATTCACCCTGTTACTATTCACTCTAGTATTATTCACTCAAGTATTCGGGGCACTTTTCGTGCCGGAGTACTATTCACGCGTTACTATTCATGGGTTACTATTCACCCAAATTACTATTCACCTGAATATTATTCACTCGAGTATTTGGAGTACTTTTTATGTCGGGGTACTATTCACGAAGTACTATTCCCGAAGTACTATTTATAGGATACTATTCACGCGGTACTATTTATCCGAAAAATATATTTATTTTCTGTCCAAATTATTTTTGGTACATGAATATTATTCTTGAATTTTACTCCACAAAGCAGTATCATGTTGACAATTTGGATATTTTTAAACTCTGGATAAATTTAAAGTCTTTAATATTTATCTTCGATTTTGTTTGATTAATGCTTATATCATTGTCATCATCCTCATGCTTATATTGTGATGAAAGTCATCTTTGGCTTACGTGAAAAGATAGACTGTTGATTATTGGTTTTACAGTTGTATATCTTTGGCTTACATGCAAAGATGAACTATTGATTGATGAGTATCTTTGGCTTATGTGCATAGATGAACTGTTTGTTGGTATGATTATGACCAGGGATCATTCGGTATAATCATGACCCGTAATATTATAGATGATATGGTAAAAGTCCTCATTGGCCCATAGTGCATTGATGGACAGTTATTGGTATAACTAGGGATTATTCGGTAAAATTATGACCATTGATGATTACATGAATATCCTTTGCCGTAGTGTAGGGATGATTCGATGATGTGGATTATTTATTAAGCTGAGTCTCAGCGATAAAATATTGGTTACACACTTTTAATTCATAAAAGATAGTAGATATCATACTCTACTTGACTCTTCTAAAATACAGTTGTTTGTCTTTGACCTGTAGTGCAAAGATGAATTGTTAATGAATATCTTTGGCCGTAGTGCAAAGATGAATTTATTAGTATGATTTTGAGCAGGAATTGTGATTTGGTATAACCATGATTTTTGATGTTTCAGGTGAAGATAGGTGATGAAAATTATCTTCGTCCTGGGTGCGGAGAGGAATTTAGAATCACAATTATGATTATGAGTTATTCATATGATTGTGGACATGAATTGTTGATTGATGTTATAGGGAAATAGTGTGATGGTCCGAGACTGTCGAAGTTTCTTAATACATTATAAAATGGCATGACATGCAATATATAATTGTATTGAGGACCTAAGATGTGTGTGTCGTATTTTATACGTCACTTAATAATTAATTTTGGTGAACAACAATAGGGTGATGAGAACTCGACTTTGAAAGCGTCAAAAGTGTACCTCATTAAGAATGAACATGATAGGAATCTTCTCGTTCTTCTCTGGGGTCTTGAAATATTTGTTGCTGTATTTTATATGGCATTGTAATAATTTGAGTTTAGATACTGTCTACGAGATAATATTGTATTAAAACTCACAGCTTTCATATGTTGTCGTATCGCATTTACGCTTCAACAATTAGATAAAATGAAGTTTGTATTTGATTTTTATAGTGTGATATCTGGCGACTCGTAATGGGTCGTGGGACCCTATTTTGGGGCGTCACAATAATCGGAGTGACTTCTTACGTAAGCATCAATAATCAATATCGTGTCTACTATGCAACCACACGACATCGTACTTTTACTACTCAAGAGTTCAACAGTTTTAACGGTAAAACTTTCACCGTTATTTTTATAAAAGATATTTCGCTGCGTTTTTAACTACTTACAATACTTTCGTTGTGGGGTCCACTAATGATTGTGCCATCGTACGGATATTTCTCGACAAAAAAGAATATTCTACGACCAAACGAATATTTTCCGACACAACGAATATTTTATAACAACTTGCTTAATTTGAAAAAATTTCACATATCACCCTTAACTTTAACCTTTTATCAATTTAACCATTTACGAAATAAAATAATAATAATAAAAAAATTAAATACTTTCATTTCATAAAATTTGGGGTCTTACATTTTTATTAAGGTGTGCCTGATGTTTGGACTAAATTAGTGTGCATAGGAAGTTTAAGAAAAATATATTATTATTTTATTAAATTTTCTGCTTTGGTGTTTTAAGTATTTTCCTATAAATAGGGTGCTTAGGGTCTCATGTGCTGACTGCAGAGAATCATATGATATATAATCATATATACTAGACATATGTGCTGAAAAACAAAATGTAGGCATTATGGATAATTTTCATTCATTCAGAGTATGTCGAAGATAACACATTAATCAAATTAAGTATAAAGATGCAGTTGAGAATAGCTTTAGCCACATCTAAGAGATATACATAGAAAATTAAATAATCTCTAAAGCTCCTTTTGACCAATTATATAGAATAACATGTTAATTTGTGACTAAAATAGATTTCTTAAACATGTTACTCTGTTTTTCGGACTGAATTAGTGCCCATACCTTCCGACCATTAATCTTGTTGTTACCGTAGATTTATTCTAAATTAAATTAAGTTTTGTGGAAAACACCATTAGACCCATAAACTTGAATCGATTACTAAAATAAGTCAGCCAACTACTTGTTACAGCTTTTATATAACCTTTAGCATTTTCTCAAAGGAAGGAGGTTCGTTAAGTACAGAAGTATAGAAATTTACATTCCTAGATTCATACCTGATTCTAACAAAAAAAAGTAAGAAAATAGGTCAAAATTGGGGCTAAATTTGTTCAAATTTAGGGCCCAAATTAGGAGAGGAGAGAAGTTTGGTCTGTTTTGTTTGTGTTAGGGCTGAGATTTTATGAGAGATTCACAAAATTGAAACAAATATAAACCCTAGATTCATACCTGATTGTCGTTTACTACTAGCGATGGTGGTGCTGAGATGGTAAAGAAGCAGAGCAGCGGGAGAGACCCGAAATCGGGAGAGCTAGGAAGAGAGAGAGAGATTGACGCGAAATCGATTTCTCAGAGGAAAAGAGCAGCGAGAGAGAGAATTGTTTTTGGGAGCGACTATGTTATGTCCTGATATATCGAACTGAGGAGAGAGAAAAAAAATAAAGGAGAATTTATATAGGTGAGCAAAGTATACAAGGATCAGGGTAAGCCCCTGATCCGAATTATATATATATATATATAAATAAAGTATTACTACTTCCAATTAATGCTTGATTCCAAATAAATCAAAAAGTGTTGCTCTTTAATCTGAAACACGCAACCCTACTTGAAACTCTTGCGTCTAGCTATCTGGTTGGGAGTTAACAATATGACACGAATTCAGAACTCTATTTAGGTAGATATTTTATTATATTGTTTATTTTTTGGAATTTTTTTTATTAGTATCAAGCTCCATCAACTAGTTTTCGTCAGATTATCACATCACATGCGTTAAATAATGTCAGTTTTGGGTTTTATAAATTAGCTCAGTTCTAACTTGTTCTAACTTACAAGTTCAATATTAATTTTTTAAACTCAAATAATTTTAAATTTAAAAATGACATAATTTATTTAAATTTGGAAAATAATAAAATTTATAATTATTAATTAATACTTTAAATTTTAGATAGTTTATTATATTCGTAATTATAGTGATATAAACTATTCATGTCAGTGTTAAGTTTGAAAATATTTAAAATTAAATTTTAAAAATTAATATTAATCTTTTATAATTTAGAATCGAGCTAGTGTAAATTAAAGAATTTTATTTTTAAAATTTATTTTTGAGAATATTTTTTGGTAATTCTTTTGAGAATTTTTAAATTTATGAGAAAATGTTGCTACTGAACAATGGCCCCACCTAGAATATCTTTTTTATACATATCACACATGATCATTGCTTGTCATGTGTGTCCTGTGTTATAAAATTATATATAATAACTATAGAATTTTTGACAAAGTCCTGAAATAAAACAAATAATTAATATATATATATATATATATATATATATATATATATATATATATATATATATATACATCAGATCGAAGGCGTTATTTTAAATAGCATTCCGCTAAATAATATTAACTTTATCAAAAGCAGCGTATTTTTTGGAGGGCCAGTGATGACATTTTTGTAAATACAATACTTACCAAAATTTACAAAAATGTCACCACGTCCTCCAAAACTACGTCGTTTTGATAAAAAAATGCTATTTAAGTGGAATGCTATTTAAGAGAATGCTTCTTAATCTAAACGATATATATATATATATATATATATATATATATATATATAACCTTTTCATTTAATGAAAATGATTTATAAATATTTGAATTTGAAAGTTAAACTTTCTTAATCTGCATGAAAAATACCAATTATAACCATAAGAACATGACCAAAGGAATGAGTATTTATTTGTTAAAAAGAAATGGTAGAGTATCCCACATGACCAAATTAAGGAATGAGAATTTAATTATTTGTTAAAAATAAATGGTAAGAGCATCCCACATTTTTTCTTGTACATATACGATGATGAACATATTACTTCTGTGTATATATTATGCACCAAGTGTTATGGTTTTAGATTGTTCAAATGATCTAGCAATAGTTGGCAAAATTAAATTATATGGAGTAAAATAAAAAAATTATAAAATTTAAAGGATCAAATAGAAATAGAAAGATAAAAAAATTAATATAAAAGAGATAAAATAAGAATTGACTTAAAAGTCAAAGGGTATTTTTGGAAGTTAAAAAACTTTAAGAATTTATTTACACCGAGATCCTTTTGATTTTATATATTAGATAGTCTATTTAAACATTTATAGAAATAAGTTGTATTTTATAAATTACCCAAATAAACTGTCCTATTTACAACTACATGTCCATACTTTTTATTATTTAATACTCCTTCCGTCCCCAAAAGAATGAAGACAATAAAATTTACACACATATTAAAAAAAGTAAAAACAAAGAAAAGAAAATAAGAAATTTTAAATTTATCCTTAGTGACCATTAATATATAAAATGACAAGTATTT
Organism: Panax ginseng; assembly: GCA_020205605.1. Taxonomy (NCBI): domain Eukaryota; kingdom Viridiplantae; phylum Streptophyta; class Magnoliopsida; order Apiales; family Araliaceae; genus Panax; species Panax ginseng. The sequence continues at coordinate 98,273,550 of CM035144.1, read as the reverse complement.
TTTATTTTTTTATACTGATGAATCCCACTAAATGATTTATGTAGTGTTTGAATGCTTCTTAATTCACCTGTCTCTGATTTCGGTTAGAGGCAAATCTTGTTTGATAATTATTATTTTTTTTGTTTCTTAATGCCTCTTAATCGTTAAGACAGAAACTTAAATCTATTAAGAGCGACTCTTAATAGTTTATTTAAAATTTATGGACAAAAATAGTCTTAATAAATATTGCACTCTTTCAATTTCAAATTTTATGGTCATTCAAATAAAATTTTTAAATAACTTAGAGGGTTAAAATGATAAGATAATGTCATTCAAATATTTTACACTTTTTTATTATCAAACAATTTTTTAAATTGAGATGATCTAATTTATTAACTATTGAAATTTTAATTACTCAGTTTACCCTCTGAATTAATAACCGAGGACATCTCGGCTTTAACTGCTCTATTTCCGGGTAATTTTTGGTAAGCATATTTTGTTTGTTTCTAATGGTTTGTCCATGTGTAAGAAATCATAGAAATGGAGGCCTTTTGTTGGGTTTTTCTTGTTTTATGGGGTTCCAGTTCCACCATTACTAGGAAGCTTCTTAATTTAGCTTCAAGCTGATTTTGGCAGAGCAAAAACAGATTATTTAATTGTTTCAGCCAAATCAAACATAATTAATTGATACAACAATCACATATATATAGAGAACTATGACTGGAAAATGATTTACTTTATTCATTCAACAGATCATAAACCCAGATAGAGTATAAATACGTTTCCTTTAACCAATGTAGGAGCCTGTATTCAATTAAGAGTTTTAAAGATTTTTAAAAATTTTAAAAATTTAATTATATTCAATTAAGATATTTAAAGAGTTTATAAAACTTTAGTGGTATTCAATTACAACTTTTGTAATGTCTTTAAAAGTTAGGTGGTATTGAATTAAGACTTTTATAAAGTCTATAAAAGTATTTTGGTATTCAAAAATTCATTGATTTTTCAGATTTCTATTAAATAGTAGAGTTTGACAGACTTTAGAAGAAAAGTTATAACTATCAATCCATATCCAAAGTCTGATCTTATCTCTAAAGACTTCCAAATATTAAACACAAAGGTAGAAATTCAAATCGCCAGTAAAAAAATTGCAAAGAGATTTTATGGAGAATTCAAAAGTCGCAAAACTCTTCGATAAATTTTTAACTTAAAATAAATATAAATTAATCTAATTTTAGAAAATATAATTTTTAAAATTATAAACCGTTTATATTTTTTTTACTAAAATTATTAAAAATTAGATAAATTACACAAATTTTTATTATAAGAATATCTCGTTATGACTTTGAAAAAGCAAACAGTAAATTTTGATTTTTACTATTATATCCCGTGAATAGTACTTCGAGAATAGTACCCCGTGAATAGTAACCCGACATGTAAAGTACCCCGAATACTCGAGTGAATAATATTATAGTGAATAGTAAAACCGGGTGAATAGTAATCCGTGAATAGTAACTCGTGAATAGTACACCGGCATGAAAAGTGCCCCGAATACCCGAGTGAATAATATTATAGTGAATAGTAAAACCGGGTGAATAGTACCCCGTGAATAGTACTTCGGGTGAAAATATTGATATTTAATAAGAAACTTCATAGCAATATTCTAATAAAATGATACTGGATAAAGTGCAAAACTTACGGATATTCCACTAATTTCAAGGATTATAGAAGCAATACTTACCATAGTAAGTTTAGATTTAAGAATATGAAAAGAATTAACATACAAAGATCAAGAATGGATTTTCACCGTATACTAGACGTAATTCAAGTGAGATGATTATTCCGACATATTAAAGGATGAATATGAAAAATAGTATTCTTTATGAATACGAAAGAAATAATACCCCTTACGAATACAACAAATAATATCTCTTACGAATACAACAAATAATATCCTTTACAAATACAACAAATAATATCCCTTACCTTAGTAGAAAGCTGGATACTGCAAAAGTGAAGTAGTAGAATACTCTTCTTCTTGCTCTTTATAGTATCTCTCTCAATAGTGTCTCTTGTGAATATCAGTGAATTTGTGAGAATGAAAGAAGAATTAAGCTTCTATTTATAGGAGAATGGACTAAATAGTACACTACAACAAAAAGACCTATCATGATCATGATATGGTCGCAGATGATGAGTATCCGCTGACCGAATGCGATCACGATAAGTAATCGCAGATAATCGATCATTGGATGGACATTAATGACCAACAATAATGACCGACTTATCAATGATCAACGTTAGCTTAATCGAATCCATCGCTAGTATGACTCATGCTGAGTCATTTGTCATCTGTGACGTGGTACACGTGTCGTCGATGAAGCGATAATGAATCTAATCGATTATTTAGTTTCAAAGTAGCTATCACGATCAAGCGTTTTAATTTCAAATGTAATCGCATGCGATCACCGATCTTTTTTTTTTTTTTTTTAATATTTTTCCTGTTTTATTGATTTCTCAAAAATAACCTGTTTTGTACCTGCTTTCTATCCCAACACACAACAGTATATATAAACATCCATCCATGATAACTACCATATGATAAACATTCATCCATGATAACTACTATATGATAAACATCCATCGTAAACCAACACAATACAATCGTAAACATCCATATAATATATTCATAAACCAATACAATTGTCCAAAGAATCAATCTAAAAGAGTACAAGGCTTTAAAAATCTAAAAAACAAGTCTAACAAAGCTTTAAAAATCTAACATATATGACTGGTCTAGCTCTTCATGGATCATCCAAATTAGTACCTCAGAATTAACAAAAGAATAAAACATATATGTTACATGTGTTGATCTTCACATGACTTGGGAATTAAAAGCTAAACAATATCGATATATATACTTGGTCGCCACCCTGATGCTGTAATGCTGCTGCTGCCGCCACTGCCTCCGCCAACTCATCAAGACTAAGAGAATGCAGATGCCCGCCTAGTATACGAAGAAGATCACAATTCTGACAGATCGCTCTCACACAGTCAGCAGGAGTATGATAGACTGGATGACCTGATGACTATGTAGACTTGGTAGCAGAGCTGCCTATGCCACTGATGGTCGGGCGTCGTTTTTGTCCTTGGCCTTTAACATAGTTTTTCTTCACGGCGAACGCCCTCTCCCACAATTCTTGATCAATCGACGGACGCGGGGTGCCTTCAGGATAACGCTCGTTCATTAAGCCCTTATAAGTGTTCTGTCAGAAGGTCAACAATTAAATAGTTAAAAATAAATAAATAAATGCTAAAAAGGTCGTCACAATTTATGAACAACATATTAGTATAAATTTAACTTATTACCGTTATCTGAACATCATCAGGAAGATCATCACGGGTGGCCACATACACATCCAACCAATTGATAGGTTGACCTTGAGACTCAGACTTCTACAGTTCATGTTCTCATATTAATATGTAAACATATGATATTTTAGCTACAAAACATGACTGTAAACATAAAAATAAATAACTAAGCCAATAAGCTTGCTATACATACGTACCCTAGTAGAAATATGTTGTAGCTATGATATACTGCCGCCCTTGTACGTGTCTTTTGCCTTTTCGCCTTTAGATACACTTGAGGATCTGTTCGAGGCGGCAGTCTTGCGTCTCTTGACCCAGCTCTCTGCTCTCCACTGGTCACACATCTGCACCCATATGGGATGTGCGCACTACCAGGGACTATGTTCATGCATATACCGCTTCACCCCAATTGCTCGGATGGTCAATCTCAAAGATTGCAGCGGGGCTTTTTGTCGTTCCTTGTTCAAATTATCTTTAGTTTGATGGCGACTTCCTTGAATCAGTGTCTTAATAATCGACGCCGTAAGGTCGTCCCCATCTATACCGCTTCTACAAATAAAACAACAATAATTTTAAAACTGTTATATTATATTACCATAATCCAACATTACTAAACAATATTATTTGATTAACTATGTATTATCTATCAGAGTGATAAAAAAATATACTTGAAATTAAGCCCAAACTGGATCCTTATGGGTGAGAGGTGTGCTCGCCCATGTAATCACTGGTGTAGGCCAGTTCTGTAAGCATAATTGTGAAATGCACTTCACAATTTTACTATCTTGAAAATCACTACAATATATAATAATTTACAGTCATATATATTTATAACAATGGAAATATTAAACCCTTATATATACACGATGTTTAACTTACGTGCTTTCTGGAGGAGGACGAATCTTTATAAGAATGCGATCATCCGAATTAGCCGGGGCCTTCGGTACATGATTAGGGCCCCGACCCAACCCGCGCTTTTGTGCTGCAGGTTCAGAAGACATCTATAAATAAAAAATTTAGGATGTTAGTATGAGTTATAAATGAAAGATACATAAATGCGTCAATGATATAGAGAACATGTACATATGTAATTGTATTTAATACAATTAAAACTAAACATACATTTTATATAAAAGGACAATAATGAAAATTAATTGTATGAAATAGTTAACTACGACAACTATAAATGAAAGGTACATAAACATGTTAAGGATATAAAGAACATTCCTATATGAAATCGTTGTCTGAGTCAGAATCATTTTGTACAAGTGTCGGAGATTTATAACCATCTTCTTCTTCAGATTCTGTGTTAGTGTCAGTCAATAACTCTTCCTCGGATCACCGCTATCCGCACAATAATCGCCTTGGATCCAATTCATCGTGTTCATCTCCACCTCTAACCGGATTACATCATTGTTGTCCTTTATATTTATTATAGGAGGTCTATGAAGCATCTCCTCTTGGTAGAAATCCCCGTCTATTACTTGGACACGACTGCGCGCATGAGTATGAATTATATATAACTTGCCAATCTGTAGGCGGTCTATCCCTTTTCCTAACAGGACTAGGAGTGTAGTATACTTGTACTGTTTGAGTTGGTCAAACAAACGGTTCGTTGGAGTAAGCCGACCTATGAAGATCAATATCGACGATTCCATGTCTGTCAACACGTATCCCTTTTTCTGAATCAAACCAATGACACTTGAACAAGTTAATATGACCCCCGTATGTGCCCTTGTACGACAACTCTACGATTTCCTCCAACTCCCCATAAAAGGCACGACCAAGCTCATTGTAACAATCTCCTTGGACACACACTCCATAGTTCGTTGTTCTTTTACCGCGCCCATATGACTTTGTATGAAATTCAAAACCATTTATTTTGTAACCATTATACCGACTTGGTCCCCTGTCTCGTCCCATAGCTAGGACTTGTACATTAGCCAAATCGTTGATCCTCAACAAAAAGCCTACAAAAACTCCATCTTATTAAATGAAGTCATAGTTAACATGGAGTATATATATATATATATATATATATATATATATATATATATATATATATATATATATATACTACGTGATTAAAAAAATTGAACTTACTTTGTCCTTTAGCCAAAGTGCAAATTTTTTATCACGATTAATTTGAATATCTTTATCAGTTATGTCGGAATGCTTCACTTTTAACTCGTCATCGTACAATCTATACCATGTTATAAACATTAACATATTGGAATAAATTTTTAATTTAAAAGATAAATTATCAAGTTTACATGTGTACCTCACAAATTCGTCAATCTCCTCGCAATTGAGAAGAATGTAAGTATGTACAGCATGTAATTCTTGCTAAGAAAGGAATATGCGCTTTCCTTTTCCATAAGCGCGACCCGGTAAACCAAATACAGAAAGCCGACCATTTAGTTCAACATTGCCCCCATCATTATGTCTCGGGACTCGATTGGCCTTTGTCAAGACTTCGTCGGGAAAATAGTCTGAAACAAACGTAGATATCTCATCGAAACTGTATGCCTCACATATCGACCCCTTGACATAAGCTCTATTCTTCACCTTCCTCTTAATGTTTCCCATCACCCTCTCGAAAGGGTACATCCATCTATATTGAATTGGACCCCCAATACGAGCTTCATAGGGAAAATGGATTTGCAAATGCTCCATGGAGTCAAAAAAACCAGGTGGGAATATTTTTTCCAGTTTACACGTGATCTCTATAATGTTCTTCTCAAGTACGTACATGTCCTTCTCATTTAATGATTTTGAACATAAGTCTTTGAAGAAACGACTAAGATCCGCCAAAGCATCCCATATTGGTTTATCAAGCGGATCCCGAAATGCTATAGGCATCGGCTCTCCATGAACACATGTGATACCATGACTCTTCATCCCTTGCAATTTCCCACCAGACATACACCTTGAAATGTTTGGCGATATCTATCTATCGGTAGTTTCAGAGACTTAACCCATGTGCACACATCTTCAACTTGCTTTTTGGACAATGTGTACCTTGCATGCGGTTTGACAATCTTACTATTAGGAGATTCATAAAGTTCTAATCCAGGATGCTTACAAATATCTTTCATGTCCAAATGCGCCTTATCGTTATCTTTTGTCTTCCCCGTAACATTCATCACAGTGTTAAACATATTGTCAAACACATTCTTCTCAATATGCATCACATCTAGATTATGACGAATCAAATTTGTAGACCAATAAGGCAGTTCCCAAAAGATGCTTCTCCGAACCCAGTTATGAGATTCGCCAAACCCATTGATTATGTTTGTGTCATAAATCTTACCAAATGGGATAACCGGAAATCTCATCACACGATCTCGCAACTCCGTTCCCAAAAATCGCGGTGCAGGCATATATCATCTACTTTACTTTCCTTTTCTCAAGTGTTCTCTATTTCTTCAAATGGGTGATCTACCGGTAAGAATCGACGATGACAGTCAAACTAGCAAGGCTTTCGACCTTTTGATAGATTAAACAACTTTGTATGCTCCATACAATACGGACTAGCCAACTTCCCGTGTGTACTCCATCCAGCTAACATACCATAAGCTGGGAAGTCACTTATAGTCCACATAACCGCTGCCCTAAGGTTGAAATTTGTTTTCGTTGCAACATCCCAAGTCTGTACTTCATCCTCCCACAATACCTTCAACTCGTCTGTAAGAGGTCTCAAGTAAACATCTAAGTTCTTTCCAGGACTTTTAGGACCAGGAACCACGAGTGAAAGAAACATGTATGGCTGTTTCATACACATCCAAGGAGGCAAGTTGTACGGAGTAAGAATCACAAGAAGAAATATACAAGATAGACTAGCCACATGCACGACGACATGCATATATGGACATTTCTAGGCACCCAAGACACAAACCAAGAGAAATATACAAATTTCCAATACAATAAGACCAAAACAATAACGATTGAATGCAAATTAAAGCAGTAAAAAATTCAGACCCATATACATTACCAATATAATATCAATCAAAACATTACCAATATACAATTATACATGAATTTTAGTTTTAACAAACATACATTATAAATGAATTTTATACTTAGCATCAATTAGCATATTTGATATGAATTATGGATAAACTTCTTTGAACCTTCTTCTTGATTGAATTATGGATAAACTTAATTCCTAATTATGTTTTATGTCATACTCATTTTCATGGTTTTGTTGATCTTGCTTTTGCAGAATACTTTGATATTCTTGTTGTTTGTAATAACATATTTGGAGTACTGTTTTTATATTTTAGTTGTTTAATTTAAGGTAGTAACAACTTATTAGAGGATATCTCTCACTATTAGTCTAATTTTCCACTGATTCTTGCATTCATATGATAAATCCATATCCATCTCATTACTAACTTATAACCATTGTTTATACATGGAGTATATTGTGTTAATGGATATTTTGTTCTCTATTGTGGCAGGGGCAAAATCCTATGTTTCCTCACATATTAGGTCATGAAATCCGAGGGTATGAAATAAATGTTTCAATTTATATAAAGAAAATTCTGAAAACCTAGCCAAGTAGTAATGTTATATTAAAAAATATTCAAATTTTAGCAACTGTTATCCATAAATTATCCAAATTATCCAACTTCACATAATCTCATATTAAAACACATATTAACCCTAAAAATAATTTAACCTAAAAATTTCAGTAATCTCATAAAACTATTTGCAACAATTTTAGTATATTCCCAATTTCAATAAGAAGCTATACATTTCAGTAATCCCAACTTCAATAATCCCAAATTCATTTTCATTCATTCAAATCTTTGTAATAAATTAACTCTTAAAACAAAAATTCGTAGAATAATAAACAACAAACAACACACGAACGACAAACAACAAAAAACAAAAAATAAACAACCAAAAAAACACACGAACAAACAACAAACAACTGAAAGAAGAAGAAGAATTTCTTACCTCTAAAATTAATCTGATTTGAAGAAGATTGAACACATGAACACCAAACGGACTCCCTCTTCTCCCTCTTCTGTCGCCCTCTTTTTTTTTTCTTTCTTTCACGAATCGAGCGTAACGCTTTGAGTCAGATTCGCTTAAGAGAATCAGCGATCGCTTTTAGCGACCGCATGCGGTCGCTAATTTTTAATGACGTGGGCGCTTTCAGGGACCGCATGCGGTCGCTGATAAAGATTAGTCGCAACAAAAACCGCGCCAGGGTTTTGCACCAAATTTTTTGGGGGAAAATTCATCTCAGCGACCGATCAGTGACCATAGGCGGTCGCTGATAGAAACTAGCGACTAGAATTCATCCTGGTCGCAGATAGCGGTCGCTACTATTATTATCAGTGACCGGATATGCGGTCGCTGATATTATTGGTCGCAGATAGGCCTTTTTTTTTAGTGGTAACTAATTCACGAACGGTCCAGATTGATTCACTATTAGAACGAACGGTCTAGATTGATTACTATTAAAACCAAAATCGACGGTCCAGATTGATTTACTTTTAAAACCACCACCGACGGTCCAGATTGATCACTTTTAAAACCACCGCCGATGGTCCAGATTGATTTACTTTTAAAACCACCACCGAAGGTCCAGATTGATTTACTATTAAAATCACCATCGACGGTCCAGATTGATTTACTATTAAAACCACCATCAATGGTCCAGATTGATTTACTATTAAAACCACCATCAATGGTCCAGATTGGTTTACTTTTAAAACCACCACCGACGGTCCAGATTGATTTACTATTAAAACCACCACCGACGGTCCAGATTGATTTACTTATTACACTTTAGTACCCCTAAAGTTCTCCAAGTTTGCATTATTTTCCTCTAACTTTTGTAATTCACTTATCTTCAATAAACACATTCTAATACTTCAACAATTATTCATCATTAATATTATAACTCACAATATTTAACAACTAGGTCGTTCCCAGGAAAGAGGGGGCTTTCCAATAAGGATTTCTCCTTATTGGCGTGTAATTAGGTGACCAAACCTCTTCTTGACAGAACTTCTAGACATTGTCAATATTGCAAATAATAATATGAATAACTTTGTCGTCTCAATTATTGATTTAATAATATACAATATTATGTAGATGATACTGTGACAATAATTGAATCAATAATATGAGAGATATGATGCAGCAATTATTGTAGCAATAATTGAGTATAACTGAGTGACTTCTCACGTAAGCATCAATAATCAATACCGTAAGCTACTACTAATGACCACGCATATTCTCGTACTTTTTTACCACAGGGTAGTTCAACAGTTTAACGGTAAAACTTTCGCCGTTATTTTTATAAAAGATATTTCTATCATTTTCTAATCACGACAATAATTTCGTTGTGGGGTCCACCAATGATTGTGTCATCGTACGAATATTCCCTGCTAAAACGAATATTCTCCGAGCAATCGAATATTTACTGACACAACGAATATTTTATATCAACTTGCTTACTTTGCAAAATTTTCCAAATATTACCCACAACTATAACATTATATCATATCCACACCATAATATTCAAAAATATATTTCGAGAAAAATTATTCTTTATTCAAAAAAAAAATTGGGGTCTTACACATATATAGTATATATAGTTCAATGAAAAGTTAATTTAATTTTTGTGTTGCGTCTGTAGCTTCTAAAGTTTTATTCGTATTCGAGTATTCAAATTTATCATGAAATGAGTAGAATAATATGAATGCTTTCAACATATATAAAATCTCATGCCACAATAATTCAATGAAATAATGAGATTTCATGTAGTTCATGAAAAAAGAGTGAGAGCTGTACATATATGCTAATTAACAATTAATATAAGCTACAAGATATATTAGAAGTATATAAAAGTCTATTAAAATCTTGGTAAAAAGTCTATTAAAGTCTATCACTTATTTCACGGAGTCTATAAAAGTCATTAAAATTCACAAACTCTACAAAAGTCTATCACAATACACCCCCCTTAATTTCCAATTGATCTGTTTTCCCCGACGAAACTGAAATCTATGAACAAACCATTCATGGTACCTTGTGGTTAAAATGTTACCAATAACTAAACCAACCACTAGCCCACCCGCGAATCCCGCAAATATGACAACCCAGTCAACTCCACTTGGGAACTCATCATCATCATCATCATCATCATCATCATCAGGGGGTGCTGAATTTCCCTCCCTCAGAGAAAATTTAGATTTTGTACTAATTGGTGAGGGATCACTCCTGAGAGCTTGTTATGAGAAAGGTCCAGTGATTCAAGATTTTTAAGGTTCCCTAAGAATGGAGGGATCGGACCTGTAAGATGAGTGTTTGAAAGGTTGAGTGATTGAAGCCCCTTGAGACCATTAGAAAGTAATTATGTAATCTCATATTTCTAGAAGCAAGATTAAATATAGTTATTAAGCTTGGCACGAGTTCTATAAGTGTCTTTTGTATTCTCAAGAGTATTGAAGTCTTATTCTAGAATACTCCACCCTAGATTAAATAGAGATTGATGTAACCCATGAAGCATGGAAAAAAAAGAAGAAGTTCAGCGAATATGCAGGAGAAGCAGCACTCTGCAAAGTCTATTGCTCTCATCTCTTTATAATAAAAGTTCCTTGATAAATTCCTGCTTTTTGCTCATTTGTGCTTTCGCTTTCGTCCCCAACAAATTTGGTATCGTAGCTATTTTGTTAAAACCACATCCCGCTATCATGAGTTTAAATTCAATCCTACGTTGTTTGCATATTCTCCAAGTCAAATTCCTATATTTGAAGGGGAACACTATAAGTACTGGAGCAGTCAAATGGAAACTGTCTTCATATCTCAAGACCTTTGGGATATTATTGAGACTAGTTATAAAGAACAACCTGGAACTAGAGATTGGTTACAAGCACAACAAAAGTCATACAAGGAGAACAAAAGAAAGATGCCACAAGACTGATTTTTATAAAATAGGGTAAGCAAATCAATTTTTCCTAGAATTTTGGAGTCAAAAAAGCTAAAATTGTATGGGAGATTTTGCAAAAAGAATTTCAAGGATCTCGCCAAGGCCATTACTTTAAAACTTCGTACATTATGGAGAAATTTTGATAATCATCAATGAACGAAAGTGAAAGCATTCGAGATTTCTCTTCAAAAGTTTCTAAAATAGTAAATCAAATCAAGGGTCAGGTGACACCATCAAGACAAGAGAGTGATTGAAAAAGTTTTGAGGAGTCTTCCTCCCAAATTTGATCATGTTGTCGCAGCCATAGAAGAATCCAAAGATCTGTCCAAAATGTCATTTCATGAGTTAACAGGTTCACTACAAGCTCATGAACAGAGGATTAATAGGTCCTCACATCAACCTGTGGAACAAGCTTTTCAGATTCAAATTGAGAATTTCGTAAAAGAAGGCCAATGCTCCCCGGACATGTCTCATTCAAAGAAGGCCAATACTTCTGGGACATGTCTCATTCAATGAAAAAATCAAAATTCTTTTCAAGAATGAATCAAGAAGAAAGAAGAAGAAGAGAAAACTTACCGTCATAACTCAAAGAAAGAAAGAAGTGGAAGCTCACAACAAAGTTTCAATAATGAAAATTCTCAGTGTATCATCTGCAAAAGATCTAACCATGAATCCTTAGATTGCGATTTAAATGTACAAGATGTCGAAAGTGCCTAATCATTCTCAAAGAGACCACCGGTTTCAAAACAAAAAGGAGCAAAATGAAGCTAAGTTCACAAAGAAAAGTGATAATGAACACCTTTTTTACTCTTACTTACTTACTGAAAGTGAGTCACAGAATTTATGGTATTTAGACAGCGGTTGCAGTAGCCATATGATGGGAAATAAAGACTTCTTCATAGAACTTGATCACGCTTTCACTTCTCAAGTAAAGCTTGAGACGGAAAGTTACGTAAAGCTCTCTGGAAAAGGTGTTATTGTCACCCACACCAAAGGAGGTAACAAAAGATTGATATTTGATGTTCTTTATGTGCCAAATTTATCCGAAAATCTCTCGAGTGTTGGTCACCATTGTTAAACAAAGGCTATCGTGTTATCTTTGATGATAACAAATGCGAAATTGTTGACAAGAAAAATAACTCGACAAAGAGCAAAAGTTGAAATGTCTAAAATAAGGTGTTTCTCTCATTACATACCAATAGAGGAAAACCTTGCTTTAAGAAGTGAAAATTTAGATATATCCTACTTGTGGCATTTGAGATATGGGCATTTAAATTACAGGGGTATGAAATTGTTGAAAGAAAAAAATATGGTGGTTGGATTGCCTGCTATAGAGAATAATGGAAGAGTTTGTGAAGGATGTGTCTATGGAAAAATGCATAGATTTCCATTTCCAAAAACCTCATGGAGAGCTAAAGCCCCTTTAGAATTGGTGCATTCTGACATTTGTGGTCCTATGAGGACTCCATCTCTCAACAATAAGAGATATTTCATTCTCTTTGTTGATGACTATACAAGAATGATGTGGCTGTATTTCTTAAATGAAAAGTCAGAAGCTTTCTCAATTTTTCTTCAATTCAAAGCTCGATCTAGCAGAAAAGCAAAGTGAATGTCAAATGAAAACTTTACGGATAGATCGTGGTGGAGAATTTATATACACACCATTCATGAATTACTGCAAGGAGAATGGAATTCAAAGGCAACACTCATTAGTAGTAGAAGTTCGCAACAAAAAAACTGGTGAAAAAGAAAGAATCGCACTATCGTTGAGATGGCTCGTAGTATGTTGCAAGGAAAAAGGCTTCCAAACAATCTGTGGGCTGAAGCTATTCATACTTCTATCTATATTCTTAATAGATCTCCTACAAAAAGCAGTCAAACAAAACTCCATTTGAAGCATGGAATAACAGAAGCCACTTGTTGATCACTTCAAAGTTTTTGGATGCATTGCTTATGGCATGAACACATCACACAACATGGACAAGTTTGACAAGAAAGGTGAAAAGTACGTGTTTATTGGCTATAGTGATGAGTCTAAGGGTTTTAGACTGCTTAATCCCAAGACAAATCACCAGAAGATTCAGAGATGTCATTTTGATGAAATGGCAAATGGGAGTGGAAGGATGATTCTTCTCAAGATCAAAAGTCATACGAATTTAAAGAATCATCATCTTTTCAAGAAGATGCAAATCAAGAAAGCAACCTGCAGTATGAAGTAACAAGAAGTTCCTCTAGAATTTCATCATCAATTCATGATCATTCCGATTCGGAATCACCTCCAAGAAAGGTACGATCATTGCAAGATGTCTATGAATCATGTGAATTTGCTTTTTTTTCATGTGAACCTCACACTTTTGAAGAAGCAGCAAGTAATAATGTATGGATTAAAGCCATGAAAGAAGAAATCTTTGTGATTGAAAAGAACAAAACTTGGGAGCTTATGGATCTGCCAAAAGGGAAGGATTTCATTGGATTAAAATGGGTTTATAAGACAAAGTACAATGAAAATGGCTTAATTTAAAAGCACAAGTCCAGATTAGTCGCGAAAGGCTACTCACAACAGCCTGGCATAGATTTCACCGAGACATTTACCCCAGAGCTTTCTGATGGAAACAATAAGAATCGCTTTGCTTTAAAATTTCAATTGAGTTGAAAGTGTTTCAACTTGATGTAAAATCGCTTTTTAAATGGTGAGTTGGAGGAAGAGGTCTATGTTGAGCAACCTCAAGGTTTCCAAGTAGAAGGAAAAGAAGACAAAGTGTATAGGCTTCAAAGGCTTTATGGCCTAAAGCAAGCCCCCCGAACTTGGAACAACAGAATTGATGGTTATTTCAAAGAAAGTGGATTCAAAATGAGTCCAAGTGAACCTTCATCAGATGTGAAGACAGTATGTATGAGATTTCCTTCTTTGTTTGCTTATACGCTGATGATTTGATCTATTTTGGTACAAATATGAAATTGCTCGAAGATTTCAAGAAAAATATGATGAATGAGTTTGAAATGACTGACTTGGGTCTTATGAGATATTTTCTTGGAATTCAAGTGAAACAAAGCAAAGGGCATATTTTTCTCTCCCAAGAAAAGTATGTAGAAGATTTGCTTAAAAAATTTCAAATGGAAAAATGCAAAGCTGTGCCTACGCCTATGGCTTTAAATGAAAAGTTGCAGCAAAATGATAGAGAATCAAGAGTTGATGATAAGCTTTATAGAAGCTTGGTTAGCTCTATGATTTATCTCACCAACACAAGACCTGATATAATGCATTCAGTAAGTGTGATTTCTAAATACATGAATAAGCCAACAAAGTCTCATTATACAGCAGCAAAAAGAATCTTAAGGTATCTACAGGACACAAAAAACATGGGATCACTTATGTGAAAGAAAAAGATTTCAAGCTTATTGGATATAATCGATAATGATCAAGGTGTTCCTCGATGATCGAAAAGAGCACCTCAAAGTTATCTTTTTTGCCTAGGTTCAAATGTGATATCTTGGAGTTCAAAGAAGCAAAAATCAAGAGTGTTATCGTCAATGAAGCGTAGGTAATACATTGCAAAGAACCGATCAGTGCATGTGAAGCAGCTTTGGTTAAGAAGAATTTTGAATGATTTGCAGCTAAAAGCAAATGAACCTACAAGAATCTATTGTGACAACAAGTCAAATAATAAAAATGGCAAAAATCCAGCTTTTTCATGCTCGCTCTAAGTATAGTCATTATCATTTCATCGAGACTTGGTGAGCAAAAGAGAAATTTGCATGGAATTTGTTAGCACTAACGATCAGCCAGCTGATGCTCTAACCAAACCAGTCACGAGAGAGAAATTTGAGAAGTTCAAGAATGAATTGAAGATTACAAATTAAGAGGGGGTGTTAGAAAGTAATTATGTAATCTCATATTTCTAGAAGCAGTATTAAATATAGTTATTAAGCTTGCTGAGTTATATAAGTGTTTTTTGTATTCTCAAGAGTATTGAAGTCTTATTCTAGAATACTCCACTCCTAGATTAAATAGGAGATTGATGTAACCCATGAAGCATGGAAAAAAAAGAAGAAGTCTAGCAGTCTGCAGGAGCAGCAGCTCTGCAAAGTCTATTGCTCTCATCTCTCTTATAATAAAAGTTCATTGATAAATTCATGTTTTTGCTCATTGTGCTTTCGTTTGTCCCAACAGAGACGTCCGAGAGAATTTGGAATCTCCCCTATGAATTCATTGCTTGAGAGATCAACTGCAAAAAAGAGGTCTTGAATTCGTTGCGGGAGAGAAATGTAATCTTGTTATTTGATAGCATGAGTGTAGTTAGTTGTTTGAGGTTACAGAAGATGCCTGCATCCACTATACCACTAAGGTGATTATGAGAAAGAACAAGAGTATGAAGGTTCTTGAGTTCAGAGAATGAGCTTGAAATCGGGCCATGCAATTGGTTAGCGGACAGGTCTATCATTGTTAACTGGGTCAGGTTCATCAACCAGGATGGGATTTCACGGTAAGTTTGGTTAGGTTTGCAAAGTACGATGGGATCTCACCATATAGATTGACAGACATCAATAAGAAACAGCTCAGTGAGTTGAGTATGCTTTCCAATCCAAGACAATTTCTCTTCATTATCATGAAGAGAAAGTGGAGTTTGGGTCAGGCTAGCTAATGAAGCCGGAACTGATCCCCAGAAGTTGCGGGCACTGAGATCCAACATTTTAGATTTTCGAGTGAGACTGGCAAGTTGCCATAGAAACCCGTGTCAAAAAGTGAAATTACCTCCAAGGACTTTCTCTGGTGAAATTCTGGCAAATAACCACTGAGCTTTTCATTGATACTCACATCAAGGAGAAGCAGGTCTGGTAGAAGGAAAATGGCTGGTGGAAATTCACCATACAACCCACATTCGCTGAGATCAAGAGCTGTAATAGAAGTCATATTTGCCAATATTTCAAGTACTTGAGAAGAAATGTTCACATTGTGAAGATGAATTTCTTTCAGATTGCTGAGATTTTGAACTAGGACTCTTAGCTGGGGATTTTCAAGTTCCAAAGACCAGTGGTCATTGACTCTGCATGATAAATCAAGGGAACCCAATCTGGACAACCTTAATAACTCGGATGGGATTTGGCCTGACACTACTAAAAAAATGGCCATTTGTGATGACCAAAATCCATTACAAAAATCAGAAAAATCATCACGAAAGGTTTACGTGATGACTTTAAGCATCACAATGGTCATCTTGTATACGCCCATCATGGAAGGTTTTACGTGATGGTTTTGGCAATCACGCAAACTCTTAGTACTTTTGTGATGATTAATACAATCACATTAACACGTAATCTATTGTGATTGTCAAAGTCATCACAAAAAAAATAAGACTTTAATTAGGGATCAAAGGTAAGAACGTGAATATCTATATACGGATAATTTATTTCACTATATTAATTGTATCAAATGATACTTGTAGGATTCGAACCCTCCCCCCATTTGCGAACTAAATAACGAGTATTACCACTACACCAAAGCCAAGATCATTATAATTATAATTTAAAAACAAAATATAAAAGGAAATTTATGTGAGTTGACTTACTAAACAAAATTACTTCTACATAAGATTTTGTGATTGCAATGGCAGTCACAAATACTCTTTAATGATGGTAAAATTAGTCATCACTGAGAGCCATCATATATTTTATTGTTTTGTGATGACTTGAAAATTCCATCACAAAATACCTTCTTTTTGTAATTGCAAATAAAAGTCATCACAAAAATATATCTTTTTTAATTATTATCATGACCGTCATAAAATATTGTTTTGATTATTTCTTATATTAAAATATTAGTGATAGCTTAAATGCAATCACGAAAAGGATATATCTATAAGTGATGACTTAGTCTGTCACAAAAAAAAGTTTGGTGATTGACACGACCATCACAATTATAATATATAAATGGCAAAATTAGTCATCACTAAGAGCCATCATATATACTATTATTTTGTGATTGCTTAAAAAGTTCATCACAAATTATTATCTTTTGTGATTGTTTTTAAAAACTGTCACAAAATTCCGTCACGTATTCTTTTTTTTCTAGTAGTGTGAAAATGAAGACAATCTATAATATAAAAGAGAGCATAGCGAGAAAATAGACAAATGTCCCATCCAAATCCATGTCAGCAGCTCTCTTTCTCAGTCCCCATTCAAATTTCAAACTCTCTATCTCTGTCTCTGTTCTTACGCACACAGCTGAGAGAGCGAGGAAGAGAAAGAGAGTCCGTTGGAAAGAAGGGAGAAAGAGAGGCCAAGCGAACAGATCTGTCTGGTTCATACGGTCACGAAGGCAACGGATCTGCTCCACCGCCAAGTGACGGAGGTTACGGAGGTGGAGGCGGAGATAGTTACGGTGGTGGATATGGCAGAAGTAGAGGAGGCGGAGGATATGGTGCCAGCAGTGGAGGCTATGAAGGAAGTGAAGGTGGATACGGTGGAGGTGGCAGTGGGGGAGGGGGTGCCTTCTCTTTCTCCCACCGCTCATATCCCTCCTTCATTCTCTCCAAACCCTAATTTATAGCCCTCCTATAATCCTCCCCCACCTCCATCTCAACCCTCCTCTTTCCCTCAATTTGAATCTCATGTGCCTTACCAGTCACAACATTAGTCCACACCCAATTACCCCTCTTTAGTTCCCTCAAACCCCAATTCTAATTTTAATTCACCATTTTGATCAAAGTGGTTACGAGTGGAGTGGTTCTGATCTGGGTTCTGGGAAAGATCAACCAGTGAGCTCCACTAAAATCGCAAGAGCTGTTCCTAAGTCTAATTCGCAACAAGATGCTAAGGGTGGGGTTCAGAAGTTTAGAGTTAAGTTGCTTCCAGAAAGTGGCAGCCAGAGCACCATGGACATGCTTTGTCAGGTTTTGAATAAATTCATATTATTACTTTACAAACAGTTTAACTTAATTTTTCAATTTTACCTGGTATGGTATTTTTTTTCTTCAAGGTGATTGAATTTTTTTAATTGTATGTGTTTCCCTCTCACAAAGGTTGTTGCTTTTTGTATCATTGTAGCAAGTGGAATTCAGTACAAGTTGTATATTATATTAATTGCTTAAATGTGGTGGCAATTGATGGATTCTTAGTTGTTATAAGTGTATTTGCAAAGCTGTCTTTCCTCCTTAAATTTAAGGTTTTAGAATTGGTTTTTTGGTTATTTGTATATCCATATACACACTATATATGTATACACAATTACACGCAGCGTGTATTGCGTGTTTATTCACTACTGGTTATGTTTACCGTATATATGTTTATTAATACGTCTATTTGACATTTGTCACCTGGCCTTTTGTTTTGTGTTTTGTTTACTAGATTATTAAAGCTTTTTCTTACGTGATTAACTTAATAACATAATTTTTTTTATTCTCTCTTTGATTTCTCTGTTATTTCTTGGATTTTTTTGTATGTCCTGCTATGGGTATCTTGTAAACAACGATATATATAGGAAATTGATATTATCATAAATTATTGATTTTAGTTCTTTTGTTTACATTGATGTTTCCTTTTTCTTCTTTCTTTTTTAACTTTAACCCACCTTGAATTGCATTAGATTTTCTTTTCACTTTTTGACAATGTTCTGATTTTGTTGGAATCTTGAATCTTTCCATGTGAAAACTGTTTTGTTCTCCTTTTTGTCTTTTCCTTTTTATTAAACTAATTAAATAAATAATTTTGGGTTTGCCCGGTTTTAGTGACTTTTTATGATAATTCAAGATAATTTTGAATGAAATTTCATTTCGCTATTATAATCTATAATATAAAACAGAGATATTGGGCCTATATAATTAAAGTAATGCTACGATCCTAAATTTTGTGTTAAAAATATAGATGTTGGAACAGTTACTGATGTAGTAGAAGATGTGGTGTAGTTTGGATCTAATGTCAAAAACTGCAAAGCTGACGATAAAGTTGTAGCCATGCTTGATAATACAGTAACTTTCATGTTCTCTTATTCTGTAGCTCTTTTTCTTACTGCGGGTTTTTTCTTTTACTAGTAACCTGCCCATGCTAGGTTTAAAGTAATGATATGATCCTAAATTTTGTGTTAAAATTATAGATGTTGTTAATGGTGGACCTATATAATTAATGTAGATATTGGGCAACAATGTAATGATGATGTGTGTTTATGGGACACAAAATTTGGGATCCAATTTGGGAGCTTGTCATTACTCCGTAGTTTAATATGTGTGAATTATGTTTTACATGTTCTGATACAATTCGTTAGTAGCTGGATATATGATGATTCTATCTGCATTCTCTTTAGAAATGTATAAATGTTATATGGTTTGCTATTAGTTGTATGTAGGTATTGTCTTCCTTTTCCTTATTGGAAAATTACATTTTAAAACTTAATTTTGGGCTTAACTAAGTTAAAATTGAGTCAAATTATCATGGTAAAATGGGCTATATCTATATTATGATAATTTGGTGTTGATCTATGACATACAGTTTATGGTGGATATGAAATGTGATGGGTGTGTTACCGCAATCAAGAATAAGTTGCAAACTATTAATGGTGGGTTACAATTTTCACATTAGTTAGTTAAAACTGATCAAGTGATTAGGGTTCTTGGGTCATCTCCTGTAAAGACTAAAGACCATGAGTGAAGCTTTGGAGCAGACTGGTAGAAACGCCCGATTGATTGGCCAAGGGATCCCTTAAGGTTAGTTGACAATCACTTCTTTGTTCCACTGTTTCGGCTGTTCTTACTATCAATATTAACTCTCTTACAAATCAAAATTTAAAAGTGTAATTATATTTTTAATTTTTTTCTATCCTATTTGCAATCTTACGTATTTTCAAATTCATTTCTTTCCATTCATATTCATTCTTTAAATTATGGCATCTTCAAGATTTTCAGCCCCCAATCTAATTATTTCATCAACTCCTTTGTCTTTTACACCTTTTTTTTTCTATCGAGTCGATAATCTTAGTTTTTTGGAGAAAAAAATTCGTATAAATAATGTAAATTTGTCTCTTTCAGTTTTATTGGAATAAATAGTCTCTGAATTTGCTGAAAATGGTATACAATTTAATCAAGGTTAGACATTCTGTGAAAAAGTTGTTGAATGCTCACTCATATTACTAAGAAAATAGAGACAGGGCTATAGATAAAAAATATGATTAATATTGTGTATTTGTATTAGGGACAACATTTGATAATCTCCATCAGTTTTCATTAGGGGTCATAAAGATGTCAACTATGATTGGTACGAGAAAATAGAGACAATTTTATGGTGTTTTTAGACAATTTTGATAATTTCACCATTGAAAGTTTCTCAGGTATGAAACATAACTAATTGTAATTTCTACTACTTCCCTTCTATTTTTAATATTATCAAAAACCAAATAGAGGTTATTCTTCTCAGTTTATTATAATTATATTAAAGTATATTTTAGACATTGTGATATTAGATTGATAATTATTTTTTTTCATCATATTAATAATTAAGTTGTCTCATTTACATGGTTTTAATCCAGGGTAAGGATTTTTGAAGTTGTCTATAAGGACCTTGCTAACCAATGTTCAAGGTATGTAGCTCTCTTCAATTTTTTTCTCTAATATTGGCTGAACTCATTACTTAATCTGAAATTGTGGGATATGAGTTAATGTTAGTACATAGATTGAGTACTTCCAGTCCTTTTTTGACATGAATGTCCTACTTTAAAATTTAAATCCGATATTAAATCCATTATTCATTATTCATACTAGCCCGTACATTGCATTTCTATGTTTTTAAAACTTAAACCAAAATTTAAATCTTTTTCTATGTTTTCCCCCACATAATTATTTACATTTCTTTTGATTCTTCTTACAATTCTCGGTCACAATTCATGAGATTGGCTTCAATTGTGAACCCTAATTTCAGTTATTCTTTAAGGGTTTCTGTGGAACAATTTCTAATTTTCCATTACTAGACTCCATTAATAGTTTTGTAGTTGGTTATAGAATAGGGTTTTGCTGTATGGTGTAAAGAAGAAGAGTTTTGGGAATATCGCGTTTATATGTGCATATGCTTGCATATAAGTAGTGTACGTTTATTTTGAGATGAGATGTTATAAAAATATTTCATTTTTTTGAGGCCCTATTCAGTTTACCTCTTTTTAGTTGGGTTTTGCTTTTTATTTTTCTATGTTTTTGTGGGATTTTTGTAAGGTTACCCTGATATTAAACAGGAATGTTATCTATAACTTTTAGATTGTTTTTGTAGGGTTGAGCATTTTCTAATATTCTGAATTTCATTTTTGTTAGCTTCTTTATGTTTAGTTTTTATATAAATCATGTAAAAATGAAATGTATTTATTATAGATCACCTTATCATGAAAATTCGGCATAGTTAAGCTGCTAGACAGTAATGTGTAATCTCTTCCTCTTCGCTGCCTCTTCTTCAATCACTTCAGTTTCTTCCCCTTCCCCACAAAATCGATTCCCTTACTTTTTCCTTTGTTCCGTATCTCTCCCTCCTCCCACATGCATCCCAAAACTCTTCTTCTCTATTTCTGATTTACCCTAAACTTCTTTTGTAGGACAACTGATTTAGGGATTTTTAGGTGGACCAAATTGAGTGTTTGCGAACTGTGGAGTTTGTGGGATGACTGAATATTTTGTAGGACAAACAATATACCGCCATGATCGATCTATCAAGCGCTTTATGACGTTAAGGTAAATCCTCGGATGCCCTCACTTTTATTTTATTTTTTGTGCAAACCTTTGGGAAAATTAGACCTAAGAGTAGATATGATGCATAATGATGAATTTTGGTTTGGTAATATATGATTTTGAAAAGCGTGTTATTGTTTTCATCAGTATATCTTTTATGTGCTTAATTCTTCTACATACTTAATACGCTTGGTTTTGTATGCAGATGGAATAACAGAAGTGGATGTTGGCATGAAACCAAATATGCAATTTTTTAGGGAACATAAAACAGAAGGATTTCCTTGAATAACATACATACAAATCTTCAAATGCGACAAATTCTCGGTATGTGAACCTGTGGGGCAATCAAATTGGAAATTATTACAATGTTGTGATTCCCAAGTTTTTTCTCCTTTCCAATAAAGAAAACTCAAATTTGTCTGTCACCTCAAAATCTCTTAAATTCTTGCAGATTGGGCTCTTTCTCTTGCCACCTTTAGTTGTCAATCCACTCCATAATCATCCTAAAATGACAGTATTCAGTAAGCTTCTCATTGGAACCATGCACATCAAATAGGTTCTTTAGGTTTTCTATGGATTGTTTAGCAATTCAATGTTGCAGTAATGATTGTTAGTGTTCTCATTTTGAATGTGATGAAGTTTTATAATTTAGAATATAGTTTTGATTTTTGTGTATTCTATATGTGAATAACTTATTATTTTGTAGACATGTTTATATTTTTCTAGATATCTATTTTTAAAGGAAACTCTGCCGAAATTTCTTGAAATTAGTAGCAACTAGCTTGATGTTTTGGTGGTTGGATATGTGTTGTAAGTTACTTTAGGTAATGTAGTATTTTTTGAATTTTAATCTAATTTTTCGTTACGTCGTGCCTTCAGGCACGGGCAATTACTAATAGTGTGAGAGTCCCATTTGTCCTTTTTTACACTTTTCCTTACACCTTGGTTTTGAGTTTTTAAAACTTTGGAAATGAATTCCTATGTTGGTAATGTTTTTAACTCCCTCTCTGCAGCCTGAACCAGCCTTTGGATATCACAAAGAAGGAAAACTAAAAGCGTTTCCCCCAAGGGAAAGTAGGTTCCCAATCCAAATTGCAAGCCACCAATGTGTCAGCTGGAGAGCATGCATGTTTCCTCCAAATAGTGAGACAGAGCTTCAGAGATGGTTCCTGGATCCCTACCTTGACCCAAAACAGAAGATATACATACTCAAGGTAAGCATGACTGATCCTATTATCAGTCCCCATAACATATTCTTCTGCACTGATGAGGTCATTTCATGTTTCACAAGTGGTTGAATAAGTTGGATTCCTTCTTGGCTCAGAGATATATATTGTTCTAGCGAAAGGCTTCAACAACCAAGGTAAGGTTCCCATGGCTCAATCAAACTGCTTAGCTCTCTAGAATCTACTATGTAATCTTTGAAATTTGTTCTTTTCATCAGCAGACAAATCATCAAAACTGATTTGGACTCCTATAGAGAAAAGTAGATAATAAAATCGGATCAGATTGAAGTAATATAACAAAAAATAAAATAAAATTAGCCAAACACGTGATTTAAGGGTGAAACAATATTAAGTTTGCAAAATTTAATAATGAAAGAGATAGAGGCAACGCCGCCAATACCAGACATAATCTTTTGAATAGTATCCTCTAATAACGTTGAATTTGAGAAATTTGTGCTTTATACTTTGTTTTCATGAACCATTTATTATTTATTTTACCTACCTTTTTTTTTGTCTTTCTTGACACCTTTTTTTCTTAGATTGATTGAACTGAGCATCATAAAGTCTAAAGTAGTATAATCGATGTTTTTCATAGTTTGGTAGTTCTAGCATTCTGAAAAATCTGAAATAACTGCTATTTTACTGACCTTTATGACACACAAAAAACTCTTGAGAGTTGAGTCTACGGTCTATTTGATTGCAACACAGCTTACCATATTTTATGATAAGTAATTGTTCGAAATTTCATTTTGTAGTGGAATGATTACAGGGGATTTAGCTCAAATGACGAATTTGTCATGAATTGCTAATTCTACATTATACTCTACTATTATTATTGGCTTAAATATTTTTGGGTATGGTCAAATTTCGCAAAGTTTTTTTTTCAAAAACTAATAGAGAAACGTGTTAGAGAATAACAACACAGCGAAAAACAATAGCAAAGAAAAAATTAAAAGAAAACAATCGCACATGCAAGACACAAGATTTGCGTGGTTCACCCAAAAAATTAAAATGAAGTTTTAATCACACAAGACACAAGATTTACGTTTGGTTTATATGCACACCTTTCAATCCTACTCGAGAATTTTAAACGAAGAAAAAGAGGCATCAAAGCAAAAAATATTTCACTAAACAAAATTAGATCTTGAAGGGGAAATGATTGGCTTATTTTCAATTGCCCTCACTAGATTTTGTATCCATAATCTACATTGCATTTAAGGAAGCATTTTAGGGTATGTTTAGTTATAGTTTTTATAGTATTTGCTACAGTAATGTTTAGTGCATTTGGTCGCCATAAGGTGATTTTAAATTTCAAACTTTACTTTTATGAATTAAACTTTACTTTGAACAGACAATAAGTGATTTAAAGTGATTCAAAATGATTTAAAGTGATTCAAGATAAAAGTGATTTAAATTGATTCAGGATAAAAGTGATTCTTTTAATAAAAAGAGTTGCTATATCAAGACCTTGCTAAAATAGATGAAGACAAACTTTGTAATATGGATAGACGAGGACCTTTTAGTGATAGACGTTGACATTGTTCTTTGGTGGTATCTGTAACATTTCAACTTTTAATTTTACAATGATGTTCATTCTTTGTAGGATTGGAATGAATTTGTTAACGAGAATGATAAAGTATATACAATGGACCTTTGTGGATGGGGCCGACGTAATCAGGTAAATCTACTTTTTATGTCACTGCATCAAAATAACTTTACTATTCCTATAATAGATGTGAATAATTTAGGTGGTTGTGCATTCTCCTGATCATTGGGCAAAGTGCGTTCATATTGATACAAGGATATTAAGGATAGTGATGAAGAGAAGGTTTGAAGAAGACATTTAAGAGAGTTAAATGATATACAATCCAGTACCGTCCTGTCCACCTTTGACGATGACTAACCCATCACTGACCAAACAATTATCTAGGTGTGAAAGTCTCTCTGACTAAGACTCTATATTTCTCTACTTCTCATGCAGACACACAACACACACAATACATGCAAAAACACACACATAATTATAACCAATCAAACACTCGCAAATCAAACTCACACACCATTATACTGTCACCAATACAGATTTATGAGTTAAATCATCAAACAAATGAATCGTTTGTTGAAATGGTACTAAGAATACTTTATTTTATTGTAAGTTTATATTCATCCATATCTTTTCTTACATAAATTGATAATTTGTTACAATCTCTCTAAAATCTTACTTATATATATCAATCTAAATCATTCCTCCCACTACATACAAATGTGTGTGTTCATTTGTTTTTTAGATAATTTAGGGTAAAGTAATGGTTCTTATGTTTCGAATTTTAAGTTGTTTTATTTTGATTCGCTTCTTTCAAATTCACAGCTGTAATCAAGTTTTCCTTTCCTTGATCTTTGTTAGGGAGAACCATATTTTTTCAATAAAAGGTTTCCTTAGTTTATTACTTTGGCATTATATTGTTGTATTTGATAATAGAATAAGATCTTGTGTACATCTATGTTTCATGCCTATTAATTTGTTTTTGAGTGTTCATTTATATATTTTGAAATGAGGCAAAAGTGTAATCTACTCAAGATCGTAGAGAAGTATCCCGATAGAATACCTGTAAGAAGATTCTGTTTGTTGTATGCATAAATATAATTGCTTGTGTTTTATTTACGGGTTTGATCAGTATCTAACATCTGAATTACCTGTGCAGGTGATTGTGGAGAAGGCTGAGAAAAGTGATATTCCTGACATTGATAATAAGTATGTGTCATTTACCCTTCTTTACTCGCCTATTTCCTATATATTATATTAATATTAATTGTATACTTTTTTCTATTTTTATGTACACCTATTTAAGAATAATTCATTCGGTATTTAGTCTACTATATATGTATGTTAGCCATGTTCAGATCTCTACAAAAGATTTTGCCTCTCAGATTATTAGGAATAGTCTTATGACAATATTTTTTTGGCAATCATATGAGTATTTTCTTTCATTAATACTTCTTTTCTCTCTTGAACATTTGATTTGATAGATAAATTTCTTTTTGAACTTTGTTTTGGAAATTTTTTTGGCATTCTTTCTTTCAATATTGGCTTTATAAAGTTACATTACTTGCTACTTTATATGATTACTTTTAAAGCCAGCCTTCGGATATATTATACTGGAATTTGATTTCGATTATGCCTCTGTTGTTGGGCTTTTGGTCAAAAGGGGATAACTTATATTTGTGACAACTGTTTAGCTGGTTGATACTGCTGGTAGGTGGAAGGTAGAGAGGTTGAAGGCAATGCTTACCAAGGGACATGCATCTGATTTTTTATTGAGAGACATAATGTTGTGAAAATGGACTAAATCTTTTTTTTAACACTATCGTACGTTAATGAACATTGATTTGCTTTCAGGATATGAATGTAACTACAATAATCCATTTTTAGTGACCAGCAATATATTCATTTGTGGAGAGTAGAGTCTAAGCGAGTTGGAATGCCCTCAATTTATGCATAGACATTAAGCATAGAGTAGATCATGAATTGTCCTCTTTCTATGGTTTAATCTGAATGGTCTTGATAAAATATCCTCTCTACTATTAATAACAAATTTATGGATTTTCTTCATAATAACTATTTAGTAATATTGCATGTTTGAATGATGATTGGTTTGCATTCCTTTATATTTAGTTCCAAAACACTTATAAGGTAAAAAGTTTAATGTTTGGAGTGTACTTTAACAAAGGCTCTTCTCATCATTTCATATTTTTATACTATCTCTCTCTTGTTGTATGTAGATACCTTGTCCCAGCTGATTTGAATGTTGGACAGTTTGTTTATGTTGTCCGAAAGAGGATCAAGCTTAGAGCTGAAAATGCTATATTTATCTTTGTCAAAAACATGTTACCTCCAACAGGTGAGTTGAAATAACTTATTAATTTGACTTCAATGTTTTATATTTTATTTTATGTCTTAAGCTGATTCATTATTACTTCGGTTATTACAGCTACTTTGATGTCTGGAATCTACAATGAGCACAAGGATGAAGATGGCTTCCTTTATGTTACATACAGTGGTGAGAACACATTTGGGGCCCTGGGGGTGTAGTAACATCAATATTCTAATAAAAACTTGTGTAAATCCTTAGTTACCCCCATTTCAAGTTGTATAGGCTTGACCTTCTTTCCCTGCTAATTTACCATTGATTTTAACTTGATATTATTGGGAGAACTTTAAATGTAGTGCTCAACAGATTTCATTTCGTGAATGGATTTGAATATTAATAGCTCTTCAATTCTTTTTGATGTTTTTGGTAATTTTGATAGATATGCCCCATTTATATCACTACATCTTATGTTTTTGGTCAAAATCGGTGCTGGAAAATATGTATATATTGTATGTATAAACGCATGAAAGTTCTCTGAGTGACATTTAAAGATCAAAGAAAGATAATTCAGGTATATATTGAAGGATACTTGGTATAAGCTGTAAAGTAATGGGTCTTATGCAACATGTTGTTTCTCTATTTTTTGCACGTTTGTATTTTTTATGTTCCGTCTTTTGTAAAGTTAACTAATTATACATAATTATAATGATTTTTGGGTATGGAATGATGGTTTTTTTGCTGGTTTGGATATGTATTGATGATTGTAAGTTTTTATATAGGTTTAGAATTTTCTGGATATCTATTTTTAAAGGAAATTTTGCCAAAATTTCTTGAAATTAGTATCAACTAGATCGATGTTTTGGTGGTTGGATATGTATTGATGATTGAGTTTGTATTAATTTTTGTGGTGGTATGTGTCTTTAGATAATGTAATATTTTTTGAATTTTAATTTAATTTTTCGTTACGCCGTGCCTTCAGGCACGGGTTATCGCTAGTGAGAGGTTAAGGCTCGACAAACTTCAGGTGGGATTTGAGAGTAAATGAAGTCATTGTCAGCAAGATTTAGTCTTTGAAGGTGAACAAGGCTAAATAGGCTGCTATTGGAATTGATAGGACCATATAGAAGACTGCTACTAAGGTCAAGGCCAATCACATGACCAGTGTCATTATCGCACTCAACTCCAGGCCACGAGCAACAATTACTAATTTCACCTTTAGGCCTCCAGAATTTAGTCTTTGGATTAACAGAACCATAAACCTTAAGTGAAAGGTTGTGCTTGAACTGTAACAATGCGGAGCTCTCTTCTTTGTGGAACAGGTGTGGTGTAATAGAGTACAACTTATTCGTCGTAATGACATGAATAAAGTATGTGTTAACGCCAAGATCTTCTGACACGTCCCAATCACGTAAGACGTCCTGATCCTGCACAATAAACAAGATCAACACCAAAAGCTTGACGGCTTCGACCCGTGAGGGGATAACTTCAAAGCGTGAGTCAAGATACATGCAATCACAAGGTTAACAATGGAGGATAAAATATCTAGTGTATTGAGAGAGATAAAATTATCAGTTACCTTTACTTGAATGACCTCCTTGATGTGATATACTATCATTCTTGGTTTACCGTGCCACCGACTCCTCTGACACCATCCCACTGCAGGTATCTTACCTGCTGATCCCATCACCTTTGTCCACCGCTGGCCGACTGTCCAATCCTCATTAATGTGATGTAAGATATCAGTCAGCCATTATCCTTGTCATAATCACCGGTCAAAGCCCAAGTGAAGATATTTATCATCCAATGGGTCAGCCCAACGATCCGACCCAAGACTTTTAAGACCCAACAGATATAAACCAAATGATTTGGCCCAATGACTAGGCCCAATAACACCAGGATCCAACTGTGATAACCCAATGGATCCATCAAGGAGTTCGGCCCAATGTACATAAAATATCATGACCTAACATTTCCCCCCAGTCTTTTATTAAACAGACTGTTTAGTGAAAGAGTATAAAGGACCCCAAATAACAAAATTGACTGAAGCTCGACTGGTGAATCTCAAGTGGGATGGTGTCAGAGGAGTCGGTGGCACGATAAACCGAGAATGATAGTATATCACAGAAAGGAGGTCATACAAGTAAAGGTAACTGATAATTTTATCTCTCTCAATACACTAGATATTTTATCCTCCATTGTTAACCTTGTGATCGCCTGTACTGACTCTCACGCCTGAGCTATCCCCCGACGATCGAATCCGTCAAGCTTTTGGTGTTGATCGTGTTTATTGTGCAGGATCAGGACGTCTTACGTGATTGGGACGTGGCAGAAGATCTTGGCATTAATATTGGCGCTAGAAGGAGGGCTGGGTTCTAGTGCTTTTGAGTTTTCAATCACAAGTTTTCAGTTGTTCTACTTCAGAAGATGGTGAGGAGTAGAACTGTTACACCGGAAGGATAGCCGATGGCTGTGAGCTCTTCCATACAGCGTATTTCTGTCAGGGATCGTCTGGGTCCCTCAAAGAGTGCTCACGATAGCACGGCTTCCAAACATGATTCAGGGGGTTCTCGTTCGAGAGCCCATGGTGAAGCCCGAAGAAGGTTGGTGTTTGCTGCTGATAAAGGTCATGACCAGGACCGAAAGCGGGTAGAGGGCTCACCGCCTAGAACCCATCACCGAAGTGGTCAGGATGAGAAAGCTGTCAAGTTGGCAAAGATGGTAGACGAAGCAGATAAAGCTTTGGAGGTTCTTCTAAAGCAAAGGGAGGATATAGCTGAGCAGATGCTTTAGATGAGCTGAAGGATGAGGCATCCAGTTATGTTCAATCTAGAAGGCGTAGCAAGCCCAGGGATGTACAACAAAGAGAAGGGAAGGAGCCGGTGCACATTGAAGATATGCCTCGAGGCCGCCCTCATGACCAAAGAAGACCAAGGAGCCATACTCCTGAGCATACGAAGAAGGTACCTCACCCTAGGGGTTCTCGGGGCTATGACACAAACAGACGAGGGAGCAGCTCAAGAGGATATTCACCCGAGAATACAAAGAAGGCACTATGCCTTGAGTGTTCTCACCACAGCAAAGGGCTCATCACCAAAGCAGATCTAGAAGCCGCACTCCTGGAAATTCGAACACTTCGGCAATATTTTTAAGGTCGGTTGATGTTGTGGTCGAACATTTCTTTTCTGAAGCTGATGATAGTTAAGGAGAAGCTGAAGAGTCCGACAAAGTCGTTGCAGTACTTCAACAGAAGCAGAGTTCGTGGACATCAGTGCAGCAAGCTATCAGGGGGTCTATCACAATGACAATTCCATTGCCGATGCATTGTCCAAACTGGCTACTAGTTAAAGTTAGCACCTTTAATGGCTCTTTGTATCTGGGGACTTTGTAACAACCCAGTATTCAGCATGAAACATTTATGTTCGTAGAGTGATCTAATTAATGGTTTATTCCATATCTGGAGTATCTGGCAGATGGCGTCCTTCCTTCGGATCAGATGTTGGCCAAGAAGATTAAGTACAAGAGTGCCAATTTTATTCTTATTGATGGGGATCTTTATCGAAGGGCTTCTTCATCTCTATTGTTAAAATGTTTGGTACCGTTCGAAGCGGGGTATGCTCTTCGGGAAGTACATGAAGGCATTCAGCACAGAAAGACTTCGGTAGCTCACCTACAAACTTCACCGGAGTAAGGAGGTTCGGGTGGACTTGCTGACCATTCGATGGTAGCCTTATCGGCAGGTGGTCCTTATAAATTTGTCAGGCCCTTCGTGGGAGGCAAACTTCATCGGTGTAAGGAGGTTCGGATGGACTTGCTGGCCATTCAATGGTAGCCTTATCGGCAGGTGTGTCCTCATGGATTTGTTATACCCTGCGTGGTAAACAAATTACATAGTCCTTTTAATATTGTTATACCCTGTGTGGTAAACAAATTCACGACGGTGTAAGGAGGTTCGGGTAGACTCACTGACCATTCGATGGTAGCCTTATCGGCAGATGTGTCCTTATGAGTTTGTTTTACCCTGTGTGGTAAATAAATTACATGGTCCTTATAAATTTGTTTTACCCCGAGTGGTAAACAAATGTCCTTATATACTTGTTATACCTTGTGCGGTAAACAAGATCCCGATGGTGCAAGGAAGATCAGCTGGATTGACCTTATATCTAATCTGTCTCACACTTCGATAACAATAAGTATGCATTACTTTATTTAGTTCAAGTGCTGAGTTCGGATTATCTCATTATTGTTCTTAACTGTTATATAATTTGTTCAATTATTGATTAACAGTTTAAAGTTCAGTTTAAAAGATACTTGTACATTTTTCGAGTTGATTGATATTGAATTATTGACAAAAAATGTTCACAAAGGAGTAATAAAGAATGAAGTTGATATTTCATTGATACTTACCTATTTATACAAAAGATATAAAACTATTTACAGAAAGTTCTATGGCTAAAGATAAGGGGAGGTCATCTTCAGGCTTCTTCATCGTCATCATCACCATCTGAAGAGTCTAGAAGAGATGGATCTACCTTGGCCGCAATGAGCTTTTTCTTGCCTTTACTTCGGCAGATTTCATATCCTTCTAAGATACATATGGACGATCTCATCGTTCAAATTTCGATGGTGGATTTTCTCAGATTTCAGCTGGATTTCCTTACGAATATCTTCGGTCAATGGCGGACCCAAATCCCTAAGGGCCCGAAGTTCTTTGAGCTCTTCTTCAAGCTTCTGACGATGTGCCAGATACTTTGATTCTTTAGCTTGGGTATCTTTATTTTTCTTTGACAAGCTTGAGTTCGGTTGGGCCAGATCTTCATTCTTCTTCGTCAAAATTTCATTCTTCTGAAGCAGGTCGACATTTATATCTGTGATGACCCGATGTGTGGCCTTAGTCGTCTCCAGTTCTTTTTTGACCTTGTCGAGATCCTTCCAAAGGCACTCATTGTTGAAGAGAGCAATGTCGAGATTGCTTCTTTCTTTTGCCAACGCAGACTTCAGAATAGCGTTCTCCCTTCAGGCGGCGTCTTCTTCGGCTTCGGCTTCGACTTCTTTGTATTTGGGACGGAGGCGCCCGAAGATAGTGTTTGCCACCAGATTACCAATATTAGTCAATCAGTTCAAATTGATGGGCAAGGAGGTAAATGGATAAGTCAAATATCAAATTCCTTTAGTCTGGTATTTCATTCCTTCGTCCATCAGGTCCATGATGGAACTATTGCCGAACCGATGATCATCGGTGTCACAAACGAATGCATTGTAGAGGTCGAAGGGGAAATTCTCATTGAATTCTGGCCAGAGAGTGGAGGATCCCATAGCTTCGGGCTTATATTCAGAAGAGGATGGTTTTTGTGGCGAAGGTCTGGGTTGTTCGAAAAGCGGTGGAATATTTGTTGTTGTATGTTAGGCTGTAATGGGCACTTCAATTGGACTTCCAATCTTAATTCATCTTGTTATTTGAGATTCACCAGTCGAGCTTCGGTCAATTTTGTTATTTGGGTCATTTATACTCTTTCACTAAACAGTCTGTTTAATAAAATATTGGGGGTCAATGTTAGGTCATGATATTTTATGTACATTGGGCCGAACTCCTTGATGGATCCATTGGGTTATCACAGTTAGATCCTGGTGTTATTGGGCCTAGTCATTGGGCCAAATCATTTGGTTTATATCTGTTGGGTCTTAAAAGTTTTGGGTCGGATCGTTGGGCCAACCCATTGGATGATAAATATCTTCACTTGAGCTTTGACCGGTGATGATGACAAGGATAATGGCTGATTGATATCTTACATCGCATTAATGAGGATTGGACAGTCGGCCAGCGGTGGACAAAGGAGATGGGATCAACAGGTAAGCTACCTGCAATGGGATGGTGTCAGAGGAGTCGGTGGCACGGTAAACTGACATTGATAGTATATCACAGCAAGGAGGTCATATAAGTAAAGGTAACTAATAATTTTATCTCTCTAAATACACTAGATATTTTATCCTCCACTGTTAACTTTGTGATCGCCTGTACTGACTCTCACGTCTGAGCTATCCCCCGACAGTCGAAGTCGTCAAGCATTTGGTGTTGATCGTGTTTATTGTACAAGATCAGAACGTCTTACGTGATTGGGACGTGACAAAAGATCTTAGCGTTAACAGTATGTAAAGAAAAGGGAGCTAGCGAAGCTAAATAGATAGGAGTATGGAGCCATGGTACTTACTTGGAGTATAATTAGCTTTGCCTTAATATGCCATTATACAAGGCAGAAATGAATCCAGCCACCTCCGATATAATAAAAGTCACAATTAATGCAAAATGACCAACTAGCTATGGGTATATTTGAATCACAGTCAACAGTCAAAACTGTAATTACCATATTCCCACAATTTTTGAGACGCTACAAATGAATTTGGAGAAAGCTCAGTAATTACAGTAGTTGTCTTCATTAGTGGACGTATTTAAATCCCAGACTTATCTTTATTTGTCTTCATTAGTATACTACAGATAGTCTTATATTCAATTATGATTTTTATGACAATAGCATTTCAGGTTTTCACAAATTTTAGTCCAATATTCATGATCTTTGAAATGGTGATGAGTAGGAGATGACGCTATTAGCTGTGCAGTCAAACATATAATTTCTATATTTCCACGGCCACTAGACAGTAGAGTTTTTGAGACGGTGGGAAAGAGTCTGGAAAATGCTATAGGTGACTAGACAACTTCTGGCTAGTTACCTAGCATTACTCAAAGAATTTTAGGTAACCAATCCAGTCTTTTAGCACGCGTGCGTTATGAGGTCTACCTTCGATCGTCCAACTTCGGACTCTCCTTTATTTTTCTGGCCAAATCAGTCTTATTCACTTTGAACATGCTATATGGTTCTGAAACTAGCTTGTTTCGGTTGAAAATGGGTTTGACAAAATAAATATTAAAATATTTTTAGGCTTAATTTAATGTGGGATCTACATTTTGAAAATATCGAGTCCATGCACCAATGCGTTCTCCTCTGCGAGGAATATAACGTGGTATATTTATGTGTTCAAATTCATTAAGAATTGAATGAGAAAATTAAATTCAAAGTCACCTACTTGAAATATTGAAAATTGTAAAAGTCCCACATAGGACATTAGAGGGAAAAATGAAGAATTTATATATGGGATGTTTGCTCAATGGGAAAGGCCCCAAAGGGCACCCCATTTTTGTGTAAGGGAGAGGACCTAGCCAAGGCTTGGTTCAAACTTGTGTCTTGCTGCTTGAATTCGGTTAATGCGAAGTGGAGAGGGAGGTGGGATATATAATCTTTTTGAACAAAATCTGTTTAATATATTATCAGATTTTGTTTAAGTTATTATCGATACTACGTAGTTTTGACAAACGGTTTGTGCGCCAACTGTAATATCCCAACTGATAATCCGTGTAATTATTCTATAAATTAATCTATCTGGGCGCACTTTAAGAATATAAATTTTTTTCCCGTTCTGTTTTCGTTTGGTTCCTTCCCGCTCCTGTAAAACAGTTCCCGTTCTCTGCAAGTCTAGACAAACACTGTGTAGTAAGGTTTTTTCATTCCTTTCCAGTTTTCTTCATGCATGCATCATTACTATTCTATTCAGTTCAGTATATAACATAGAATTGTGTTCGTAGTGTTCTTAGTTTTGAAGTGCTTCTAATTAAGAACTGAAAATTCGTTTTATCTTGAGAAGCAATTATTCAATTAATCCTTTAGCACCAGTGAGGGAATAAATTTGTTTTAAGGAGACTGTGAATTCAAAGGACTCAGATTTATCTATTTCATATTTCCGAAAATTGGCTTTATTTTTGTTTTCTAATTCTGTTTTGCTTAACTTTGTCATTAGTTATATATATATATATATATATATATATATATATATATATATATATATATATATATTAAATATCACTATTATTACAGAAATACAATCTTAAAGCAAATTTAATATGTTCTGTAATTATAGTTTTATTTAATATAATTCTATAATTTGTATCTCTGTTAAAATCGAAATTACAGTTTAATTATTTCAACAGAAAATTGTTTTATAAAACAAGTTTTTTGTAGAAACAAAATTTTATTGATTCTAGTAATATTTAATCTGTTTATTTATGTGAATAGACAATCGGTAAAATTATATAGTATTCTGTTATTATATATATTACTGGAATATTATATATGTTAAATGTTAACTGAACAATTCTGTTATTGCTAATAATAATTCTGTGTTAAATGTTAAATGTTAAATGTTAATATGTTAAATCTGTGTTAATATGTTAAATTGATTTTTGCTACAAGAATATATACTATTGTTACTGCTAATATATATTACAGAAATACACTGCATTGTTATTAGCGATATACACAAAACAATTTTGTTATAAGATAAATTCCATGTTAATTGATTGTATGTTAACATTATGTTATTTTGTTATTGTTTAAATTTATATGAGTAGTATAATATTGTGTACTATAAGAATAATAAATCAATAAATGCAAATATTGTTTAAATATATATATGAGTAATATACATATATAGTATTCTGTATATTTGTTTAAATTTATTATGTTTATTAATACATAATATTGAATGTTAAAGATATATTTATGAGCATTGTATTGAACTTAAACAAAATTTGTCTAACTATTGTATACAAATCTGTTAAACAGAAATTTGTAAACAAGAATTTCAACAATAAAAATTTTGTAAACATAATTGTTGTTTAAACAGAATTTGTTAAATTTCTACTACAAAAATTTATTTCTGCTTGTTTTTGTATGACAAAAATGGCATCTACTAGCACTATCCCTGCTGTGAGTATGTTTCATGGAGAAAAGCCTGAAAAGTTCAATGGAACTGATTTCAAGCGTTGGCAACAAAAGATGCTCTTCTATCTCACAACATTAAATTTGGCAAGGTTTCTACAAGAGGACCGTCCTACTCTTGTTGAAGGAGAAATAAACAAGGAAAAGGTGGCTGCAGTTGACACTTGCAAACATGCGGATTTCCTTTGCAGAAACTATGTGATGAATGGATTAGACAATACACTGTATAATGTGTATTGTACAATTCAAACTGCAAAAGAACTTTGGGAATCTTTAGACAAGAAATATAAAACTGAAGATGCTGGCATTAAAAAATTCATTGTTGGTAGATTTCTTGACTATAAAATGGTAGATTCTAAAGCAGTCATCACTCAAGTTCAAGAATTACAAGTAATTCTACATGATATTCATTCTGAAGGAATGCCATTAATTGATTCATTCCAAGTTGTTGCAATGAGTGAGAAACTTCCACCATCATGGAAAGACTTCAAGAATTATCTTAAGCATAAACGCAAGGAGATGAATCTTGAAGAACTGATTGTGCGACTTAGGATTGAAGAGGACAATCGAGGATCTGAGAAGAAGATTGAGAAAAATTTCATTGAAGCAAAGGCTAATGTGGTAGAATAAAGGCCAAACAATAACAACAAAAGGAATCGTGAAGGCAAAGATACTTTCAAGGCCAAGAAAAAATTCAAAGGCAAGTGCTTGAACTGTGGCATTCCAGGACATAAATCAAATGAATGTCGCAAGCCAAAGAAATTCAAGAAAGAACAAAAGGTTCAAGCAAATTTGACAGAACTAGAAAAGCATTCTGAAAATGTTTCAGACATTAATCTCTCTGCAGTTGTCTCTGAATGTAACTTGGTAGGAAACCCTAAAGAATGGTGGGTGGACACTGGCGCTACTCGCCACATTTGTTCCAACAAATGGATGTTTTCTACCTATAAACCAGTAGAAAATGATGAGCAACTCTTCATGGGAAACTCCTTAAGTTCAAAGGTTCAAGGACGTGGAAAGATTGTGGTGAAAATGACATCTGGCAAAGAACTGACTTTGAACGAAGTGCTTCATGTGCCAGATATCCGCAAAAATCTAGTTTCTGGGTCACTAGTTAGCAAGAATGGCTTCAAGTTGGTGTTTGTGTTTGATAAATTTTTACTTAAAAAAAATGATATGTTTGTGGGAAAGGGCTATATGTTTGATGGGCTCTTTAAGATGAATGTAATGATTGTTGTACCGAAGTCTATTGATAATAATAAAATTAATTCTTCTGCTTACTTGTTAGAATCTTCAAATATATGACATGCTAAATTAGGACATGTTAATTATAATATATTGCGTAGATTAATTAATTTAGAATTCTTGCCTAAATTTGATATTAATCAAAAACATAAATGTAAAATTTATGTGGAATCTAAAATGACAAGATTACCTTTTCATTCTGTTGAAAGAAAAACTGAACCTCTAGATTTAATTCACACTAATATATGTGACTTAAAGTATGTGTAAACAAGAGGAGGGAAAAAATATTTCATTACCTTTATTGATTATTGCACAAGATATTGTTATGTATATTTGCTGAGAAGCAAAGATGAGGCTATAGACTTGTTTCAACATTATAAAAATGAAGTTAAAAATCAACTTAGCAAAAAGATTAAAGCAATAAGAAGCGATAGAGGTGGTGAATATGAATCACCATTTGAAGAGATATGCTCTACTTATGGTATTATTCACCAAACTACCGCTCCTTATTCACCTCAATCTAATGGTATTGTTGAATGCAAGAACCGAACATTGAAAGAAATATTCAATGGTATATTAAACAGTTCTAGAGCACCCCAGAATTTGTGGGGGGAAGATTTGTTTTCTGCCAATTATATTCTTAACAAAGTGCCTCATAAGAAAACTTGTTAGTTCCCAGTAGGCACAATAGATCTAGGGGGGGGGGTTGAATAGATCCTTTTAATTTCAAATACTTTTCTGATTTATTTTATATTGCTAATAATTTAGCATATGACAAACGCAAGAATCTTTTCAAGCACAACGAAATAAGTAAAAGATCCCCTTCATTGATATATTCATAATCATACATACATTGTTCGTAGAGTTAATTCAGTGGTAAGCAGTTAAAACATGCATAACAGTTATAATAGTTAATGCATAATATAAATGACATAAAGTAAAAGACACAAAGGGTTTTTAAGTGGTTCAGAGACTCAAGCTCTTAATCCACTCTTCTACTTTCAACTAGCAGGATTTCCACTAAGGAAGGGCAGCACCCTGAATCACTAAGATTCCTTCAAGGCTAGCAGCCTTGGGACTTCAGTTCACTAAGAACTCTTCAGGCCAAAGACCTTGTAACTTCTCTAGTTCCCTAGGAACTCTTCAAGCCCAATGAGGCTTGAAACTTCATTTAGTCCCTTCTGGACAAGGACCTCTCAGTTCCAAAGCTTCTTATTGTTATAGTTGTTGATGTTGTTGGTGCTGAGCTGCTAAGATGTCATTAAGCTCTGAACATCTTTTGTACTTAGCAGCTTGATGTGGTCCTCTTTGCATTCTACTTTGAGTCTGGACCACATCTTCTTTGGTGCAGCTGATCTTTATTCTTTTTCTGCTCATCTTCATCTGATGTCAGCTGTGCACCATCACCATCTGGATTTGCTAAGTCCCTGAGCTTTTGGTAGACTTTGTCTGGCACTTAGCAATCCCTAAACCCTTCTTAAAGGTTTTGCAGACATGGTTCTGCACTTTTTCAGTTTCAGCTTTAGGTTCATGGTGATTCGTAGAGTGGCTCTCCTGATCTTCTTTGTACTCTGTCACTTTTCTGAATGCTATCTCCTTGGCCTTCTCGGCTCTCAGTTTGGCTACCATCTTCAGTGGCATTCTCATCTTTGTTGAGTGAAGCTCTAATCTGTTTAAGTCCTTCTTCAAAGCTGCTTCACTTCCACCTTGGTAGTCTCACTATCACTGAGACTTGTTCTGTTGATCTTTGGTGGAAGTTGAAGAGTCAACAATAACATCCCTAACAACTCAACAATTTTGTAACTTAGCAATTATCAGCAACCCTTGATCTTTGAAGCTTTGTTGATTTATACTACTTCCCAATCTTCCCGTTGGAAGGTAGCCGTTGAA
The DNA here is from genome assembly GCA_020205605.1 of Panax ginseng. Taxonomy (NCBI): domain Eukaryota; kingdom Viridiplantae; phylum Streptophyta; class Magnoliopsida; order Apiales; family Araliaceae; genus Panax; species Panax ginseng. The sequence goes on along the minus strand of CM035144.1, from coordinate 98,234,499 downwards.
AGCTATTCAAATTGCTTCACAGATCTCGAGTTATTTGATGCAGACTATAGATGTGACATGATAACTTTTTCTGACTTCCTGACACTGCAGTCTACTGTTTCACCTACCCCGTCAGATGTGTTACTTTGATGTCTCGGGCAGGTCGATGACTTTATTTCCTCTTTCTGATTTCTTGATCAGAGGTTGTCCTTGCATCGATGCTCTCAATAAGTTTTTACCCGAATGCCAACATTCAGATTGAACCGTTGCCAATGCTTTAATCCTCAGTTGTTTGAACTCAACGATTCTGATGCACTTCTTCTTGGACCTGATCGTAGTGTCTTATTGATTAATGCTTATTGACATGTAGAGTCAACACTACGATCTTGAAGAGTGTTCACTTAATCTTTAGTAAAGAACAACTCTTCTTTCTTTCGCGCAGTGCTTCAACACTTCTGTTTGCCTCGACTGCTCTCAGATACTGATGGCTTGATTCCTTGATCTAACCCCTTCTGAATTACAAGACACTTCAGATTTGTGGCGTGTCCAGCTCTCTTTTTCCTTGTGATCTCCCGTTCACTTATCATCAATGGATTGACCCAATGGTTAATCACTTTAGGCTTGTTCTTCAGAGGCTGACCAGTATCTTTATGTATACTCCATCAGTTCCTTCTTCATTCGACAAACACTACAATCCTGGTTACTTCCAAGATCGTTGTCATCTTTTTACTTGACAGCTACTGCACATGTTGCTTTCCTTAGTCATGCTACTGAAGTCTTCTTATGATCATCTTGTGGAAGACTTCATCTTGAATGGCTTTACAACTCAATCTGGATGTTGATTGGGTTGATGCTTAGATCTTCTATTAGCTTGCATACCATTAGTTGAGTGCTTTCTGGCTTCCTTCTGGTGAGATGTATTAGTATCAACCAGAGGCTTCATTCCTTTGGATATTCTGGGAGTGCTCAATTGTTGAGAATTGTGTTTGCTCTACGATCCTACCTTGGCTTTGTGAGCACATATGTTGAGGTCTTAGCTTTGCACTCTACGATTCAGCTTCGACTGTGCAGACACTACGACTCCGAGATCCGATCTTGACACTACAATTTCTGTCATTGTGCTTGTTATCTTCATTTGATCTTGTTCGACTACGATCTCTGCCTTTAATACGATCAGTAGACTCTACGACTCTGAGTGTAGTCTACGATCCTTATCTTGGCTGTTAGTAGACTCTACGACTCCGAGTGTAGTCTACGATTCTTGACTTGGCTTTGGCAGATGCTCGATCGGCTCGTAGGCAGCCTGTCTCTATGATTCTGAACATGACTTCCTCAGTAGACTATGGCTATGAGGAAGTGCTACTCAACACACTACGATCCTTCCTTGTCTCTCTTGGTAGTCTACGAACTCCGAGATCTACTATCTTGCAGACTACGATTCTGCCTTGATAGTTCTCGAGTTTTCCTTGACTCTCCTGGCAGAATACGATTTCTGGTGCAGTGCTCGACGATCAGACCAACCTATCTTTTATATCATACTATCAACTTAACATGCTTGATCTTTCTATGTTTATAGTCCTTGTATATCATTTCTTTTTAAGGACTTTATAAAGTTGTTTTGCTTATGTAGGATCAACCTAACATATTTGATCAATTCATTCTAAGTCCTTTTTATATGTGTTTCTATAATCTATCAGAGGACTTTACAACTTTTCTTAATGCAAGCATACTTGTATATTCATTCATATATATATCATAATCAAATCATATATAAATAAGAATATCATTCACATGTTTATTCCTTACAATCTCTCTCTATTTGATTATGACAAAAACAATAAGTGCATATGCATGTTATGAATGAATCTTATATACAGTGAGCTGTTGTATTTCTAAAAATATATAATCATGAATGTCATTTATAATAATATGGAATTTAATACACTATGACATTTTACATCCTGGATCCAAAACATACCTAACTAGTTAGAGATGTACCTCTTTGGCCCTATGTATGTTTCCAGGATGTTTGTTAATCAGCTACTCATCTGTTTGGTTTGTTTGCTCCTCCTTCTCCTCTTCTTCTGGCTCCCCCTCAGTCTTAGGCTCATCATCCTTTCTCTCCCCCTTAGATGATGAACCATCTTCTTCTTCTTGTTTCTTCTTCTTTGTCTTCCTGTCTTGTTTGCTCCTACTCTCCTTGCCCTTTCTTGAAAGCCTCTAACTCTGCCTTTTTCTATGCCTCTTTTTCTCCCCCTTTTTTGTCATTAATCACTTGAGAGATTTGTTCCATGTTGGACATAAGTTGCTCTATTAGATAAGAGGAGTTACCGACTTCAATCTTGAGTTCTTGTTGGCTTAACTCAAGTTGCATAAAGAAGGACTGATTCATGTTGTCAATCTTGTCAGAGAGGGCTTGGAATTTCTCTTCATTTGCCTTTTGTGCTCGTAGAGCTTCAGCCTTTTGATCATGTATGGCCTTCAGATAGATGTGATCTCTCTCTTTGATTTGAGAGATACATCAGCTATCATTTCTTGAATTCTGTCTTGAACTGAGTTATCTTCTGTTGCTGTCAACATCTTTGACTCTTTATTGATTAGAGATATCTTCTCAACCAGCTCAACGGAATTCTCCAACAACTGCTGTTCCATAGGAATTTGATCATCTGGTTGGGCAACTTCTTGTTGAACACTAGATTGGACTCTACGATTTTCATCCTTGGACAGTTTTTCGAAGGTGTTGACAATCTGAAAGATCATTGAGTACCAATCGCTATTGGAGGATGAAAGAATGTTAAATAGTTGTGCTTGGGCAGATGGAGACTTCTTAGTCTGGACTTGAACACTATCAGTGGTAGAGTGAACAGATTCTACGATCAGTTCCTTGGCCATAATCCTTCTGCCTTTAGAGTCCACTCTACGATCGTAGGGAATATAATGGTTTCCAACATGTCTACAGATTTTGTAGTGGGGCTGGTCTTTGATCATCATTGTTGCATAGTTCTTCTACTTTGGGAAGGTCTGAGACACCAGTTCTAGGATTGGAGTTTCTGAAAGTACTTCTTGTGATTCATCCGAGCCTTTCACTATTCTGCTTCTGTTAATCCTTGCCGGGGAGATGATAGGATAGTTTGCTGGTTCTTTTAATTCCTTATTTGCAGAAACAAAATCTTTCTCCAACTCTTCACTTTTTGAACTTGAGTCTTGCTCATTCCTTTCATCAGATTCATCAGTGAATTCTTCTTGCTAAATTTCATTACCAGATTTTTCTTCAGCAACATCTTCCTTCGATTCATCCTCTTCATTACTAGTCCCATCTTTAGCACTTTCTTCCTGTGACTCAGATTCATCATCACTCAATTCAATGATTGCAGTAGATTGGTCATTTTTCTTCTTTGAGGAAAATTGAGCAAGTGTATGTAGCTCTTCCTTCTCCTTGGGAGTTCAGCTATAGAAGAGTCATATTATTCTTTCTCTTCAGACTCTGATGCCTTTGGATCATCAGATGAACTTCCTTGAGGTTCAGTATTGGCAGGGGCAGGTATTTCTTCTTCGGACTCATCATCTTTTGAACCATCATGAGAGCTTGTTGAAGCATTTGCATTTGGAGATTTAGATGGGTCATCTTGCAACTTCTTTTCAACTTCAGTGTGAGTGCTCTGAGAGTTGGCCATAGGGCTTACATATTCTTATTCATCAGTAGAGTTTACATCTTCTTTTATGGATCCAGCTCCACCTTTATCGCTGGATTTGTTCTTCGGGGACTCAGTCTTGAGACCATAAGTTCCCTTCTCTTCTTTTGACTCCACGTCCTCTTCTTTGTCAGATGTGCTTCTTTGGGGAACTGGAACTGATTTCTTCATCACTTTTACTTTCTTCTTGGGTGGTTCTTGAAGTAGTTTGTTACTCCTTCTTTTTGGGTTTTCAGCAGTTGATGCTGGTTTTTCTCTTGCTCCTTGTTTCTTCTTGTTAGTGGAGACATGGCTTGATGAAGCCTTTGCATTCTTCACATTCTTAGACTTCTTCTTTGCCGATGTGGCAGCAACTGATGTAGAGTCAGCAGATTCAGAGCTTTCTACCTCCTTTACCTTTCTCTTCTTTGCAGAGACTTTTCTGCTGCTTTCAGTTTATGTTAGCCTCCTGTTTTCCTTTGGATTTTTCTTCCAATTTACAAATAGTTGTGGAGACATTACTTTGTGAACATTTAGAGTCTCTCCCTCATCATCCTTGATTTTGCTTCCCATCTTCTTCTTTATCACAATACTCAGCAGTCTTCCATGAAATACCTTTGTAAATGGTTTTTCTGTGGACTCTTTCAACTCAACCTTTTCTTCCCATTTGGAGATTTGATCGAACAGGATGGCTCCAAAATTGATTTGCTTCTTCAGAACTATCGCAGATATAATCTTCAACTGATGGTCGAGTACAGTGTCGTGTGCAGCATCCTTGCACAGTATACATTTTCCCACTATCTCAGCAAGGAACTCAAATTCCTCAGGAAATTCCTTGTTCTTCATGTCCTTCAGGCTAGGGTTTCTTTGGTACCGCATTAGCCTCTTGCCTTCTTCAATGTCGACTTTATCAAATTTATCAGACCTTGATTGGGAAACCCTAGACATTGATTGATGTCTAATGCTCTTATTTTCAGACTTGATCTTTTCACCTTAGTGGTCAGAAGCCCAGAATTCGTTAAAGCATTTGAGTAGAACTACTTTACTAGCTCTGTATAAACTGGAATGAAGGCCTCCAAGCACTCAGAGAACCTAACTTTCTTTACGAGTTCAAGTATGTCCTTGAACTTCGTTTCTGATTCTTCAAACTTTGTAAAGCCGAGTTGAATACCAGTAATAACTTTCCATTCTGCCATTTGAGGAGTTAAAGGTACATGGTATGAGATTCAGAGAGATTTATGGAATATGACTGATTGTGATTTGGACTCTGGAGGTTTGAGTGGTTTGGCTTCGAAGAGAATTCTAGGGTTTGAAAATGGGAGGGAGAGAGGTTAGATAAGTTCTGGTAACTGTTTGCAGATTTTGAATTTATCTTTATGATAGTTCCTTCTGACTCTGCATACACTGTTATGTGTCAATCAGTCATTGGTTGCATGATGCCCAGTAATGAGCTGTAACTCCCCATTAACTTTTCAGTTAGATGTCTCTTTTTAGAAGAGTAGACGTTTGATTGACGTGGATTGACCGTTGACCTCTTCGGTTCGTAGAGTAGCATGATAAGGCAGCTATGGACTCTACATTTTTCTTTGTTGACTCAACGATCAACTTTTGAGAGATGTTACAGTGGATGGTTTTGACATTACTACTCATTTTGAACCTGCATGGCTCAACTACTGATGTACTTCATGAAGTCTTGGGCACTTTTCTTCGGCAGGACATCTTTCCAGCCAGCGTTTGAACTTATCTCCCATAATTTGAAGGTTTGAGCAATTGTCCTGTTCTTCCAAGCTCCTCATGAGTTGGAGTAGCCTCTTGTAAGACTGCGATCGTCGAGTCGGTTTCTACGATCGCTGAGGAGGCACTACGATCGTTGAAGTTACATCATGATCGTTAAGTTCTCTCAAACTCTATTCTGCGATCGTTGACTGTCTTGGCCCTTGAGATGAACTTGACTCAGCAATCCTTCTGGGTTAAGGTAGCTCAGGAAAGGCCAACCTGTAAGACCCCAACTTATTATAAATAAAATTTAATTTTCTCTATTTATTATTTTGAAATAGTACGGGTTGATTTGATTAATGTGGTTAGTTATAGGGAAAAATGCGCAAATATTTTCAAATAAGAAAGTGGTTATAAAATATTTATTGTTGTCGGGGAATATTCGTTTGGTCGTGAAATATTCTTCTTTGTCGGGGAATATTAAATGCGATGGTAGCAAACCTTAATAATGGGCCCCATAATGGAAAGCGGTTGGATGAAGAAAACAACAAGTATAAGTTGTTGTTACCGTTAATACTGTTGAAATACTCAATGGTTAAAACCACGATGATATGCGCGGTATTGTACCAATTATTGATTCTTACGTAAGAAGGCACTACTCGATAATTGTTACGAAAGAATTATCTTATTCAATATTTTATTGATTCAATAATTGCTACGTTGATATTTTATATTATTGTTGTTTCAATAATTGTCCTACACACAGATCTTTCATTATCGGATCAATAATTCATATTATTTTAATAATATTATTAGATAGCATTATTGGCAATGTCTAAAAAGTTCGCATCTAAGGAGAGGTTTGGTCACCTAATTGCTTGTATTTAGTAAGGAGAAATCCTTATTGAAAAACCCCTCTTCCTGGAATGGCACTGGTTGTCGATATTGTGATTACGTAATATTATTTGTGAATAATTAATTATTGATTTATATGATAAGGAAAATATTCATTTTATGTGGATATAGATGGAAAAAAAATTTTAATGTGACAATTGTTGAAAATTGTTATTTTATCTTTTTCTGATAAAATAATTCATTTAAATATATTATTATATTATAATAATATAATAATGGTGATATTTTTATAATGAATGTGGGATATATGAATAAATGAGGAGGAAGAGTATTTTTATTACTTAAAATATTTAAAACATGTTTTGTGTGTTGGTGGACCCCATTTCTTGACTAAAATTTGATTATAGCATGTAAAATCGTCCATATGTGGATTTCGGTCTACTTCTGCTTGGAATTTGGAAAAACTTTCTTCTGCAAAGTTGTAGAGAATTAAATTTTCTATGGAATGGATATAAGATTTGAATTTTTCTGATAAAAGGGCTATTTATTATGAATTATTGAAGTTCCGAAATAATTAATTTTTGAAGTTTAAAATATTTTAATTAAGAAAAATGTTTTTGTTATTTTTGTGGGGTGGATGGCTGATGATTTTGGTCTGGTGTGGTGTGCGTAGGAATATAATTTGAAAATATTAATATTTTATTAAATTTTCTGCTTTGGTGTTCTAAGCATTTTCCTATAAATAGGGTGCTTAGGTTAGAATTAAAAATCACACCAGAAATAAGTTTTTTCTCTCTTTCTCTCTCTATAATATCGAGCGTATTCTTGTAAGTATTTTGATACTTTGAGTGTTGCTATACGGTGTAAGATCCCTTCAGTACTATATCCAGTATTCTAATCAGAAGTACTGTCTTTTCGAGATAAGGGATGTTATTTTTTTTATAAATGATATTATTTCTTTCAATATCATTATGCCGAAATATTAGTAATATTTTTCTTGTGAAATTCTTGTCTTTTAGTGTCGGATTACTATTCACGTATACGACACTATTCATGAATACGGCACTATTCACAGAAAAATTAAATTTCTGTTTTTTTGTCCAAAATATCTATTATGGATACTAGCTTTGATTGTATCTATGTTTTGATCATTTTTGAATTTTACTTCACTATGGTTATTTATGAAGTATTTTTGAACTTGGACTGTTTAAAGTACGAATCCTTATTATTTGTTCTTTTGTTTCACTTTGGATTCATTTTCTTTCAAATATTTTCATCATCCTCGGTCCTAAATGATGATATTCTTGAATATCTTTGGCCCAGTAGTGCAAAGATGGTTGATTTTCTTATGAATATCTTCGGCCCGTAGTGCAAAGATGTACAGGTGTTGAGATGAACATGACCAACTGATGAATATCTTTGGCCTGTAATGCAAATATGAATATTTGATTCAAGATGTATATTGATTGATGTTACAGGGATAAAATATTGTTGATAAACTTTTAAATTCATAAAAGAAAGTAGATTTCATTCTCTACGTTACTCTTCTAATGAATTATTATTTTTTGCTGAGAATATTGATTTAAAACTTGTTGTCTATTGTATTCTATCAGATTTTTCCCTGTTGAGGACTAACGATAATTTGTTCTATGTTATCTTAGTCATAATATTCTTTACTGGGCTAGTTGAGCTCACCCTTTTCCTTTTTGTTCCATTTTTCTTCTCAAGAGGCGAGAATGTAGCGAGTACTAGTCGGGGTATGGAATGAAGGTTCTAGAAAGTCATTTTAGTAGTCCTCACTATTTTGTAAAATAGTGTATCAATAATTGTAATGAGGACTTATTTGAGTGTTGATATTGTCTAGAAGACAATATTTGTTTTTAAACTCACAGTTTATGTGTTGTCGTATTTTGCTCGACAATTGTATTAATAAAGTTGTAGTTATTTTTGTACCATGTATTTGGCGACTCAGAATGGGTGTTGTATACCTATTTTGGGGGCGTCACAGTTGGTATCAGAGCTTAGGGATATGATCTCTAGCAGAGATCGGGGGATAGAACTAGGAGGGGAGAGATGAGTAAATGTAAGACCCAAACTTTTATGAATAAAGATAAATTTTCAATAAATATCATTTTTGAATATTATGGAGTAAATTTGATATAATATTATAGTTGTGGGTAATATTTAGAAATTTTGTAAAGTATGTAAGTTGTTATATAATATTCGATTGGTCGGAGAATATTCGTTTTAACAGGGAATATTCGTATGACGACACAATCATTGGTGGACCCCACAACAGAATTATTATCGGATTGAGAAAACGACAAAAATATTTTTATGAAAATAACGGCGGAAGTTTTACCATTAATTGTTGAAACACCCGGTGTTAAAAGTACAGTAATACGCGTGGTTGCATAGTAGCACACGGTATTGATTATTGATACTTATGTGAGAAGTCACTCAGTTTTGTACAATTATTGCTACAGTAATTGTTGCATAATATCTCACGTTATTTGATTCAATTATTTTCGATATTTTATATATTATTAAATCAATAATTGAGATAACAAAGTTATTAATATTATTATTTGCAATATTAACGATGTTTAGAAGTTCTGTCAAGGAGAGGTTTGGTCACCTAATTGCGCGCCAAAGGGAGAAATCCTTATTGGAAAGCGCCTCTTTCTGAAACGACTGATCGATTAATATTGTGAATTATAATAATAATGATAAATGTTGTTAAATATATTGAGGTGTCTTTTATGAAGTCACGGAAGTTTATATATATATATATATTATATAAATTTTGTTTTATTAGTATTATTAATGTAATAAAATGAAAAAGCTTTTATATAAAATAGAATACATTTGTAAAGTTATTTATTTTATTAGACAATAATTAGAATATAATATATTTTATTATGCATAGTATTTTGCATAGTAAAATCTTTTTTATATAAAATAGAATATTTTTATAAAGTTATTTGTTTTATTAGACAATAATTAGAATATAATATATTTTATTATGCATAATGTTTGCATAAGACTGTATAGTGTTTTCATAGTAAAATCTTTTTTTATAAAAGCGTAATAATTTTATAAAGTTAATTGTTTTATTAGATTTTAAATAATATATATATATTTTATATTATATTTTATTGCATAGTATCCTTTCTATTTTCCTATAAATAGGATGCTTAGTTAGAATTGAAATCACACCAGAAATTCAGAGAATTCTCTTATATAATCTTGAGCGTATTTCTTTAGAGTTTTAAGAAGCTTTGAGAGTAGTGCAAGTTTTCTTCAAGTATATCTCCTACTACTACAGGTGATAGTACTCTTCTTTATAAGGTAAGGGGTATTATTTCTTTCGTATTCATGAAGAGAACTTCTTTATTTCATTCTTTATTATTCTGTTGGAATAACCTGTATATGCGAAGTACCGCATACATGGTGAAATTCTTTTGTTATTCCATTCTTTATTATTTTGTTGGAATATCACATGCATGCGTATTACGCATGACTTCGATTCCATTATTTATCATTACGATGGAATAACTCATATGCATGCGATTACATCGCATGCCTAGTGAAGTCTTTTGTTATTCCATTATCTATTATTCGTTAGAATATCATATCAATAAGCGTTTATGCATGACTGGTTCCATTATTTATTATTCATTTTGAATATCCTCACGTGCAATGCGTTTACACGCACGACTGGTTCCATTATTTATTATTCTGTTGGAATAACTTTTATGCATGGATCTATCGCATGCATGGTGAATTCTTCATTATTCCATTCTTTATTATTCATTGGAATAACATGTCTATGTGGATTACCACATGCATGGTGAATGACCCTTCGTATTCATTTCTTATTAAATTGTGGAAATGATCTGTCTACGTGGATTACCGCATGGCGGGTGAAAATCCATTGCAGGTTCATATATTCTATGATACTCATTTGGTTAAAATTTTGGCTTCTATACTCAATGAAATTAGTGGAATATCCTTGATATTTGCGCTTCATCCAGTATTTTTTCATGGAAATATTCTTCTAAGAATTCTTGAATTTTACTCCACAAAGCAGTATCATGTTGATAATTTGGACATTATTGAGTTCAAGATAAATTAACTTATAAATCTTTAAAATTTATTCTTGAACTTGTTTTATTGAACTATTATGTCATTGTCATCATCCTCATGTTTATATTGTGATGAAAGTCATCTTTGGCTTACGTGCATAGATGGACTTGGTATGATTATGACCAGGGATTATTCGGTATAATCATGACCTGTAATGTTATAAATAATGTGGTAAAAGTTCTCAGTGGCCTGTAGTGTATTGACGGACAGTTTTTGGTATGATTATAACTAGGGATTATTCGGTATAGTCATGACCATTGATAATTTAATGAATATCCTTGGCCCGTAGAGCATGGACGACTCGATGATGTGGTTTATTTATTAATCTGAGTCTCAGCAATAAAAATTGATGAAAACATTTTAAATCATAGAAGATAGTAGATATCATGCTCTACTTGACTCTTTTAATGGATTGATTATTCCGCTGCAGTTAAACTTGATTTCTATTGTATTTTATCAGTTTAACATTGTTGAAGACTATCGATAATTTATTCTGCATTATCTTAGTCATAATATTTCTTACTGTGATAGTTGAGCTCACCCCTTTATTTCACTGTTCTCTTCAGGAAATGAGAACGTAGCCGGGACTAGTCGGGGAACGGAGTGACGGTCCAGATGATAGTATTAGTAGTCCTCACTATTCTGTTAAATAGTGTGACAATAAATGTAATGAGGACTCCTTTGAGTGTGGATATTGTCTAGATGACAATATTCTTATTAAAACTCTCAATTTATGTTTTGTCGTATTTTACACGACTGTTGTATAATTAGTTTGTATTTGTATTCAGTACCTTGTATCTGGCGACCCAAGATGGGTGATGTATACCTATTTTGGGGGCGTCACAGTTGGTATCTAAGCTTAGGGATATGATCCATGGCTGAGATGTGAGACAAGAACTAGGAGGGGAGAGACGGGGAATTCCTTCGCTAGTATGACCTACCTAAGTTTTTTTGGTATTTAATTGGTCGGTCAAAGTATAGAGATAATATGTGATATGTTAATTAACCCTTGTTTTTTGGTAGTATTTAAAAATGGCATCCGAAAATGTTGAGATAAGAAATGAAGCACATGAGACCGTTGAGTCACCAACTATCAATGCCCAGGGTAATGTGCAACAGGAAGACAATAATCCTCATGAAAATAATAACACCGATAAAATTGTGAACGATGGGATGTTTAGAGGCTTTATGCAATTCATGCAACATCAGGCGAGAACGGCTCCTTTCCAAAATACAGGTGGAAACACTGATAACTCTTGGACGGTCACCGCTAAGCAGTTCAAGGAGCTGGGACCACCAGAGTTTTTTGGAAAGCCAAAACCACTTAAGGCGGAGATGTGGATAAAGCAGATCAATAAGATATTTGATGTTTTGGGATGCTCCGAGGAGCAAAAGGTTCCTTTGCCACCTTCATGTTGCGTGCGCGAGGCGATTCTTGGTGGGAATCAGTAAAAGCGTACTCAACTGCGCCAGATGAAAGATGTCTTGGGAGAAGTTCCAAGAATTGTTCAACGACAAGTACTTTCCTGAAAGTATTCATCACATGAAGGAGGTGGAGTTCATCAAGCTTAAGCAAAACAATATGACCATGGCGCAGTACGAAGCTAAGTTTGCCGAGTTGTCTCGGTTTGCCTCCCACTTGGTTGATAATGAGGAGAGACTAACGCGGATGTTTCTAAGAGGTTTAAAACCCGAGATATGTCAATACCTTATCTCTCATAAACTGTGTTTATATTCAGATGTTGTGAATAGGGCTCAGTTATTGGAGCGCGATAATGAGTCAACCCAACCAAGAGAGAGCAGCCAACAAGTCAATAATACCAGTTGTAGAAATCATCGAAGAGGTGACAACAAACGTGGAGGGAATACACATGCCAGAAATGATAACCACTTCGGTGGTAATCATGGCCAAGACAATAGGAGTGGAAAGTTCAAGAAGAGAAGGTTCAGCAAAAATGGAAAGACGTCGGCAAAGACCAAAGACCATTTGTTAAGGAAGGAGAACGACCGCCGGTCGTATGTTACAAATGTGGAGGGAAAGGACACATAAGTCCAAACTTCACGATGCAGTCCAAAGCATGTTACAATTGTGGAAAAGAAGGTCACTTAGCCCAATTTTATCGTGCACCAAAGTCAAGTCCAACTGGGATGGAGGCATCCAAGGGTGTCCCAGATAAGAAAAAACTGGTAGTTCAAGGGAGAGCGTTTATCGTAACCTCCCAAAAAGCGAGGAATCCGAACGAGGTGATCAAGGGTAAGCTAATCATAAACTCTAGCGAAGTTTATACTTTATTTGATACCAGTTCAACCCATTCCTTTATTTCTCCTACTTGCGCTCAACGTTTAAATTTGACTCCGGAGAAATTTGACTTTGATTTATCTGTTGAAACTCCGTTGGGAGAAACCTTTATTACATCCATGGTTTATAAGTCTTGTTTGATTCAAATCGGTAACCGCACGTTACCTGTCGATCTTATTTCTTTGAAAATACTTGCATTTGATGTGATTCTAGGGATTGATTGGTTAACTACTCATCATACAAAAATTGATTATTTTCGTAAGGTTGTTAGCTTTCATATTCCTAACCAACCTATTATGCAAATTCAAGCAACCAAACCATTAAAATCCATCACTGTCATCTCAAGCCATAAAGCTATTCGTTTATTAAAAAATGGATGTCAAACTTTCTTAGCTCATGTCACGGATCTAAACAAAAATATGTCAGTTTTGAATGATATTTCTATTGTTAATGAATTTCTGACGTATTCCTTGAAGAACTTCCCCGCCTACCCCGGGCGTGAAATTGAATTTTGTATCGACCTTGAACCCCACAAAACCCATTTCCAAAGCCCCATATCGAATGGCTCTATTGAACTTTAGGAGTTAAAAACCCAATCTACAGGAATTGTTAGACATAGGTTTCATTCATCCTAATCGCCTCCTTGGGGTGCTCCTGCTTTATTATTCGTGAAGAAGAAAGATGGGAGTATGCGACTTTGTATTGATTATTGGGAGTTGAACCATGTCACTATCAAAATAGATATCCATTGCCTCGCATTGATGACTGTTTGACCAACTTGCAAGGCACCAAATTCTTTTCAAAGATTGATCTTCGCTCCGGATATCACCAATTGAAGATTAGAACCATGACATTCCAAAGACGGCTTTCGAGAACTCGTCGGGCATTATGAATTCCTAGTCATGTCTTTTTGATTGACTAATGCTCCTGCTGCCTTCATGGATATGATGAACCGAGTATTCAATGAATATTTAGATCACTTTGTGGTCGTCTTTATTGATGACATCCTTATTTATTCCAAAAGCCGTGAAGATCATGAGCAACATTTGAGGCTGATACTTCAAAAGCTTCGTGAATATAAGCTTTATGCCAAGTTGAAGAAATGTGAGTTCTGGCTTGAGGAAGTAGCATTCCTTGGGCATGTGGTATCAAGTCATGGAATATCTATTGACCCAAAGAAAGATTGAAGCTATTCAAAGTCGAGAGCAACCTAAATCGATGATCAAAATCGTAGCTTTCTCGCTTTAATCGGTTATTATCGAAGATTCGTAGAAGGTTTTCTTGAATCGCTACTCCCTTAACTCAAATTTGACTTTGAAAGATACAAAATTCGGTTGGAACGAGGAATGTGAGAAGAGTTTTCAAAAACTCAAGAGAAGACTCATTTTAGCACCGTTACTCGACAATACCATCCGGCCTTGAGGATTTGTCATCTGACAAAGATGCATCGAGCAAAGGGTTAGGATGTGTTCTCATGCAATATGGGAAAGTCATATCCTATGCCTCTCGACAACTCAAAGAATATGAGAGGAATTATCCTACTCATAATCTAGAATTGGCAGCTGTTGTCTTTGCACTTAAAATTTGGAGGCATTACTTGTATGGGGAGAGAGTGGAGATCTTTATGGATCATAAAAGCCTCAAATACTTCTTCACTCAAAAGGAACTCAACATGCGACAACAACGTTGGCTTGAACTGTTGAAAGATTATGATCATACCATCCAATATCACCCTGGAAAAGCGAACGTGGTAGCTGACGCATTTAGTAGAAGATCATATGCGGGTACGAGTGCAATATTGTCAACGCAAAGGCCCATTTTTTATGACTTACGAATGATGGAGATAGAGTTAAAGACTCCAGGGACCCATGTGATGATGGCGAATATACGAGTAGAACCGACTTTAATTGATAAAGTTAAAGATGCTCAAGCTACAGACCTGGAGCTTATGCGTATGAGGAAGAAAGTGCAAGAAGGTGCTATCCCGGAAGCAAGAATCAATGAAGAAGGAATACTTTGAGTCAACTCCAGACTTTGTGCTCCTAACGACCCTGATTTAAAGTATAAAATCATGATGGAGGCGCATAACACACCATTTGCAATCCATCCTGGGAGTACCAAAATGTATCGTGATCTTCGTTATACATTTTGGTGGAGCAATATGAAGAGAGAGATAGAGTTGTTTATCTCAAGGTGTCTAACTTGTCAACGAGTCAAGGCGGAGCATCAAGTGCCAAAAGGTCCATTGCAACCACTTAAAATTCCAGAATAGAAATGGGAGCACATTACCATGCATTTTGTTACTGGTCTTCCCAAGGTTTCTCAAGGCATAGATGCAATTTGGGTCATTGTTGATAGATTGACCAAGTCTGCTCACTTCTTACCAATACGAGAAACTTATACATTTGAACGTCTTGCTCATATGTACATAAACGAGATTGTAAGACTGCATGGTATGCCAGTATCCATAGTTTCTGATCGAGACCCAAGATTCACTTCAAGATTTTGGGTTAGTTTACAAAAATCTATGGGCACGGATTTATGATTTAGTTCGGCATATCATCCTCGATTTTATTTGACAATCGTAGAGAGGACTATTCAAACACTTGAAGATTTATTAAAACTATGTGTCCTTGACTTCAAGGGAAGTTGGGACAAGTTCTTATCGTTGGTGGAGTTTTCCTACAACAACAGCTATCAAGCAAGTATTGGAATGGCTCCATTCGAAGCGTTGTATGGAAGAAAGTGTCGTTCTCCAGTATGCTGGGATGAGGTGGGTGAAGCAACGTTGTTGGGATCAGAGTTAGTACGTATGACTATAGAAAAGATTCAAACGATCCAACAACGTATAAAAACCTCACAAGATCGACAAAAGAGTTATGCTGATCTTCATCGAAAGGACGTGGAATTCGATATTGGAGATCATGTGTTGTTACGTGTTGCTCCATGGAAAGGAGTTACGAGATTCGAAAAGAGAGGAAAGCTCAATCCTCGATTCATTGGCCCATTTTTAATCCTCGATCGAGTAGGAACTATGGCCTATAGACTCGCTTTACCGCCAAGTATGTCTTATGTTCATAACATTTTTCATATATCCATGTTACGTAAATATGTGAAAGACCCAAACCACATTATTGAGTTAAAACCGGATGAAATAATGGAAGATTTAACGTATGAAGAGATTCTTGTTCAAATCTTGGATAAGAAGGAACATATTCTACGCTCCAAGGTTATACCTCAAGTCAAGGTTTTGTGAAGAAACCACGATGTTGAGGAAATGACCTGGGACTTAGAATCTAAAATAAAATCAAGGTATCCTTACCTCTTTGATATACCAGGTATATACCCTAATTTCGAGGGCGAAATTTTATAAGAAGGGGATGTTGTAAAACCCCAACTTGTATGAATAAAGATGAATTTTCAATAAATATAATTTTTAAATATTATGGAGTAAATTTGATATAATGTTATAGTTGTGGGTAATATTTAAAATTTTTAAAAAGTATGTAAGTTGTTATATAATATTCGATTGGTCGAGGAATATTCGTTTTAACAGGGAATATTCGTACGACGGCACAATTATTGGTGGACCCCACAACGGAATTTTTGTCGGATTGAGAAAATTACAAAAATATTTTTATAAAAATAACGGCGGAAGTTTTACCATTAACTGTTGAAACACCCGGTGTTAAAAGTACAGTAATATGCGTGGTTGCATAGTAGCACACGGTATTGATTATTGATGCTTACGTGGGAAGTCACTCAGTTTTGTTCAATTATTGCTATAGTAATTGTTGCATAGTATCTCACGTTATTTGATTCAATTATGCTATACCCAAACCTACCTTACTATACTATGAGTAAGGATGCGTAGTAGCGTTCAAAGATCACTCTAAGGCCTTTAGACGCTTGACTTGGCGGATCTCATAAAAAAGGTAACCGGATGTCCGGGGCTTGGGACAAGGAAGCGCGCCTCGTAGGATCCATAGGCATGGTCCCCGGTAGAGGTATTAACAACATCTCTATATGGTGACTATCACTAACGTCTTTCACTCAACAAATTCATCATTATTATCATGGTGAGAGAGGACTTGGTTGAAACCAAGTGCCTTCCTATGGGAGAACTGTCGATATTTTATATATTATTAAATCAATAATTGAGATAACAAAGTTATTAATATTATTATTTGTAATATTAACGATGTCTAGAAGTTACGCCAAGGAGAGGTTTGTCACCTAATTAAGCGCTAATAGGAAGAAATCCTTATTGGAAAGCCCCTGCTTTCACAGGAACGACACAGTCGATTAATATTGTGAATTATAATAATGATGATAAATGTTGTTAAATATATTAAGGTATCTTTTTATGAAGTCACGAAAGTATATATATATATATATATATATATATATATATATATATATATATATATATATATATATATATATATATATATACATATAAATTTTGTTTTATTAGTATTATTAATGTAATAAAATGTAAAAGCTTTTATATAAAAAAATGTAATACTTTTATAAAGTTATTTGTTTTATTAGATAATAATTAGAATCTAATATATTTTATTATGCATAGTGTTTGCATAGTACTGCATAGTATTTTGCATAGTAAAATCTTTTTATATAATCTGTAATACATTTATAAAGTTAATTGTTTTATTAGATTTTAAATAATATATATATATATATATATATATATATATTTTATATTATATTTTATTGCATAACATCCTTTCTATTTTCCTATAAATAAGATGCATAGTTAGAATTGAAATCACACTAGAAATTCAGAGAATTCTCTTCTATAATCTTGAGCGTATTTCTTTAGAGTTTTAAGAAGCTTTGAGCGTAGTGCAAGTTTTCTTCAAGTATATCCCCGCCCTACCCGTCGGAGTACTCTTCTTTATAAGGTAAGGGGTATTATTTTTTTCGTATTCATGAAGAGAACTTCTGTTATTCCATTCTTTATTATTTTGTTGGAATAACTCAGATATAATGGATACCACATACATGGTGAAATTCTTTTGTTATTCCATTCTTTATTATTCATTTGGAATATCCCGTGCATGCGTATTACGCATGACACAGTTCCATTATTTATTATTACATTTGGAATAACTTTTATGCGTCATGATCTATCACATGCCTGGTGAAGTCTTTTGTTATTCCATTCTCTATTATTTTGTTAGAATATCCTGTCTGTACGTTTACGCATGACCTGGTTCCATTATTTATTATTCTATTGGAATATCACATGCGTGTGTTTTTACGCATGACTGGTTCCATTATTTATTATTACATTGGAATAACTTTATGCATGCGCGGCCTATCGCATGCATGGTGAATTCTTCTGTTATTCCATTCTTTATTATTCTGTTGGAATAACATGTCTATGTGGATTACCACATGCATGATAAATGACCCTTCGTATTCATTTCTTATTAAATTGTGGAAATTATCTGTTTACGTGTATTACTGCATGGCGGTGAAAATCCATTGCGCTTCATATATTACATGATACTCGGTTGGTTAAAATTTTGGCTTCTATACTCCATGAAATTAGTGGAATATCCTTGATATTTGTGCTTCATCCGATATTTTTCATGGAAATATTCTTACGAGCATTCTTGAATTTTACTCTGAAAAGAAGTATCATGTTGACAATTTGGACATTATTGAGTTCAGGATAAATTAACTTATAAATCTTTAAAATTTATTCTTGAACTTGTTTTATTGAATTATTATGTCATTGCTATCATCCTCATGCTTATATTGACGTGCATTGATGGACTTGGTATGATTATGACCAAGGATTATTCAGTATAATCATGACCTGTAATGTTATAAATGATGTGGTAAAAGTCCTCAGTGGCCTGTAGTGTATTGACGGACAGTTTTTGGTATAATTATAACCAAGGATTTTTTTGGTATAGTCATGACCATTGATAATTTAATGAATATCCTTGGCCCGTAGAGCAGGGATGACTCGATGATGTGGTTTATTTATTAAGGTGAGTCTCAGCGATAAAAATTGATGAAAATATTTTAAATCATAGAAGATAGTAGATATCATGCTCTACTTGACTCTTTTTAATGGATTGCTTATTCATTTGCTGATTAAACTTGATGTCTATTGTATTTTATCGGTTTAACATTGTTGAAGACTATTGATAATTTATTACGCATTATCTTAGTCATAATATTTCTTCTTTGGCTAGTTGAGCTCACCCACTTTCTTTCTTTGTTCTCTTGAGAAATGAGAGCGTGGCGAGGGACTAGTCAGGGAACGGAGTGACGGTCTAGATAATAGCATTAGTAGTCCACACTATTTAATAGAATAGTGAGGACTAGTAATACTATCATTTGGACCGTCACTCCGTTCCCCGACTAGTCCCGGCTACGTTCTCATTTCCTGAAGAGAATAATGAAAGTAAAAGGGTGAGCTCAACTAGCCCAGTAAGAAATATTATAGCTAAGATAATACATAATAAATTATCGTTAGCCTTCAACAGTGTTAAACTGATACAATATAACAAACATCAAGTTTAACTGCAGCAGAACAAACAATCTATTAAAAGAGTCAAGTAGAGAATAAAATCTACTATTTTTTATGATTTAAAAGGTTTTTCATCACATTTATCGCTGGGACTCAGCTTAATAAATAATTCACATCATCCCTGCACTACGGCCAAGGATATTCATTAGTATCACAACCATAAATTATCCATGCACTACGGGCCAATGATATTTGTGTATTCATCAATGGTTATGATCATGCCAATAACTGTCCATCAATGCACTACGGGCCAATGAGGACTTTTACCACATCATTTGTAACATTACGGTCCATGATTATATCGATTAATCCTCGGTCATAATCGTATTCAAGTCCATCTATGCACTACAAAGAACCACGATGACTTTCAACATAATATAAACACGAGGATGATGACAATGATATAAGAATTCAATAAAACAAGTTCAAGAATTAATTTATCCAGAACTAATAACGCCCAAATTGTCAACATGATATTTCTTTGTAGAGTAAAATTCAAGAATGCTCGTAAGAATATTTCCATGAAAAGATATCGATGAAGCGCAAATATCAAGGATATTCCACTAATTTCATGGAGTATAAAAGTTAAAACTTTAACCAACCGAGTATATAATAAAGAATGGAATAACAAAAGAAATCACCGGCATGCGATAGATCGCACAAACAAAAGTTATTCCAATGAGAATAATAAATAATCGGAACCCAGTCATGCGTAAACGCACGCATGTGATATATTCCAAATGTAATAATAAATAACGAAACAGTCGAAAAAAATTACGCACCGCGGATGTTCCAATGTAATAATAAATAATCTAAACCGTGTCATGCGTAAATGCATGTATGTGATGTTCTAACGAGAATAATAAAAATGGAATAATGAAGAATTTCACCATGTATGCGGTATTGGATGTACAGTTATTCCAACATAATGATAAAGAATGGAATAATGTAAGAATTTCACCAAGTATAGGGTAGATCACAGATACAAAAGTTATTCCAATGAATAATAAAGAATGGAATAATGTAAGTTCTCTTCATGAATACGAAAAGAAATAATACCCTTTTACCTTAGAACAAACCGGATATAGGAGTAGTGAAGTAGCGAATACTTTTCTTCTTTCTCTCTATAGTTTCTCTCTCTAGAGTTTCAAAGAATTCCTAAGAAATAATGAAGGAATGAGCTTCTATTTATAGGAGAATGGATTTGAATAGTAAGTAATTCTGAACGGTCCGTTAATTTACTTTTAAGCAGACGGTCCAGTTGGTTTACTATAAAATATTCTAATAAAACAAAATCTTTTAAATAAAATTTAATATATTCTATTTATAATCTAATAAAATGAATAACTTTATAAAAGTATTCTATTTTATATAAAAAGATTTTACTATGCAAAAACACTATGCAGCACTATAAAAAACACTATACATAATAAAATATAATATATTCTATTTATAGTCTAATAAAACGAATAACTTTATAAAAGTATTCTATTTTATATAAAAAGATTTTACTATGCAAAACACTATGCATAATAGAATATAATATATTCTATTTATAGTCTATAAAACAAATAACTTTATAAAAGTATTCAGTTTTATATAAAAAACTTTTCAGTTTAATTACATTAATAATACTAATAAAACAAAACTTCATCATCATTATTATAATTCACACTATTAATCGACCAGGTCGTTCCCAGGATAGAGGGGGCTTTCCAATAAGGATTTCTCCCTATTGGCGCGCAATTAGGTGACCAAACCTCTCCTTGGCAGAACTTCTAGACATCGTTAATATTATAAATAATAATATTAATAACTTCGTAGTCTCAATTATTGATTTGATAATATATAAAATATCGACAATAATTGAATCAATTAACGTGAGATATTATGCAACAATTACTGAAGCAATAATTGAACAAAATTGAGTGACGTCTCAGGTAAACATTAATAATCAATACTGTGTGCTACTATGCAACAACGCGTATTCTTGTACTTTTAACACCGGGTGTTTCAATAGTTAACGATAAAACTTTCGCCGTTATTTTCATAAAATATTTTTGTCGTTTTCTCAATCCGACAATAATTCTGTTGTGGGGTCCACCAATGATTGTGACGTCGTACAAATATTCCCTGTTAAAATGAATATTCCCCGACCAATCGAATATTATATAACAACTTGCGTACTTTGCAAAATTTATAAATATTACCCAGAACTATAACATTATATCAAATTCATTCCATAATATTCAAAAATGATATTTATAGAAAATTCATCTTTATTCATAAAAGTTGGGGTCTTACAATCTCCCCTTTTTATGAAATTTCGCCCTCGAAATTAGGGTACGTACCTGGTATGTCGAAGAGGTAAGGATACCTTGATTTTATTTCAGATTCTAACTCCCAGGTCATTTCCTCAACATCGTGGTTCCTCCATAAAACTTTGACTTGAGGTATAACCTTGGAGCGTAGAATATGTTCCTTCTTATCCAAGATTTGAATAGGAACCATGGAGCAACACGTAACAACACATGATCTCCAATATCGAATTCCACGTCCTTTCAATGAAGATTAACATAACTCTTTTATCGATCTTGTGAGGTTTTTATACGTTGTCGGATCGTTTGTATCTTTTATGTAGTCATACATACTAACTCCGGTCCCAACAACGTTGCTTCACCCACCTCATCCCAGTATACTGGAGAACGACACTTTCTTCCATACAACGCTTCGAATGGAGCCATGCCAATACTTGCTTGATACCTGTTGTTATAGGAAAACTCCACCAATGGTAAGAACTTGTCCCAACTTCCCTTGAAGTCAAGGACACAAAGTCTTAATAAATCTTCAAGAGTTTGAATAGTCCTCTCTGATTGTTCGTCCGTCTGAGGATGATATGCCAAACTAAATCGTAAAGCCGTGCCCATAGCTTTTTGTAAACTAATCCAAAATCGTGAAGTGAATCTTGGATCTCGATCAGAAACTATGGATACTGATATACCATGCAGTCTTATAATCTCGTTTATGTACATACAAGCAAGACGTTCAAGTGTATAAGTTTCTTGTATTGGTAAGAAATGAGCAGACTTGGTCAATTTATTAACAAGGACCCAAATTGCATCTATACCTTGAGAAATCTTGGGAAGACCAGTAACGAAATCCATGGTAATGTGCTCCCACTTTCATTCTGGAATTTCAAGTGGTTGCAATGGACTTTTTGGTACTTGATGCTCTGCCTTGACTCGTTGACAAGTTAAACACCTTGAGATAAATAAATATTCTCTCTCTCTTCATATTTCCCCAACAAAATGTATGTCGAAGATCATGATACATTTTGGTACTCCCAGGATGGATTGCTAACGGTGTGTTGTGCGCCTCCATCATGATTTTATACTTTAACTCAGGATCGTTAGGAACACAAAGTCTGGAGTTGACTTGAAGTATTCCTTCTTCATCGATTCTTACTTTCGGCGTAGCACCTTCTTGTACTTTCTTCCTCATATGCATCAGCTCCAGGTCTGTAGCTTGAGCAGCTTTAACTTTATTGATTAAAGTCGGTTCTACTCGTATATTCGCAATCATCGCGTGGGTCCCTGGAGTCTTTATCTCTATCTCCATCCTTTGCAAGTCATACAAAATGGGCCTCTGCATTGACAATATCACACTCGTACCCGCATATAATCTTTTACTCAATGCGTCAGCTACCACGTTTGCTTTTCCAGGATGATATTGGATGGAATGATCACAATCTTTCAACAGTTCAAGCCAACGTCGCTGTCGCATGTTGAGTTCCTGTTGAGTGAAGAAATATTTGAGGCTTTTATGATCCGTAAAGATCTCCACTTTCTCCCCATACAAGTAATTCCTCCAAATTTTAAGTGCGAAGACAACAACTGCCAACTCTAGATCATGAGTATGATAATTCCTCTCATATTCTTTGAGTTGTCGAGAGGCATAGGCTATGACTTTCCTGTGACGCCCCCAAAATAGGTCCACCCGACCCATTCGAGTCGTCAGATATCATATTATAAAAATCAAATACAAACTTCATTTATATAAATTGCTGAAATATGCAAATGCGAGTACGACAACAGATAAGTTGTGAGTTTCAATACAAAATCTATATAACTCTCTATGGTACCTCGACCCGATTACACCTTACAAAGGTACTTTTACATAAAAAGTACAATCAATAATCTGCTTTTAGAAATTAAAATATTTGGAAAATGCTCAAGGAAACCTTCGTACATAGGAGGCCATGAATCTAAGTTATGATAGATATCATATGTCCAGAGAATTATCCTTGGTTGATCCAATAGACCCCAAAGAAAAACGAGAAGATTACTATCATGTTCCTTCCAATGAAGAGTCTTCTCTTGACATATAATTATCTCAGTTGTCTCCAAGTGAGAATTATATTTCAAATATACTCTAAGATCATATAGGTAGTGCTCGTAGATATACTCAGCAACTGGATGTGCATAACCTTGTCTTATGAAAACACGAGATTGTATGTCATTAGACATCTTGTATGATAGTGGCAAAATACCCTTCCAAAGTTGAGTTCTCATCAACCTATTGTTGTTCACCAAAATTAATTATTAAGTGACGTATAAAATATGACACGCACATCTTAGGTCCTCAATGAAATTATATATTGCATGTCATGACGTTTTATAATGTATTGAGAAACTTCAACAGTCTTGGACCATCTCACTATTTCCCTGTTATCCCCGCTCGACCCAGCTACACTCTTATTACCTAAAAGGAATTGTGAAGCAAAAGGGTGAGCACAACTAGCCCAGTAAAGAATATCATGACTAAAGATAATTAAATCATCAATAGCCTGCATCAGTAATAAATCAAAGATTTAGAACATATGGTAGATGATAAAACTTTTCAACCATAGTTGCAGCGGAACGAGCAATCCATTAGAAGAGTCAAATAGACCATCAGGTCTATTATCTCATCCATGTTAAAAGTCCACCAATAATGTTTTATCCCTGTAACATCAATCAACAATTCCTGTTCACAATCATATGAATAACTCATAATCATAATTGTGACTCTAAATTCCTTTTCGCACCCAGGATGAAGATAATTTTCATCACCTATCTTCACCTGAAATATCAAAAATCATGGTTATACCAAATCAAAATTCCTGCTCATGATCATACTAATAAATTCATCTTTGCACTACGGCCAAAGATATTCATTAACAATTCATCTTTGCTCTATCGGCCAAAGACATACAAATGTATTATAAAAGAGTCAAATAGAGCATGATATCTACTATCTTCTACGAATTAAAAGTGTATAATCAATTTTTTATCGCTGAGACTCAGCTTAATAATTAATCTACATCATCGAATCATCCATGCACTGCGGCCAAGGATATTCATATAATCATCAATGGTCATGATTATACCGAATAATCCCTGGTTATAATCATACCAATAATCGTCCCATCAATGCACTACTACAGGCAATGAGGACTTTTACCACTTCATCTATAACATCACGGGTCATGATTATACCGAATGATCCCTGGTCATAATCATACCAATAAACAGTTCATCTATGCACATAAGCCAAAGATACTCATCAATCAATAGTTCATCTTTGCACGTAAGCCAAAGATATACACTGTAAAATTAATAATCAACAGTTCATCTATGCACGTAAGCCAAAGATATACAACTGTAAAGCCAATAATCAACAGTCCATCTATGTACGTAAGCCAAAGATATACAACTGTAAAGCTAATAATCAACAGTCCATCTTCGCACGTAAGCCAAAGATAACTTTCATCACCATATAAGCATGAGGATGATGACAATGATATAAGCATTAATTAAACAAAAAACAAGGATAATTATTAAAGACTTTAAATTTATCCAAATATTATCAACCACACATAATCTAATATTATTAATATCATAACAATATTTTAATCACTTCTTAAACTTATAAACAATTTATTTCAATTGTTTACACTTTACCAAATAATGCATTTAATCATTCAAAATGTCATACTCATAAGATTTCATCACCAATTATCAAATCCCTTAAAAAAATCAGATATACCTTATATATAGGATTTCCAAGCCATAAAATCCTATTTTCCAACTTTGTTACTTCACATAACATATTTAACTCATATGTTCGTAATTAAACTATTTTCATAAAAACACCAAATCAGGTCCAAAAATATTTCTTTTCCGGCATTTAGCGTAATATAGTCCCATAATGAACATATATTTTCTCGAATTTTTAAAATTCATTTACTATTTTCAAAAATCAATTTCTAATTAATTCCTTAAGAAATTAGCTACCTCAAGTTTAACTCCGAAATTCCCAAATCTTGGCAGCATCTTACACACATGTTAATGTGAGCTTCCAGTTTAAATTTCATCGTCATCAAAATTATAGAACTCTGGTTATAGCATTTTTTGTTAGAAAAACCTAAATATTAAAATGGTCATAACTTGCTCATTTTAAGTCCGAATGAGCTCATTTTTGGAAAGGAGGTACTTTATACCATATATTTTCATGTCCCAAAAGGCCGGAATTTTTTTCACAAATTAAGTGGCCGAAAATACCCTTTTAAAATTCTGGACAGTAGTTTTTTAAGCATTTCTAGATTTTTCATCCTTTACTAAAATCATTCCACACAAAAATCTGTAAATCCTTTTTAAGTGATTCCACTTGGATGAGTTAGGAAACTCATAGATCTAACTCTAGGACTTGACCACACTCAAAAATTTGAAATATAATAAGAGATATGGTCAATTGAATTTCATGTTCTATTTTCACCAAAATCTGATTTTCAACTCTTTGTGATTTCTAAGAAACTTTCATGTTTTCTCATAATAACCAACATAACTTATCATAACATTTACTAATACTACATATACCCATGATTTTCATCAGTCTAATGCTTTTATTATGACTCTCATCATAATCAACGTAAACAGATTATTTTCACAATTTAATAAGAAGTGAATATAAAGGATCATTCACCATGCATGTGGTAATCCACATATATAGGTTATTCCAACAGAATAATAAAGAATAGAATAACAGAAGAATTCACCATGCATGCGATAGATCGCACAGACAGGTTATTCCTAACAGAATAATAAATAATGGAACCAAGTCATGCGTAAACGCACCGACAGGATATTCCAACAAAATAATAAAGAATGGAATAACAACAGAAATCACCATGCATGCGATAGACCGCATAGATAGGTTATTCCAACAGAATAATAAATAATGGAACCAGGTCCGGCGTAAACGCACAGACAGGATATTCCGACAGAATAATAAAGAATGAAATAATAGAAGAATTTCACCATGTATGCAGTACTTCGCATAGACAGGTTATTCCAACATAATAATAAGAAATGGAATAATAGAAGAATTTCACCATGTATGCGATTATTAAGCATAGACGAAGTTATTCCAACATAATAATAAGGAATGGAATAATAGAAGAATTTCACCATGTATGCAAAGATTTCAGCATAGATAGGTTATTCCAACATAATAATAAGGAATGAAATAATAGAAGAATTTCACCATGTATGCAGTACTTCGCATAGACAGGTTATTCCAATATAATAATAAGGAATGGAATAGCAATAGCTCTCTTCATAAATACGAAAGAAATAATACCCCTTACGAGTACAATAAATAATATCCCTTACCTTAGAATAAAGCTGGATACTGGAATAGAAAGGTAGCTGACTTCTCTTCTTCTTTCTCTCTATAATTTCTCTCTCTAGAGTTTCAGTGGATTCAGAAGAAATAATGAAGGAATGAGCTTCTATTTATAGGAGAATGGACTGAATAGTAACTAATTCATGAACGGTCCAGATTGATTTACTTTTAAACGGACGGTCCATATTAAAACTTAAAGCAACGGTCCATACTGATTCACTATTAAAACTTTAAACCAGCGATCCATATTGATTCACTATTAAAACTTTAAACCAACGATCCATATTGATTTACTATTATAATTTCAACCAACGGTCTAAAAAATTAGCACATCTCCTCATGGAATAATATTGTACCCAAAAATGATTTAGAACGAAAAGAAATATATTTTGTTCGGGTGAATAGTATCCCGTGAATAGTAACTCATGAATAGTAACTCGTGAATAGTAACTCATAAATAGTAACTCGTGAATAGTAACTCATGAATAGTAAGTTGTGAATAGTACTCCGACACAAAAAGTGCCTTGAATACCCGATTGAACAATATAACCTCCAGACATCAACTATTATTGAAATAAATGTCGATTTCTACTAACACAAATAATTCCAACACAATGGAACTATCAAATTCATCTTTAATCAACACGAACTTATTCATCATTAATATTATAACTCATAATATTTAACAACTAGGTTGTTCCCAGTAAAGAGGGGGCTTTCCAATAAGGATTTCTCCTTATTGGCGCGCAATTAGGTGACCAAACCTCTCTTTGATAGAACTTCTAGACATTGTAAATATTGCAATTTAGTAATATAAATAACTTTGTCATCTCAATTATTGATTTAATAATATAACATATTATACAGAAGAAACTGTGACAATAATTGAATCAATAATATGAGAGATATGATGCAACAATTACTGTAGTAATAATTGAGTATAACTGAGTGACTTCTCAAATAAGCATCAATAATCGATACCGTGTGCTACTATGCAACCATGCATATTTTACCACCGATTATTTTATAACAACTTGCTTACTTTATAAAATTTTCATATATCACCCTTAACTTTAACCTTTATCAATTTAACCATTTACTAAATAGAATAATTATAAGAAAATTGAATACTTTCATTTTATAAAATTCGGGGTCTCACATTTCCCATGTTGCATGAGAACACATCCTAACCCTTTGTCTGAAGCATCACTGTAGATGAAAAATCCCTCCGAGCCAGATGGTATTGTCAGAACAGGTGCTGAAATGAGTCTTCTCTTGAGTTCTTGAAAACTCTTCTCACATTCCTCGTTCCAACCGAATTTTGTATCTTTTCGAGTCAGCTAAGTTAAGGGAGTAGCAATTCAAGAAAACCCTTCTACGAATCTCCGATAATAACCAGCTAAGCCGAGAAAGCTACGTACTTCGGTCACTGATTTAGGTTGCTCCCAGCTTTGAATAGCTTCAATCTTTGTTGGGTCAATAGATATTCCATGACATGATACCACGTGCCCAAGGAATACTACTTCTTCAAGCCAGAACTCATATTTCTTCAACTTGGCATAAAGCTTATATTCACGAAGCTTTTGAAGTATCAGCCTCAAATGTTTCTCATGATCTTCACGGCTTTTGGAATAAATAAGGATGTCATCAATAAAGACGACCACAAAGTGATCTAAATATTCATTGAATACTCGGTTCATCATATCCATGAAGGCAGCAGGAGCATTAGTCAATCCAAAAGACATGACTAGGAATTCATAATGCCCGTACCGAGTTCTGAAAGCCGTCTTTGGAATGTCATCGGTTCTAATCTTCAATTGGTGATATCTGGAACGAAGATCAATCTTTGAAAAGAATTTGGCGCCGTGTAACTGGTCAAACAGGTCATCAATACGTGGCAATGGGTACCTATTTTCGATGGTGATATGGTTCAACTCCCAATAATCAATACAAAGTCGCATACTCCCGTCTTTCTTTTTCACGAATAGAACAAGAGCACCCCAAGGAGACGAACTAGGACGAATGAAACCGATGTCTAATAATTCCTGCAGTTGGGTCTTTAACTCCTGAAGTTCAATAGGAGTCATTCGATATGGGGCTTTGGAAATAGATTTTGTACCGAGTTCAAGGTCGATACAAAATTCAATTTCATGCTCTGGGGGTAGGCCAGGAAGTTCTTCAGGGAATACATCAGGAAATTCATTAACAATAGAAATATCATTCAAAACTGACGTATTTTTGTTCATTAACACTACTGGCTTTGACTTTTTTGGGACGTCCTTTGGTGCCTCCATCCTAGCTGAACTTGTCTTCGGTTAATGACAAAATTGGGCAGGTGACCTTCTCTTCCACAATTATAACATGCTTTGGACGGCATCGCACAGTTTGGACTGATGTGTCCCTCCCCTCCGCATTTGAAGTATATGATAGGTGGTCGTTCTCCTTCCTTAACAACAGGTGTTGGTACTGACGTCTTTCCATCATTGTTGAATCTCCTCTTCTTAAATTGTCCATTCTTATTATTTTGGCCATGATTACCACCGGCGTGGTTACCATTTCGCATGTTGATTCCTCCACGCTTATTGTCACCGCTTCGATGATCGCTATCACTAGTATTATCATTTTGCTTAATGCTTCTTTTTTGGTTAGGTTGACTCATTATCGCGCTCCAATAATCGAGCCCTATTAACAACATCCTAATACAAACACACGGTTTATGAGAGATAAGATATCTTGACGTATCTCGGGTTTCAAACCTCTTAGAAACATTTGCGTCATTCTCTCCTCATTATCAACCAAATGGGACACAAACCGACAACTCGGCAAACTTGGCTTCGTGATGCGACACTCGGTCATGTTGTTTTGCTCCAAACTTGATGAACTCTACCTCTTTCATATAGACGAATACTTTCGGAAAGTACTTGTCCTTGAACAATTCTTGGAACTTCTCCCAAGTCATCTTCAAAGGCAAGATGGGTTGAGTCGCTTTTACGATTCCCACCAAGAATCTACCTCTTGCGCAACATGAAGGTGGAAAAGGGAACCTTTTGCTCCTCGGAGCATCCCAGGACATCAAATATCTTGCAGATCTACTTTATCCACGTCTCCGCCTTAAGTGGTTTTGGCTCTCCAAAAAACTCCAGTGGTCCCAGTTCCTTGAACTGCTTAGCGGTGACCGTCCGAGAGTTGCCAGTGTTTCCACCTACATTTTGTACAGGAGCCGCTCTTGCATGATGTTGCATGAATTGCATAAAGCCTCTGAACATTCCATCGTTCATCATTTGGTTAGTGTTGTTGTTTTCATAAGGATTGTCGCCTTCCTAATGCACATTATCCTGATTGTTAATCTGTGGAGACTCAACGGTCTCCTGTGCTACATTAATGTTCTCAACATTCTCGGATGTCATTTTCAAATACTGCCACAAAACAAAGGTTAATTGACATGCAATATATTATCCCTATACTCTGACCGACCAATTAAATGCCAAATAAACTTATGTAGGTCATACTAGCGAAGGAATTCCCCGTCTCTCCCCTCCTAGTTCTTGTCTCACATCTCAACCAAGGTTCATATCCCTAAGCTTTGATACCAACTGTGACGCTCCCAAAATAGGTATACATCACCCATCTTGAGTCGCCAAATACATGGTACAAAATTCAAATACAACTTAATTATACAACAGTCGTGTAAAATACGACAAAACATATGCTGTTAGTTTTAATACAAATATTGTCATCTAGACAATATAAACACTCAATTGAGTCGTCATTAAATTTATTATCACACTATTTAACAGAATAGTGAGGACTACTAATGCTATTATCTCGACTGCCACCCGCTCCCCGACTAGTCCTCGCTACGTTCTCATTTCTCAAGAGAACAATGAAAGTAAAAGGGTGAGCTCAACTAGCCCAATGAAGAAATATTATGACCAAGATAATACGTAATAAATTATCGTTAGCCTTCAACAGTGTTAAACTGATACAATATAACAAACATCAAGTTTAACTGCAGCGAAACAAGCAATCTATTAAAAGAGTCAAATAGAGAATAAAATCTACTATCTTTTATGATTTAAAAGGTTTTTCATCACTTTTATCATTGGGACTCGACAAATAAATAATCCACATCATCCACCGACTACTACCAAGGATATTCATTAGTATCACTACCACAAATTATCCATGCACTACGAGCCAAGGATATTCGTGTATTCATCAATGGTCATGATCATGCCAACAACTATCCATCAATGAACTATGGGCCAATGAGGACTTTTACCACATCATTTGTAACATTATGGTCATGATTATACCGATTAATCCCTGGTCATAATCATACCAAGTCCATCTATGCACTACAAAGCCACGAGATGACTTTCAACATAATATAAACATGAGGATGATGACAATGATATAAGAATTCAATAAAACAAGTTCAAGAATTAATTTATCCAGAACTAATAACGTCCAAATTGTCAACATGATACTTCTTTTTGTAGAGTAAAATTCAAGAATGCTCGTAAGAATATTTCCATGAAAAGATATTGGATGAAGTGCAAATATCAAGGATATTCCACTAATTTCATGGAGTATAAAGTCAAAACTTTAACCAACCGAGTATAATAAAGAATGGAATAACAAAAGAAATCACCGGGCATGCGATAGACCGCAAAGACAAAGTTATTCCAATGTATAATAAATAACGGAATCGGTCATGCGTAAGCGCGCATGCATGTGATGTTCCAATGTAATAATAAAGAATGGAATAATGAAAGAATTTCACCATGTATGCGCGGTACTTTGCATAGATGTGTTATTCCAACATAATGATAAAGAATGGAATAATGTAAGAATTTCACCCAAAGATAGGGTAGAATCACAGTATCTGAGTTATTCCAATGTAATAATAAAGAATGGAATAACGAAGTTCTTTTTATGAATACGAAAGAAATAATACCCCTTACCTTAGAACAAACTGGATATAGGAGTAGTGAAGTAGCAGAATACTTTTCTTCTTTTTCTCTATAGTTTCTCTCTCTTGAGTTTCAGTGAATTCCTAAGAAATAATGAAGGAATGAGCTTCTATTTATAGGAGAATGGACTGAATAGTAAGTAATTCTTGAACGGTCCAGATTGATTTACTTTTAAATGCATTTTATCCAGTTGGTTTTTACTATAAAATATTCTAATAAAACAAAATCTTTTAAATAAAATTTAATATATTCTATTTATAATCTAATAAAACGAATAACTTTATAAAAGTATTATGTTTTATATAAAAAGATTTTACTATGCAAAATACTATGCAGGCACTATGCAAACACTATGCATAATAAAATATAATATATTCTATTTATAGTCTAATAAAACGAATAACTTTATAAAAGTATTCTATTTTATATAAAAAGATTTTACTATGCAAAATACTATGCATAATAGAATATAATATATTCTATTTATAGTCTAATAAAATAAATAACTTTATAAAAGTATTCTGTTTTATATAAAAAGTTCTACTGTTTTATTACATTAATAATACTAATAAAACAAAACTTCATCATCATTATTATAATTCACACTATTAATCGACCAGGTCATTCCTAGGAAAGAGAGGGCTTTCCAATAAGGATTTCTCCCTATTGGCACGCAATTAGGTGACCAAACCTCTCCTTGGCAGAACTTCTAGACATCGTTAATATTGCAAATAATAATATTAATAATTTCGTCGTCTCAATTATTGATTTAATAATATATAAAATATCGACAATAATTGAATCAATTAACGTGAGATACTATGCAACAATTACTGATGCAATAATTGAACAAAACTGAGTGACTTCTCACGTAAGCATCAATAATCAATACCGTGTGCTACTATGCAACCACGCGTATTCATGTACTTTTAACACCGGGTGTTTCAACAGTTAACGATAAAACTTCCGTCGTTATTTTCATAAAATATTTTTATCGTTTTCTCAATCTGACAATAATTCCATTATGGGGTCCACCAATGATTGTGTCGTCGTACAAATATTCCCTGTTAAAACGAATATTCCCCGACCAATCGAATATTATATAACAACTTGCGTACTTTGTAAAATTTATAAATATTACCCACAACTATAACATTATACCAAATTCATTCCATAATATTCAAAAATTATATTTATAGAAAATTCATCTTTATTCATAAAAGTTGGGGTCTTACAACACCTTTACCCACCAATGAGGAAAACGTGCAACAGGTCGGTAATGTTCCTCCTGTAAACAACACCACTGATCAGACGATGAATGATGGAATATTTAGAAGCTTTTTGCAGTTCATGCAAAATCAGACGAAGGAGACTCGTGTACAAAATACAGGTGGAAATGATAGCAACGCACGGTTTGTCACAAATGACAAGCGATTCAAAGAGTTGGGACCACGAATTCTTGGGAAAGTCGAATCTGATTAAGGCGAGACGCGGGGTCAAGCAAATTACCAAGATATTCGACGTCTTGGGATGCACGGAGAAATGAAGGTTCCATTCACGCGCCTTTATGTTCCGTGTAATGAGGCGATTCTTCGTGGGAATCAGAAGCGTACCCATCCAAACCGCACTCCAAGATGTCTTGGGAAACATTTTAGAATCGTTCAATGACAAGTACTTTCCTCGAAAGTATTCGTATATGAAGGAGGTAGAGTTTATTAGATCCGGAGCGTAATAACATGACGGTGTCCCAATCACGAGGCTAAGTTCGCGAGTTATCTAGGTTTGCACCTCATTTGGTGGAGAATGAGGAACGATGACGCGGATGTTTACGAGAGGTTTGAAACCCGACATACGTTAGTATCTCATTTCTCATAAATTTTCTCTATATTCGGATGTTGTCAATGAGGCTCAATTATTAGAGTGAGATAACGAGTACGTTCAACCGAAAGACCATAACCGGGTCATACCAAGGATGGCAATGATCATCGAACAACGATAACCAAATGGAAAAAGAAAAATGCGGACAAGAGCGGCAACCACTCTGGTGGTAATCATGGCTATGAAAATAGAAGAAGCGAGTCAGGGGGAGATTTTAAAAAGATAAGATTCAACAATGACAATGTGAAGATGTTAGCACCAGCAGCAACTGGTTCTAAGGGAGGAGAACGACCACCGGTCGTATGCTATAAATGTGGAAAAGAGGGGCATATTAGCCCAAACTGCCCATAACAGTTCAAGGTATGTTATAATTGTGGAAAGGAAGGACATATCTCTCGAGATTGTACTGTAGCAAAATCAAGTCCAGCGGGGATGGTGACTCAAAAGGCTGTCCCAGAAAAGTTAAAGTCAACGGTTCCTGGAAAAGCGTTTGTCGTGACTGGTCAAAATGCGAGGAACCCAAACGAGGTGATCACGGGTAAGCTAATTATAAATTCTTGCGAAGTTTATACCTTACTAGATACCGGTGCTACCCATTCATTTATCTCTCCTTCTTGTGCTCAATGTTTAAACTTGACTCCGGAGAAATTAGACTTTGACTTATCTGTGGAGACTCCGTTAGGAGAAACTTTCATCACATCCACTTTTATAAATCTTGTTTGATCCAAGTTGACACCATCATATTACCTATTGATCTTATCTCTTTAAAGATATTTGCATTTGACGTGATTTTAGGGATTAATTGGTTAACTACTCATCATGCCAAAATTGATTATTTTCGTAAGGTTGTTAGTTTTCATATTCCTAACCAACCTATTATGCAAATTCAAGCAATTAAACCACTAAAATCAATCACTGTCATATCAAGCCATAAAGTCAGTCGTTTATTGAAAAATGGATGTCAAGCTTTCTTAGCCCACGTTATGGATTTGAATAAAGATACGTCAGATTTGAATAATATTTCTGTTGTTAGTGAATTTCCTGATGTATTTCCTGAAGAACTTCATGGTCTACCCCCAGAATGTGAAGTTGAATTCTTTATTGACCTTGAACCTGGTACAAAGCCCATTTCTAAAACCCCATATCGAATGGCCCCTATTGAACTTCAGAAGTTAAAGGTCCAACTACAGGAGTTATTGGACATCGGTTTTATTCGTCCTAGTATATCTCCTTGGGGTGCTCCTATTTTATTTGTAAAAAAGAAAGACGGGAGTATGCGACTTTGTATTGACTACCGGGAATTGAACCATGTCACCATCAAGAATAGGTACCCGTTACCTTGTATTGATGACCTGTTTAACCAGTTACACGGAGCACAATTCTTTTCAAAGATCGATCTTCATTCTGGATATCATCACCAAGATTAGAATCAAGATATTCCAAAGACGCCTTGAATCTCGATGACGGCATTATGAATTCTTAGTCATGTCTTTTGGATTGACTAATGCTCTTGCGGCTTTCATGGATATGATGAACCGAGTATTCAAGGAATATTTGGATCAATTCATTTTTGTCTTTATTGATGACATCCTCATATATTCCAAAAGTCATGAAGATCATGAGCACCATTTGAAGCTAGTACTCCAAAGGCTTCGTGAAAACAAGCTTTATACTAAGTTGAAGAAATGCGAGTTCTGGCTTAAGGAAGTAGCATTCCTTGGGCACGTGGTGTCAAAACATGGAGTATCTATTGACCCGGCGAAGATTGAAGCAATACAAAGTTGGGAGCAACCAAAGTCGGTGACCGAAGTACGTAGCTTTCTGGGCTTAGCTGGTTATTATCGGAGATTCGTGGAAGGGTTTTCTCTAATCGCTACTCCATTAACTCAGTTGACTCGGAAGTATACACAATTTGTATGGAGCGAGGAATGTGAAAAGAGTTTTCAAGAGCTCAAGAGGAGACTCATTTCAGCACCTATTCTGACAATACCATCTGGTTCGAATGGATTTTTTATCTACAATGATGCTTCAGGCAAAGGGTTAGGATATGTTCTCATGCAACATGGGAAAGTCATAGCCTATGCCTCGCGATAACTTAAAGAATATGAGAGGAATTATCCTACTCATGATCTAGAGTTGGCAGCAGTCGTTTTCGCGCTAAAGATTTGGAGGCACTATCTATATGGGGAGAAAGTGGAGATATATTCCGATCATAAAAGCCTCAAATATTTCTTCACCCAAAAGGAACTTAACATGCGGCAACGACGTTGGCTCGAGCTGTTGAAAGATTATGACCACACCATTCAATACCATCCTGAAAAAGCGAACGTGGTAGCTGACGCGTTGAGTAGAAGATCATATGCGGGAACGAGTGCAATGTTGTCAACACAAAGGCCCATTTTGTGTGATTTACAAAAGATGAAGATAAAATTCAAGACTCCGAGGACCCATGTGATGATGTCAAGTATACGCATAGAACCGACTTTAATTGAAAAAGTTAAAGTTGCTCAAGCCACAGACCCGGAGCTAATGCGTATGAAGAAGAAGGTACAAGAAGGTGTTATTCCAGAAGCAAGAATCGATTAAGAAGGAATACTTCGAGTCCACTCCAGACTTTGTGTTCCTAACGACTCTGATTTGAAGAACAAGATCATGATGGAGGCACACAATACACCGTTTGTGATCCATCCTGGAAGTACCAAAATATATCATGATCTTCAACATACATTTTGGTGGAACAATATGAAGAGAGAGATTGCAAAGTTTATCTCGAGGTGTTTAACTTGTCAACGTGTAAAGGCAGAACATCAAGTGCCTAAGGGTCCATTGCAACCACTTGAGATTCTGAAATGGAAGTGGGAACACATTACCATGGATTTCGTTACAGGTCTTCCCACGGTTTCTCAAGGCATAAATGCTATTTGGGTTATTATTGATAGATTAACCAAGTCTGCTCATTTCTTGAAGATACGGGAAACTTATTCCCTTGAACATCTTGCTCGTATGTACGTAAATGAGATTATGAGATTGCATGGCATGCCAGTATCCATAGTTTCGGATCGTGGCCCAAGATTTACTTCACGATTTTGTGTTAGCTTGCAAAAAGCTATGGGCGCGGATTTACGATTCAGTTCGGTATACCATCCTCAAATGGACGGACAATCAGAGAGGACTATTCAAACTTTTGAAGATCTATTAAGACTCTGTGTCCTAGACTTCAAAGGGAGTTGGGATAAGTATTTACCATTGGTGGAATTCTCCTACAACAACAGTTATCAGGCAAGTATAGGTGTGGCTCCATTTGAAGCATTATATGGACGAAAGTGTCGCTCTCCGGTATGTTGGAATGAGGTGGGTGAAGCAACATTGTTGGGACCAGATTTGGTACGTATTACTACAGAAAAGATTCAAATGATTCGACATTGTATACAAATGGCACAGGATCGACAAAAGAGTTATGAGGATCTTCATCGAAAGGCCGTGGAATTTAGTATTGGGGATCATGTATTGTTACATGTTGCTCCATGGAAGGGAGTTACAAGATTTGGGAGAAGAGGAAAGCTCAATCCACGATTTATTGGTCCATTTCAGATTCTTGACCGAGTAGGAAATGTGGCCTATAGACTTGCGTTACCTCCAAGTATGTCTCGTGTTCATAATATTTTTCACATATCTGTTATTCGTAAATATGTGAAAGACCCAACCACGTTATTGAGTTAGAACCGCATTTGAGATAGCCAAAGACTTAACGTGACGTAAGAGGTACCGCCAAGATCTTGGATAGGAAGGAGCATGTCATATGCACAAAGGTCATACCACAAGTCAAAGTTTTGTGGAGGAACCATGCTATAGAGAAATGACCGGGAGTTGGAAATGTAAAATGAAAGCGAGGTATCCTCACCTTTTCGAAACACCAGGTACGTACGTCAATTTCGAGGACGAAATTTCATAAGGAGTGGAGGTTGTAAGACCCCAACTTATTATAAATGAAATTTAATTTCCTGTATTTATTATTTTGAAATAGTAAGGGTTGATTTGATTAATGTGGTTAGTTATGGGGAAAATGCGAAAATATTTCAAATAAGCAAGTGGTTATAAAATATTTATTATTGTCGGGGAATATTCGTTTGGTCGTGAAATATTCTTACTATCGGGGAATATTCGTATGCACCAGCCAAAAC
Organism: Panax ginseng; assembly: GCA_020205605.1. Lineage (NCBI taxonomy): Eukaryota > Viridiplantae > Streptophyta > Magnoliopsida > Apiales > Araliaceae > Panax > Panax ginseng. The sequence goes on along the minus strand of CM035144.1, from coordinate 98,196,499 downwards.
CTTATGTGGGCCCCATAACTAAAAAGCGATTGGATGAAAAAAAAAAACGACAAGTATAAGTTGTTGTTACTGAATTATCTTGTTGAAATACTCTGGTGGTTAAAACACAAGAATATTACGGTATTGCACCAATTATTGATTCTTACGTAAGAAGGCACTACTCAATAATTGTTACAGTAATTATTGTTCAATATTTTATTGATTCAATAATTGCTACGTTGATATTTTATATTATTGTTGTTTTAATAATTATCACTACACAGTATCTTCCATTATCAGATCAATAATTCATATTATTTGAATAATATTATTAGATAGCATTATTGGCAATGTCTAGAAAGTTTTATCTAAGGAAAGGTTTGGTTACCTAATTGCGCGCCAGTAAGGAGAAATCCTTATTGGAAATCCCCCTCTTTCCTGGGAACGGTCTGGTTGTCGATATTGTGATTCTGTAATATTATTTGTGAATAATTAATTATTAATTTATATGATAAGAAAAATAATCATTTTATGTGGATATAGATGGAGAAAAATTTTTAATGTGACAATTATTAAAATTGTTATTTTATCTTTTTCGATAAAATAATTTATTTAAATATATTATTATATTATAATAATATAATAATGGTGATATTTTTACAATGAATGTGGGATATATGAATAAATGAGGAGGAAGAGTATTTTATTACTTAAAATATTTAAAACATATTTTGTGTGTTGGTGGACCACATTTCTTGACTAAAATTTGATTATAGCATGTAAAATCGTCCGTATGTGGATTTCAGTCAACTTCTGCTTGGAATTTGGAAAAACTTTCTTCTGCAAAGTTGTAGAGAATTAAATTTACTATGGAATGAACATAAGATTTGAATTTTTCTGATAAAAGGGCTATTTATTATGAATTTCTCTCTCTATAATATCGAGCTTATTCTTGTGAGTATTTTGATACTTTGAGTGTTGCTATACGGTGCAAGATCCCTTCAGCACTATATCTAGTATTCTAGTCAGAAGTACTGTCTTTTCGAGGTAAGGGATGTTATTTTTTTAATAAATGATATTATTTCTTTTAATATCATTATGCCGAAATATTAGTAAGATTTTTCTTGTGAAATTCTTGTATTTTAGTGTCGGATTACTATTCATGTATACGACACTATTCACGAATACGGCACTATTCACAGAAAAATTAAATTTCCATTTTTTTGCCCAAAATATCTATTATGGATACTAGCTTTGATTGTATCCATGTTTTAATCATTCTTGAATTTTACTTCACTATGGTTATTTATGAAGTATTTTTGAACTTGGACTGTTTAAAGTACGAATCCTTATTATTTGTTCTTTTGTTTCACTGGATTCATTTTCTTTAAAATATTTTTCATCATCCTCTGTCCTAAATGATGATATTACTGAATATCTTTGGCCTGTAGTGCAAAAATGGTTGATTTTCTTATGAATATCTTTGGCCTGGTAGTGCAAAGATGTACAGGTGTTGAGATGAACATGGCCAACTGATGAATATCTTTGGCCTGTAGTGCAAAGATGAATATTTGATTCAAGATGTATATTGATTGATGTTACAAGGATAAAATATTGATGATAAACTTTTAAATTCATAGAAGAAAGTAGATTTCATTCTCTATGTAACTCTTCTAATGAATTATTATTTTCACTGCGAATATTGATTTAAAACTTGTTGTCTATTGTATTCTATCATATTTTTCCCTGTTGAGGACTAACGATAATTTGTTCTATGTTATCTTAGTCATAATATTTTTTACTGGGCTAGTTGAGCTCACCCTTTTCCTTTTTGTTCCATTTTTCTTCTCAGGAGGCGAGAATGTAGCGAGTACTAGTCGGGGTATGGAATGAAGGTTCTAGAAAGTCGTTTTAGTAGTCCTCACTATTTTATAAAATAGTGTATCAATAATTATAATGAGGACTTATTTCAGTGTTGATATTGTCTAGAAGAAAATATTTGTTTTTAAACTCATAATTTATATGTTGTATTTTGCTCGATAATTGTATTAATAAAGTTGTAGTTGTTTCTATACCATGTATTTGGCGACTCGGAATGGGTGTTGTATACCATTTTGGGGGCGTCACACAACCTCTTAGAGTGAGCTAAGGGTCAGCTTTGTCCCTGAGGCGCTTTCCAGATGAAGTACTTTAGGAATAGTTTGCACTGATATCTCATTTGACCTTTTCTAGTGAGGAGATCCTCTTCCAACTTTAGACAATTACATTTGCTGTAATCGTGGTGTCCTCTTGCTCTTATACTATGATCAAATGTTTGATCGTAGGTGCTCCACAATTTTGAGTTGGGTGGCTGATAGGTTATCAGTAGTACGTTTCGAGACGTTCCTACTGACTATGGATCTTCATTTGGTTCATTAACCACAAAGTTTTGGGACTCTGTAGCTGGTACATTGCTTCATGGAATATCTCTGTGCTGTTGTCCCTTCAATGAGGTGTGATTTCCTTTTCTTCATGTGAATTAGGAGGTATCCTTGCATGGTTCTTTCAGGCTAGAATCACTACTGACAATTGAATCTGTTTGCACCGTAGACATTTATATCTCTAGGACTGATCACTCTACGATCCTTTGACAATACTACGATCGTAGTCTACTTTGTTAGCTTGAACTTATGAAGTTATGCTTTCATAATGCGTTCCTCATGTTTGATGCTCGATGATCTTCTGATGTGAGCTTCCTTGAGGATAAGCTTTGCATGCTTAAGCATCTAAGACCCTTTTTCATCTTTGGTTGAATGGCCTGCTTTCATATAAAGGTTAGCAGCTATTTGAGCTTTATTTAGATTGGCTCAGCAGATCTTCAAGGACAGACTTTGACATATAGGAGTTTTATCAGAATTATTTCTGAACAGTCCTAAGCCTTCTACTGGTTGAATCTTCTTGACTGAAGTCTTTTCCTTTAGTATTCCTTAGTGTGGCCAGATAGACCAAGTACCTGCAGGTTATAAATTTCTATTTTTGGTACCCATGGTTAAATAGGTCCTGCTTGGTTAGTTTTCTAAACCCCTGTTCCTCATATATTTGGATAATCATCATATTGATCACCAACAGTTATATTCATGTATGTAACTAATTTAGATACTATATTTTGAGATGCATGATGGTGAGTGTGTGTGAGATTTTCTATTTTAATAAAACACTCTTTTTTTTTGATGGTTTCATCATTTGCTAGGTTATGTTCACAGGGTTTAAATGTTCACAGAGTGAAAATCAACTCTACAATTTATTTTTATCTGGTTGATTCATAGAGGTGATCAGTTTCTACGAATCTTCAAGATGCTCTTATAGAACTGATCTTATTATGTGTGTTATTAAACACTTAGACCATAGGTTGTACACACATATTAACCCACAACAAAGATTACTTCACATACAAATATTTTAATCTTGTGATGCTATTATGACCCATTTCAGATTTCTTTCAAGATGTCATCTTCAAGCTAAAGCTTGGATGGAGAGAAAGTTTATAGGCATTTGAGTTTCCACCTTCAAAGTACTTTCTCTCTTCACCTATTTAGGTAAATTATGATTCCTTAAAAGAATACTGCTATAGTTCATAAGAAGGTGCAATCATGATGTACATATTTGTATATGAGGAACCGTACCTTTTTACTATCAGTTTCTTAACAGTTATTTATCTAAGATATACTGAGTTTAGGCATTGATGTGCATAGTTTCTCAATTTTTCCTAACAGCTAGCTGTTCCAGCTGACCTTCAATTAATCAGTCGTGGTCTTGAAGATACAAGCTAAGAGAGTATCAACATCTTTAGTTCTTTGACATCTTTGAGTTCACAAGATTTACATCCAGCTGCAGGTTGGCCAGACACATGTTTGAGAAGTTCTTCTTTCTTCTCTGGATAAGCATTACTTAGCATGTATGACCCTTTCATTTTTTTTCAGGCTGGTGGATGTTTGATTCTTTTCTGTTGATGTCTCTTCAGCTTTTTAGCCTGGTCTTCAGGCTATAAGATTGACCACAAGCAAGGATTGGTCTTGTTGATATGGCAATCAAGAACATGGACTAGTCTGAACAGCTTCAGGTATATATGCACATTTACATGTACACAATATTTCCAACATGTGAGTTTATCTGCATATAACAAGTGACTTACTACTAAACTAAGTTTAGAACAATGTTTGTGCCTAGGATCAGACTCAAAGCGATTAGCTTTTGAATATAGCATGAGAACCTGCTCTGATACCAATTATTAGTTCCCAGTAGGCACAATAGATCTAGAAGGGGGGGTTGAATAGATCCTTTTAATTTCAAATACTTTTTTGATTTATTTTATATTGCTAATAGTTTAGCATATGACAAACGCAAGAATCTTTTCAAGCACAACGGAATAAGTAAAAGATCACCTTCATTGATATATTCATAATCATACATTGTTCGTAGAGTTAATTCAGTGGTAAGTAGTTAAAACATACATAGCAGTTATAGCAGTTAATGTACATAATGTAAATGATATAAAATAAAAGACACAAAGGGTTTTTAAGTGGTTCAGAGACTTAAGCTCATAATCTACTCTTCTGCTTTCAACTAGCAGGATTTCCACTAAGAAAGGGCAGCACCCTGAATCACTAAGATTCCTTCAAGGTCAGTAGCCTTGGGACTTCATTTCACTAAGAACTCTTCAAGGCCAGCAGCCTTGGAACTTCTCTAGTTCCCTAGGAACTCTTCAAACCCATCAGGCTTGGAAACTTCATTTAGTCCCTTCGAACAAGGACCTCTCAGGCCCTAGCTTCTTATTGTTATAGTTTTTGATGTTGTTGGTGCTGAGCTGCTAAGATGTCATTAAGCTCTGAACATCTTTTGTACTTAGCAGCTTGGTGTGGTCCTCTTTGCATTCTACTTTGAGTCTGTACCACATCTTCTTTGGTGCAGCTGATCTTTATTCTTTTCTGCTCATCTTCATTTGATGTCAGCTGTGCACCATCACCATCTGGATTTGCTAAGTCCCTGAGCTTTTGGTAGACTTCGTCTGGCACTTCATAATCCCTGAACCCTTCTTGAAGGTTTTGTAGACATGGTTCTGCACTTGTTCAGTTTCAACTTTAGGTTCATGGTGATTCGTAGAGTGGCTCTCCTGATCTTTTCTGTACTCTGCCACTTTTCTGAATGTTATCTCCTTGGCCTTCTCGGCTCTCAGCTTGGCTGCCATCTTCAGTGGTATTCTCATCTTTGTTAAGTGAAGCTCTAATCTGTTTAAGTCCTTCTTCAAAGCTGTTTCACTTCCACCTTGGTAGTCTCACTATAACTGAGACTTGTTCTGTTAATCTTTGGTAGAACTCGAAGAGTCAACAATAGCATCCCTAATAACTCAACGATTCTGTAACTTAGCAATCATCAGCAACCCTTGATTTTTGAAGCTCTGTTGATTTATACTACTTCCTAATCTTTCCGTTGGAAGGTAGCTGTTGAAAGCTATTCAAATTGCTTCACAGATCTCGAGTTATTTGATGCATACTGCAGATGTGACATGACATCTTTTTCTGACTTCCTGACACTGTAGTCTACTGTTTCACCTACCCCGTCAGATGTGTTACTTTGATGTCTCGGCCAGGTTGATGACTTTATTTCCTCTTTCTGATTTCTTGATCATAGGTTGTCCTTGCATCGATGCTCCCAATAAGCTTTTGTCTGAATGCCAACCTTCAGATTGAACCGTTGCCAATGCTTCAATCCTCAGTTGTTCGAACTCAACGATTCTGATGCACTTCTTCGCGGACTTGATCGTAATGTCTTATTGACTGATGCTTATTGACATGTAGAGTCAACACTATGATCTTGAAGAGTGTTCACTTGATCTTTAGTGAAGAACAACTCTTCTTTCTTTTGCACAGTGCTTCAACACTTCTTTTTACCTCGACTGCTCTAAGACACTGATGGCTTGATTCCTTGCTCTGGCCCCTTCTGAATAACAAGACACTTTAGATTTGTGGCGTGTCCAGCTCGCTTTTTCCTTATGATCTCCCGTTCACTTATCATCAATGGATTGACCCAATGGTTAATCACTTTAGCCTTGTTCTTCAGAGGCTGACCAGTATCTTTATGTATACTCCATCAGTTCCTTCTTCGTTTGGAAAACACTACAATCCTGGTTACTTCCAAGATCGTTGTCATCTTTTCACTTGACAGTTACTGCACATGCTGACTTTCCTTAGTCATGCTACTGAAGTCTTCTTATGATCATCTTGTGGAAGACTTCATCTTGAATGGCTTTACAATTCAATCTAGATATTGATTGGGTTGATTCTTAGATCTTCTATTAGCTTGCATACCATTCGCTGAGTGCTTTCTGGCTTCCTTCTTGTGAGATGTATCAGTACCAACCAGAGGCTTCATTCCTTTGGATATTCTGGGAGTGCTCAATTGTTGAGAATCGTGTTTGCTCTACGATCCTACCTTGGCTTTGTGAGTACATATGTTGAGGTATTAGCTCTGCACTCTACGATTCAGCTTTGACTGTGCAGACACTACGACTCCGAGATCCGATCTTAACACTACGATTTCTGTCATTGTGCTTGTTGTCTTCATCTGATCTTGTTCGACTACGATCTCTACTTTGATACGATCAGTAGACTCTATAACTCTTAGTGTAGTCTATGATCCTATTCTCGGCTATTAGTAGACTCTACGACTCCGAGTGTAGTCTACGATTCTTGACTTGGCTTTGGCAGATGCTCGGTCGGCTCGTAGGCAGGCTGTCTCTATGATTCTGAACATAACTTCCTCAGTAGACTATGGATATGAGGAAGTGCTACTTGACACACTACGATCCTTTCTCGTCTCTCCTGGCAGTCTACGAACTCTGAGATCTACTATCTTGCAGACTACAATTCTGTCTTGATAGTTCTCGAGTTTTCCTTGACTCTCTGGCGGATCACGATTTACAGTGCGGTTTTCGATGATCGCATCAAATTTATCTTTTATATCATACAATCAACTTAACATGCTTGATCATTCTATGTTTATAGTCCTTGTACATCATTTCTTTTTAAGGACTTTACAAAGCTGTTTTGCTTATGTAGGATCAACCTAACATATTTGATCAATTCATTCTAAGTCCTTTTTACATGTGTTTCTATAATCTATCAGAGGACTTTACAGCTTTTCTTAATGCAAGCATACTTGCATATTCATTCATATATATATATATATATCATAATCAAATCATATATAAATAGGAATATCATTCATATGTTTATTCCTTACAAAACTCATAAAACACCTTATGAATTATGAAAAGGTCATAAACCTTGCTATAAATACTTAAGAGCGTGGGGGTGTCTAGCAAAGGTAATGGTTCCTAAACCTAAAAAGGTAAAGATAGGACCAAAAACAATTGACTGTGTATGTAAGACCCCGAATTTTATGAAATAAAATTATTCAATTTTTCTTATAATTATTATTCAGTAAATGGTTAAATTGATAAAAAGTAAAGTTAAGGGTGACATATATAAATTTTTCAAAATAAGCAAGTGGTTATAAAATATTCATTGTTGTCGGGGAATATTCGTTTGGTCGTGAAATATTCTTGTTGTCGGAGAATATTCATACGACGGTGCAGCCATTTGTGGGCCCCATAATGTAATAATAAGCTTGATGAAGAAAAAAACGACAAGTTTGAGTTTTTATAAATAATCTGCGTGGTTATTACAGCTTAACAATTGTTGGAATACACGTGGTTAAAATACAAGAATACTGCGTGGTTGCATAAAGATAGCACACAAGATGTTGCACAATATTTTTGAATTATTGATTCTTACGTAAGAAGACACTACTCAATAATTGTTACATTAATTACTGTTCAATATTTTATTTTATTGATTCAATAATTGCTGCGTTGATATTTTATATTATTGTTGTTTCAATAATTGTCACCGCACAAAGATTTTCCATTATCGGATCAATAATTCATATTATTTGAATAATATTATTAGATAACATTATTGGCAATGTCTAGAAAGTTCTATCAAGGAGAGGTTTGGTCACCTAATTACGGCCAAGAAGGAGAAATCCTTATCTGAAAGCCCCTCTTCCCGAACTACTGGTTGTTTGTAATAATGTGATTCTATAATATTATTTGTGAATAATTAATTATTGATTTATATGTTAAGGAAATATTTATTCGATGTGGATATAAATGATGGATTTATTTATTTTATGTGGTTATAAATGAAGGAATTAATGTTGAAGTGTTTTATCAGTATTTTGTCGGATTGGAGGTATTAAAAGATTAAATCGGTATTCTTAAAGCTCTATTGGGTGAGTTATAATTTTAATCCGGTTGTTGGATCGTTGTGATTTTTGGATATGTTATATATATATATAAGTTGAGTATATGTCCACAAATTAAAAATTAACGTATGATTTGTTACGAATTTTAAGAGGTGTTAAAAATCATCCGTTTGTGAGTTTTGGATATTTTCTGTCTGGAATTTGAAAAAAATTAAAGCTAAGGAGTTGTAGAGAATTCAATTTCGTGTGGAATGGACATAAAATTCATATTTTTCTGATAAACGAGCTATTTTTATGAATTATTAAAGTTTCAAAAAATAAAATAATTTTTATTAAAATTGAGTGGGACCCACTTTTGTTGTTTAAAACATGTGGGCTGCTATTTTTTTGTTCCAAGATGGCTGGCATGCTTTGATTCAAATGGTTAGTGCGAAGAATTGAAGAAAAGAAAAGTTAATATTTTATTAATTTAGTCTCCTTTGGCGTTCTAGCATTTTCCTATAAATAGGTGCTTATGTTAGAATTGAAAATCATACCAGAAACATAAGTTTTCTCTCTTTATATTATCGAGCTTATTTTTTTGAGTATTTAAAAAACTTTGAGAGTTTCTAATCAGTGTAAGTTTCCTTCGGCTTTACATCCGATATTCCGGTCAGAAATACTACTCTTTTGAGGTAAGGGATTTTTAAGGGTTGTTATATTTTTCATGTTTCTTAATTTTTCCAACCTTCAAAAATTCTGAAAAAATTTGAAATTATAATTTGATGAATTTCCTAGATTGTGTCCAAAAATGGCGATTTTTGGATGTATAGATTATGAGTTATGGATTTTATGAGAAAAGACTATTTTAAAAGTAAACCCTTATAACTCCTTGTGATTAACTCTAAAATTAGTGAAATTTTTATTGGGAGTACATCTATATAACATCAGTATATTTTGTAAATTTCGGAATTTTTGGACAAAAGTATAATTTATGATGAATGTCTAAATATTCGGTAGTTTTGGCCATGTGAAAAATAGTAAATGAATTTTAAAAATTTTGAGAAAAATATATGTTCAATATGGGACTATGTTATGCTAAATTCCAGAAAAGAAAATTTGTTTGTACTAATTTGGTATTTTTCATGAAAATAGACTAGTTATGAGTAAATGAATTAAATATGTTATGTGAAGTAACAAAATTGGAAAATAGGATTTTATGGTTTGAGAATCCTATATGAGGTATATGTAGATTTGTGATGAGATTTTTGGTTATTGGTGATGAAATCTTATGAGTTTGGCATTTTAGGATGATTAAAATTAATAAAGTGTAAACAATTAAATAAATTATTTATAAGTTTAAGAAATAATTAAAATATTGTTTTAATATTGATAATATTAGATTATGAAATTATTAAGTGATTTATAACATTTGGATTAAGGTGTTATAAATATTGATATGGATTTTATTATGAAAGTTTATCTTTTTATGTCAGGGTTACTATACATGAATTACTATTCATGAGTTACTATTCACGAGTTACCATTCACGACAAGATTGGTTTCTTTTTCTGACCAAATTATCATTGATTTATGAATCTTACTCTTGAAATTAAATGCAGTTGTTGATCATATTATTTTTATTATCATATATAACATTTTTATAATTTCGATGATGAAATTTCTCTTTGACTTAAGTGTTGGTGTGATCGTGACTATGAGTTCTCTTTAGCCAGTAGTACAAAGATGAATTGTTCACTGGTATGATCATGGCCATTGAATTTACAATTGAATATTTTTAGCTTAAGTACAAAGGTGAATTTATCAACATGATTATAATTATGGTTTATATAAATTCTGAAATGATTATGTATTTCTTTGAGATATGAATATCTTTGGCCCGTAGTGCAAATATGTCCTGTTGTTGAATATCTTTGGCCTGTAGTGCAAAGATGAACTGTTGATGAATATCTTTGGCCCGTAGTGTAAAGATGAACTTATTAGTATGATTATGAACAGGAACTGTGATTAGAGTGTTGCCGGGTCTAACTGTGACTATAATAGGGTGAGGTGAACCCAACTTTGGAATGGTGTTTTGCCACTATCATACAAGATGTCTAATGACATACAATCTCGTGTTATCATAAGATAGGGTTGTGCACATCCACTTTTTGAGTATATCTACGAGTACTACCTATATGATCTCGAAGTTTGGTTGAAACATAACGTTCAATTGCAGACGGTGGAGATAGTTATATGTCAAGAGAAGACTCACCATTGGAAGGAACATGATAGTAATCTTCTCGTTTTTCTTTGGGGTCTATTGGATCAACCAAGGATAATTCTCTGGACATATGATATCTATCATAACTTAGATTCATGGCCTCCTATGTACGAAGGTTTCCTTGAGCACTTCCCAAAGATTTTAATTTCTAAAACAGTTATTGACTGTACCTTTATGTAAGGTATCACTGTGAGGTGATGTCCACGGTTGGGACATGAGCCACAGTTGGTATATATTTATATCAAAACTCACAGCATATGTGTTGTTGCAGTAATAAAGTTGTAGTTGTTTTCTGTACCATGTATTTGGCGACTCAGAATAGGTTGGATGGATTAGACCTTTTTTGGGGGCGTCACAGTTGGTATCAGAGCTTAGGGATATGATCTCTGGCGAAGATCCGGGATTAGAACTAGGAAAGGAGAGACGAGTAATATCCTTCGCTAGTGTGTGTCCTACCTAAGTTGAATTTTTTTACTTAAGTTGACAAATTGTGATATGTCAATTAACCTTTGTTTTGAAGCTGTATTCTAGAATGATATCTGAAATACAGGAGATGAGCAATGGGAAAATCATTAGGACAGGAAAGATGAAATCTGAAATGAAAGCAAGGTATTCTTAACTCTTTCAAATACCAGGTACGTAAATTTCGGGGACGAAATTTTATAAGGAGAGGAGATTGTAAGACCCCGAATTTTATGAAATAAAAGTATTCAATTTTTCTTATAATTATTATTCAGTAAATGGTTAAATTGATAAAAAGTAAAGTTAAGGGTGACATATATAAATTTTTCAAAATAAGCAAGTGGTTATAAAATATTCATTGTTGTCGGGGAATATTCGTTTGGTCGTGAAATATTCTTGTTGTCTGAGAATATTCATACGACGACGCATGTACCATTTATGGGCCCCATAATGTAATAATCTGCCGGATGAAGAAAAACGCACAAGTTTGAGTTTTTATAAATAATCACTGCGTAGTTATTACTGCTTAACATTGTTGAATACACAGTGGTTAAAATACGATACGCGTGGTTGCACAAGAAAAGAAGCATACGGTATTGCATGATTTTTTTGAATTATTGATTCATACGTAAGAAGACACTACTCAATAATTGTTACATTAATTACTATTCAATATTTTATTTTATTGATTCAATAATTGCTGCGTTGATATTTTATATTATTGTTGTTTCAATAATTGTCACTGCACAGTATTTCCCATTATTAGATCAATAATTCATATTATTTCAATAATATTATTAGATAACATTATTGGCAATGTCTAGAAAGTTCTGTCAATGAGAGGTTTGGTCACCTAATTGCGCGCCAGTAAGGAGAAATCCTTATCGGAAAGCCCCCTCTTTCCTGAGAACGGCCTGGTTGCCATAATTGTGATTCTATAATATTATTTGTGAATAATTAATTATTGATTTATATGATAAGAAAATATTTATTTGATGTGGATATAAATGATGGATTTATTTATTTTATGTGGTTATAAATGAAGGAATTAATGTTGAAGTGTTTTATCAGTATTTTGTCGGATTGGAGGTATTAAAAGATCAAATCGGTGTTCTTAAAGCTTTATTGCGTGAGTTATAATTTTAATCCGGCCGTTGGATCCTTGTGATTTTTGGATATGTTATACATATATAAGTTGAGTATATGTCCACAAATTAAAAATTAACGTATGATTTGTTACGAATTTTAAGAGGTGTTAAAAATCATCCGTTTGTGAGTTTCGGATGTTTTTTGTCTGGACTTTGGAAAAACTTAAAGCTATAAAGTTGTAGAGAATTTGATTTCGTGTGGAATGGACATAAAATTTGTATTTTTCTGATAAACGGGCTATTTTCTATGAATTATTAAAGTTTCAAAAAATAAAATAATTTTTATTAAAATTGGGTGGGACCCACTTTTGTTGTTTAAAACATGTGGGCTGCTATTTTCTTGTTCCAAGATGGCTGGTATGCTTTGATTCAAATGGTTGGTGCATAGAATTGAAGAAAAGAAAATTTAATATTTTATTAATTTATTCTCTTTTGGCGTTCTAGCATTTTTCTATAAATAGGTGCTTATGTTAGAATTGAAAATCATACCAGAAACATAAGTTTTTTCTCTCTATATTATCGAGCGTAATTTGTGAGTATTTAAAAACTTTTAGAGTTTCTAATCAGTGCAAGTTTCCTTCGGCTTTACAACCGATATTCCAGTCAGAAATACTGCTCTTTTGAGGTAAGGGATTTTTAAGGGTTGTTATGTTTTTCATGTTTCGTAATTTTTCCGACCTTCAAATATTCTAGAAAAATTTGAAATGATAATTTGATGAGTTTCCTATATTGTGTCCAAAAATGGCGATTTTTGGATGTATAGATTAGGAGTTATGGATTTTATGAGAAAAGACTATTTTAAAAGTAAATCATTATAACTCTTTGTGATTAACTCCAAAATTAGTAAAAATTTTATTGGGAGTACATCTATATAACATCAGTATATTCTGTAAATTTCGGAATTTTTGGAAAAAAGTACAATTTATGATAAATGTCTAAATATTCGGCAGTTTTGGCCATGTGAAAAATAGTAAATGAATTTTAAAAATTCCGAGAAAAATATATGTTCAATATGGGACTATGTTCTGCTAAATCCCAGAAAAGAAAATTTGTTTGTACTGATTTAATATTTTTCATGAAAATAGACTAGTTATGAGTAAATGAATTAAATATGTTATGTGAAGTAACAAAATTGAAAAATAGGATTTTATGGTTTGAGAATCCTATATGAGGTATATGTAGATTTGTGATGAGATTTTTAGTTATTGGGGATGAAATCTTATGAGTTTGGCATTTTAGGATGATTAAAATTAATAAAGTGTAAACAATTTAAATAAATTATTTATAAGTTTAAGAAATGATTAAAATATTGTTGTAATAATGATAATATTAGATTATGAGATTATTAAGTGATTTGTAACATTTGGATTAAGGTGTTATAAATATTGATATAGATTTTATTGTGAAAGTTTATCTTTTTATGTCGGGGTTATTATACATGAATTACTATTCACGAGTTACTATTCATGAGTTACCATTCACGACAAGATTGGTTTCTTTTTTTGACCAAATTATCGTTGATTTATGAATCTTACTCTTGAAATTAAATGCAGTTGTTGATCATATTATTTTTATTATCATATATAACATTTTTATAATCCCGATGATGAAATTTCTCTTTGACTTAAGTGTAAAGATGGGTAGATTATTGGTGTGATCGTGACTATGAGTTCTCTTTGGCCAGTAGTGCAAAGATGAATTGTTCACTGGTATGATCATGACTATTGAATTTACAATTGAATATTTTTAGCTTAAGTACAAAGGTGAATTTATCAACATGATTATAATTATGGTTTATATAAATTCTGAAATGATTATGTATTTCTTTGAGATATGAATATCTTTGGCCCGTAGTGCAAATATGTCCTGTTGTTGAATATCTTTGGCCTGTAGTGCAAAGATGAACAGTTGATGAATATCTTTGGCCCGTAGTGCAAAGATGAACTTATTAGTATGATTATGAACAGGAACTGTGATTTGATATAACCATGATCTTTGATGTTTCAGGTAAAGATATGTGATGAAAATTATCTTCGTCTTGGATGAGAAGAGGAAATTAGAACTACAATTATGATTATGAGTTATTCACATGACTGTGAACAAGATCTGTTGATTAATGTTACAGGGTTAAAATATTGTCGGTGGACTTTTAACATGGAGAAGATAATAGACATTATGGTCTATTTAACTCTTCTAATGGATTGCTCGTTCCGCTGCAACTATGGTTGAAAAGTTTTATCATCTACCATATGTTCTAAATCTCTGATTTATTACTGATGAAGGCTATTGATAATTTAATTATCTTTAGTCATGATTGTGACGCCCCCAAAATAGGTATACATGGTACAGAAACAACTATAGCTTTATTATTACAACAGTAAAACTGTGAGTTTGAATAAAAATATTATCTTCTAGACAATATCTATACTCAAATAAATCCTCATCACATTTATTGATACATTATTTTACAAAATGGTGAGGACTACTAAACAACTCTCTCTAGAACCTTCATTCCATACCCCAGGCTAAATTACTCGCTATATTCTCGCTTCGAGAAGAAAAATAGAACAAAAAGGAAAAGGATGAGCTCAACTAGCCCAGTAAAGAATGTTATGACTAAGATAATATACAACAAATTATCGTTAGTCTTCAACAGGGAAAAATCTAATAGAATACAATAGACAACATGTTTTAAATCAATATTATGCAATGAAATAATAATTCATTAGAAGAGTTAAGTAGAGAATGCAAACTACTATCTTCTATGTATGAATTTAAAAGTTAAATAAATATCTTTTATCCTGTAACATCAATCAATATATATCTGAAGCAAATATTCATCTTTTACTTTCTGAAGGGCCAAAGATATTCATCGATTGGTCATGTTCATCTAAACACATGTTCATCTTTGCACTACGGCCAAAGATATTCATCGAAATCATTCATCTTTGCACTACAGAATAAGATATTCAATAATATCATCATTTAAGACTGAGGATGATGAAAAATATTTTTAAAGAAACGAATCAAATGAAACAAAATGACAAGGATTAAGGATTAAGGATTCATACTTTGTTTTATCCATGTCCAAAAAAATACCTCAAAAATAATCATAGTGGTGTAAAATTCAAGAATGATCAAAACATGGATACAATCAAAGCTAGTAACCATAATAGACATTTTGGACAAAAAGGAAAAATTTTATTTTTCTATTGAATAGTGTAAATGAAAGTCGTGATTCGTGAATAGTCGCCGTATCGTGAATAGTAACTCCTACACAAAAATTTCCAAATTTGATAAAAAGTTCAACCAATATTTTGGCATAATGATATTGAAGAAAATAATACCATTTATTTAAAAGAAATAACATCCTTACCTCAAAATAACCAGATTTACATTTGAATTTGGTTATAAAGTCGATGAAATCCAACACCGTAGTATAGCAACACTCAAAGTATACTCACAAGAATACGCTTCGATAATATAGAGAGAAAAAGAAAAAACTTGTTTACGGTGTGATTTTCAATTCTAACTTAGCCCTCTATTTATAGAAAAATATTAGAAGCATGAAAGGAGACTAAATAATAAAATATTATTATTATTATTTCTCACATTCTACATACCCACCAACCAACTTTGAAAGCCATCACCATCTTTGAATAAATTGGCGTACCACATGTCTAATAAAAGAGTGGGTCCCACTCAATTTTAATAAAATTATTTTATTTTCCGAAACTTCAATAATTCATAGAAAATAGATCGTTTATCAAAAAAATACGAATTTTATGTCCATTCTGTCTGAAATCGAATTCTCTATAACTTTGTAAAAGAAAGCTTTTCCAAATTCTCAACGTAAAAAATATCCGAAATCCACAAATGTATGATTTTTAATACTTCCCTTCCGACAAAATCTTGATAAAACATCTCAAATTAATTCCTTCAATCATAACCACATAAAATAAATAAATCCATCATTTATATCTATTAAATATTTTATTATCATATAAATCAATAATTAATTATTCACAAATAATATTACGTAATCACAATTATGACAACCAGTAGCTTCTCGGAAAGAGGGGCTTTCGATAAGGATTTCTCCTTCTTGGCGCGCAATTAGGTGACCAAATCTCTCCTTAGATAGAACTTTCTAGACATTGCCAATAATGTTATCTGATAATATTATTCACATAATATAAATTATTGATCTGATAATGGAAATACTGTGCAGTGACAACAATAATAAAATAAATATCAACGTAGCAATTATTGAATCAATAAAATAAAATAATGAATGAGCGATAATTCTTTGTAACAATTATTGAGTAGTGCCTTCTTACGCATTTAATCAATAATTCAACAATCTTGTCTTGCAATACCGTGTCTTCTTTATGCGAACCACGCGTATTATTCGTATTTTAACCACCAGGTAACCCAACAGTGTTAACGATAACAATTTACGCTGTTATTTATAAAACTCAATCTTTGTCGTTTTCTTTCATCCAATCGTTTTCCGTTATGGGGCCCATAAATGGCTGCGTCGTCGTACGAATATTCCACGACAGCAAGAATATTCTACGACCAAACGAATATTCCCCGACAAAAAAATGAATATTTTAATAACCACTTGTTTATTTTGCAAAAATTGCACATTTCACCCATAACCAAAGCATTATATTAAATTACCACCTTATTAATCAAGAATAATAATTAGAGGAAATTCGATTTTATTTATAAAAAGTTGGGGTCTTACAACCTCCCCTCCTTATGAAATTTAAGTCCTCGAAATTGGCGTCACGTACACAATGTATCGAAAAGGTGAGGATACCTCATTTTCATTTCTGACTCCAACTCCCACGTCATTTCCTCAATAGCATGGTTCCTCCACAAAATCTTAACTTGTGGTATAATCTTGGTGCATAGGACATGTTCTTTCCTATCCAAGATCTTAACAGGTACCTCTTCGTACGTTAAATCTTCGGCTATCTCGTCTGGTTCTAACGCAATAATGTGGTTCGGATCTTTCACATATTTACGAAGATAGATATATGAAAAACATTATGAACACGAGACATGTTTGGAGGTAACGCGAGTCTATAGGCCACGTTTCCTATTCGGTCAAGAATCTCAAATGGACCAACAAACCTTGGATTGAGCTTTCCTCTTTTTCTAAATCTTGTAACTCCTTTCCATGGAGCAACACGTAACAATACATGATCTCCAATATTAAAATCCACGTCCTTTCTATGAAGATCAGCATAACTCTTTTGTCGATCTTGTGAGGTTTAAATACGTTGTCGAATTATTTGGATCTTTTCTGTAGTCATGCGTACTAATTACGGTCCCAACAACGTTGTTTCTCCCACCTCGTCCCAAAGATATCTGGGAGAAAACGACATTTTCGTCCATACTGGCGCCTCAAATGGAGCCATGCCTATACTTGCTTGATAACTTGTTGTTGTAAGAGAATTCCACCGATGGCAAATACTTATCCCAACTTCCTTTGAAATCTAGAACACGAGTCTTAATTGATCTTCAAGGGTTTGAATAGTCCTCTCTCGATTGTCCGTCTGGTTTGAGGATGGTATCTTTGAAATCAATAAATAAATTAGTGCCCATAGCTTTATGAGCTAACCCAAAATCTTGAAGTGAATCTTGGGTCACGATCCAAAACTATGGATCTTGGCATGCCATGCAATCGCACAATATCATTCACGTCATCTGACGAGCAAGACATTCAGGGAATAAGTTTCTCGTATCGGCAAGAAAAATGAAGCGGACTTGGTTAATCTATCAACAATAACCCAAATCGCATCTATGCCTTGAGAAACCTTGGGAAGACACATGTGAAATCCATTATAATGTGTTCCCACTTCCATTCGGAATCTCAAGTGGTTGCAATGGACCCTTTGGCACTTGATGCTCCGCCTTTACTTGTTGACAAGTTAAACATCTCGAGATAAACTCTGCAATCTCTCTCTTCATATTGTTCCACCAAAATGTATGTCGAATATCATGATACATTTTGGTACTCCCAGGATGGATTGCAAACGGGGTGTTGTGTGCCTCCATCATGATTCTATGCTTCAAGTCAGAATCGTTAGGAACGCAAAGTCTAGAGTTGACTCAAAGTATTCATTCCTCATCGATTCTTGCTTCTGGAATAGCACCTTTTTGCACTTTCTTCTTCATTTGTATATTTGGTCCGTAGCTTGAAAGCGACTTTAACTTTATCAATTAAAGTCGATTCTACTCGTATATTACCATCATCATCATGTGGGACCACAGGTCTTTAATTCTACCTCCATCCTTTGTAAGTCATACAAAATGGGCCTTTGTGTTGACAATATTGCACTCGTACTTTCGCGTATGATCTTCTACTCGATCGTCGACTACTACGTTAAGCTTTTCAAGATGATATTGAATAGTGTGATCGTAATCTTTTAACGACTCCGATAGCGTCGTTCTTGCATGTTGAGTTCTTTTTGGGTGAAGAAATATTTGAGGCTTTTATGATCCGTATAAATCTCCACTTTTTCTCCATACGGAAGTGTCTCCAGTTTTCAACACAAAAAATGATCTGCCATGACTCCGGATCATGAGTAGGATAATTCCTCTCATATTCTTTGAGTTATCGTGAGGCATAGGCTATATGACTTTCCCACGTTGCATGAGAACACATCCTAACCCTTTTCACGAAGCATCATTGTATATAACAAATCCATCCGAACCGGATGGTATTGCGAAACAGTCTTAGAAATGAGTCTCCTCTTGAGCTCTTGAAACTCTTCTCACATTCCTCGCTCCATATGAATTTTGTATCTTTCCGAGTCAATTTGAGTTAGCGGAGTAGCGATTCGAAAAAATCCTTCCACGAATCTCCGATAATAACCAATTAAGCCCGAGAAAAAAACATTACTTGATCACCGACTTCGGTTGCTCCCAACTTTGTATTGCTTCAATCTTCGCCGGGTCAACAGATACTCCTTGTTTTGACACCACGTGCCCAAGGAATGCTACTTCCTCGAGCCAGAACTCGCATTTCTTCAGCTTGGCATAAAGCTTGTGTTCACGAAGTCTTTGTAGTACCAGCTTCAAATGGTGCTCATGATCTTCACGGCTTTTGGAATAGATGAGGATGTCATCAATAAAGACAACAACGAACTGATCCAAATATTCCTTGAATACACGATTCATCATATCCATGAAAGCAGCAGGAGCATTGGTCAATCCAAAAGACATGACTAAGAATTCATAATGCCCGTACCGAGTCCTGAAGGCAGTCTTTGGAATATCCTCAGTTTTAATCTTCAGCTGATGATATCCAGAACGAAGATCGATCTTTGAAAAGAATTGTGCTCCTTGTAACTGGTCGAACAGGTCATCAATGCGAGGTAGCGGATACCTATTCTTGATGGTGACATGGTTCAATTCTCGGTAGTCAATACAAAAATCGCATACTCCGTCTTTCTTCTTTCTGAATAAAACAGGGCACCCCAGGAGATGTACTAGGGCGAATGAAACCGATGTCTAATAACTCCTGTAGTTGGACTTTTAACTCTGAAGTTCAATAGGAGCCATTCGATATGGGGTTTTAGAAATGGGTTTTGTGCGGTTCAAGGTCATAAAGAATTCAACATCACGTTACGGGGGTAAACCGGAAGCTCTTGAAATACATCGAGAATTCTCTAACCACAGAAATATTATTCAAATCTGACTTGTCTTTATTCAAATTCATAACATGGGCTAAGAAGCTTGACATCCGTTTTTTAATAAACGAATAGCTTTGTGGCTTGATATGACGATGGTGATTTTAGTGGTTTAGTGGTTTGAATTAAATATATGACGAGTTGGTTAGGAATATGAAAACTAATAACCTTACGAAAATAATCAATTTTGGCATGATGAGTGGTTAACCAATCAATTCCTAAAATCACATCAAAAGCAAGTATCTTTAAAGAGATAAGATCAACAGGTAATGTGATAGTGCCAACTTGGATCATGCAAGATTTATAAACTATAGATGTAACGAAGGTTTCACCCAACGGAGTTTCAATAGATAAATCAAAATCTAATTTCTCCGAGTCAAGTTTAAGCGTTGAGCACAAGCGGGAGAGATAAAAGAATGGGTAGAACAAAGGTATCTAGTAAGGTATAAACTTCGTAAGAATTCAAGATTAGCTTACCCGTGATCACCTCGTTTGGGTTCCTCAAGTTTTGGCCAGTTACGACAAACGCTCTTCCAGGAACCGCTGATTTTGACTTATCTAGGATAGCCCTTGGAATCACCACTTCCGCTGAACTTGGTTTCGCTATAGAACAATCTCGAGCGATGTGGCCTTCCTTTCCACAGTTGTAACATACCTTGGATTGTTGTGGACAGTTTGGGCTGATATGTCCCTCCTTCCCGCATTTGTAACATCTAACTGGCGGTCGTTCCCCTCCCCTAGAATTTGTTATTGGTGCTGGTGCTACTGCTGATGTCTTCCCGTCGTTGTTGAATCTCCTCTTTAAAATTTCTACTTGACTCACCTCTCTATTATCATATCCACGATTTCCACACAGTGGTTCTGCTTTTGTCCGTATTCTTCCTCCTCATGGGGTTATCATCGTTACGATGATTGTTGTCACCGAAATATGACCACAGTTTGTGGTCCCTCGGTTGAGTATACTCACTATCTCGCTCTAATAATTGAGCCTGTTTACAACATCTTAATAGAGAAAAATTTATGAGAAATGAGATATTGTCGTATCTCTGGGGTTTCAATCCTCTCGAAAACATCCGCGTCATACGTTCCTCATTCTCCACCAAATGAGGTACAAACCTGGATAACTCTGCAAACTTTGCCTCGTACTGAGACACCGTCATGTTGTTTTGTTCCAATCTGATGAACTCCACTTCCTTCATATGACGAACACTTTCAGGAAAGTATTTGTCATTAAATAGTTTCTGAAACGTCTCCCAAGACATGCTGAGTGCGGCTGGATGGAGTACGCTTCACAGACTCCCACCAGTAATCTGCCTCATTACGGAACATAAAGGTGGCGAATGGAACCTTCTGTTCCTCCGTGCATCCCAAGACATCGAATATCTTGGTAATTTGCTTAACCCATGTTTCCGCCATGATCGGATCTGGCTTTCCCTTAAATTTTGGTGGTCCCAACTCTTTGAACTGCTTTGGCTGTGACAACCCGTGAATTGCTATCATTTCCTCCTGTATTTTGAACACGAGTCTCCCTCGTGCGATTTTTGCATGAGCGCAAAAAATCTTCTAAACATCGCATCATTCATCGTTTGCTCGGTAGTGTTGTTTACTGGGAGGAATATTGCCTTCTGATGCACGTTCTCTGGTTTGTGACTAAAGGTGTCTCCACAGGTCTCATACACTCCATTGTCAGCGTTCTCGGTGCCATCTTAAATCTTGCCATAAAACAAGGGTTAATTAAACATGTCACATAATATCCTATATTATGACTGACCAACAAATAAGCTTAGGTAGGACACACTTAGCGAAGGATTTACTCGTCTCTCCCCTCCTAGTTCTATTCCCGATCTCATGGAGAGATCATATCCTAAAGCTCGATACCAACTATGGCGCCCCCCAAAATAGGTATACATCACCCATTACGAGTTGTCGATGCATGAGTACGAAACAACTACTGACTTTATTATTACAACATGGCTGTGAGTTTGAATACAAATATTATCTTCAGACAATATCTATACTCAAATAAATCCTCATCACATTTATTGATACATTATTTTACAAAAATGGTGAGGACTACTAAACAACTCTCTCTAGAACCTTCATTCCATACCCAGGCTAAATACTTTCGCTATATTCTCGCTTCGAGAAGAAAAATAGAACAAAAAGGAAAAGGATGAGCTCAACTAGCCCGATAAAGAATGTTATGACTAAGATAATATACAACAAATTATCGTTAGTCTTCAACGAGGAAAAATCTAATAGAATACAATAGACAACATGTTTTAAATCAATATTATGGCGAAATAATAATTCATTAGAAGAGTTAAGTAGAGAATGCAAACTACTATCTTCTATGTATGAATTTAAAAGTTAAATCGTCTATCTTTTATCCTGTAACATCAATCAATATATATCTGAAGCAAATATTCATCTTTGCACTACTGAGCCAAAGATATTCATCGATTGGTCATGTTCATCTAAACACATGTTCATCTTTTGCACTACGGGCCAAAGATATTCATCGAAATCATTCATCTTTGCACTCTGGGCCAAAGATATTCAATAATATCATCATTTAAGGCGAGGATGATGAAAAATATTTTTAAAAAAACGAATCAAATGAAACAAAATGACAAGGATTAAGGATTAAGGATTCATACTTTGTTTTATCCATGTCCAAAAAAATACCTCAAAAATAATCATAGTGGTGTAAAATTCAAGAATGATCAAAACATGGATACAATCAAAGCTAGTAACCATAATAGACATTTTGGACAAGAAGGAAAAATTTTATTTTTCGGTGAATAGTGTCGTATTCGTGAATAGTGCCGTATACGTGAATAGTGCCGTATACGTGAATAGTAACCCCGACACAAAAAGTTTCAAATTTGATAAAAAGTTCAACCAATATTTTGGCATAATGATATTGAAGAAAATAATGCCATTTGCGAAAGAAATAACATCCCTTACCTCAAAATAACCGTATTTTTGACTGAATTTCGGGTATAAAGCTGACAGAAACTAGCATCGTATAGCAACACTCAAAGTATACTCACAAGAATACGCTCGATAATAAAGAGAGAGAAAGAGAGAAAACTTGTTTCTGATGTGATTTTCAATTCTAACTTAGCCCTCTATTTATAGGAAAATATTAGAACGCCAAAGGAGACTAAATAATAAAATATTATTATTATTATTTCTCACATTCTACGCATGCCACCAACCAACTTTGAAAGCCATCAGCCATCTTTGAATAAATTGGCAGCCCACATGTCTAATAAAAGAGTGGGTCCCACTCAATTTTAATAAAATCATTTTATTTTCCAAACTTCAATAATTCATAAAAAATAGACCGTTTATCGAAAAATACGAATTTTATATCCATTACTTTTGAAATCGAATTCTCTATAACTTTGTAAAAAAGCTTTTCCAAATTCTCAACGAGAAAATATCCGAAATCCACAAGCAGATGATTTTTAATACTTCCCTTCCGAAAAATAATCGATAAAACATCTCAAAGATTAATTCCTTCAATCATAACCACATAAAATAAATAAATCCATCATTTATGTCTAATAAATATTTTATTATCATATAAATCAATAATTAATTATTCATAAATAATATTACAGAATCACAATTATGACAACCAGGTAGTTCGTGAAGAGGGGGCTTTCGATAAGGATTCTCCTTCTTGGCGGCGCAATTAGGTGACCAAACCTCTCCTTAGACAGAACTTTCTAGACATTGCCAATAATGTTATCTGATAATATTATTCACATAATATGAATTATTGATCTGATAATGGAAATATTGTGCAGTGACAACAATAATAATATAAATATCAACGCAGCAATTATTGAATCAATAAAATAAAATAATGAACAGTAATTACTGTAACAATTATTGAGTAGTGCCTTCTTACGTACGAATCAATAATTCAACAATACTGTGCAATACCGGTAATCTTCTTTGTGCAACCACGCATATTCTTGTATTTTAACCACCGGTAACCCAATGATGTTAATTCGGTAACAAATTACTGCCAGATTATTTATAAAACTCAATCTTTGTCGTTTTCTTTCATCCAATCGTTTTCCGTTATGGGGCCCACAAATGGCTGCGCCGTCGTACGAATATTCCCCGACAGCAAGAATATTCTACGACCAAACGAATATTCCCCGACAAAAAATGAATATTTTAATAACCACTTGTTTATTTTGCAAAAATTGCACATTTCACCCATAACCAAAGCATTATATCAAATTACCACCTTATTAATCAATAATAATAATTAGAGGAAATTCGATTTTATTTATAAAAAGTTGGGGTCTTACAATGATATTCTTTACTGAGCTAGTTGTGCTCACCCTTTTGCTTCACAACTTCTTTCAGGTAATAAGAGTGTTCTTAAGGTTGAAGGGGATAACGAGGGAATAGAATCGGTGGTTCTATAATTTGTTGAGGTTCTCCCTAAATAGTATGAAAATAATTTTATTGAGAACTTTAGATGAGTGTGTCGTATTGTATACGTCATTTGATATTTAATTTTGGTGAATCGAATAGGGTGAGGTGAACCCAACTTTGGAAGGGTGTTTTGCCACTATCATACAAGATGTTTAATGACATACAACCTCGTGTTATCATAAGACGGGGTTGTGCACATCCACTTCTTTGAGTATATCTACTGAGCACTACCTATATGATCTCGAGTTTGGTTGAAACATAACGTTCAATTGCAGACGGTGGAGATAGTTATATGTCAAGAGAAGACTCACCATTGGAAGGACACATGATAGTAATCTTCTCGTTTTTCTTTGGGGTCTATTGGATCAACCAAGGATAATTCTCTGGACATATGATATCTATCATAACTTAGATTCATGGCCTCCTATGTACAAAGGTTTTCTTGAGCACTTCCCAAAGATTTTAATTTCTAAAACAGTTATTAATTGTACCTTTATGTAAGGTATCACTGTGAGGTGTTGTCCACGGTTGGGACATGAGTCACGGTTGGTATATATTTGTATCAAAACTCACAGCATATATGTTGTTGTAGTAATAAAGTTATAGTTATTTTCTGTACCATGTATTTGGCGACTCAGAATAGGTTGGATGGATTGAACCTATTTTGGGGGCATCACAGTGTATTCATTGGTTATGCAAATAACAGTAGTGTTTATCGCTTTCTTGTTCATAAATCTGAAATTGCTAATATTCATGTTAATACATTTATTAAATCAAGAGATGCATCATTCTTTGAGAATATTTTCCCATATAATATAAATAAAGATTCAAATTCAAATAAAAGACCTTTGGATGCTACTAGTAATAATCCTGAAAATATAGACAAAGAGTCTGTAGTGGATGAACCCAGACGTAGCAAAAGGGCAAGGACTTCAAAGTCTTTTGGTCCGGACTTTCTAACATTTTTGTTAGAAAACAATCCTCAAATGTACAAGGAAGCAATATCCTCTCCAGATGCTTCTCATTGGAAAGAACCAATTAATAGTGAAATTGAGTCCATTATGCAAAATCATACATGGAAATTGGTGGACCTTTCAGCTATTTCCAAACCCTTAGGATATAAATGGATCTTCAAAAAGAAGATGAAAGTTGATGGTTCAATTGATAAATATAAAGTAAGACTTGTTGTTAAAGGCTATAGACAAAAGGAAGGATTGGATTATTTCGACACTTATTCACCAGTTACAAGAATTACATCTATTCGAATGCTAATAGTAATAACATCTTTAAATAGACTTTAAATACATCAAATGGATGTAAAGACTGCATTTTTAAATGGTGAATTAGATGAAGAAATATATATGGAACAACCTGAAGGTTTCATTGCTCCTAGACAAGAGAGGAAGGTATGCAAACTTGTTAAATCCTTATATGGATTGAAACAAGCACCAAAACAATGGCATGAGAAATTTGATAATGTTATGTTATCAAATGAATTTAACATCAATGAGTGTGACAAATGTGTTTATGTCAAAAGCACTTAAAAGGAATATGTCATTGTTTGACTTTATGTGGATGATGTGTTAATCATGAGTAGCAACAATGAAGTTATCAACTCAACCAAACGTATGTTGTCAAATAGATTTGATATGAAAGACTTGGGGGTTGCTGATATAATATTAGGAATCAAGATCTCCAGAACCTCTGATGGAATTATATTATCTCAAACTCATTACATTAAAAAATTACTTGAAAAATTTAATAAGTATAATATAATTCTAAATAAGACCCTAGTTGATATAAATCTTTATTTAGCCAAAAATGAAGGTGATAACATATCTCAACTAGAATATTCTAGTATAATAAGCAGTTTAATGTATGTCATGAATCTGATTAGACCGGAATATAGCTTATTATGGTAAGTAAGCTAAGTCGAAGATATGAGTAATCCGTAAAGATCCTTTGGAAAGCTATTTTGAGAGTTTTGGGATATTTAAAACATACTCAAAATTATGGACTGCACTATACAAGATATCCAACAATATTGGAAGGATATAGTGATGCTAATTGGATATCTGATAATAAAAACTCGAAATCCACAAGTGGATATGTCTTTACCCTTGGAGGTGCAGCGGTATCTTGGAAATCCTCAAAACAAACGTGTATTGCAAGGTCTACAATGGAATCAGAGTTCATTGCGTTAGACAAAGCTGGAGAAGAAGCAGAGTGGCTTCATAATTTCTTAGAGGATATTCCAAATTGGTCAAGACACATGCAATTATATATGTATACACTGTGATAGCCAATCAGCAATTAGAAGAGCACAGAGTCATTTATATAACGGTAAGTCACGCCATATACAACGAAGACATAATACCGTTAGACAATTGCTCTCAAACGGAATTATCTCAATTGACTGTATAAAGTCAAAAGATAATATTGCGGATCTGCTTACAAAAGGTTTAACAAGAGAGCAAGTGAAAAGTTCATCGAAGGGAATGGTTTTAAAGCCTATTGTTTAAATAAGAGTCGTCATAGTGGCAACCCAACCTAGCTGACTGGATATCCCAAGATCTAGGTTCAATGGGCAAACCGAACTATGTAGTACTCAGTAAAGCACTGAGGAGATATTTACTCCTAACCATTCCTATATTAAAACAATGCACATCTGTCGCGAGAATCAGGATAAGTTACACTTTTAATGACTTTATATCTTAAAATACGTTCAAGTGGGGTATTACAAGATACTCTTGATAGAAGTCACCTACGTGAGTAAGAAGGGGGCCACTTTTATGAGAATTTGAAGACTGAATTTTCTAATATACTCACAGAACCAAGAGGTGTTTCAAGGCCAAAATGAACACAAATGTGAGAACCAACTATGTCTGAAGAGATATTTTGTGAATTATATTGTCTAGGTTTACATAAAAAACTGACAGTTCAAAGACATCAAGTCTACTGATTAGCTGAGTAAATCCGATAGAATTTACTAGGGCAAGTTCAAAGCCACTAGGCTACTTAACCCGATGAAGTATCTTTTCTTATGTACTCGAACTAGTGTCTGCATATTCATAACATTTTTATTTATTTTATTTTATTTTCTCCATGTTGTAAAGCCGATTTTATATTCATATGGGGGATTGTTGGAAATGGGTTTGACAAAATAAATATTAAAGCATTTTGAGGCTTAATTTAATGTGGGACCCACACTCCGAAAATGTCGGGTCCATGCACCAATACGTTCTCCTCCGCGAGGAGTATAACGTGGTATATTTATGTGTTCAAATCCATTAAGAATTGAATGAGAAAATTGACTCCAAAGTCACCTACTTGAAATATTGAAAATTATAAAAGTCCCACACAGGGCATTAGAGGAAAAAAATGAAGAATTTATATATGGGATGTTTGCTCAATGGGAAGGGCCCTAAAGGGCACCCCACTTTTGTGGAAGGGGGAAGACCTAGCCAAGGCTTGGTTCAAACTCATATACAAGTTCTTAGTCCGTCCGGTCGGACGGTAGGGGGATATATAATATTTTTGGACAAAATCTGTTTAATATATTATCAGATTTTGTTTAAGTTATTATCGATACTACGTAGTTTTGACAAACGGTTTGCGCGCCAACGGTAATATCTCAACTGATAAACCGCGTAATTATTCTATAAATTAATCTATCTGGGCGCGCATTAAGAATATAAAAAATTTTCCCTGCTCTGCTTTCTTCGTTTGGTTCTTTCCCCGCCTCACGTAAAAAGCAGCCTCCTTCTCTGCAAGTCTAGATAAACATTGTGCAGTAAGGTTTTTTCATTCCTTTTCAGTTTTCTTCATGCATGCATCATTACTATTCTTTTCAGTTCAGTACATAACATAGAATTGTGTTCGTAGTGTTCTTAATTTTGAAGTGCTTCTAATTAAGAACTGGAAATCCGTTTTTATCATGGGAAGCAATTATTCAATTAATCTTTTAGCACCAGTGAAGGAATAAATTTACTTTAAGGAGACTTTGTGAATTCAAAAGACTCAAATTTATCTATTTCATATTTCCAGAAACTGACTTTATTTTTGTTTTCTAATTCTGTTTTGCTTAACTTTGTCATTAGTTATATATATATATATATATATATATATATATATATATATATATATAATGAGGATTCATCGGGATCCTGATGGTCCTAAAATCCTAACCCAACTTTTTTTTTTTTTTTTTTTTTTTTTTTGAACAACTAAAAAAATATAATAATTATGGAATCGAATTTTTCTGATAATATGTTGTTTTGGGTGTGTTTTAATACCTATACCAACTAAATGTATGTACAATCTACCTGCATCGCATGTAAATATTTTGTATAGGCATCCAAATCACGCCCAAAAACAACAGAGATTATGTAAAATTCCAATTCCATAAATTTTTTTTTTTTTTTTAGTTGTTTCAAAAAAATAAAAAAAAAAAAAAAAAAAAAAGGTCCGTAGTTTAATAGAGTCCGGGATCCCTGATTGGATCCGACTCTCTCTCTCTCTCTCTCTCTATATATATATATATATATATATATATATATATATAAATATCACTATTATTACAGAAATACAATTTCGACTGTTCTCGCATAGCTTAACTCTTTTGACAGTCCTCCTTAATAGCTTCATAGGATTTAGTGATCAAATTCTTTGAATATTAGAAGGAAAGTTTCATAATGAATATGTGCATTCTGATCTATTAAGATTATCTATTATAATTATGTTTCAATTTTGTTGAGCAATAGAAGACTTGTCTGGCTTCCTATAAAGTATGCAAAATGAAAATCACCATTATTTCATTGGAGAAATTCTATATTCTAAAAATTCAAGTCTCATTTTTTATGCTTGTATACTAAAATGGATGTAATCTGCAAAAAATGCAGTATATATTTGCTCTGGTAATACACAAAACCAGGTAATTATCTGTCCTCCCTTAGGTAGTTAAGCCAAAAATGTCGGTTCATCACCATGTCGTTTGCCTCGAGAGCTTACAACAATCCTGCCCATT
Source organism: Panax ginseng (assembly GCA_020205605.1). Taxonomy (NCBI): domain Eukaryota; kingdom Viridiplantae; phylum Streptophyta; class Magnoliopsida; order Apiales; family Araliaceae; genus Panax; species Panax ginseng. Next base: position 98,167,141 of record CM035144.1, on the reverse strand, counting down.
GAGTAACTAGCTAGTCATGTTCCAAAAGTATTCTCTCTTTGTAGCTGAAATCTCCTATGTCCTTATATTTCTCCTGTTCTTAGTCGAATCTAGTTCTAGCTATGCTAAAATAGAAAGTATATATTTATTTGAGATAATTAATATCTTTCCAAGTTTCGAAGGTAAATTCAGACCGATGAAAGGCAGATTGTCCAAATATTTGTCGATAATGAATGATGGGGCGTGATTATAGAATACACAGTCGTATTCCAGCGCCAAATGGGATAACCTCAAGATCTGAACCTCTAAAATCTCTTCAAGATCCTCGGAACCTTTCCGGTTCAAAGGGCTCAGCATTAGTCCAATACTCTTCATCTCTCCCTATTGCCCATGCATTGACAATAATTTTGGTTTTTATTGGCACCTCGTATCCATTAATTTCACATCTTTCTCGCGATTCTCTTGGAAGTAACAATGGACCAGGTGGGTGCAACCATACAGTTTCTTTAATTACCAGTTTAAGGTAATGTAAGTTCTGCTCTTTCCTTTAAGGACCCGTCTCACCTCAGTTTGTGCCTGATCCATCACCCTTGGATTTCTCATCATTTCCGACATTACCCAATCTATGGTTGTTGATGAAGTCTCAGTCCCAGCAATGAGGATATCCTGAATAAGAATGGAACAAGATTAAAGTTGGGAACTAAATACAACTCAAAAAAAAAGTTGGGAAATAAATTACATGTCTGACCATTTTCTGTTGTAAAGGATCCAAATATTTTGAATTCGGAGATTGTTTTGAATGGAAAGCAAGAGTCTTGCGAGTTATGGACAAGTCCTTAAGATTTTCATGTCTATGTGTTTGTCTTCTTGAATTGTTTGGTTTCTACATCTCAATGAAATAGGAACAGTGAGCCTTTTCCTATCTAGAAAGAAGAATACCAAAATTATTTAGAATCTGTCACCAAGATATTACAGGCTTACTAGTGTTGAGGACAAAGTAACAAATACCACGTATAATGAAATATTGGAAGCTTTGTTTTTAATTCATTTGTATGGATTTTGTCTTACCCAAAATAACATAGTATTTACTTCTAGTCTAGCCAAATTGTTAAAATGTAGTTTCAAATCATACCAAAATGATGGCTTTGATGTTTTCAGTTGTGATAGGAACTTCAAGGTCACTGCTTTCTTGAATTTCAGAAGCACATCAACTAACATCCTCCTCGCCTGATTTATCTATGTTCTTGCTTGCTCTATGTTCATTGATGAAATTATCGAGAATCTTGTCGAGCCTGCAGTGGTTTCCTCTGGTGCAGGTTTCACATGGCTAATCGAATGAAGAAACTTGAGCGAAGATAATATATCAGGGAAATCAAAACTTGAGACAACTTCACTATTTCCTTCATCATTGTAATGAATTCTTCCTGATGCTTGCACTTCTGACCTAATGCTGCCCCGGAAGTTATGGCATTGATCATAGAGAAGAATTTCTCAGTAGGATTAATAGGAGTCTCACTGAAAGTAAAGAAGAGTGTGAAGGGGAGTTGAAGCTCCATTAGGAGGTAAGAATAAGAGAAGAGACTTGTGCTTTTGTTATAAGGTTCTGATTTTATTTGTTTAGCTTACAATGTTGATTTAATCTGGTCTAATTAATGCAAGACGGCATGTAGTTTAGCCTCTATGCTTTGTGTTTGTTTTACATAATGAGGTATCGACCTCTGATCAATTTTTTGGAGAAAGCAAACTGGCAAACAAAAAAAACAAATTTTATATTATAAGCATTGTTAAAACAACCAGCAGCAGCTAAACTATTCAAGGCATCTTGACTGAACCACAGCACTGCTTTGATGCATTAAATGCACAAGTTAAATATGAAGAAATAGTGATTGTGGTATACAAATTTTAATTATATTCATGTTTTGGGCTGTTTGGTCTTCCCCATCAATATTTATAATGGCGAGTTAAATTTATCAATGGAAAGAGTAATAGCAGTAGCTAGACCATTAGCCTTGTGTTGAGCCTACTCATCTGGAACCTTTCCTTGAATATTTATTTCTTACAAAATTCTTTGATCAGTCCCTTTCCTATATACAACCAACTTGATTCATACATTTGTATGCCAGGTAAAAAAAAATGAAAACTTAAAGTCAAATCTCTGCGTACATGAATTGGTAGAGCTGTGTAACGCCCAAGATAATCGAACATTTTGTAAATACTTTTAATAATGAATAAAATAATATTATTTATTATTATTCTGTGTTAGTAAGATGTTTGACGTTCTATAACCTAGAAACGTCGGAAAGCCGTAGTATTTTAACTACGTGGGAGAATTAAAGTGTTTGAATTTCTAAAACGAAAATAAAAGTTTTCAGAGAAATTTTCCGAAAAACACTATTCATCGATTTCTGCTCGGGAATTATTTTTGAACTTCCGAGAAATACGTAACGTTACAATATCAAGGTGCGATGGATTATGTAATAATAATCTAAGTATGGAAAAAGTAATATTTCGCATTCGGACTTAATTTGAGAACGTTAGGAATATTAAACGTTAAGAAGAAAGTGTAAGGATGGTATGATACGTATGTATTGTACAAGGTATTGAATACGAGGTATTGTACGAATATGTATGAATAATGAGAACGTATATTACGAATTAATATACGAACTAGAATACGAGAATTATACGTAAAGTTTATGATATAAGGCTTTTTAGCCAATTAAGTGAGACTTGTAGGTTGTTAATAATTTGGTAGAGTCCAATAAGAATTGAATGTGCAAACCCAAGTAATTAGTAGGCTAAAGCCCATAGTAACTTAATGTAAGCCCAAAGGTTTGAGACAAGCTAAGTGGATTAAAGCCCAAATTATGATCCATTGGATAATTAGGATCCATGGTGCAACCCATGGATAGACTTGATGGGCAAGAACTTTATGTGGTGATCAAGAAGTTAATGTGCCTAGCAAGTTTACTTAGGGTTTAAGATATGAATAGTAAGGAGGTTAGTAAGGAGGTGAGATGTGTTATTGACTCTAATGCCCTCACCTTGTCAAGCCTATAAATAGAGGAAGTTTGCTAGACATTTGTTCACTATTCAAAACACTAACAACTTCAAAATATAAAGCAACTTATTGGTTAGAGAGAATAAGCACTTTTAAGTCAAAGCTTCCTTTGATAGATTTTCCAAGAAGAAGAACTAGTTCATCAAAGGTATTGATCTTGTGTCCAATATTCTTCCATCTCTATCATTGTAGGATGATAAGAGAAGTGTATTGAAATAAGCATATATGTTAAGAACATATAAGAATTGATTAATGAATGGACTTAAGCCGAATAAGTTATAAATAAGCAACTTGAACCTAAATAAGTTATGAACTTATGATGAACTAGTAATATGTTTTGTCATATGAAGCTAGATGTTGGATAAGATATGAGAGCATTGAGTAAAGGACTTAAATCAATAATAAGTCATAAGTAAATGAAATCATGAAAGTTATAAGTTGATAAGCCATGAACTTAGGAAGAATAAGTTAAAACCTAATTTGAAAATAAGTTAATGTAATAAGTAGTTTGAAATGTTTATATGATGGTTAGAATCCATTTAGAACAATAATCAAATCGTTAGTAACGAAGCTATGCCGTAATTCAAACATTTGGACGTTAAGCGTCGAATTCGTGAAATTCTCAGAACGGAAGTCGTATTTTGTGTTTGAGCTCAAAAACGTTGGTTTTCGATGGAGACAAGTCATATTTGGCATTATAGAGTTGCGGACTCGAAAATGACCGGATTCCGACTTAGAACGAAGAAACGAGCGTTGAACGTTCACGAACGTTTATCGTTTTCGTTAAAAATGAACTAATAGGTGAATATTGAGCAAACAAAGTCAAATGGATAAAATTATTGCATGAACGAATAGAGTATGGAATTTGTGAACCGTAGGCTTTTGAATGAGCCAATTCAGACTTATAACAAAGAATTTATGCGTCCGAAAGTTTCGTAAAATTTAAAGTCTATCAAAATTTTACAGTGCACAGAGTCGAAATACCATGGCTGACCCAAGGTATATCGGTGGTGGTCTTTAACGCCATATACAAAGGTAAGAACATATCTTTCTTGAGTCGCGCATACCTGCCGACCGAGAGAGTAAAGTGTGGCGCCAAGAACGCCAAGGCCAGCTCTACAGCTATCGCTAACTCATGTACAAATACGAGATGAAGGGCAATGACCGGCGCAAAATTTCCCAATCCCTAGATTTTAGACAGTGATGAAGGTTTATGAGTATAGCATGAACAATAACTCAGTAGTAAAGAACTAAAGAACTTAATAAAGCATTATAAGGTATTGTTAAACCATAATAATGTTGCCTAAAGGTTAAAGATAGCAATTGAATATGAATGTAATGTGAAGATAAGAACAACGTAACGAAAAGCCGGAACCAATGAGAACAAATCTAAGATATAATTAGATTGAGAAGAAGGGTGTTAGAAACTTGTGACTCATAATATAGAAGCCACTAGAAAAGGCTAGTGCGGAGCCTAGCGGAGCGGAGCGTAGCTCGAGCCGAAGGTCCCGAGCGGAGTGGAGCTACGCACTAGCCCATAAGAGTTGTAGCGAAGGTTGTGAGGGGTGCGGGGGGGCGAAGCCCCCCGCGGTACGGTACAGGAGTTTTTCTTGAGTTGTTTATTAGAGGAACATTATGGGTAATTGAGACATAATGTGAAGTAGGGTTGGAATAGGATTTGTAGATATAAATACTATCTATTGTAAAGTCCTATGTAACCAAGGAATCATAATAAAACAAAAAGCCGCCTATGGAGTACCCAAATTGGGGAACCACGTAAATCTCTTGTGTTATTCTTAATTCTCAATTGTTTGTGTGCGTGTGTGTGATCCTATATTCTAACAAAGGGTAAGATACATTAGGAACTATGTATGCTCATTCATGACCTAATGTGTTATGTGATATTATCATTACTGTAGAGACTCAAAGACTTAAACAAAGAACGTGTTATTAACTATATATAGCAGACGCTGAAGGCAAGTACTCTAACCCTTGTTCCAGTTCAATCTGAACAAGCTTTGTAATTCATGTGTTCTTACACATGAAGTATTGTATAATGAAGTCCAAGCCAATTCTTTCGGCTCGACTTAAATTATGTTTCTATCAAAGCATGTACAAGGTTTACCAAATTATATTGGTGTGGTTTTCAATCGAAGACTGAGTATATATGCTAAAAATGTTTTGTCGTCATACAACAGGCACTTGAGGTTGCCACAACTTAAACGTACATATGTTTAATGAATGGGGTGTTGATCAACATAGAGCTCGTAAGAAATGTCGGGCTTACAGACTTAGTGCCGGGATGTCCTTTTCAAAGAACTTATGATATGCTCAAGGTCTTGGACCGTAAATGATGTTTTACTGAATATTGTTGTTGTAAAACGTTTTGAAGGAAAAGAAGTGCTATTTTGAATTACCGATAGTACTTACGAATTCATTGTTCGATTATTGAAGATATATGATTCCTATGTTTCAAGCATATTGTTTATTAGAAATGTTGTACTTGCTGAGCTAGTCATGCTCACTCTTGCTTGAACCATATGAACACAGCTAAAATCGAACGGACCGAAGGCTCCGGCAAGGATAAGAGCAAGACGAAGACGAACCTGTAGAATACTTATGTAATAGTATAGGATGAACGATTGTAATATATTTGATATTATGACAAGAACAAGTGAAAGGGTTATAAAGAACCTGGGGAATATAAATATTATTTTAATATATAGAAGACATATTTGTTCTTTTGAGGCATTTCAATAGAATGTATGTATGAATGGTAGTACCGTGTAGCACCATCTGTCGGATTGAAATAGACCCGAATTTGAGGGCGTCACAGTTCACACAGGGAAAATCTTTACACCGAGGTTAGTGAAGCTCTCTCCAATGAATTACTGTAACTTTATCTACTGATCTTTGTTGTAGTTTGATTTGATTTATGGAACTTATATAAGAAATCTGATCATATAAATACTATAGTCAAGTCGGTCGTTCTCTAAAGCAGCCCATTGCCCAGACTTTCTCAGTTTCTTTGTGTTTGTTAGTTATTTTTATTGCGCAATCCCATGTCATGTCATTTTGGTTTGAATTCGTTACAACATACCTTGAATTCTGGAGTATGGCTTTTTCCTTACTGTAAAGTGGCTTCTGGAATTGCATTAAATGTATAATAATATAATAAAGATAGACTGCTATTTTCTATTTCGATTTTGGTTTTAGTTTGAGGGAATTATAGCAATAAAAATTGGAAAAAACTCCAAGATGACTCAGCAGCATAGCAAACTTACAGAGTTTTGCATACATGTTACTCGGAAAGATTCAGAATCTTTAAGTTATCACATGATGTTAGATATACATGAAGCTGAAAAAAGATGATAGATATGCACTTAGTTTTAGATTCAACCTAGACTCACTACAAGAAAGAGCGCTCTTAAGGTAGTGTGTTCTTTGTTTTTCAGTATTTTTTTTTATTCAAAATTTCAAAGTAGTATAATCAGTGCCAAATAAATGTACTGTATGTTTTCAAGGAACGAAAGGAGTAGCAATCAAGTTCAGCTCATTTTGTCTCCTGACAGCTGCTCCAAATGACTCTGTCATGTCAAGTTCTTCTGGCTTGACTCCATCTGCAAGTTCCCAGTTGAAGTGGTATAGTAATTGAGCCAGTGGGAGTTCAATATTTGCTATTCCGAAAGATATCCCTGGACATGCCCTTCTTCCAGCGCCAAATGGTATAAACTCAAAATCTGAGCCTCTAAAATCCATTGAAGATCCTCGGAACCTTTCAGGTTCAAAGGACTCGGCATTAGTCCAACGCTCTTCATCCCTCCCTATCGCCCATGCATTGACAATAAGTTTAGTTTTAGTGGGCACCTCGTATCCATTAATTTCACATCTTTCTCGCGATTCTCTTGGAAGTAACAAAGGACCGGGTGGGTGCAACCTTAGAGTTTCTTTGATTACGAGTTTAAGGTAATGTAGCTCTTCAATGTCTGTCTCTTGAATTTTGCTCTTTCCTTTAAAGACCTTTCTCACCTCAGCTTGTGCCTGATCCATCACTCTTGGATTTCTCATCAGTTCCGACATTACCCAATCTAACGTTGTTGATGAAGTTTCAGTCCCAGCCATGAAGATATCCTGAGTAAGAAGGAAACAAAATCAAAGTTGGGAACTAAATTACATTAATGTCTGAATTTCAAGTACTGTGGTTTTGAGATGTACCAAAATGATTGCTTTGATGTTGTTGGTTGTGATAGGAACTTCAAGGTCACTGCTTTCTTGAAGTTTAAGAAGAACATCAACTAGATCTTCCTCGCATGGTTTATCAATACTCCTGTTTGCTCTATGTTCAGCTATGATATTATCAAGAATCTTGTCAAGCCTGCGGTGGATATCTTGTAATGCAGGTTTTGCACGGCTAAACGAATGAAGAAACGTAAAGGAAGGGAATACATCTGGCAAATCAAAACCCGAAGCCAACTTGGCTATTTCCTTGATCATTTTAAGGAATTGTTCCTGATGCTTGCACTTGTGACCAAATGCTGCCCTGGAAACTATAGCATTGGTCATAGAGAAGAATTTGTCTGTAAGATTAATAGGAGTCTCACCAATTGATCCGATGAGGTAAGCTACCTCCTCTTCCCTTATTAATCTAAATGACTGAACTCGCTTTGCACTCAGGAGTTCCGATATGCAAATTTTTCGCAGCATTTTCCAGTAATTGCCATAGTTGGATGATATAATCCCTGTACAGTTGTAAAACAGTATCTTGCTAGCAAGAAGCACCGGTCTATTCAAGAAGATAAGGTCATGGGTTTTCATTACCTCTTTAGCCGCTTCTGCTGATGAAATCACAAGAGCAGAAATTTGACCGAGTTGTAGGTGCATAATGGGTCCATATATTTTGGACAAGTCCCTCAAAGAGTGATGAGGCAGTGGACCACTTAATTGGAGCAAATTCCCAATGATAGGCATTTTTATTGGACCTGGTGGCAGTTTTGGGATGGGTTTCATATGATTCATAACCAGGAACAAGAAGAGCAGGAAAGTAGAGAAGAGAATAAAGGGGAATTGAAGCTCCATTAGAAGGTAGTAATAAGAAAAGAAGATTAATTTGGATACTCCGTTCGTTCGATCCTGTTTGTTATAAAGTTTTGATTTTATTTGCATAGTTTACATTTTATAATGTTAATTGATGCTTCTTGATTAATTATGTCATTCTGTGATCTTATCAAAGTGGCAAAACATAAATAAAAACGCATTATATAATGTTTGTTTTCGACGCATAAATATTTAGTAGGAATTGTAGCTGCTGGATTTTCTGTTACTTCGCCGCCTAAACAAACACGTTCATATCTAGGGTCGAGCAAGAAATTAAATTGTAATCAAAACCGCACTAAAAATTGTATAAATCGCACAAATTAAAACCGCACCAACGGTTCCAGCGTATGTGGCGGTTTTAAGTGGGTTGAAAAACCAAATTTATAGTTTTGATTTGGTTACTAGTCAAAACCGTACGCATAAAATCGAAATCGCACCAAATAATCATCATGTTTTCTCAAATTTGCTACGAGTATATATATTTTCTCTACTATAACATATTCTCCTCATTTTATTTTAGAAGAGAGATATTGCAGGGTTGAATGAAGAATCAACCGTATCAATTATGTTTGCAAATCAAGAGTGACTTTCCTAAATCAAATGTGATAACATAGTATTAATCAACCATATAATTGTTGATGTGTGACGCCCCCAAAATAGATATACATCACCCATTCTGAGTCGTTAGATACATGATACTGAATACAAATACAAACTAATTATACAACTGTCGTGTAAAATACGACAAAACAAATGCTGTGAGTTTTAATACAAATATTGTCATCTAGACAATATCCGCACTCAAATTCAATCTTATTAAAATTATTATCACACTATTTCACAGAATAGTAAGGACTACTATGACACCATCTCGGACCATCACTCCATTCCTCAACTAGTCCCAAATATATATTCTCATTTCAAAGAGAACAATGAAAGAAAGGGAGCTCAATCTAGCCCAAAGAAAAAATATTATGACTAAGATAATGCGTAATAAATTATCGTTAGCCTTCAAACAAAGTGTTAAACCGATAAAATATAACAAACATCAAGTTTAATCTGCAATGAACAAGCAATCCATTAGAAGAGTCAAGTAGAGAATAAAGTCTACTATCTTCTATGATTTAAAAGGTTTTTCATCATTTTTATTCTTTGAGACTCAAATTTCAATAAATAATCCACATCATCAAATCATCCCTGCTCTACAGACCAAGGATATTATTTAGTATCACAACCACGAATTATTCATGCACTACGGGCCAAAGATAATTGTGTTTTCATCAACGGTCCTGATCATGCCATAAAATAATTCATCTTTGCACCCTTGGTCAAGAGAATCCATAGCCATAATCATACCAAAACTCGTCCCATCAATGCATTACGGGCCAATGAGGACTTTTTTCACATCATTTGTAACATTACGGTCATGATTATACCGAAAAATCCCTGGTCATAATTATACCAAGTCCATCTATGTACTACAGGCCACATATGACTTTCAACATAATATAAACATGAGGATGATGACAATGACATAATAATTCAATAAAACAAGTTCAAGAATTAATGTATCCAGGAACCAATAACGTCCAAATTGTCAACATGATACTTCTTTGTAGAGTAAAATTCAAGAATGTTCAGAAGAATATTTTTATGAAAAGATACTGGATGAAGCGCAAATATCCAGGATATTCCACTAATTTCATGGAGTATAGAAGTTAAAACTTTAACCAATTGAGTATAATAAAGAATGTAATAACAAAAGAAATCACCATGCATGTGGTACTTTGCATAGACATGTTATTCCAACAGAATAATAAATAACGAAACCAAGTCAGGCGTAATACGCACCGATAGGATATTTCAACAGAATAATAAAGAATGGAATAACAACAGAAATCACCATGCATGCGACGTCAGATGTATAAAGTTATTCCAACGAAATAATAAATAACGGAACCAGTCGAAAAAATTCAAGCATCGGCGGATGTTCCAAATGAATAATAAAGAATGGAATAACAATGAAATCACCATGCATGTGGTACTTCGCATAAACAAGTTTTTCCAATGTAATAATAAATAATGAAATCGAGTCCCAAGCGAAAAAGCATGCATGTGATATTCCAATGTAATAATAAAGACGGAACCAGTCCCACAGAAAAGCGTCTGAACGAGATACTCCAAATGTAATAATAAAAATGGAATAATGTAAGAATTTCACCAAGTATAGGGTAGCTCAGATACACAAAAGTTATTCCAATGTAATAAAAAATGGAATAATGTAAGTTCTCTTCATGAATACAAAAGAAATAATATCTCTTCTACCGTAAAAGAAACTTGATATCCGAAAGTAGTAAGTAGCGTAATACTTTTCTTCTTTCTCTCTATAGTTTATCTCTCTAGAGAGTTTCAATGAATTCGTAAGAAATAATGAAGGAATGAGCTTCATTTATGAAGAATGGATCGAATAAGAAACCAATCCATGAACGGTCCGATTGATTTACTTTTAAACGGACGGTCCAGTTTGGTTTACAATAAAATATAATATATTCTATTTATAATCTAATAAAACGAATAACTTTATAAAAGTATTTTGTTTTATATAAAAAAATTTAATATGTAAACACTATGTAGGCACTTATGCAAATACTATGCATAATAAAAAATAATATATTCTAATTATTGTCTAATAAAATGTATAACTTTATAAAAGTATTACATTTTATATAAAAAATTTTTTATTGTTAGCTCGATAAAATGAATAACTTTATAAAAGTATTCATTTTTATATAAAAAGTTTTTCTCGCTTTTATTACATTAATAATACTAATAAAATAAAACTTATATATATATATATATATATATATATATACAATCAACAATAATTGAATCAAATAACGTGAGATACTATGCAAAGAACTATTGTAGCAATAATTGAACAAAAGCGAGTGACTTCTCACGTAAACATCAATAATCAATACAATTGTCTATACTACGCAACCACGCCAGACATTACTATACTTTTACTACCGAAAGTAGTTCAACAATTTTAACGGTAGAAACATCCGCCGTTATTTTTTATAAAAATATTTTTGTCATTTTCTCGATCCGACAATAATTCCGTTGTGGGATCCACCAATGATTGTGCCGTCATACGAATATTCCCTATTAAAACGAATATTCCCCGACCAATCGAATATTATATAACAACTTGCATACTTTTTAAAATTTATAAATACTACCCACAACTATAATATTATCTCAAATTCACACCATAATATTAAAAAAAAATATTTCGAGAAAATTAAATCTTTATTCGTAAAATTTGGGATTTTACATGATGCTTGAAATTATTTTGTTAAATTAGCTCCATAATTGTGTTCACTGCGTAATATGTTTGCGTGGATGATTTTGCTAACTATTTTACGGTTTTGTTAATTCAATTGGTTTTGGAACCGAAACTGCATCAAATGAAACCAAACTGCATGGTTCAAAATCACACCGCACCAATCACAAATAGTTTCATGTGCGGTTTTGAATTTGTCAAACCGCACCTAAACGGTTTCGTGTGCGGTTTGAACTTCAAATCTCACCATGCTCATCCCTATCCATATCCATTTTTTTGTGTGTTTCAAATTGTTTAATTGTTGGTGAGAATATCAAGTTATTTATGTAACAATTAGTTACCCTATGAGTATATAGTATTCCCTTCGTCCCTTAATATAGGACGTTTTAGAGTGTTGTACAAAAATAAAGATAATGATTGAAAAGTATTAAATATAATATCAATTGTCTATAATACCCTTAAATATTATCTTCTCATAGTTATCTCACTCTCTCTCACATATTTTCTCATAATTTTCTCCTAAAAAAACTCATTAGTCTCATTTACTCATTGGTCTCTCTCCATCCCCATAAAATAACTTGTCCAATTCTTTAGTTTATCAAAAAAAGTAGAGTAATGAGGAGTAATTTTGAAAAAATTGTGATCAATTCTCCTAAATTTTAACAAACGTTAAATAATTAAGAACAATTAACAAATTCTAAAACGTCTTATATTAAGGAACGAAAAGAATAATAATATTGACATTAATTAAACTTTATAGTAATAATGTAAATTGATGGTTCTTGATTTATGTGGTTGTATTTATGTTGTTTGTTTAACATAATTTAGTTCTGCTGAGAAACCTAAGTTGCAAACCATCAGCTCCTCTTTCATGTATTGATTGACAAATAATATTACCATCACATAAAAAAAAACTCATATACATATACATGCATATTGCGGATGGTTGGGAGGCGGTCCAGTGCACTAATGACCAGTATTGTCTGGTACCTGTTATTTTTATATTTTTTTTATTTTTTTTTAACCACAATTATGAGAATAATAAATAAAAAATAATAGAGCAAGTTTGAACAAAAAAATGTAAAGGAAAATATATTTTTGATTGAAAATAAAATATATTTTCTTTTACAATTTTTTTGCTTCAAACTTGCTCTATTATTTTTTATTTATTATTCTCATAATTGTGATAAAAAAAAAAAATTACACCGGACGTATCGGTCGTTAAGGTGCACCCCACCCCACCCCACCCCACCCCACCCCACCCCACCCCACCCCACCCCAATTTACTGCGGTTGGGACTAAACTACCACCGGTAATGGCTCTGCCTCGACAAGTGTTTGGTAGCGTTAAAAGCATGAGGTGGTTGGATGTTGGAACTATCAACCCAACTAACCATTTAAGCTACCTCATTTTTCAACTAAAAGGGTCACCGCACCGCCTTGCCTTCAAGTTTGACAGTACTCAGACACTAGGATTGTTGGATTGTGCGGGACAAAATTAAGATCATATATATATATATATATATATATATATATATATATATATATATATATTTCAGTGAGATTTCAATTCAATGCTGCGAAAATATATTTCAACTTAATTATTTGTAGGTCAAGAAAAAATTGATCCAGATTGCAATGTAGGAATAACGATTGAAATGAAATGAACCATTCACTGTAACATCCTGAACTCGATATAGGCCCGAAGTACTGCAGTGATGAGATATTTTATGGATAATTAATTTATCTCGAAAAATGACATAATGTACTTAAAAAATTCGCTGATTTTGACCTGATGGGAGCATAATCTTCCAAACAAAACTTTAATCATAGACGTTCATTATTGCAATAAAAGATAAATATGGTATTTGTCAATTTTGAAAGCCCCATCGGCGGTACCTAACATGTATAGACCGGAACATATATATTGGTTCAATTCAATGGTGAAGTCAGAAAATTTTATCAGTGGGGTCGAAATTATTACTGAGTTACAAATAATTTGGCGGGAGTTTGGGGACAGCGCCCCGAGTCAATTTTTTTTAATACTTTATACTTTCGAGTATATATATATATATATATATATATATATATATATATATATATATATATATATATTACAATAAAAATATAATGAATAATAATAAATGGTATATATACATTATATTGACTCATAATAAATTTTTTAATCACAACTATTCATAACTAAGTAATTCATTATTTATTTTTAAAAATAATTTAAATTAGATTATTATTTAGTTTAAAATATTATAGAGAGATACATATAGGAAACTGTTAAATTCATATCATAAAATGTTATTTTCACAACAAAAGTGTCGCTATAGATCCTATAGCGACGGTTTTCACCGTCACTATACATCTACAGCGACACTTTTGTTGTGAAAATAATAAAAAGTGTTGTGAATTTAACAATTCTCATACATATATTGAGAGGATATGAGTCATTTGTGGTTAAAATTTGATTGACAAAATTATAAATTTTCAATTTGACCCTGTATAATACTCCATTCGTCCCATAGTTTTAGGCTGATTTCTTTTGGCACATAGTTTAAGAAAATCAATTTAAGTTAATTTTTAACACAAATTTTCCACATATACCCCTTAATTTAGAATTAATGAATAAATTAATTATTCCTTACTTATCACATTGAAACTCTTAACTTCATTGATTGTTGGTCCAATTGTCTTTTATACACAAAATATGTTGAACTAGTAAAGCCTAAAAAGTTGAATTTTTTTATTGAGAATACAACAACATTAAATGTAGTGATAAAAATAATGACATTGAAGATTGTTTCTTCAAAAAAAGAGTAATAGTTGAATATTTATTATAAGGGCATTAAAGTAAAATAATGAACCAACTAAATTTTATAAATAGTAAGTAGCCTATATATTGAGACATCTCAAAATGAAAAATCAGCCTATAACTATGGGACGGAGAGAGTATAAAATTTATAAAATTTTAAAAAGATCAATTTATATATAATACTTAAATTTTAAAAAATTTACCTTATATTATAAAGTATTTTTTTTTTAATAGGATGGATTGACCCACAAATATCTATGTGGCTTCGCCACTGATTCAATCACATATATTCATTCAATCCGATGACCAACTGTCCCAAAAATATAAATATCATTTCTTATTTTCCATTAAAATCCAAAAGAAGTTTAATTAATTTGGGTCATATCATATGTTTTGTTGAATTTACATGCATGCATATATATATATATATGGACTAGCAAACCTAAACGTGTAACACACAGAAACACACATAAATTAAATGATTAATACTGCGGGCAATTAAAAGCATTAACTTTATTTGCAGGAATTTTCTTTTTGTCTTTAATTTTCCCTCTGATCATCACCCATCACCATACTTCTTACTGTAATATCATCAAAATTTTATCAATCGGTACAAAATACTATATTAACTGATATAAGTAATAAAAAAAAGTTATAAGTAGTGCAATTCATGCATGTCAATATATATGCACGTGACCGTAAACAAACAGAAAATAATTAAATGACTTAATTATGATCCAGTTACTAACATGCAATTAATTAATTAACTTCATGCTTATTCAGTTATAAGTACTGGCCCCATCGACTGAATATATGTCGTGCTTTTGTTTCACAATCACCGCTACTCAAATTAAATCAGATTTTAATTGAGGATGGATATTCTTCGTTTTGTTAAGCATCTTTAATTAAATTTGACTAAAACATTATCTTAAATAATATTTTCTCTCTCTCTCTCTCTCTATATATATATATATATATATATATGAGAATACGTAACTCATATGTAATTATTTGAATAAATATATTTTTTATCATTAATGTTAACGTCAAGATGTTTCCACGCGCTTCAACTACGTAAAAGCTCGTCCAACCCTGCACAGTTCAACATGTCAATACCAGAAGCTTGATGGCTTGGACCGTCGGGGGATAGCTCCGGCGTGAGAGTCAGTACAGGCAGATACAAGGATAACAATGGAGGTTATTAGCTCTAGTGTTTCGATAAAAGAAATATCAGTTACCTCCTTTGTGTTGTATCCGATCCTCATATACTCGTTCTCCGGTTTTGCGTGCCACCGACCCCCTGACACCATCCCACTGCAGGTAGCTTACCTGCTGATCCCATCACTATTTTTCACCGCCGACCGATTCTGTCTAATCCTCATTAATGCAATGCAGGATAACAGTCAAAGTTCTATCTTTGCAATATTGATCATCGGTCAAAGCCCAAATAAAGATATTATTCACCCAATGGGTCGGCCCAATGATCTGGCCCAATACTTTCAAGACCCATGCCCAACATGTCTAAAGTATTATGGCTCAACATTACCCTCCAATTTTTTATTAAACAGAATGTTTAATAAAAGAGTATAAATGGCCCAAATAATAAAAGAATTATGATAAGACCAAAAGAGGCCCAAAATAAAACTAACTGAAGCCCATCTGGTGAATTTCAAATAGCAAGATAAATTAAAACCGAAAGCCCAATCTGGAAGCCCAATCTGATTAATATCTTTTCAAATTCACCATCATTACTATCAATAAATGTGTCGCCTCTGTGTTTCGTGAATAGCTGAAAGACCGCCACTATAAAAACCCAATTTCCCCCAATTCTGACGCTTTACCAGCTAATTTGAATTATCAGACTCCTTGAGTTTCCTTCTTTCTACCGAATCTCCTTTCTCTCTGCAAATCGACATTCATGGCTTCTCAAGATTTCGGCGATGCTACCATTCCCTTTTCTGTGACTCCTCTGTCTACTGTTCCTCCTTCCCCAAGCCCTGCTAAAGTGGCTTCGGGGTCAAACCCCAAATCAACTGCTATCTCAAGCAAAAATCCAACACCAAAACTTCTTTCAAACCCTTCTAAGTTCTTTAAAAACGAAGAAACATATCCTCACGCAAATACTCCTTCATTATCCGAGAATGATATTCGCATTGCTCGAGAGCGATACCAAATTTCGGATACCCACAATGTAAGACCCCAACTTATTATGAATAAAATTAAATTTTCTCTATTTATTATCTTGAAATAATAAGGAGTTAATTTGGTATAATACTTTGGTTATGGGTAAAATGTGCAAATTTTATAAAATAAGCAAGTGGTTATAAAATATTCATTTTTTGTCGGAGAATATTCGTTTGGTCGTGGAACATTCTTGTTGTCAGGGAATATTCGTATGACGGCACAACCATTCGTGGGCCTCATGACAGAATAACTGTCGGATGAAGAAAATGACAAGTTTGAGTTTTTATAAATAACAGGCGTAGTTATTCACGAAGTAACACCGTTGGAATATCCGGTGGTTAAAATACAATGTACGGCAGTAGTTGCACAATAAAGCACATGATATTGCATGCGATTTTTTGAATTATTGATTCTTACGTAAAGAAGGCACTACTCAATAATTGTTACGATAATTATTGTTCAATATTTTATTTTATTGATTCAATAATTGTTGCGTTGATATTTTATAATATTGTTGTTTCAATAATTATCTCTGCACAGTATTTTCCATTATCAGATCAATAATTCATATTATTTGAATAATATTATTAGATAGCATTATTGGCAATGTCTAAAAAGTTCGTCTAAGGAGAGGTTTGGTCACCTAATCATGCCGCAAGAAGGAGAAATCCTTATTGGAAAGCCCCCTCTTTCCTGGGAACGACCTGGTTGTCATTATTGTGATTCTGTAATATTATTTGTGAATAATTATTTATTGATTTATATGATAAGAAAATATTTATTTTATGTGGCTATTAATGTTGAGGTGTTTTATCAGTATTTTTGTCGGAATAGAGGTATTAAAAATCAAATCAGTGTTCTTGAGATATATTGCGTGAGTTATAATTTTTAATCCGACCGTTGAATCGTTGTGGTTTTTAGATATGTTATACCTATATTAGTTGAGTATATGTCCACAAATTTTGAACCGTTAAAAATGAATGTATGATTTGTTATGAATTTTAAGAGGTGACTGATTCGAAAATTATGTTATAAATGATTTTTGGTAAAAAAATTCTAGAATTGAGTGGGCCCCACTTTTGGTTGGTGAGAAATGTGCTCAAATTTTATTTCAAATGTGGTGGGTGGCAATAGTAGCAGGTCAAGTCTGCTTCGGCGTGCTAGAATTTTCCTATAAATAGGTGCTTAGGTTAAAATTGAAAATCACACCAGAAACATAAGCATCCTCTCTTTCTCTCTCTATATTATTGAGCATATTTTGTGAGTATTTAGATAATTTGAGAGTTGCTATTCAATACAAGTTTCATTCAGCATCACATCCGACCTTTCATTCTGAAGTACTGTTTCTTTTAGGTAAGGGATGTTATTTTCTTCTTAAATGATATTATTTTCTTCAATATCATTATGCTAAGATATTGTTATGAATTTTATTGTGGAATTTATACCTTTTTGTGTCGGGGTTACTATTCACGTATACGACACTATTCACGTATACGACACTATTCACAAATACTTGCTTATTCACCTAAAATATAAATTTTCTCTTTTTTGTCCCAGATGTCTTTTATGGTTACTATCTTTGATTGTATCCATATTTTGATCTTTATTTTTGAATTCTAATTCATACTTGGTTATTATGGAGTATTATTGAATTTGGATAAACCGAAATACGAATCCCTAATATATGTCCTTCTGTCTCACTGGATTCATTCTCTAAAATATTTTTCATCATCCTCATTCCTTAAT
This sequence comes from Panax ginseng, assembly GCA_020205605.1. Classification (NCBI taxonomy): domain Eukaryota; kingdom Viridiplantae; phylum Streptophyta; class Magnoliopsida; order Apiales; family Araliaceae; genus Panax; species Panax ginseng. The sequence continues at coordinate 98,148,908 of CM035144.1, read as the reverse complement.
GGTGATATTTGATGAATATCTTTGGCTTGTAAGTCAAGATGAATGATTACTGATGAATATCTTTGGCCAGAAAGCAAAGATGAACAAGTGTTGAGATGAACATGACCAACTGGTGATACAAATGAATATCTTTGGCCCGTAGTGCAAAGATGAATGTTTGATGCAAGATGTATATTGATTGATGTTACAAGGATAAAATATTGATGATGGAATTTTGAATTCATAGATGATAGTAGATTTCATTCTCTACTTAACTCTTCTAATGAATTGTTGTTTTCGCTGCAATTGTTGATCTAAAAATTGTTGTCGATTATATTCTATCAGATTTTTTCCTGTTGAAGACTAAGGATAATTTGTTGTATATTATCTTATTCATAATATTCTTTACTGGGCTAGTTGAGCTCACCCTTTTCCTTTTTGTTCTATTTTTTTCTCGTGAGAGAAGAATATAGCGAGGAACCAGTCGGGATATAGAGTGATGGTCCTAGACAGTTGTTTTAGCAGTCCTCACTATTTTTGTAAAATAGTGCATCAATAATTATAATGAAGACTTTATTTGGGTGTGAATATTGTCTAGAAGACAATATTTGTATTTAAACTCACAGTATGTGTTGTCGTATTTTGCACGACAATTGTAATAAAGTTGTAGTTATTTTCTGTACCATGTATTTGGCGACTCAGAATGGGTGATGTATACCTATTTTGGGGGCATCACAGTTGGTATCAGAGCTTAGGGATATGGTTTTTGGCGGAGATCGGGGAATAGAACTAGGAGGGGAGAGATGAGTAAATCCTTCGCTAGTGTGTCCTACCTAAGCTTATTTGTTGGTCGGTCATAATATAGGGATATTATGTGATATGTTAATTTGTTTATTTAACTCCTGTTTTATGGCAATTTTTAAGAATGGCAGCTGAGAACGTTAACAATGGAGTCTATGAGACTGTGGAACAACCTTTGATTACCAACTAAGAGAACGTGCAACATGAAGGCAATATTCCTCCTGTAAATAACACTACCGAGCAAACGATGAATGGTGCGATATTTAGAAGCTTTTTGCAGTTCATGCAATATCAGACAAGGGAGACTCGTGTACAAAATACGGGTGAAAATGATAGTAATGCGCGGTTTATCACAGTCAAGCAGTTCAAGGAGTTGGGACCACCAGATTTCTGGGGAAAGCCCGATCCGATTAAGTCAGAAATGTGAGTTAAGCAAATTACCAAGATATTCGATGTCTTGGGTTGCACGGAGGAACAGAAGGTTCCATTCGCCACCTTTATGTTCCGTGGTGAGGCAGATTACTGGTGGGAATCTCTGAAGCATACCCAGCCAGCCGCACTCAACATGTTTTGGGAAAAATTTCAGAAACTGTTCAATGACAAGTACTTTCTTGAAAGTATTCATCATATGAAGGAGGTAGAGTTTATTAGAATGGAACAGAACAACATGACGGTGTCCCAAAGACGAGGCGAAGTTCATGGAGTTATCGAGTTTGCACCTCATTTGGTAAAAATGAGGAACGTATGACGCGGATGTTTCTGAGAGGTCTAAAACCAGAGATTCGACAATATCTTATCTCTCATAAATTTTTTTATATTCAGATGTTGTAAACATGGCTCAATTATTAGAGCGTGATAATGAGTATGTTCAACCGAGGACCACAACCGGTCATATCTGTATGGGTGATGGCGATCATCGAAGCGATGATAACCAAATGGAGGAAGAATACGGACAAAAGCGGTAACCACACAGGTGGTAATCGTGGCCATGATAATAGGAGAGGTGAGTTAAGTGGAAATTTCAAAAAGAGGAGATTCAACAATGATGGGAAGACATCAGCGGCAACACCAGCACCAACAACAAATTCTAGGGGAGGAGAACGACCGCCAGTTAGATGCTACAGATGCGGAGAGGAGGGACACATAAGTCCAAACTGTTCACAACCTTCCAAGGTGTGTTTCAATTGTGGAAAAGATTGTCACATAGCCCAATTTTGTCCGGTAATGAAGTCAAGTCCAACTGGGATGGTGGCACCAAAGGCGACTACGGACAAAACAAAGTTGGTGGTTTAAGGAAGGGCGTTTGTCGTGACTGGCCAAAACGGGAGAAACCCGAACGAGGTGATCACGGGTAAGCTAATCTTGAACTCTTGAGAAGTTTATACCTTACTAGATACCGGTTCTACCGATTCTTTTATCTCTCCTGCTTGTTCTCAACGTTTAAACTTAACTCTGGAGAAATTGGACTTTAACTTATCTGTTGAAACTCCGTTTGGTGAAACCTTTGTTACATCTACAATTTATAAATCTTGCTTGATCCAAGTTGGCACAATCACATTACCTGTTGATCTTATCTCTTTAAAGATACTTTCATTTGATGTGATTTTAGGGATTGATTGGTTAACAACTCATCATGCCAAAATTGATTATTTTCGTAAGGTTGTTAGTTTTCATATTCCTAACCAACCTGTTATAGGAATTCAAGCAACTAAACCACTAAAATTAGTCACTGTCATATCAAGCCATAAAGCTATTCGTTTATTAAAAAAAGGATGTCAAGCTTTCTTAGCCCATATTATGGACTTGAACAAAAACACGTCAGATTTGAATAATATTCCTGTTGTTAATGAATTTCCTAACGTATTTCTGGAAGAACTTCCTGGTCTACCCCCAGAACGAGAAGTTGAATTCTTTATTGATCTTGAACTGGGTACAAAGCCCATTTCTAAAACCCCACAACGAATGGCTCCTATTGAACTTCAGGAGTTAAAAGTCCAACTACAGGAATTGTTAGACATCGGTTTCATTCATCTTAGTACATCCCCTTGGGGTGCTCCTATTTTATTTGTAAAGAAGAAAGACAGGAGTATGCGACTTTTTATTGACTACCGGGAATTAAACCATGTCACCATCAAGAATAGGTATCTGCTACCTCGCATTGATGACCTGTTTGACCAGTTGCAAGGAGCACAATTATTTTCAAAGATCGATATTCGTTCTGGATATCATCAGCTGAAGATTAAAACTGAGGATATTCCAAAGACTGCCTTAAGGACTCGGTACGAGCATTATGAATTCTTGGTCAGGTCTTTTGGATTGACTAATGCTCCTGCTGCTTTCATGGATATGATGAACCGTGTATTCAAGGAATATTTGGATCAGTTCGTTGTTGTCTTTATTGATGACATCCTCATCTATTCCAAAAGCTGTGAAGATCATGATCACCATTTGAAGCTCGTACTTCAAAGACTTCGTGACAACAAGTTATATGCCAAGCTAAAGAAATGCGAGTTCTGGCTTAAGGAAGTAGCATTCCTAGGGCACGTGGTGTCAAAACATAGAGTATCTATTGACCCAGCGAAGATTGAAGCAATACAAAGTTGGGAGCAACCGAAGTCGGTGACTGAAGTGCGTAGCTTTTTGGGCTTAGCTAGTTATTATCGGAGATTCGTGGAAGGATTTTCTCAAATCGCTACTCCGTTAACTCAGCTGACTCGGAAAGATACAAAATTAGTATGGAGCGAGGAATGCGAGAAGAGTTTCCAAGATCTCAAGAGGAGACTCATTTCGGCACCTGTTCTAACAATACCATCTGGTTCAAATGGATTTGTTATCTACATCGATGCTTCAGGCAAAGGGTTAGGATGTGCTCTCATGCAACATGGGAAATTCATAGCCTATGCCTCACGACAAATCAAAGAATATGAGAGGAATTATCCTACTCATAATCTGGAGTTGGCAGCAGTCGTTTTTGCGTTAAAAATCTGGAGACACTACCTGTATGGGGAGAAAGTGGAGATTTATACGGATCATAAAAGCCTCAAATATTTCTTCACCCAAAAGAAACTCAACATGCAACAACGACGTTGGCTTGAGATGTTGAAGGATTACGACCATAACATTCAATATCATCCTGGAAAAATAAACGTTGTAGCTGACACATTGAGTAGAAGATCATATGCGGGTACGAGTGCAATGTTGTTAACACAAAGGCCCATTTTGTACGACTTACAAAGGATTGAGATAGAGTTAAAGGCTCCAAGTACCCTCGTGATGATATCAAATATACGAATAAAACCGACTTTAATCGATAAAGTTAAAGCTGCTCAAGATACGGACCTGGGGTTGATGCGTATGAAGAAGAAAGTGCAAGAAGGTGTTATTCCAGAAGCAGGAATCGATGAAGAAGGAATACTTCGAGTCAACTCCAGACTTTGCGTTCCTAACGATTCTGACTTGAAGTGTAGAATCACGATGGAGGCACACAACACACCATTTGCAATCCATTGCGGGAGTACCAAAATGTATCATGATCTTCGACATACATTTTGGTGGAACAATATGAAGAGAGAGATCGCGGAGTTTATCTCGAGGTGTTTAACCTGTCAACGTGTAAAGGCAGAGCATCAAATGCCAAAAGGTCCATTGCAACCACTTGAGATTCCAAAATGGAAGTGGGAACACATTACTATGGATTTCGTTACGAGTCTTTCCAAGGTTTCTCAAGGTATAGATGCGATTTGGGTTATTGTTGATAGATTAACCAAGTCTGCTCATTTCTTGCCTATATGTGAGACTTATTCCCTTGAACGTCTTGCTCATATGTATGTGAATGAGATTGTGAGATTGCATGGCATGCCAGTATCCATAGTTTCAGATCGTGACCCAAGATTTACTTCACGATTTTGGGTTAGCTTTCAGAAAGCTATGAGCACGGATTTATAATTCAGTTCGGCATAACATCCTCAAACGGATGGACAATCAGAGAGGACTATTCAAACTCTTGAAGATCTATTAAGACTCTGTGTCCTAGACTTCAAAGGGAGTTGGGATAAGTATTTACCATTGGTGGAATTATCCTACAACAATAGTTATCAGGCAAGTATAGGTATGGCTCCATTTGAAGCCTTGTATGGACGAAAGTGTCGCTCTCCAGTATGTTGGGATGAGGTGGGTGAAGCAATATTGTTGGGACCAGAGTTGGTACGCATGACTACAGAAAAGATCCAAACAATTCGACAACGTATACAAACGGCACAGGATCGATAAAAGAGTTATGCGGATCTTCATCGAAAGGACGTGGAATTTGGTATTGGGGATCATGTACTATTACGTATTGCTCCATGGAAGGGATTTACAAGATTCGGGAAGAGAGGAAAGCTCAATCCACGATTTATTGGTCCATTTCAGATTCTTGACCGAGTAGGAAATGTGGCCTATAGACTTGCGTTACCTCCAAGCATGTCTCGTGTTTATAATGTTTTTCATATATCTATGCTTCGTAAATATGTGAAACACCCAAACCACATTATTGTGTTAAAACCAGACAAGATAGCCGAAGATTTAACGTACGAGGAGGTACATGTCAAGATATTAGATAGGAAAGAGCATATCCTACGAACAAAGGTTATACCACAAGTCAAGGTTTTGTGGAGGAACCATGCTATTGAGGAAATGACTTGGGAGTTGGAATCGGAAATGAAAGCGAGGTACCCTCACCTTTTCGAAACACCAGGTACGTACGTCAATTTCAAGGACAAAATTTCATAAAGAGGGGAGGTTATAAGACCCCAACTTATTTTGAATAAAATTAAATTTTCTCTACTTATTATCTTGAAATAATAAGGAGTTAATTTGGTATAATACTTTGGTTATGGGTGAAATGTGCAAATTTTACAAAATAAGCAAGTGGTTATAAAATATTCATTTTTTGTTTGAGAATATTCGTTTGGTGGTCGTGGAATATTCTTGTTGTCGAGGAATATTCGTGCAACGACGACACGACCATTCATGGGCCCTCATGATGAGAACAATCGTCGAATGAAGAAAATGACAAGTTTGAGTTTTTATAAATAACGACGTAATTATTCTTTGTTAACAACGTTAGAATATTCGGTGGTTAAAAATCTACGATGTCTGCGTGGTTGCACAAAGAGCATTACCAGTATTGCATGATTTTTTGAATTATTGATTCTTACGTAAGAAGGCACTACTCAATAATTGTTACAGTAATTATTGTTCAATATTTTATTTTATTGATTCAATAATTGTTACGTTGATATTTTATATTATTGTTGTTTCAATAATTATCTCTGCGCAGTATTTCCCATTATCAGATCAATAATTTATATTATTTGAATAATATTATTAAATAGCATTATTGGCAATGTCTATAAAGTTCTGTCTAAGGAGAGGTTTGGTAACCTAATTGCGCGTCAGTAAGGAGAAATTCTTATTGGAAAGCCCCCTCTTTCCTGGGAACGACCTGGTTGTCATTATTGTGATTCTGTAATATTATTTGTGAATAATTATTTATTGATTTATATGATAAGGAAATATTTATTTTATGTGGCTATTAATGTTGAAGTATTTTATCAATATTTTTGTCGGAATGGAGGTATTAAAAATCAAATCAGTGTTCTTGAGATATATTGTGTAAGTTATAATTTTTAATCCGACCGTTGGATCGTTATGGTTTTTAGATATGTTATACATATATAAGTTGAGTATATGTCCACAAATTTTGAACTGTTAAAAATGAATGTATGATTTGTTATGAATTTTAAGAGGTAACTGATTCAGAAATTATGTTATAAATGATTTTTGGTGGAAAATTCTAGAATTGAGTGGGCTCCACTTTTGGTTGGTGAGAAATGTGCTCAAATTTTATTTCAAATGTGGTGGGTGGCAATAGTAGCAGGTAAAGCCATCATGTAGTAGGTCAAGTCTGCTTCGGCGTGCTGAGCATTTTCCTATAAATAGGTCTTAGGTTAGAATTGAAAATCACACGTAAACATAAGCTTTTCGCTCTTTCTCTCTATATTATCGGTATATTTTGTGAGTATTTAGATACTTTGAGAGTTCTTATTCAATTACAAGTTTCATTCAACATCACATCCGAGGCCTCTCATTCAAAATCTTGTTTCTTTGAGGTAAGGGATGTTATTTTCTTCTTAAATGATATTATTTTCTTCAATATCATTATGCTGAGATATTGTTATGAATTTTATTGTGGAATTTCTACCTTTTTGTGTCGGGGTTACTATTCATATATACGGCACTTTTCACGTATACATCACTATTCATAAATACGGCACTATTCACCGAATTTTTTTTTCTCTTTTTTGTCCTAGATGTCTTTTATGGTTACTATCTTTGATTGTATCCATGTTCTGATCTTTATTTTTGAATTCTACTTCACACTTGGTTATTATGGAGTATTATTGAATTTGGATAAACTGAAATACGAATCCCTAATATATGTCCTTCTGTCTCACTGTATTCGTTCTCTAAAATGTTTTTCATCATCCTCAGTCCTTAATGGTGATACTTGATGAATATCTTTGGCTTGTAGTGCAAAGATGAATGATTACCTGATGAATATCTTTGGCCCATAGTGCAAAGATGAGCAAAATTGAGATGAACATGACCAACCGGTGATACAAAAATGAATATCTTTGGCCCGTAGTGCAAAGATGAATGTTTGATGCAAGATGTCTATTGATTGATGTTACAGGGATAAAATATTGATGATGGACTTTTGAATTCATAGATGATAGTAGATTTCATTCTCTACTTAACTCTTCTAATGAATTGTTGTTTTCGCTGCAGTTGTTGATCTAAAACTTGTTGTCGATTATATTCTATCAGATTTTTCCCTGTTGAAGACTAAGTATAATTTGTTGCATATTATCTTAGTCATAATATTCTTTACTGGGCTAGTTGAGCTCAGGCTTTTCCTTTTTGTTCCATTTTTCTTCTCGAGAGCGCGAGAACATAGCGAGAACGAAATGGGTATAGAGTGATGGTCCTAGACAGTTGTTTTAGCAGTCCTCACTATTTTTGTAAAATAGTGCATCAATAATTGTAATGAGAATTTTATTTGGGTGTGGATATTGTCTAGAAGACAATATTTGTATTTAAACGCATAGTATGTGTTGTCGTATGTTGCACGACAATTGTAATAAAGTTGTAGTTATTTTCTGTACCATGTATTTGACGACTCAGAATGGGTGATGTATACCTATTTTGGGGGCGTCACACACCATTTGAGAAGACCTTCCCCAACTGAAAGGATGTATCAATTTCCAGATGGTTGGACGACCATGCCTCTCACCCTTCTGGAGAAAGGAGTTCGATTCCCTCTCCACGTCTTTCTAGTCACCCTTCTAGGGTTTGTTGGTGTCGGATTCACCCAACTAGTCCTAAACTCCTACATCCACATCCTAGCTTTCATCGCCTTCTATCATGAGATAGGTGTTGCCCCTACCCACAACTTCTTCTTTTCCATTTATAATATCAATATATCCCGTGAAAAGGGATTTATAGTTCTGAGCAAGTAATTGCCAAAGCCGGGTGAGAAATTTGAAAGCGTTCCTTGGTATCCACCCCCTCCAGCAACAAAGGATGGCATAAGGAATGGTTCTTCATCAAAGGACCAGAAATCGCTTCTTTGCTGGACTGGACTACTCTGGAAAAAGTCTCTACAGATTTCGATGACATTCCTGAAGAGCATGCGAAGGAGATGATAGAACTTCTGGAGAATTTCACGAAAAAGGAGTGGAATTACGGACTCCTCACCAAGCAGGCGTGGTTATATGACCACAAATGTAAGTCCCGGATTCAATTTGATATATAATTTTTCAAATCTCCAAAAATAAATATTCTGAACAATTTTTTGTCAACTTTTGCAGTATCTCTGATGAAGCCGACCTCTTCAGATCGAAAAGATCTTGAAGCCTTTTTATCTGCTAAAAATTATGAAACTCTCACCGAACTCCAAGTCACCGAACCTTCAGTTTTTAAGCCCCAAGTTACTGAAATACAAACTGCCGAACCCACTCCTATTGAAGAATCCAACCAACCCCGTCGAAAGAAGCGAGCCGCCCGAAGGGTCAAACCCGTTCCCCCACCAACCTTTAATGAAAGTCTACTCGATATGCCTCTGGATGAACGAACTCGAGTTATTCATACCAAAAAGAGCAAAATCAAAATAACTCCTCTTACTGCCGAAGAACTTTGTGTGCCTTCCACCGAAGCATCTTAACCACAAGAAATCTCGGTAGAGATCCAAATTTCTGATGAAGAGCTTGAAGAACAAATCGAGCCTTCTTCATCTCTTTCTCGTAAAAGAAAACAACCTTCTGAAAGCCAACCGGTTCATCCACCTGAACAAACAACAACTCAACCCCCACCTCCTCCTAAACAACCCATGCCTTCTCCACCCCGACCATTTTCTTCAGAAGCCAGGCCTGAAGCCGTAGCATCTCCCACCCTATGGCCGGATCTTAACGAGAACTTTTTGTTAGGAATAAGCATGTGAATGATATTTCTATTTACATATGGTTTGATTATGATATGTATATGAATGAATATGCAAGTATGATTGCATTAAGAAAAGCAGTAAAGTCCTCTGATAGATTATAGAAACATATGTACAAGGACTTAGAATAAATTGATCAAATATGTTAGGATGATCCTACATAAGCAAAACAGCTTTGTAAAGTCCTTAAAAAGAAATGATGTACAAGGATTATAAATATAAAAAGATCAAGCATGTTAGGTTGATCTTATGATGTAATAGATAGGCTTGTCTCGATCGCCGAAACCGCACTGTAAATCGTGATGCCCAGAGAGTCAAGTCGAGGAAACTCGAGAGCTATCAAGGCAGAATCGTAGTCTGCAAGATAGTAGATCTCAGAGTTCGTAGACTGCCAGGAGAGAAGAGGAAGGATCGTAGTGTGTCGAGTAGCACTTCCTCGGAGTCGTAGTCTACTGAGGAAGTCATGTTCAGAATCGTAGAGACAGTCTGCCTACAAGCCGACCGAGCATCTGCCGAAGCTAAGTCAAGAATCGTAGACTACACTTTGAGTCGTAGAGTCTACTGATAACGAAGCCAAGTCAAGAATCGTAGACTACACTCAGAGTCGTAGAGTCTACTGATCGTATCAAAGGCAGAGATCGTAGTCGAGCAAGATCAGATGAAGACAACAAGCACAACGATAGAAATCGTAGAGTGTCAAGATCTGATCTCGGAGTCGTAGTGTCTGCATAGCCGAAGCTGAATCGTAGAGTGTAGAATTGAGACTTCAACAGATGTGCTCGTAACGCCAAGGCAGAATTGTAAAGCTAATACGATTCTTAACAAATGAGAACTCCCAGAATATCCAAAGGGATGAAGCCTCTGGTTGGTACTGCAAAGATACATCCCACCTGAAGGAAACCAGAGCACTCAATGAATGACATGCAAGCTAACAGAAGATCTAAACATCAACTCAATCAGCATCTAGATTGAGTTATGAAGCCATTCGAGATGAAGTCTTCCACAAGTTGATCATAAGAAGACTTCAATAACTGACTAAGGAAAGTCAGCTAGTGCAGTTGCTGTCAAGTAAATAGAAGACATCGATCTTGGAAGCACCTGGATCGCTGTGTTTGCCAAATAAAAAAAGAACTGATGGAGTGTACACAGAGATACTGGTTAGCCTCTGAAGAAAAAGGCTAAAGTGATTAAGCATTGGGTCAGTCCATTGATGATAAGTGAATGGGAGATCACAAGGAGAAAGCGAGCTGGACACGCCACAAATCTAAAGTGTATTGTTACTCAGAAAGGGCCAGAGTAAAGAGTCAAGCCATCGATGATTCGAGAGAGCAATCGAGGCAAATGAAGTGTTAAGGCATCAGTCAAGAGAAGGAAGAAGTGTTCTAAATTGAAGATCCAATGAACATTCTTCAAAGATCGTAGTGTTGTCTCTACATGTCAAATGAGCAAGTCAACAAGACACTACGATTAGGTCCAAGAAAGCAAGCATCAGAATCGTAGAGTTTGGTCATCTGAAGATTGACGCATTGACAACGATTCAATCTAAAGGTTGGTATTCGGACAAGAGCTTATTGAGAGCATCGATGCAAAAGGACAACCTCTGATCGAGAAATCAGAAGGAGGTAATGAAGTTGACTACCTGCCCAAGATATAAAAGTAACATCTCTGATGGGGTAGGTAAAATAGTAGACTGCAGTGTCAGAAAGTCATGTCATGTCACATCTGCAGTCTACACCAAATAACTCTAGATCTGCGAGGCAATTTAAAAAGCTTTTAACGGCTACTTTCCAACGGAAAGATTGGGAAATAGTATAAATCAACAGAGCTTCAAAGATCAAAAGCTGCTGATGATTGCTAAGTTGTAGAATCGTTGAGTTGTTGGAATGCTATTGTTGTAAGACCCCAACTTTTTTTTATAAAGATGATTTTTCTATAATTATCATTTTTAAATATTATGGAATGAATTTGATATAATGTTATAGTTGTGGGTAATATTTATAAATTTTTCAAAGTACGCAAGTTGTTATATAATATTCGATTGGTGGGGAATATTCACTTTAACGAGGAATATTCGATACGGCCAAGACAATCATTAGTGGACCTGGCAACGAAATTATTATCGGTTTGAGAAAACGACAAAAATATTTTATGAAAATAACGACGGAAGTGTTACCGATAAGCTGTTGAAACACCCTGTTAAAAAATACGAGAATCTGGCGTGGTTGCATAGTAGCACACAGGTATTGATTATTAATGCTTACGTGAGAAGTCACTCAGTTTTGTTCCAGTAATTGTTGCATAGTATCTCACGTTATTTGATTCAATTATTGTCGATACTTTATATATTATTAAGTCAATAATTGAGATGATAAAGTTATTAATATTATTATTTATAATATTAACGATGTCTAGAAGTTTTTCCAAGGAGAGGTTTGATCACCTAATTGCGCACCAATAGGGAGAAATCCTTATTGGAAAGCCCCCTCTTTCCTGGGAACGACCTGGTTGATTAATATTGTGAATTATAATAATGATGATAAATGTTGTTAAAAATATTGAGGAAATTTTTATGAAGTATTTGTTGTAGGGTGGCATATTATATGAACCCCCCACTTTCTCATTTTTCAAAATCGTCGAGAGAAAGTTATCTCAGTTTTGTTTTATTACTTACATATATATATATATAAATTTTATATGTGTATATATATATATAAGGTACGTATTTATATATATATTATATATGTGTTAGTTGGCATGTGGGGTGGGGGGGAGAAAAGAAAAAAAGAAGATGAACACGGTGGGGAATTAAGAAAGTGGTGAGGTGTATGATTAATATGTATATATATATATATATATATATATATATATTAAATGTGGGTGAGTGGGTTTTGGTGGTGGATGAAGTTGGCAGGATATGTGATATTATTTTCAAAGCTTGCATCTTATTGGTTGAACAATCCAATAATGCTATCAAACATGTGAATGAGGCTATTTTCTCAACTTGACATGTGATAGTTTTGTTTTTTCCTCTCTTCTAATTGGCCAGCACCTTGAAAAATGATGCACGGGTGGTAGGATTTTTCTAATATAGCATGTGTTATATTATATATATATATATATATATATATATATATATATATATATATATATATATATTTAAATTTGGTTTTGAAAATCTAGCGCATGATTTCAGCCAATGAATTTCAAACACTGTTGCGTCCGTGAGAAAAATCCTTACACAATGCCTTTCCATTCTCCTATAAATAGAAGCTCATTCCTTCATTATTTTCTTACGAATTCACTGAAACTCTTGAGAGAGAAAATTATAGAGAGAAATAAGAAGAGAAGTCTGCTACCTCTCTTTTCATATATCCAGTTTCTTCTAAGGTAAGGGGTATTATTTCTTTCTTTCGTCTTCATGAAGAGAACTTCTGTTATTCTATTCTTTATTATTATGTTGGAATAACCTGTCTATGCGAAGTACCGCATACATGGTGAAATTCTTCTGTTATTCCATTCTTTATTATTCTGTTGGAACATCCTATTTGTGCGTTACGCATGACCTGGTTTCGTTATTTATTATTACATTGGAACATCCCGCATGCGTGCGTTTACGCATGACTGGGTTCCGTTATTTATTATTACATTGGAATATCTGTTTGTGCGTTCGCATGACCGTTCCGTTATTTATTATTACATTGGAATAACCTATCTGTCTTGATCTATCGCGATGCACGGTGATTTCTTTTGTTATTCCATTCTTTATTATACTCGGTTGGTTAAAGTTTTGACTTCTATACTCCATGAAAATAGTGGAATATCCTTGATAGTTAAGGCTTCATCCAAATCTTTTTATGGAAATATTCTTCTGAGTATTCTTGAATTTTACTCTACAAAGCAGTATCATGTTGACAATTTAGACGTTATTGGTTCCTGGATAAATTAATTCTTGAACTTGTTTTATTGAATTCTTATATCATTGTCATCATCCTCATGTTTATATTATGTTGAAAGTCATATGTGGCCTGTAGTGCATAGATGGACTTGGTATGATTATGACCAGGGATTATTCGGTATAATCATGACCGTAATGTTACAAATGATGTGGTAAAAGTCCTCATTGGCCCGTAGTCCATTAATGGACAGTTGTTGGCATGATCATGACCATTGATGAATACACGAATATCCTTGGCCCGTAGTGCATAGATAATTTGTGGTTGTGATACTAATGAATATCCTTGGCCGTAGTGCGGGATGATGTGGATTATTTATTAAGTTGAGTCTCAGCGATAAAAGTGATGAAAAACCTTTTAAATCATAAAAGATAGTAGATTTTATTCTCTACTTGACTCTTTTAATGGATTGCTTGTTCCATGCAGCTTAAACTTGATGTTTATTATATTGTATCGGTTTAACATCATTTGAAGGCAAACGATAATTTATTCTCGCATTATCTTAGTCATAATATTTCTTCTTGGGCTAGTTGAGCTCACCCTTTTTCTTTCACTGTTCTCTTCGGAAAATGAGAACGTGGCCGGGACTAGTCGGGAAAGCGGGTGATTATCCGGATGATAGTATTAGTAGTCCTCACTATTCTGTTAAATAGTGTGACAATAAATGTATTGAGGACTTATTTAGAGTTTGAATACTGTCTAGAAGACAATATTTGTATTAAAACTCACAGCTCATGTTGTATATTTAAGATTGTATTTGTATTATGTACCATGTATTTGGTGACTCAGAATAGGTGATGTATACCTATTTTGGGGGTGTCACAATTGTTGACTCTACGAGTTCTACCAAATATTAACAGAACAAGTCTCAGTGACAATGAGACTGCAAAGGTGGAAGTGAAGCAGCTTTGAAGAATGACTTAAACAGTTTAGAGCTTCACTCAACAAAGATGAGAATGCCACTAAAGATGGCAGCCAAGCTGAGAGTCGAGAAGGCCAAGAAGATAGCATTCAGAAAAGTGGTAAAATAGAAAGAAGATCAAGAGAGCCACTCTACAGATCACCATGAACCAAAAGCTAAAAAAGAACAGAAGCAGAATCATGTCTGCAAAACATTCAAGAAGGGTTCATGGATTACTAAGTGCTAGACGAAGTCTACCAAAAGCTCAAAAACTTAGCAAATCCAGATGGTGATGGTGCATAGCTGACACCAGATGAAGATGAGTAGAAAAGAGTGAAGATCAGCTGCACTAGAGAAGATGTGGTCCAGACTAGAGGCAGAATATAAAGAGGACCACACCGAGCTGCTAAGTAAATAAAATGTTCAAGCTTAAAGACATCTTAGAAGCTAAGCACCACCACCACGACCACCAATAACTACAACAACAAGAAGCCAGGGCCTGAGGGGTCCTTGTCCAGAGGGACTAAATGAAGTTCCAAGCTTATTGGGTTTGAAGAGTTCCTAGGGAACTTGAGAAGTTCCAAGGCTGTTGGCCTTGAAAAGTTCTTAGTGAACTAAAGTCCCAAGGCTACTGGCTTTGAAGGAATCTTAGTGATTCAGGGTGCTGCCCTTCCTTAGTGGAAATCTTTCTAGTTGAAAGCAGAAGAGTGGATTAGGATCTTGAGTCTTTAAACCACTTAAAACCCCTTGTGTCTTTTACTTTATGTCATTTACATTATGTACTTAACTGCTATAACTGCTATGTATGTGTTAACTGCTTACAACTTAACTAACTTTAAGAACAATGTATATATGATTATGAATATATCAATGAAGGGGATCTTTTACTTATTCCGCTGTGCTTGAAAAGATTCTTATGTTTGTCATATGCTAATCCATTAGCAATACAAAATAAAAAGGAGAAGTATTTGAAAACGAAAAAGGATCTATTCAACCCCCCCTTCTAGATCTATTGTGTGCCTCTGGGAACTAACAATCAGTATCAGAGCAGGTTCTCATGCTATATTCAAAAGCTAATCGATTTGAGTCTGATCCTAGGCACAAACATTGTTCTAAACTTAGTTTAGTAGTAAGTCACTTATTATATGCAGATGAGCTCACACGTTGAAAATATTTTGTATAGGTAAATGTGTATATACACCTAAAGCTGCTCAGACTTGTCCATGTTCTTGATTGTTATATCAACAAGACCAATCTGCCTCGCGGTCAATCTTGTAGTCTGAAGAACAGGCTAGAAATCTCAAAAAGACATCAAAAGAAAAGAGTCAAACATCCACAAGCCTAAAAGGATGAAAAGGCCACACAAGCTAAGAAATGCTTATCCAGAAGAGAAAGAAGAACTTCTCAAACATGTATCTGGCCAACCAGCAGCTGGATGTAAACCTTTTAAAACTCCTATATGTCAAACCCTGTCCTTGAAGACCTGCTGAGCTAATCTAAATGAAGCTCACATGGCTGCTGATCTTTATAAGAAAGCAGGCCATTCATCCAAAGATGAAAAAGGGTCTTAGATGCTCAAGCATGCAAAGCTTGTCCTCAAAGAAGTGCACTAGAGGATCATCGAGAATCAAACATGAGGAACTCATTATGGGAGCAGAACTCCACAAGTTCAAGCTGACAAAGTAGACTACGATCTTAGTGCTATCAAAAGATCGTAGAGTGATCAGTCCTGGAGATATCCATGTCTACGGTGTAAACAAATTCAATTATCAGTGGTGATTCCAGCCTGAAAGAGACATGCAAGGATACCTCCTAATGCACATGAAGAAAAGGAAATCACACCTCACTGAAAAGACAACATCAACCATGGGGAAACGATGATCTGTTAAGGAACAACAGCACTGAGATATTATATGAAGAAATGTACCAGCTACAGAGTCCCAAAACTTTGTGGCTGATGAACCAAATGAAGATCCATAGTCAGTAGGAACGTCTCAAAACGTACTACTAATAACCTATCAGCCACCCTACTCAAAATCATGGAGTGCCTATTATCAAACATCTGATCGTAGTGTAAGAGCAGGAGGACACCACGATTACAACAAATGCAATTGTCTAAAGTTGGTAGAGGACCTACCCATCAGAAAAGGTCAAATGAGATATCAGTGCAAATTACTTCTAAAGCACTTCATCTGGAAGGCGCCTCAGGGACAAACCTGACCCTTAGCTCACTCTAAGAGGTTGGCCCTTCCTGAGCTACCTTAACCCAGAAGGATTGCTTGATCAAGTTCATCTCAAAGACCAAGACAGTCAACAATCATAGAGTAGAGTTTGAAGAGAACTCAACAATCGTGATGTAACCTCAATGATCGTAGTGCAACCTCAGCGATCATAGAAACAGACTCGACGATCGCAGTCTTACAAGAGGCTACTCTAACTCATGAGGAGCTTGAAAGAACGGGAAAATTGCTCAACCATTCAAATTATGAGAGAGATAAGTTCGAATACAGCTTGGAAAGATATCATGCAAACGCATCTCAGAACTTAAGTGCCCAAACTTGTTTGGGGTACATCAGTGATCAAGCTATGCAGTTTCAAGATGAGGATTAATGTCAAAACCATCCATCGCGAAGATCTCTCGAAGTTGATCGTTGAGTCAACAAAGGAAAACGTAGAGTCCATAGTGCCTTACCATGCTACTCTCTACGAACCAAGATGGTCAACGATCAATCCACGCTCATTGACGACTATTTGTTTTAAAAAGGACATTAAACCAAGAGTTAATGGGGAGTTATAGCTCATTATTGGGCATCGTGCAACCAATGGCCGATTGACACATCATCGTGTTTGCATGGACGTAAGAAAAGCGCCGTAAAGACAAATTCAAAAGCGCAAACGATTATTAGAAACTATCGAACCTCTTTCCCTCTCTTTTTCAAACCCTAAAAGCCTCTTCACATACTAAATCCATTAACCCTCCAAATCCTTGCCCAAATCACATTCAACTATCTCTTATAAGACTCCCTAAAACAAATACCCATATTCTTCGAACTCCTCAAATGGAAGATTGGTGAGTAATCACTGGCATTCAGCTCGGAACCAAGACATTTGAAAAATCTGAGAAGAAGTTCAGGGATATTCTTGAACTTATGAAGAAGGCTGGATTCTCAGAATGTCTTAAGGCAAACTGAAATTCAGATAAGGCACATTTATAAGGGGGGTTGAATAAGTGTGGATACAAACTATGACCAAATAAAACAAATTTAAACTAAGTTATTAAATGCAGTCAACTGAATTAATGAATGCAGCTTGCTGAAAGAATATGGTCTACCGAATTGAATTTTTGTTTAAGAAAATATCTTGGTGTTTTTGTAAATAAATTATTTAATGATAACCAAAAATTCTCACGATTAGATTTTATATAACAAACCAATAAACTTGAATGAAATTAAGTTAAATCAAGTAATAAAAATAACACCAAGATTTTTACGTGGTTCTATTTATTACCTCTATAATAATAGCCTACTCCACATCCAATACCAACTAGTATTGGAGACTCTCTTTTATTTCTTTAAAAGACTCTTGTTACAATACAAATTCTATAAAATTGAATAACAATAATTCACTTGAGCACTCTTGATCCTTGTGCACCAATGCACTCCTTAAGCACCTATGCTTCCTTGAACCTGTTTATAAACAAACCTTAATCCACCTGGATTAAAACCCTTAGACAACACTTAGTCTAAAAATTTAAGATTACAATGATAGAGGTCTAATGATCAAAGCAAATAAGCAATTTAACAATGCAAGGCTCAACTAATGAATGCAATGATCAAATAGAAATAGTAAAAGATATCACCAATATAATGCCCACGAAAATTGACTGAAATCAATGAATCAGCAGCTCAAAATTTGCACCAAGAATAGAATAGCTTTCAAAGTATATGAGTAACCAAGAATAGAATAGAATAGAATAGATTTCACATAGAGTTTGTTTCATCCATAATATTTCCTCAATATTTTTAACAACATTTATCATCCATAAAAATTTCCTCAATATTTCAAAGAATAAAATCACATAGACTTTGTTTCATCCATAATATTTGAGAGCAACAACTCCCTGCAGCTAAATATTCACCCTCAGTAGTTGACAAAGCAACCGAAGTTTGCTTTTTACTATGCCATGAAATAAGACTTTGTCCCAAAAATGTACAAGCACTACTTGTGCTTTTTCTATCAATTTGAAACCCTGCATAGTCAGCATCTGAATAGCCCATTAATTCAAAATGATTACTTATTGGATAAAATAACCCTAAATTTATAGTACCACTTCAATATTTAAAAATTCTTTTGACTGCTTGTAAGTGGAATTCTTTGGGTTTTGCTTGAAATCGAGCACACAGACATACACTTCAGATATTATATCGTGTCTAGATGCAAAGATTAAATATAGTAAAGAGCCAATAATACCTCGATATTTGGTTAACTCTACATCTATACCTTTATCATCTGAAGTGAGCTTTATGGAAGTGCTCATTGGTGTAGCCTTTGATTGGTTCCTTCAAAACCAAATCTTTTAAGAAGCTCTTTTGTGTACTTGGTTTGATGAATATAGATCCTTTCCTTTTTTGCTTGATTTGAAGTCCCAAAAAGTAATTTAGCTCTCCCATTAAGCTCATATCAAATTCCTTATGCATACACTTTGAAAACCACTCACAGAGAGAAAATCATTAGTAGCACCAAATATTATATCATCTACATATATTTAAACAATGATTATTTCTTGTTTTCATATTTAATAAATAGTGTAGAGTCTATTTTACCTCTAGTAAAACCACTTGAAAGAAGATACTTACTCAACCTCTCGTACAGCCAGCCCGGAGCTTGTTTGAGACCATAGAGAGCTTTCTTTAGCTTAAAAACATGACTTGGATATTTCTCATGTTCGAATCGAGGAGGCTGTTTGACATAGAGTTCTTCATTGATGTATCCATTAAGAAACGCACTCTTTACATCCATTTGATAAAGCTTGAATTTCTTGTAACAAGCAAATGCTAATAAGATTCGAATAGATTCTAGTCTTCATGGATTGGAGCATAAGTTTTTTTAAGTAGTCGATCCCTTCTTGCGATTGTATCCTTGAGCCACTAGCCTTGCTTTTTGTTGCAGTGATTGTCCCATACTCATCAAGCTTGTTTTTGAACACCCATTTTGTTCAAATGATGTAACTATCTTTAGGAGGAGGCATTAATTCCCAAACTTGACATCGTTAAAATTGTTGAAGTTCCTCTTGCATTGCCATAAGCCAATTTTCATCAAGTATAGCTTCTTTTCGCATTCTTTGGCTCAACTTGTGATAGAAATGCACGAGAACGCAGCGCATTGATTTTGTAGATTTCTTCGTGTAGTAACTCCTTTGTTTATATCTCCAATGATATTTTTGATTGGATGATCCTTGAGATATTTTCTTTGTCTTTGGCATTTGAACATCGTGTATTACCTCTTCTGTTGAGGAAAATTTTCTTCAAGATCTTGTGTTGCCTCATGTTCATTTTCATGTGGATTGTTCACCCGACTGTTGAGCTTGTCCATTCGGTTTCTTTGAGTGGTTCTCTTGCCATCTTGAATTTGTGAAAATCTCAAATTTCTGCATCCTCTTCTTTTCTTTTGGAAGATCATTGTTAGTCTCATTGAAAGTTATATGAATTGATTCTTCAACACATAATTTGTAAATATTAAAAACACGATATGCTTTATTGTTATGAGAATAACCAATGAAAATACCTTCATAAGATTTGGCATCAAATTTTCCCAAGTTATCACTAGTATTTAGTATATAACATTTAAACCCGAATACTTTGAAATAACTTATATTAGGAATTTTATAATTCAAAAGCTCATAAGGAGTTTTCAAAATGATTGGACGAATGAGTACTACTCGTAACATAACATGACGTCTTACCGCTCATTACCAAAATTTCTTTGGAAGCTTACTCTCTTGCAGCAATGTTCTAGTAGTTTCTTGTAATGTTCTATTCTTCCTTTCCACTACTCCATTCTGCTGAGGAGTTCTTAGAGCTGAAAACTCATGGCTTATTCCTTTTTGATCACAAAATATAATAAAATCCTTTTGAAATTCTATACCATGATCACTCCGAATTTTTATAAGTTTGAGACTATACTTAGTCTCTAAATTTCTTATCAATTTGTCAAACTCTTTAAATGCTTCATCTTTGGTTCTCAAAAATAATACCCATGTATATCTAGAGAAATCATCAACTATTACAAATGCATAAAACTTACCATTGATACTAGCATGCCTTTCTGGGCCAAATAAATCAATATGAAGTAATTGTAAAGGAGTGGAGGTTGATACCATATTCTTTGCACTGAATGATGTTCTTACTTGTTTCCCAAGTTGGCAAGGAACACATACTCCTTTCTTTTCGAATTTTATCTTCGACAATCCTTTGACCAGGTTTTTAGAGGACAACTTCTTGATTAAATCCATGTGAACGTTTTCCATCCTTTTATGCCATAGATTAGCCTCATCTTGCACCGAGGCAAGACATAATTCTTTATCCTGTTCCTCAAAGTCAATAGTATATATATTTCCTTCCCTTTGTGCAACTAGAGAAACATTGTTAGTACCATAAGAAATAATGCATTTTTCGTTATCAAAACTGACTTGGTGACCATTGTCCATTAATTGACTTATACTAATAAGATTAAATTCAAGACCGTTAACAAGATGAACATTATCGATGTTAACCTTACCATTACCAATTTTACCTTTTCCAACAATTCACAAGTTCCATTATCTCCAAATGTAACCGTTCCATTTTTCTTCTTGATTTTTAGTTCCATGAACTTTGATTTGTCACCGGTCATATGACGAGAGCATCCACTATCAAGAATCCATTTTTGAGATGGAACCTTCGCCTTGAGACATACCTTCTATTCCCATGAAGCATACTTGAGCTATCTCATCCTTGGCGTCGACCTCAACTTCAGATTCTTCTTCATCACTCCAGGTGACCAGTGCCTTATTTTTCTTGTTGTCCTTGAAGCCTGTTTTTCCTTTATTCTTTTGTTAAAAGTAGTCCTTCTTGAAGTGCCCTGGACGTCCACATTCAAAACACGTTTCCTCAGTTTGCTTTTCTTTGCCTTTATTTGAGTTAAAGATATTCTTTCGTCTATTCTTTCTTTGTGGAAGTCCTTTGAGTCTCCGTGACATCATAGCTATCTCTTCATCAGAATCATCATCAAGCTCTTCTTCATTTCCTGCATTAAGAGCTAAAACCTTCCAACGAGGAGTTTCCTCCTCATCGTCATACCTCTTTAATTGATGCTCATATTCCTCAAGTTCACCAAAAAGAGTTAGAGTATCCATAGTAGATATAGTAGAGGAATCTTGAAGAGTAGTAATCTTAGAAGCAAACCTCTTGGGCATGCTTCAAAGTAACTTACGATTAATCTCACTTTGTGGAATAGATTTGTCTAGTAACTTTAAAGAGTTCAGAAGAACAAGGAACCTTGCTTGAGCCATCTTTACAGTTTCATCTTTCTCAAGTTTAAACATCTCATAGTCATGCATAAGCATGTTTAGCTTAACTTCTCGAACTTTTGATGTTCCTTCATGACTCACCACTAGAGTATCCCAAATTTCCTTAGCTATGTTGCATGAGGATACTTTGTCAATCTCAGATTTCACCATGCCGCTTAGTAGAGTATTCA
The DNA here is from genome assembly GCA_020205605.1 of Panax ginseng. Taxonomy (NCBI): domain Eukaryota; kingdom Viridiplantae; phylum Streptophyta; class Magnoliopsida; order Apiales; family Araliaceae; genus Panax; species Panax ginseng. The sequence continues at coordinate 98,126,995 of CM035144.1, read as the reverse complement.
TCGCCCTTGAGTCATAGGAAACCATGAAGGTTTCAGTTGAATCCATCTCTAGCAAAGTCTTTGGAGTACCGTCATCTTTCCTTGGAATAACTGGTCCATTCTCCACAACCCACCATTCCCAAGGATCTCTTTTAAGGTAGATCCTCATTCAGAATTTCCAAAAGTTGTAGTTTTCTGTTCCATGTAGCAGTGGAGGTTTATTGGTTGATTGACCTTCTTGATTGTTGTTTCTGAACTGTGCCATGTCAGAATCTTCCCTACAAGTCACCTTTAAGACCAAGTAAGTAGAGCCAAGCTCTGATACCAAATGAAATTCAAATAAGGCACACTTAGAAGGGGGGGGGGGGTTGAATAAGTGTGGATACAAACTATTACCAATTAAAAAAATTTAAACTAAGTTATTGAATGCGAATAACTCAATTAATGAATGCGACTTCTTTGAAAGAATATGGTCTACCGAATTGAATTTTTGTTTAAGAAAATATCTTGGTGTTTTTGTAAATAAAATATTTAATGATAACCAAAAATTCTCACGATTAGATTTTATATAACAAACCAATAAACTTGAATGAAATTAAGTTAAATCAAGTAATAAAAAATAACACCAAGATTTTTACGTGGTTCGACTATTACCCTCTATAATAATAGCTTACTCCACGTCCAATACCAACTAGTATTGGAGACTCTCTTTTATTTCTTTAAAAGACTCTTGTTACAATACAGATTCTATAAAATTGAATAACAATAATTCACTTGAGCACTCTTGCTCCTTGTGCACCAATGCACTCCTTAAGCACCTATGCTTCCTTGAACTGCTTTGTAAACAAACCTTAATCCACCGGATTAAATCCCTTAGACAACACTTAGTCTAAAAAAAATTTAAGATTACAATGATAGAGGTCTAATGATCAAAGCAAATAAGCAATTTAACAATGCAAGGCTCAACTAATGAATGCAATGATCAAATAGAAATAGTAAAAGATATCACCAATATAATGCCCACGAAAATTGATCAAATCAATGAATCAAAGACTCAAAATTTGCACCAAGAATAGAATAGCTTTCAAAGTATATGAGTGCAAAAAATATTAATTCAAGTGTAGTAAGTGTTGTAATCGATCAACGTTTCAAATTGCTTTTATAGCCCAATATATTACCGCTTTCTCATACAACACATTTTCGTTGTAACAATAATAATGTTGCCAATAAAAATCCCAAAGATAAGCTATAATATTATTATTGTTGAAATAAAAATATAGACTATGTCAAAGATAAGCCAAAAGATAATAAGTTAAAATTGTAAAACATGTAGCCCATAATCATAATCGCCACTTAATAAAGTAACCGATCTATCTCCTACCGACGCAGAACTTTATTAATACTAGACTTCTTAGAAAATGTTAGTTCCGTAATTAATGGCAACATGCATCTTCCCAAGATAATCATTACTATCAATTTCCAATATATATGCAGCTTTTAGACTTCTAATCAAGATCCACTACCACCATATATATTATACTTCCTTTCTAATATATAACTAATCCGTAATAAATGGAAAGAAGATCACAATGCATTAATACGTGTATCACTTGAACAGAACTCCTATGTATACATGCTAACATTTCTCTTGATAACAAATAGTAGTGAATAACATATTTGGGACATGCACAAAATATTAATTAATGCACACATAAAATGTCCTAGAACCTTGAATTAAAAAATTAAATATTTGCAATGACCTTACATATTTTCCTTAAGACTCAAAAATTCTTCAAACTTCTTGAGTAATCCATCAAACACTTTTTGAAATAGTTTCCTGAAATTCACAATACATAATTTAGTACCAACAAGAAAGTCATCATCAAAAAATAAGGCTAGAACGTGATATAATCAACACAAACACACGAATATATGGTGACCTGGTCAAAGAATTTCACTCAAACGCAACCGTAAATTCTGGAATCCTCTGCACCAAGGTTAAGGGTCAGATTCTGAAGCTAAATTCTTCTGACATCAATCAATGCTTAGGCCTTCTTGATCGAGATCCGAAACCACGGAAGGGATCGACACCTCGAAAAAGCTAAGAAGATTATTCAAGATAAAAGAAACCTAATCCAAGGACATGAAGAAAAAGGAGTTTCCTGAAGAATTCGAATTCCCTGCTGAAATAGTCGGTAAATATATCTTATGCAAAGACACTGCACATGATACTGTGATTGACCAACAGCTGAAGATCATGTCTGCTATAGTCCTGAAGGAACACATCAACTTTGGAGCTATCCTGCTTGATCATATGTCTAAGTGTCTGGATAAGGAAGAAAAGAAAAGGTTAACTAAAAAACCACTCACAAAGGTTTTTGCAGGGAAGGTTCTTAAGTATCATCTTAAAGAAAAAGTTAAAGAATAAAAGTAAGGATGATGAGGGTGAAATTCTTAATGTTCATAAAGTAATGTCTCCATAGTTGTTTATAAACTGGAAGAAAAATCCCAAGGAGAACAAGAGGCTAATAACATCTGGGAGCAGCAGCAAGGTCTCTATCAAGAAAAAAAAGGCACAAGAAGTGGAAAACTCTCAATCTGATGACTCTGCATCAGTTGCTACCACACCGACAAAGAAGAAGTCTAAGAATGTTAAGAATACAGAGGCTTCGTCAAGTCGTGTCTCCATTGACAAGAAGAAACAAGGAGCAGGAGAAAAACCAACATCAACTGCTGAAACCCCAAAAAGAAGAAGAAGTAACAGACTGCTTCAAGGGCCATCAAGAAAGAGAGCTAAGGTGGAAAACAAAACAACCCCAGTTTCCCAAGAGAGTACATCTGACGAAAAGGAGAACGTAGAGTCAGAGGAAGAAAAGGGAACTGACGATCTCAAGACCGTGTCCCCAAAGAACGAATCCCGCAATGAAGCTGAAGCTGGATTCATGGAAGAAAATGCAGAATCTGCTGATGAAGAAAATTGCACAAGCCCTATGGTTAACTCTCAGAGCATTCACTCCAATGATGAAGAAAAGCTACAAGCTGACCCTACTACATCTCCAAATGCAAATGATCAAACAAGCCCAGATGATGGATCAAATGATGATTCTGAAGGAGAAGGACATTCCCTTGCCCATGCTGAAAGACAAGGAAGTTTGCCAGATGATTCAAAGGCCTTAGAATCTGAAAAGGAAGAAGAGTCTGACACCTCCATAGCTGAACCTCCAAGAAGAAGAAAGAGCTACAAATTACTTGCTCAATTTGCCTCCAAAAAGAAAAATGATAACTCTAATGAAGTCATTGAATTAAGTGATGATGAATATGAATCACATGAAGAAAGTGCTGAAGATGGGACTAGCATTGAAGAAGATGATTCCAAGGAAGACGTTGCTGAAGAAGGTTCTGAAAATGAAAATCAACAAGAAACTTCACTGATGAATCTGAAGAAAGGAGTCGGCAAGGTTCAATCTCAAAAAGAGAAGAAATAGAGAAAGATTCTGATTCTGCACATCAGGAATCAGAGGAACCAGAATACTATCCTATTCTCTCTCCAGCTAGAAGTAGCAGAAGAATAGTAGTGGAAGTCTTTGATGAACCACCAGCTGAACCAGCAGCAAGATGGATAAATCATGGAAATGAACAACTTCGAGTTGTAATAATGACTACAGATGAAGTGCTTCATAACTTGAAAAATATGGAGTTATATTGCACAACAATACTGTATAATTCTGAAGATCTTCTGATGAGATGGTTCTTCCCGTGGATGCCGTGGTTAAAGGCACATACTGATAAAGATGAGAGCTGCTTCAGCTGGTGCTACTCTCAATTTCCAAATCTGGAGCTTGTGTCACAAAACTTCTCAAGGGTAAAGAAGTTTGCAACCATGATGATCAATGACCAGCCTCATTACAAAGTCTACCGACATGTTGGCAATCACTATATTCCCTACGATCATAGAGTGGACTCTGAAGGCAGAAGGATTATGGCCAAGGAGATAATCATAGAGTCTGTTCACTCTACTACTGATGGTGTTCAAGTCCAGAATAAGAAGCCCCCATCTGCCCAAGCACAGCTATCTAACATTCCTTCATCCTCCAATAACGATTGGTACTCAACGATTTTTCAGATTCTCAACACCTTCAAAAATTTGTCCAAGGATGAAAATCGTAGAGTCCAATTTGAGGTTCAACAAGAGGCTGCCCAACCAGATAACCAAACTCCTAGGAGCAGGAGCTGATGGAAAATTCTGATGATTTGATTAAGAAGATGTCTCTAATCACTGAAGAGTCTGAGAGGCTGACAGCAACAGAAGATAATTCAGTTCAAAATAGACGTCAAACTACTATGGCTGATATATCTCTCAAAGCCAAAGAGAAAGATAACATCTATCCGAAGGCCATACATGATCAGAAGGCAGAAGCTCTACGAACATAGAAGGCCACTGAAGAACAACTCCAAGTCCTCTCTGATAAGGTTGATAACATGAATAAGTCTTTCTCTATGCAACTTTAGTTAAGCCAACAAGAACTCAAGATTGAAGTCGGTAACTCCTCCTACCTAATAGAGCAACTAATGTCCAACATGGAGCAGCTCTCCCAAATGATTAATGACAAAAAGGGGGAGAAAAAGAGGCATAGAAAGAGGCAGGGTAAGAGGCATTCAAGAAAGGGCAATGAGAGCAGAAAGAAATAAGACAAGAAGACAACAGAAGAAGAAGTTAGGTCATCATCTGAGGGGGAGCCAAAGGATGATGAGCCTGTATTTGCAAAGGCTGAGGGAAAGCCAAAAGAAGAAGAAGAACATACATCTGCAGAGGAGCAGACAAAGGAAATGTAGTTAACATCCCAGGGGGAGCAGGAGCAAAGAAATCAAACAGATGAATAGCTGATCAACAAGACATCCTGGACATACATATGGAGCCAAAGAGGTACATCTCTAACAATTAGGTATGTCTCTAATCACTGAAGAGTCTGAGAGGCTGACAACAACAGAAGATAATTCAGTTCAAAATAGACGTCAAGCTACTATGTAAGACCCCAACTTTTATGAATAAAGATGAATTTTCTATAATTATCATTTTTGAATATTATGGAATGAATTTGATATAATGTTATAGTTGTGGGTAATATTTATAAATTTTGCAAAGTATGCAAGTTGTTATATAATATTTGATTGGTCGGGGAATATTCGTTTTAACAGGGAATATTCGTATGACGGCACAATCATTGGTGGATCCCACAACGGAATTATTGTCGGATTAAGAAAATAACAAAAATATTTTATTGAAAATAACGGCGAAAATTTTACCGTTAATACTATTGAAACACCCTGTGTTAAAAGTACAGGAATACGCGTGGTTGCATAGTAGCACACGGTATTGATTATTGATGTTTACGTGATAAGTCACTCAGTTTTGTTAAATTATTGCTTCAGTAATTGTTGCATAGTATTTCACATTAATTGATTCAATTATTGTCGATATTTTATATATTATTAAATCAATAATTGAGATGACAGAGTTATTAATATTATTATTTGCAATATTAACGATGTCTAGAAGTTCTACCAAGGAGAGGTTTGGTCACCTAATTGCGCGCCAATAGGGAGAAATCCTTATTGGAAAGCCCCCTCTTTCCTAGGAACGACCTGGTCGATTAATATTGTAAATTATAATAATGATGATAAATGTTGTTAAAAATATTGAGGTGTTTTTATGAAGTATTTATTGTCATTTTTGACGTATTTTATGGACCCCCATTTACTCATTTTTTAAAATAATCATTCGGTATATATATATATATATATATATATATATATATATATATATATATAAATATATAAATATTATATATATAAATGGTGGGGAAATTAAAGGATTCCTTTGGTGGGGAAATGAAAGGATTCTTTTGGTGGGAGAATTCCACCCGTGAATTGGGTGGAATGAGGAATGGTGGAGTAGTATATATATATATATATATATATATATATATATATATATATATATATATATATATATATATATATATATATTGTCCTTTAGTGGAATCAAAAGTCATCGAATTGTAAGAGTTTGTCGGGTGGGAGCAAATAATTCAAACAAGCATGTGCTATATATATATATATATATATATATATATATATATATATATATATATATATATATATATATATATATATATATATATATTTTTTTTTTATTTTTATTGATGTTGGTAATCAAATTCTTACATGTAACATCCGTGGCTGCTACAATTTTTTCCATGAAATTATCATCCGGTGCACCCGTGTTCAAACAGTACCCCTTCAATTCTCCTATAAATAGGATGCTTAGTTAGAATTGAAAACACACCAGAAATTCAGAGAATTCTCTTCTATAATCTTGAGCATATTTCTTTAGAGTTTTAAGAAGCTTTGAGCGTAGTGCAAATTTTCTTCAAGAATATCCTCGCCTACCGATTGGAATACTCTTCTTTTTACGATGAGGGGTATTATTTCTTTTGTATTCATGAAGAGAACTTCATTATTCCATTTTATTATTCTGTTGGAATATCCTCATGCATGCGCGTTTACGCCGTAACCGTTTCCATCTTTATTATTCTATTGGAATATCCTCGTGCATGCGCTTTTACGCCGGACTGGGTTTCGCCTTTATTGTTACATTGGAATATCACATGCATGCGTTTTATGCTTGACTGGTTACTGCATCTTTGTTATTTTGTTGGAACATCCTGTCTGTGCGAATTTGACCTGGTTTTGTTATCTATTATTCTGTTGGAATAACCTGTCTATGCGAAGTACCGCATGCATGGTGATTTCTTTTGTTATTCCATTCTTTATTATACTCAGTTGGTTAAAGTTTTGACTTCTAAACTCAATAAAATTAGTGGAATATCCTTGATATTTGCGCTTCATCCAGTATTTTTTCATGGAAATATTCTTCTGAGCATTCTTGAATTTTACTCTACAAAGAAGTATCATGTTGACAATTTGAACGTTATTAGTTCCTGAATAAATTAATTCTTGAACTTGTTTTATTGAATTCTTATATCATTGTCATCATCCTCATGTTTATATTTTTGAAAGTCATCTGTGGCCTGTAGTGCATAGATGGACTTGGTATGATTATGACCAGGGATTATTCGGTGTAATCATGACCGTAATGTTACAAATGATGTGATAAAAGTCCTCATTGGCCCGTAGTGCATTGATGGACAGTTGTTGGCATGACAATACAAGAATATCCTTGGCACGTAGTGCATGGATAATTTGTGGTTGTGATACTAATGAATATCCTTGGACGAGTGCAGGGATGATGTGGATTATTTATTAAGCTGAGTCCCAGCGATAAAAGTGATGAAAAACCTTTTTAAATCATAAAAGATAGTAGATTTTATTATCTACTTGACTCTTTTAATGGATTGCATGTTCATTATAGCTTAAACTTGATGTCTATTGTATTTTATCAGTTTAACACTGTTGAAGACTAATGATAATTTATTCTGCATTATCTTAGTCAAAATATTTCTTACTGGGCTAGTTGAGCTCACCCTTTCTTTCACTGTTCTCTTCAAGAAATGAGAACGTAGTCGGGACTAGTCGGGGAACGGAGTGACAGTCCAGATGATAGTATTAGTAGTCCTCACTATTCTGTTAAATAGTGTGATAATAAATATAATGAGGACTTATTCTGAGAGTGAATATTGTCTAGAAGACAATAATTGTATTAAAACTCATGCCTCTCTTGTTGTATATTAAAGATTGTATTCAGTATTACGTACTATGTATTTGGCGACTCAAGATGGGTGATGTATACCTATTTTGGGGGCTTCACAATTAGTATCAAAGCTTAGGGATATGATCCTCGTGAGATGATGAGAGACAAGAACTAGGAGGGGAGAGATTGGGGAATTCTTCGCTAGTATGACCTACCTAAGTTTATTTGATATTTAATTGGTCGGTCGAGTATAGGGATAATATGTGATATGTTAATTAACCCTTGTTTTGTGGCAGTATTTAAAAATGGCATCCGAGAATGTTGAGAACATCAATGGAACACATGAGACCATTGAGTCTCCATAGATCAATAATCAGGATAATGTGTATCAGGAAGGCGATTATCATCATGCAAACAACAACACTGACCAGATGATGAACGATGGAATGTTCAGAGGCTTTATGCAATTCATGCAACATTAGGCAAGAGCGACTCCTGTCCAAAATGTAGGTGGAAACACTGTAACTCTCGAACGGTCACCGCTAAACAGTTCAAGGAACTGGGACCACCGGAGTTTTTTGGAGAGCCAAAACCACTTAAGGTGGAGACGTGGATAAAGCAGATCTGCAAGTTATTCGATGTCTTGGGATGCTCCGAGGAGCAAAAGGTTCCCTTTACCACCTTCATGTTGCGTGCAGAGGCAGATTACTGGTGGGAATCTATAAAACATACTCAACCTGCCGCACTGAAGATGACTTGGGAGAAGTTTCAAGAATTATTCAACGACAAGTACTTTCCCGAAAGCATTCGTCACATGAAAGAGGTAGAGTTTATTAAGCTGGAGCAAAACAACATGACCGTGTCGCAGTACGAAGCCAAGTTTGCCTAGTTATCCCGGTTTGCGTCCCATTTGGTTGATAATGAGGAGAGAATGATGCGAATGTTTCTAAGAGGTTTGAAACCCGAGATACGTCAATATCTTATCTCTCATAAACTGTGTTTGTATTCAGATGTTGTTAATAGGGCTCAGTTATTGGAGCGCGATAATGAGTCAACCCAACCAAAAGAGAGCAGCCGACAAAATGATAATACCAGTGATAACAGTCATCGAGGCGGTGACAATAAGCGTGGAGGGAATCAACATGCCAGAAATGGTAACCACTTCGGTGGTAATCATGGCCAAAACAATAAGAATGGACATTTCAAGAAGAGGATATTCAACAATGATGGAAAGACGTCACCACCAGCACCCATGGTTAAGGAAGGAGAACGACCACCTATCATATGCTTCAAATGCGGAGGGGATGGACACATCAGTCCAAACTGCGCGATGCCGTCTAAAGCATGTTATAATTGTGGAAAAGAAGGTCACCTAGCCCAATTTTGTCATTCACCGAAGACAAGTTTAGCTAGGATGGAGGCACCAAAGGACGTCCCGTAAAAGTCAAAGCCGATGGTCTGAGGGAGGCGTTTGTTGTGACCTCCCAGAAAGCAAGGAACCTGAACGAGGTCATCACGGGTAAGCTTATCATAAACTCTAGCAAAGTTTATACCTTATTTGATACCGGTTCTACCCATTCTTTTATTTCTCCTACTTGCGCTCAACGTTTAAATTTGACTCCAGAGAAATTAGACTTTAACTTATCTGTTGAAACTCCGTTGAGAGAAACCTTCATTACATCCACTGTTTATAAATCTTATTTGGTTTAAATTGGTACCCTCATATTACCTGTCGATCTTATTTCATTGAAAATACTTGCATTTGACGTAATTCTAGGGATTTATTGGTTAACTACTCATCATGCAAAAATTGATTATTTTCGTAAGGTTGTTAGCTTTCATATTCCTAAACAACCTATTATGCGAATGATAGGTTGTAAAGCTATTCGTTTATTAAAAAATGGATGTCAAGCTTTCTTAGCTCATGTCACAGATCTAAACAAAAATATGTCAGTTTTGAATGATATTTCTATTGTTAATGAATTTCCTGACGTATTCCCTGAAGAAATTCCTAGCCTACCCCCAGAGCGTGAAATTGAATTTTTTATTGACCTTGAACCTGGTACAAAACCTATATCCAAAGCCCCATATCGAATGGCTCCTATTGAACTTCAAGAGTTAAAGACCCAACTGCAGGAATTGTTAGACATCGGTTTCATTCGTCCTAGTACTTTTCCTTGGGGTGCTCCTGTTCTATTCGTGAAGAAGTAAGATGGGATTATGCGACTTTGTATTGATTATCGGGAGTTGAATCATGTCACCATCAAAAATAGGTACCCATTGCCACGTATTGATGACCTGTTTGACCAGTTGCAAGGAGCCAAATTCTTTTCAAAGATTGATCTTCGTTCCGGATATCACCAATTGAAGATTAGAACCGATGACATTCCAAAGACGACTTTTCGGAACTCGATGCACGGCATTATGAATTCCTAGTCATGTCTTTTAGATTAACTAATGCTCCTGCTGCCTTTATGGATATGATGAACCGAGTATTCAAGGAATATTTGGATCACTTTGTGGTCGTCTTTATTGATGACATCCTTATTTATTCCAAAAGCCGTGAAGATCATGAGTAACACTTGAGGCTGATACTTCAAAAGCTTCGTGAATATAAGCTTTATGCCAAGTATGTCTCGTGTTCATAACGTTTTTCACATATCCATGTTACGCAAATATGTGAAAGACCCGAATCACATTATTGAGTTAGAACCGGACGAAATAGCGGAAGATTTAACGTATGAAGAGGTTCTTGTTCAAATCTTGGATAAGAAGGAACATATTCTACGCTCCAAGGTTATACCTCAAGTCAAAGTTTTATGGAGAAACCACGATGTTGAGGAAATGACCTGGGAGTTAGAATCTAAAATGAAATCAAGGTATCCTTACCTCTTTGACATACCGTGTATCGTACCCTAATTTCGAGGGCTTAAATTTCATAAAAGGGAGATTGTAAGACCCCAACTTTTATGAATAAAGATGAATTTTCTATAATTATCATTTTTGAATATTATGGAATGAATTTGATATAATGTTATAGTTATGGGTAATATTTATAAATTTTGCAAAAATGCATGAAGTTGTTATATAATATTCGATTGGTCTGGGGAATATTCGTTTTAACAGGGGAATATTAAATGCGACTAACACAATCATTAGTGGACCCCACAAATGTAATTATTATTGTCGGATTAAGAAAATGACAAAATATTTTATTGAAAATAACGGATGAAGTTTTATCGTTAATACTATTGAAACACCCTTGTTAAAAAAATGCGAGAATACGGCGTGGTTGCATAGTAGCACACGGTATTGATTATTGATGCTTACGTGAGAAGTCACTTTCGGTTTTGTTAAATTATTGCTTGATAATTATTATTGCATAGTATTTCACGTTAATTGATTCAATTATTATCGATATTTTATATATTATTAAATCAATAATTGAGATGATGAGTTATTAATATTATTATTTGCAATATTAACGATGTCTAGAAGTTACGCCAAGGAGAGGTTTGGTCACCTAATTGCGCTACCGATAAGGAGAAATCCTTATTGGAAAGCCCTCTCTTTCTAGAGCGACACAGTCGATTAATATTGTGAATTATAATAATGATGTTAAATATTGTTAAAAATATTGAGGTGTTTTTATGAAGTATTTATTATAATTTTTGACGTATTTTATGGACCCCCATTTACTCATGTTTTCAAAATAATCATTCTAAGATATATATATATATATATATATATATATATATATATATATATATATATATAAATGGTGGGGAAATTAAAGGATTCTTTTGGTGGGAGAAATTCCACTAAATGAATTGGGTGGAATGAGGGAATGGTGATATATATATATATATATATATATATATATATATATATATATATATATATATATATATATATATATATATATATATATATATTTGTCCTTGAGTGGAATCAAAAGTCATCGAATTTTAAGAGTTTGTCGGGTGGGAGCAAATAATTCAAACAAGCATGTGCTTATATATATACATATATATATATATATATATTATTTTCGTTTTTACTTGATGTTGGTAATCAAATTCTTAAGATAACATCCGTGGGTCGCTACAATTTTATGCATGAAATTATCATTCTATTGCACCCATGTTCAAACAAGACCCTTCAATTCTCCTATAAATAGGATGCTTGGTTAGAATTGAAAACACACCAAAAATTTAGAAATTCTCTTCTATAATGTTGAGCGTATTTCTTTAGAGTTTTAAGAAGCTTTGAAAGTAGTAAAAATTTTCTTCAAGAATATCCTCATACCCTACCAATCTAATATTCTTCTTTTTTTACGGTGAAGGGTATTATTTCTTTTGTATTCATGAAGAGAACTTACATTATTCCATTCTTAATTATTACATTGGAATATCCTGTTTTACGTGTTTTTACGCATGACCGGTTCCATCTTTATTATTCAGTTGGAATATCACATCTGCATGCGTTTTCTGTAGAACTCGTTAAAGTCTTTATTATTTGGAATATCATGTCTGTGCGTTTTACGCTGGACCTGGTTCCGTCTTTGTTATTCTATTGGAACATCATGTCGGTGCGAATTTCGCCTGACCTGGTTCCGTTATCTATTATTCTGTTGGAATAACCTGTCTATGCAAAGTACCGCATGCATGGTGATTCCTTTTGTTATTCCATTCTTTATTATACTCAGTTGGTTAAAGTTTTGACTTCTAAACTCCATGAAATTAGTGGAATATCCTTGATATTTGCGCTTCATCCAGTATTTTTTCATGAAAATATTCTTCTAAGCATTCTTCAATTTTACTCTACAAAGAAGTATCATGTTGATAATTTGGACGTTATTAGTTCCTGAATAAATTAATTCTTGAACTTGTCTTATTGAATTCTTATATCATTGTCATCATCCTCATGTTTATTTTTTTTAAAGTCATCTGTGGCATGTAGTTCATAGATGGACTTGGTATGATTATGACCAGGGATTATTCGGTGTAATCATGACCGTAATGTTACAAATGACGTGGTAAAAGTCCTCATTGGCCCGTAGTGCATTGATGGGACGATTGTTGGCATGATCATGACCATTGATGAATACATACGAATATCCTTGCACATAGTGCATGAATAATTTGTGGTTGTGATACTAATGAATATCCTTGGTCGTAGTCTTGGGGATGATATGGATTATTTATTAAGCTGAGTCTTAGCGATAAAAGTGATGAAAAACCTTTTTTAAATCATAAAAGATAGTAGATTTTATTCTCTACTTGACTCTTTTAATGGATTGCATGTTCCGCTACAATTAAACTTGATGTCTATTGTATTTTATCAGTTTAACACTGTTGAAGACTAATGATAATTTATTCTGCATTATCTTAGTCATAATATTTCTTCTTGGGCTAGTTGAGCTCACCCTTTTCTTTCACTTTTTCTCTTGAGAAATGAGAGCGTGAGAGGACTAGTCGGGGAACGAAGTGACCAGTCCGGATGATAGTATTAGTAGTTCTCACTATTCTATTAAATAGTGTGACAATAAATGTAATGAGGACTTATTCTGAGAGTGAATATTGTCTAGAAGACAATAATTGTATTAAAACTCACAGCTCTCTTGTTGTATATTAAATATTGTATTCGTATTCTGTACCATGTATTTGGCGACTCAAGATGGGTGATGTATACCTATTTTGGGGGCGTCACATACTATGGTTAATATATCTCTCAAAATCAAAGAGAGAGATAACACCTATCTGAAGGCCATACATGATCAGAAGGCAGAAGCTCTACGAACAAATAAGGCCACTGAAGAACAACTCCAAGTCCTCTCTGACAAGGTTGACAACATGAATCAGTCTTTCTCTATGCAACTTTAGTTAAGCCAACAAGAACTCAAGATTGAAGTCAGTAACTCCTCCTACCTAATAGAGCAACTAATGTCCAACATGGAGCAGCTCTCCCAAATGATTAGTGACAAAAAGGGGGAGAAAAAGAGGCATAGAAAGAGGCAGAGTAAGAGGCATTCAAGAAAGGGCAAGGAGAGCAGAAAGAAATAAGTCAAGAAGACAGCAGAAGAAGAAGCTGGGTCATCATATAAGGGGGAGCCAAAGGATGATGAGCATGTATTTGCAAAGGCTGAGGGGAAGCCAGAAGAAGAAGAGGAACATACATCTGCAGAGGAGCAGACAAAGGAAATATAGTCAACATCTCAAGGGGAGCAGGAGCAAAGAAATCAAACAGATGAATAGCCGATCAACAAGACATCTTGGACATATATATGGAGCCAAAGAGGTACATCTCTAACCATTAGGTATGTTCTGGATCCAGGATGTAAAATATCATAGTGTATTAAATTCCATATTATTATAAATGACATTCATGATTATCTGTTTTAGAAATACAGCAGCTCACGATATATAAGATTCATTCATAACATGCATATGCACTTATTATTTTTGTCATAATCAAATAGGGGGAGATTGTTAGGAATAAGCATGTGAATGATATTCCTATTTACATATGATTTGATTATGATATATATATATATATATATATATATATATATATATGAATGAATATGCAAGTATGCTTGTATTAAGAAAAGCTGTAAAGTCCTCTGATATATTATAGAAACATATGTACAAGGACTTAGAATGAATTGATCAAATATGTTAGGATGATCCTACATAAGCAAAACAGCTTTGTAAAGTCATTAAAAAGAAATGACGTACAAGGATTATAAATATAGAAAGATCAAGCATGTTAGGCTGATCTTATGATGTAATAGATAGGCTTGTCTGATCGTCGAAACCTTTGCACTAAAAAATCGTGATGCGCTGAGAGAGTCAAGGAAAACTCGAGAGCTATCAAGGCAGAATCGTAGTCTGCAAGATAGTAGATCTAAGAGTTCGTAGACTACCAGGAGAGACGATGAAGGATCGTAGTGTGTCGAGTAGCACTTCCTCAGAGCCGTAGTCTACTGAGGAATTCATGTTCAGAATCATAGAGACAGCTTGCCTATGAGCCGACCGAGCATTTGCCGAAGCCAGGTCAAGAATCGTAGACTACCCTCTGAGTCATAGAGTCTACTGATAACGAATCCAAGTCAAGAATCGTAGACTACACTCAAAGTCGTAGAGTCTACTGATCGTATCAAAGCGCAGATCGTCGTCGGCGAGATTAGATGAAGACAACAAGCACAACGACGTAAATCATAGAGTGTCAAGATCGATCTCGTAGTCGTGAGTGTACTCGCATGTACCGGCCGAATCGTAGAGTGTAGAACTGAGACTTCAACAGATGTGCTCGCAACGCCAAGGCAGAATCGTAGAGCTAATACGATTCTTAACAAATGAGAACTCCCAGAATATCCAAAGAGATGAATCCTCTAGTTGGTACTGCAAAGATACATCCCACCTGAAGAAAACTAGAGCACTCAACGAATGGCATGCAAGCTAACAGAAGATCTAAACATCAACTCAATCAGCATCCAGATTGAGTTGTGAAGCCATTCGAGATGAAGTCTTCCACAAGTTGATCATAAGAAGACTTCAATAACTGACTAAGGAAAGTCGACTAGTGCGATTCTTTGTCAAGTAAATAGAAGACATCGATCTTGGAAGCACCTGGATCGTAGTGTTTACCAAATAAAGAAAAAACTGATGGAGTGTACACAGAGATACTGGTTAGCCTCTGAAGAAAAAGGCTAAAGTGATTAAGCATTGGGTTAGTCCATTGATGATAAGTGAACGGGAGATCACAAGGAGAAAGCGAGCTGGACACGCCACAAATCTAAAGTGTATTGTTATTCAGAAAGGGCCAGAGTAAAGAGTCAAGCCATCAGTATCTGAGAGCAGTCGAGGCAAATAGAAGTGTTAAGGCACTGCACAAGAGAAGGAAGAAGTGTTCTAAATTGAAGATCCAATGAACATTCTTCAAAGATCGTAGTGTTGTCTCTACATGTCAAATGAGCAAGTCAACAAGACACTACGATTAGGTCCAAGAAAGCAAGCATCAGAATCGTAGAGTTTGGTCATCCGAAGATTGAGGCATTGGCAATGGTTCAATCTGAAGGTTGGTATTCGGACAAGAGCTTTTTGAGAGCATCGATGTAAAAGGACAACCTCTGATCGAGAAATCAGAAGGAGGTAATAAAGTTGACTACCTGCCCAAGATATAAAAGTAACATCTCTGATGGGGTAGGTGAAACAGTATACTACAGTGTTAGAAAGTCATATCATGTCACATTTGCAGTCTTCACCAAATAACTCGAGATCTGCGAGGCAATTCAAAAAGCTTTTAACGGCTACTTTCTAACGGGAAGATTGGGAAGTAGTATAAATCAACAGAGCTTCAAAGATCAAAAGATGTTGATGATTGCTAAGTTGCAGAATCGTTGAGTTGTTGGAATGCTATTGTTGACTCTACGAGTTCCACCAGAGATTAACAGAACAAGTCTCAGTGATAGTGAGACTGCATAGGTGGAAGTGAAGCAGCTTTGAAGATGAGAATGCCACTAAAGATGGCAACCAAGCTGATAGCCGAGAAGGCCAAGAAGATAGCATTCAAAAAAGTGGTAGAATACAAAGAAGATCAAGAGAGCCACTCTACAGATCACCATGAACAAAAAGCTAAAAAAGAACAGAAGCAGAATCATGTCTGTAAAATAACAACAACAACAACTACGACAATAAGAAGCTAGGGCCTGAGGGGTCCTTGTCCGAAGGGACTAAATGAAGTTCCAAGCCTGCTGGGCTTGAAGAGTTCCTAGGAAACCTGAGAAGTTTCAAGGCTGCTGGCCTTGAAGAGATCTTAGTGAACTAAAGTCCCAAGGCAGGCTTTGAAGGAATCTTAGTGATTCAGGGTGTTGCCCTTCCTTGGTGGAAATCTTGCTAGTTGAAAGTAGAAGAGTGGATTAAGAGCTTGAGTCTTTGAACCACTTAAAACCCCTTGTGTCATTTACATTATGTACTTAACTACTATAATTGATATGTATGTGTTAACTGCTTACAACTTAACTAACTCTAAGAACAATGTATATATAATTATGAATATATCAATGAAGGGGATCTTTTACTTATTTCGCTGTGCTTGAAAAGATTCTTATGCTTGTCATATGCTAATCCATTAGCGATACAAAATAAAAAGGAGAAGTATTTGAAAATGAAAAAGGATCTAATCAACCCCCCCTTCTAGATCTATTGTATACCTCTGGGAACTAACACTTTCCATTCCACCTCTATAATTCTTTTGTTCGTGGACGACCACCGTTTTGGCAACAACTCCATCATGGACCTGATTGACGAGGGAATGAAATACCAGGCGAAGGTAAGTTGTTGATAACTTTTCCATTCGAAATTATGTACATCTATTCCAAAATTAACTGATTAACTCTGTACATCTGCAGGAAAATGCGATCTTCTGGCGCCTCCATCCCAAATACAAAGAACCTGAAGCCGAAGAGGATGCCACCCGAAAAGAGAATGCCATATTAAAGTCAGCCTGAAATAAGGAGAGAAGTGACCATGGTACTGCTCTATTCAATAATGAGTGCCTTCGCAAAGATCTTGTTAAAAGTAAAAAGGACTTGAAGACAGCCGAGGCCACTCACCGAATCACCGTTAGCATGAATGTGGACTTGATTCAAAGGAATGAAGTCCTAAAGAAGAAGAATGAAGATCTTGTCTACGCCAACTTAAGTTTGGCGAAGCAAGTCAATGAAGTCCAAGCTAAGGAAGAACGACATCTGGCTAAACGTTGTAAGCTGGAAGAGAAGCTCCGTGCACTCAAAGATCTAGGTCCACCTCTGACCGAAGAGCTTCGTAAAGAGATCCAAGTAGACTACAGAAAATTCACCGAGCTGAACGATGAGATCGTTTGAATGTACGCCGATGGATATGAAATCTATCGAAGCAAAGGCAAGGCCAAACTCGTAGCGGCCAAGGTAGATCCTGTTCTCCTCGACTCCTCGGACGGCAAAGATAATAATGAAGCCTGAAGATGTCTTCTCTTTCCTTTAGCTTTAGAACTCTCTGTAAAATTTTTTATCTTTTTGTAAACAGTTTAATATTAATGAGATAATATCAACTTTGTTCCTTATTACTCCTTTATGATCATTTCTTGCCAATAATTCACCATTAATCAACTTGAAAAATGTACAAGCTCCTTTTAACCAAACTTGAATTGTTAGTCAATAATTAAGAAAATTGAACAACAGATAACACCAAGTAATAATATAATCCGAACTCAACACTTAAACAAAATTAGGTAATAAAGTAATGCAATACTTATTTGTTATCGAAGTGTGAGGCAGATCTGCAATAAACCAATTCGCCATCTTTAAGACGAATGGTTCCAACCGAACCTTCGAACACCAAATTTCCTCAACAAACTGATTCACCACCTTTAAGATGAATGATTCCAACCGAACCTCTAAACAACAAATTTCCTCAACAAATCGATTCACCATCTTTAAGATGAATGGTTCCAACCGAACCTCTGAACACCAAATTTCCTCAACAAACCGATTCACCACCTTTAAGATGAATGGTTCCAACCGAACCTCCGAACACCAAATATACTTCATAACATTTAATTCACTATCGAATGGTTGAATATGCCTGTTCACCATTTTCATGGCGAGGCAAGTCCAACCGAACCTCCTTACACCTTTGAGCAAAACATCATTGATCAGAACACCAATTGGAGAAAAATCTTCTTTTATTGATGAAGATTAACATAATAACAAGCTTCTGTACATTGATATTGTCTCTACTGAAAATACTTCTAAAGCCTTCTAGCATGCCACGTATTCTTTATTTCTGAACCATTTAATGCTCTCAATCGATAGGTCCCTGGCTTCGGTACTTCAATAACTTCGTAAGGACCTTCCCAGTTCTGCATTGGCTTTCCCAAATTCCGAGGCATAGAAGCTTCGACTTCTCTGAGAACGAAATCTCCCACCCCAAACCTTCAAAGTTTTACCCCTTTGTTATAATTCTTAGCTACACGACGTTGATAAGCTGCCAACTTGATCAAAGATGTTTCTCTGACTTCTTCCAGTAAGTCCATTTTAACTTTCAGCCCTTCATCGTTGTATATCTTCTTAAACTGACTAACTTGAAGACTTGTAAACCCAATCTCCACAGGGACTAAGGCATCAATACCATAAGCCAACCTGAAAGGTGAATCTCCCGTTGTAGTCCTCGTAGTCGTTCGATAAGCCCATAATGCACTGAGCAGATCCTCCGGCCATCTTCCCTTAGCCTCATCTAATCTACGCTTGATCCTATTCAGAAGTGTTCTGTTGGTTACCTCAACTTTCCCATTATACTGTGGATGAGCTATCGAAGTTCGTCTATGCTAGATCCCTAGTTCCTTTAAAAATGCTTCAAACTTTGATCCCACAAACTGGCGTCCGTTATCCAATACTACCACATTCAGAATTTCGAAACGAAACACTATAGATTCCTTTAAAAACTTTAAGCACTCCTGCTCTGTTATCAATCTAAATGGCTTCTCTTCAACCCATTTGGTCATATAATCAATTGCTACAATAACAAAACTGACCTGACCTTTCGCTTTTGGCAATGGACCCAGTATATCTATCCCCAGACAACAAAAGGTATAGTAGATAGAATCGAATATAGCTCTTTTGGTGGCTGATGTGGGATCGGACTATTCAGTTGGCACTTATAACACTTCTTCACATACTCCGTAGCCTCCTTAAAGATGGTGGGCCAATAATACCCCTGCCGAAGTACTTTGTAGGCTAACAACTTTGCAGCCATCTGATCACCATAGATACCATCATGAACTTCTCGAAGAACATAATCAGCCTCAGAAGGAACCAAACACTTCAACAACGGAGATGAAAAGGCCCTTCGATAAAGATCCTCATCAATAAGCACAAAATTAACACTCTTATACTTCACCTTCTTAGCCAACATCTGATCCGAAGGAAGTACGCCATCTTCCAGATAGGTTAAGTATGGAGTCATCCAATAATTTGAACGCTCTATACACATTATCACTTCATGTTGGATACTTGATTGTTGCAAAATCTCCAAATACACCGAACCATCGAAAGTGCTTGCCTCAGTAGTAGCCAACTTTGATAATGTATCGGCTATGAAGTTAACATTGCGATCAACCCCCTAAAACTCATATGAAAAGAAATACTGAAGTTGATCTTTTAACTCTACCAGATACTTAATTATTCTTGGACCTCGAGCTTCATATTCCTCTAAAATCTGCTTGACGACCAATTGAGAGTCGTTGTAGATAATTAATCTTTGAACTTTGAGACTCTTTTTCAGTCATAATCCTGCTAACACCGCTTCATACTCTGCCTCGTTATTCGTTGCTCTGAATCTGGACCTGATGGCCTATTGCACCTTGAATCCCTCTGGACTCGTCAATATAATCCCTGCTCCACTGATGTCCAAAGTAGAAGATCCATCTGCATACAACATCCACAAACTCTGATTCTGCTGAAGTACTGCAACCGCCCGGTTAGACGCTTTGGCTTCTCCCAAATTGTCATCAGCTTCATAGAATGAACATTCAACCACAAAATCAGTCAGAGCTTGCGCTTTAATGGTTGTCTAAGGATGATACTCAATGAAAAATTGAGACAACTCCATTGTCCATGTAACGAGTCTCCCTGAAACCTTAGGCTTGCCCAGAACTTTCTTCAAAGGTTGATTTGTGTATACAATTATCAAGCGACCTTGGAAATACTGCCGAAGCTTTTAACTAGCTGTGATCAAATCAAAGGCAAATTTCTCAATGTTTGGATACCTCGTTTCAGCATCCCTAAGGACATGGCTTACATAGTAAACAAGATGCTGCTTACCCCCCATCTCTCGCACCAAAACTGCTCCTACTGCCAATGAACTAGCTGCTAAATATAAGTCCAACGGCTCAGCAGGAGAAGGTTTCACCAACAAAGGCGCCGAAGACAAATACGTCTTTATTCCCTGAAAAGCGTCTTCACATTCTAAAGTCCATTGGAACGTCTTAGCATTCTTCAGCCCTTTTAACGTATCAAAGAACGACAAACATCTTTCTGCCGATTTGGACATGAACCTCTTCAAAGCTGCAATTCTACCTGTCAAACGTTGTACATCTTTGTAGGATTGAGGAGACTTCATGTTTAGAATGGCCTGGATTTTCTCTGGATTAGCTTCGATACCTCATTTGCTAACCAGATAACCCAGACATTTACCTGCACCCAGTCCGAAGGTACATTTGGTCGGATTTAGCTTCAGGTTGTAATGACGAACTGTCTGGAAACATTCTTCAAAATCATCCAAATGCCCTTGCACTGTCATACTCTTGACGATCATATCATTAACGTAGACCTCCATATTCCTACCCAATTACCTCGTGAAGATGAAGTTCATCATTCGTTGGTATGTGGCCCCTGCATGTATCAAACCAAACGTTATCTTCTTATAAGCATATACCGACCGATGTGTAATGAACGTCGTCTTCATTATATCCTCTTTACACATAGAAATTTGGTGATATCCAGAAAAAATATCCATAAAACTGAGTAAAACATACCCCAAAGTCGCATCAATGAGCTGATCAATGTGAGGCAAGGGATAGAAATCCTTTAGGCAAGCTTTATTCAGGTCCGTGTAATATATGCAGACTCACCACTTTCCATTTTTCTTCTGCACCAGAACCACATTTGCTATCCACTCTGGATAGTCAATCTCAAATATAAAATCAGCATCTAGAAGCTTGGCTGTTTCTTCATCAATAATCTTCTCTTGCTTTGGTGCAAATATCCGCCTTTTTATCGAACTGGCTTCTTCACTGGATCCACTTGTAGTCGATGCTCTGCAACCTTTCTACTTACCTCCGGCATATTACTAGGCACCCAAGCAAAGATGTCAGCATAACATCGAAGTAGTTCTATTAGGTTCATCCGGAAAGGTTCCGGCAGACCTGAACCTATCTTTACTGTCTTGTCCTTTTTACCCAAAATCAGCTCGAATTCCTCAGTCTCTCCTGCCGGCATGACTAACGGTTCTGAACTACTCTCAGTAAAGGGCTCAATCTCAATAGCCATAACTTGTTTTTTCTTACTGACCCCTACCCCCGAAGCAATCACCGCATTCCGATAACATCGTCTTGCCAAATCCAAATCCCCAACCATTTCACCAACTCCATGTGTCGTTGGGAACTTGATTTTAAAATGTGGAATCGATGTTACTGCCTGAAGGGCAGTCAAGGTAGGTCTTCCAAATATAGCGTTGTAAGCCAAGTCCACATGCACAACATAAAATCTGCACATTATTTCTACCTGCCGTGGAGCGGTACCAAATATAACTGGAATTCAACAGTCCCTGCCACTTTGACTGGATCATTGCTGAAGCCATATAACGGAGCCTCCTGCCCGATCTCCATCTTTCGCCCATCCAGATGCATCCTCTGATAAGCATATACGTATATGATATCAACAGAAGACCCATTATCGATCATCATCCGCTTCATATCCACTGAACCCACTTGTGTTGTGATTACTAGGGCTCCTTCATGGGGTTCAATGGGCTCCAGAGGGTAATCCTCATCAGTAAAGGAAATTACCATTCCTGGATACGGTCTGTCAATCTTCGGGAGTGTACCCGCCACTGACATAATCGAATCCAAGTATCCACGTCTTTTTTTCCCGATCATCTTACCAACAGTTCCCCCAGTAATAACATCAATGACGTGCCTAGCTAGCTGATTCAGAGCGCGTTGTGCGGGTTGAACAGGTTGAGCAGCTTGAACAGGCCTTGCATTCCTCTGTTGTTCTCCCTGGTGCTCTCTCCCTGCCACATATTGAACCAACGTACCACTTTGGACATTCTTTTCAATGAACTCCTTTAAACTGAAATAATCATTTGTGTCATGACCAGACGTCTGATGGTAATCACAATACTTGCGAGAATTACCCGATCCAGGTTTAAGATTATCACGAGGTGGTTCAAAGTAGGGTTGGTCTTTGATCCAATCCAAAATAGCAGCCCTATCCGTATTCAATTGAGTGTATACCTTGTTTACCTTCTGGGTTAGAACAGGCGGATGATTCCCTCCTTGACGCCAGTTATTGTTATATCTCTTAGAATTCCCTTCTGTACGATCATTGTTCCCATCGTTCTTCTTCTGATAGCCCTCAGCTTTATCTTTGTCTTTCAGCTTGTCCAAAGAAGGACGCTTCAAGCTATTCATAGCTTTTCCACCATAATATAACCCTCTGCTTTATCGAAAGCTTCGGCCAAACTCTTCGGGTGGTGAAACATCAGCTTTTTTACCAGCTTTTCTGACTTCACCAAGTCTAAACCATTCTGAAATAGCCCGACAACTTGAAGATCACTGAGATCAGTTACTGGGCCGACCGCTTCTCTGAATCGCTTCACATACTGGCCCAAAGACTCATTCGAATATTGTCGAACTTGAGCCAACGAACTAGTAGGCTTTCATTTTCTCTTGTTGCTCCCGAAATGAGCATGGAATTTACTACATAGATTTGCCCAAGATGAGATTGAATCTGAAGGCAGAGTTCCCATCCACTGCCTCGCATCCTTCCTTAGCGTCGTCACGAACGTCTAACACTTGGTTGCATCCGAGAAATCATAGTAATCCATTAGCCTATCAAATTCCTGGTTGTGGTCATAGGGATCACCTGAACCATCGTAACTTTCCATATATAGAAGCTTTTTTGTAGAGTCAGCCTTCTCTTTAAGAATCTCCGAAGAAAAAGGAGAAGTCTTTTTCCCCGAAGTGTCTTTCACCTGCTGCACTTTGGCTAGCTGTCTTCAAAGCTCTTTCAATTCTTTGACCAAGAATTCCACTCCTTCTGGTTGTGAAGAGACTTCTTTTTTCGGAGAACTTTTCTTCTTCTAAGTAAACTGGCTCTTACCATCTGAACCTACAACTCTGGATGGACTTCTTCAATGACGAATATCCACAAGGCGGTGTGCCCTCGTCGGATTCTCAAGAGTGCGACTTTTGGATTTGCTTCGGTGTGGAGCTTTGTTACTGTGGTGAGAATACTCAAGGCGAAATACCTTCTTTGTATTCTCAAGTGTGTATTCTCTGGACCTGCTCCTTCGTCTGCTTCTACCATGATCCCGAGAACCGATAGGGTGAGGTACCCTCTTCGGTCCCTCAGGAGTATGGCTTCTTGACCTTCTTCGATCCCGAGGGCGGCCTCGAGATATATGACCAGAGTGTACAGGTTCCTTTCCTCTTCTTGGTCGCCGGACTTGCTATGCCTTTCAAATTGAGCATAACTTGACGCTTTATCCTTCATCTTTGCCATGCGAAGCATCTGTTCAGCAATTTCTTCCCTCTGTTTCAGAAGAACCTCTAAGGCTTTGTCAACTTCTTCGGCCATCATGGCCATCATGGCCAGCTTAATGCTCTATCGGTCTGACCACCTCGGGGTTGGGTTCTAGGCAGTGTGACTTCTACCCTTATCCGACCGTGGTCAGGTCCTTTATCAACAGTATAAAATACCCTTTTTTTAGTATCTCTATGAGCCTTTGCTTGAGAGCCTTTGCTTGAGAGCCTTCTGAAACATCTTTGGATGTGGTACTATCATGAGCACTTTTTGAAGGACCCAACCGATCCTTTACAGAGATTCGTTGTATAGATGAACTTGCAGCCATCGGTTGTCCTTCGGTAGTAGCTGTCTTAATCTTCACCATAACTTCCGACATAAAACAGTTGATCTTTGTGATTGAAATTCAAGAATACTAGAAAAATAGCCTTCCTTCTAGCGCCAATGTTAACGCCAAGATCTTTCCATGCGCCTCAACCACGTAAAAGCGCGTCCAATCCTGCACAGTTCAACAGGTCAATACCAGAAACTTGACGGCTTGGACCATCGGGGGATAGCTCCGACGTGAGAGTCAGTACAGGCAGATACAAAGATAACAATGGAGGTTATTAGCTCTAGTGTTTTGATAAAAGAAATATCAATTACCTCCTTTGTGTTGTATCCGGTCCTCATATACTCGTTCTCCGGTTTTGCGTGCCACTGACTCCCCTGACACCATCCCACTGCACGTAGCTTACCTGCTGATCCTATCACTATTTTTCACCGCCGGCCGATTCTGTCTAATCCTCGTTAATGCAATGCAGGATAACAGTCAAAGTTTTATCTTTGTAATGATCACCGATCAAAGCCCAAATAAAGATATTATTCACCCAATGGATCGGCCCAATAATTTGATCCAATACTTTTAAGACTCAAGTCCAATATATCTAAAGTATTATGCCCCAACAATTAACAAGAAAAAAGGGGATCCAAATTTTTGATAAAAAAAATGTTAATGTTAAATTTGGACCGGACTATCGGAGATGTATTTCTCGAAATAGTGAAATGGCAGGTGTAGTACTTGTAAATGGATAAAAAATTGATTTTTTGTTCCAAGCCCCTAAAAGTTTATGTAACTTGCATAAGTACCTACAAAGTTTTATTTCAGTTTAATTATATCTAAAAAAATGTTGACGGTCAATAATAAATTCCAAACATACTTTGATGGTAAATATAACTACGTACAAAAATTTAAGGTAGGATAGAAAATGATACTCTTTTTCTTAAATTAGATATACAATTTGATTTTTGAGGTCAAACGACGGCATATTAATTTTAAAATTGATATAACTTATAAAAGTTTAAAATAAAATAAATTTTGTGATTAATAGTTTTTATTATATACTATACAATTATAATAATTATATCAACTAAAATTAAATACATTTGTATCAATTTAAAATTTAATATATGTTTACCTTCATTAAAAGTCAAATTGTATATTTAATTTTGAAATGAAATGGATATTATATATACTAATTAATTGTATTATCTATACTTTAAAATTTATATTTTAACACGGCAACAAAGACATGTTTTTTCCTAGGCTTCGTCCCTGAGTTAGGACCCTGTAGATTTTTGTTGGATTTCCTAATAATGTACCGACAAGCTACCATGCAATCAAGACCTTATTTACATATCTTATCCAAAAAGCCTTCATTAATAAACCGGAACTGTTCAACCCTCCAACTTTACATTCTATATAATATCGGATACCCACTCCATGAATTTTATTAAGAAAGTGTTTATCTTCTCAAAAAACTACAGGTATACTAATACTACACTCATGTTCTAGATCATGAGTTACATATAGACAGTGCATGTATGGCATGAGGTTCTTGGGAAAAAACGACAGCTTACTTATCTCGTAAACAATTGTAATTTTTATGCCTAAACTGGATCTTGATTCCAGACAGTTCAAAAAAGTTGCGTTTTATATAGTAGAGAGTTGGGGTATTATGTACTAGAGATTTTGAAAGCTGATGCATTTTATAATCAAGTTGCATATCTCTCTGCTATATAAATGCAATTTATTTTTTATTGATCAACATGCAACTTGTTTCTATAAACGGGCCCAAATAGATTGTTTGGAATCAAAATTCGTACTCATGGCACCAGAATTGGTGCTGTGTGCTGTGTGCTGTGTGCTGTGTTTTTATACATCCAAAAACTCCAAATAAGCTAACCCCATAGTATGTATATATGAATAAATATCTGGTACTTCTTATAGCTCAAGTTTTAATTACTCTATAATTGGCTTGTTACACGTGCAGGTTCAATGGAGGCTGTTATTTCTATTAAGAAGTCGGAACCAGTATTAGTTCAACCTGAAACCAAAACAAGCGACGGATTTTACTTCTTATCAAACCTTGATCAGAACATTGCTGTTATAATTCAAACAGTTTATTGTTTCAAGCCCAATGATGATAAGAAAAGTACCGAGAGCGTCAGCAGTGTTATCAGGCAAGCCTTGGCAAAAATTCTAGTGCATTTTACCCACTTGCAGGAAGTTTAACGATAAGCAGTGATGGGAAGCTTATTGTCAAGTGCTGCAACAAAGGTGTGCCGTTTGTTGAAGCCGTGGCGGATTGCGAAATGGAGGTGTTGGGGGATATTATGTTTCCTGATCCTGCAGTGTTGAGCAAGCTTGTTTATATAGCTCCTGGTGCAAAAAATTTGCTAGAAATGCCTCTACTAACTGCACAGGTGAGTAAGTGTTTTAATTATCATGAATAAATAGATTGTATGCATATATCGTCTACAAGATATAAGACAAGTAACCATGGGTCGATGCATGCACTTGGTAAAAAAAGGGAAGGGGGAGAAATGACCACGTTGATTTTAGGAGGATAAAAAGATTAGTATCATTAAGATTCAAAATTCTCATAAAAACAAATTCTCTTCTAAATGATAGTTGCTTATATAAAATGACAATATATACTTACGTAATCCTATTTAATTTATTATGTCACAACCTACTATTGTTTTTAAGATAAATATGGAATAAAAATACCTTTAATATTTACAATTTTGCATGCAAATAGTACTCATTTTGTGAAATTGCTGGAGTATATATCTTTGCGGAATTGTAAGTATAAACACAAAAGCGCGCATGCATATTTAGGTAACAAGGTTCAAATGCGGAGGATTTGTGATGGGAATGACAATTAACCATTTCATGACCGATGGAATATCAGCAATGGAATTCGTACACACATGGAGTAAAATAGCAAGAGGCAAATCCCCAATAATATTACCAGCGATCGACAGAACCGTTCTAAGATCAAGACAACCTCCAACAATCAACTACCCTCACAACGAGTTTTTAGAAATACAAGACATATCAAACATGTCCACCCTCTACCAAGAAGAGCAAATGGTATACAAATCATTCATATTTACTCCACAAAAACTCGCAAGGCTAAAGCAAGCTGCAACTGAGAACGGATCATTCCTGGACAGTGTCACTAGCTTCACCGCGCTCACGGCATTAATATGGCGAGCGCGAAGCAAAGCGCTGAAAATGAAATCCACCCAACAAACCAAGCTATTGTTTGCAGTTGATGGAAGGTCCAAGTTAACTAATCCACCCTTGCCAAAAGGGTATTTTGGGAATGGAATTGTGTTAACATGTTGTGTTTGTAACGCAGGGGAATTGATCGAAAAGCCATTGTCCTTTGCAGTACAGTTAGTGCAAAATGCCATCAAAATGGTGGATGAGGAATTTATTAGGTCAACTATTGATTATCTTGAAGTGAATAGAGGAAGGCCTTCTTTATCTGCTACTCTTTTGGTTACTTCATGGACTAGACTTGCGTTTAACACCACTGATTTTGGATGGGGAGAGCCGGTGCAGACCGGTTGTGTGACCTTACCGGAGAAAGAAGTGGCCTTGTTTCTCTCCGATGGAAAAGATAAAGTTGGTACAACTTTGCTTCTAGGCTTGCCGGTTACTGCCATGAAGTATTTCCAAGAACTGATGCAAATTTAGTTTAATTATAAGATATAAAGTTGAGTATAATTAATCAGTACTGCAGTTCAAGTATATCAACCATTTTCTCTTAAATCTGAAAACAACAAGAAAGGAACATGGCATATGTACCTTATCTAAATAAGCACCGTATGCAAGTGTGTAGGAGCTTGAAGTTGTAAAAATCAAGAAGCTAGTTATGGGGCCCATGCTTGTTTTTTACTATCTACTCCCTCCGTTCCTTAATATAAATCGTTTTAAGGTTGTGCACAAGTATTAACATAATGATTGTATAATATTAACTATAATATCAGTTGTCTATATTGTCCTTGTATTGGAATAAGAGATTGTTATTTATTGGATAGAAAATAGTGAGAGAACTAAAGTTACATTTAATACTTGGGGTAATATTGGAAACTAAGCAATTAATGTTACTTGAAATTCTCAAACGACTTATATTAAAGAACAAAAATATTTCTCTAAAATGACTTATATTAAGGAATGGACACTACAGGAAAAATGTCTAACAGTGACCAAAAACATCTGCATGAATCAATTTCTTTTGGTCATTAATAACATTAATAATGATTGACAAGCGATATTGATATGCAATGTAATTTAAATCATTATTATTATTAGCGACTTTAATGCGATTGATAATAGTAATGCATTTCTCATTCTAAAGATATAAAAAATGCCAAGAAACTGTTAGTACATTTAAGTGAACTACTAGACACACTTAATTAAATAGAGGAAATAAAAGGATATCAAGCAAAACTTGGCTAAAACATAGTGAAATGATAAGAGGTTGCTAAGCCAAATTAAACTATGCTAGAGAATTGTTAAAGCAACAATAAAGGCTGCTAGATAGATTTAGCTTTAGAGGGTTGCCGTGGTTATTACTAAGGAAATCAAGAATGGTTAAAGCAATAATGCCTTGAGATGAATCTATAAGACAAGAGAAATAAAGATGTATAGAGAATCAAAGCAATAAATCCAAGCAAGGCCATAAAATTGTTAAGGCCAAAGTGGGTTGTGTTGATATAACTAAGAAACAGAATAAGTTGAATGAATAAAGATGCAAAATCAAGGACAAAAGAGTGGAAAGAAGTTAGATTCATGGCGGTTCAACGAGAAATAAATAATCTCAAACTAATCATATTGCCCATCTTTTCAAAATAAACTTAATTCTTTAATAAAGGTAAAAATGATTTTGAAAACAACAAAAGGATAAACTAATTACAAGTCAATAAAACCTACATTATTCTTAGTAAGGGGTGAGATAGTGAGTAGGTGTGAAACTACCTGATGCATTGAAAGACTTAGAAGGTAGAATTACTACTGAGAAGATATGATTATGAATACGAAAGATGAAAATGAGAAGATTTTCTCTGTAAGGATTCCGTTGTAGCACCTGTTAATGATGTAGTAGAAGAAATACTACCATCAATGTTAAACATTATTTTTCTTAGATCTCTTACAAGTTAAGAAAGTAAGTGATCAAGAGTGAAAGAAACATTCACTTGACATGTTTATACTAACATTTTCTTACAAAACATAAGGATCACACACATTCATATTCACAGTTGTGTTATACTTCCTTGGTGTTTAATATATGTGATGGCATATATCCTTGTTCAATTCCTGAATAATCATATATGATGCACACTCATGTTATATATGTACATATACATTTATATGTATTTATAAGCATCATAAGTGGCATTGAAATTTGATTATAAATCTCTAACAAGGGAATATAATAATTCATGTCAACATAGGTACCGTGGTATCATGGAGCTCTATTCGCAATCAGTAGTTGGATGAGACGACGAAAAGTCAAGTGCCCAGATAAAGGCTTTTAATGAGAATTTAGAAATTTGGTTGCCAAGTATTTCTAGATTATGCGTATAGTCACCCGGAATGTTTTAATGGTCAGAACAAGATAATATGTCCTTGTTTGAAGTGTAAGAATGTAAATTATATGGTCAGAGACATAGTAAACTATCATTTACTTATTTTTGGGTTCGTGAACAATTACGAAGAATATTGGTGGGCACATGGGCAGAGAAGAGATAGTGGCATCGCACAAGTACACAATCCAGACAGTAGTACCCATCCTATGAATGACATGGTTCGTGATATTGCAGGGCCGGATTTTGATTGGGAACAAGGTAGAGAGAAACCTATGAATTTTGATGCCAAAGCATTCTTTAAGTTGTTAGATGAGGGTAGTGAACCGTTGTGGAATGGTTGCACGAAGCACACTACATTGTCTGTAGTGGCGACATTACTTAACTTCAAAGCTGATCACAACATGAGCCATGGGTGTTTTAAGTCACTCTTGAGGGCCATTAAGAGTATGTTGCCTGTTGGTGAAAAATTTCCCGATAACTACTACTATTGTAAAAAATGGTGAAGAATTTGGGTCTTGGATATCAAAAGATTGATTCATGTCCGAACGATTGCATGTTGTTTTATAAGGAAAATGAACAGAAGATAAAGTGCACATTTTGCGGTCATGATCGATTTAGGCCTAATAAAGAGGTTGTGAGTACAAAAAAAGACGAATATACCTTTTAAGATTTTAAGGTATTTTCCAATTACACCTCGGCTCAAAAGATTGTACATATCTTCAAGAACAGCTGAACATATGACTTGGCATGAGAAATCTCCAACCAAAGATGGAGAACTGAACCATCTCGCAGATGGGCAGGCTTGGAAAGATTTTAACTTAGCACATCCCGGGTTTGCATTGGAACCTAGAAATATGAGGCTTGGATTGTCCACTAATAGTTTCAACCCGTTCGGCCACTTAGCTGTTCCGTACTCCTGCTGGCCTGTGATTGTTACTCCGTATAACTTGCTTCCTTGGATGTGTATGAAATAGCCATACTTGTTTCTTTCACTCGTGATTCCTGGTCCCAAGAGTCCTGGAAAGAACCTAGATGTTTACTTAAGACCGTTTATAGATGAGTTGAAGGTATTGTGGAAGGATGGAGTACAGACTTGGGATGTTTCCACGAAAACAAATTTCAACCTTAGGGCAGCGGTTATGTGGACTATAAGTGACTTTCCTGCTTATGGTATGTTATCTGGATGGAGTACACACGGGAAGTTGGCTTGTCCATATTGTATGGATCATAAAAAGTCTTTCAATCTATTAAATGGTTGAAAGACATGCTGGTTTGATTGTCATCGTCATTTCTTGTCGGTAGATCACCCGTTTCAAAGAAATAGAGAAAACTTCAGGAAAGGGAAAGTAGATCATGATATGCCAGCACCGCGACTGTCGGGGATGAAGATACGTGACCATGTGATGAGATTGCCGGTCATCCCATTCGGTAAGATTGTTGCCTCTGACATCATCAATGGGTTTGGCGTGTCTCATAATTGGGTTCAAAGAAGCATCTTTTGGGAACTGCCTTATTAGTCTACAAATTTGATTTGTCATAATCTAGACGTGATGCATATTGAGAAGAATGTGTTCGACAATGTGTTTAACACCGTGATGGGTGTTGCGGGCAAGACGAAAGATAATGATAAGGCACGGTTGGACATGAAAGATATTTGTAAGCATCCTGGATTAGAACTTTATGAATCTACTAATGGTAAGATTGTCAAACCGCATGCAAGGTACACATTGTCCAAAAAGCAGGTTGAAGATGTGTGCACGTGGATAAAGTCTCTGAAACTACCAAATGAATATGCGTCAAACATTGCAAGGTGTGTTACAGGTGGAAAATTGCAAGGGATGAAGAGTCATGACTGTCATGTGTTCATGGAGAGACTCATGCCTATAGCATTTCGGGACTTGCTTGATAAACCAATATGGGATGCTTTGATTGATCTTAGTCGTTTCTTCAGAGATATATGTTCAAAAACGTTAAATAAAAAGGACATGTCTATAATTGAGAAGAACATCATTGAGATCACGTGTAAGCTTGAAAAAATATTCCCTCCTGGTTTTTTCGACTCTATGGAGCATTTGCAAATCCATTTACCCTATGAAGCTCGTGTTGGTGGCCCAATTCAATATAGATGGATGTACCCTTTCGAGAGGGTCATGGGAAACCTTAAGAGGAAGGTGAAGAATAGAGCTTATGTCGAGGGGTCGATATGTGAGGCATACAGTTTCAATGAGATATCTACGTTTGTCTCAGACTATTTTCCCGACGAAGTCTTGACAAAGGCCAATCGAGTCCCGAGACATAATGATGGGGGAAATGTTGAACTAAATGGTCGACTTTCTGTATTTGGTTTACCGGGTCGCGCTTATGGAAAAGGAAAGCGCATATTCCTTTATGAGCAAGAATTACATGCTGCGCATACTTACATTCTTCTCAATTGTGAGGAGATTGATGAATTTGTGAGGTATACATGTAAAATTCATATGTATTAGACCTATATCTTAACCTGCAATCTCATATTAATATATGTTAATTTTTATAAAATTATATAGAACATACGATGACAAGTTAAAAGCAAATCAGCCTGACATCACTGATAAAGATATTCAAGTTAGTCGTGATCAAAAATTTGCTCTTTGGCTAAAGGACAAAGTAAGTTAAGTTAATTAAGAATGACATATATCGTATTAATTTATTAATGTATTTAATTTAATATAATTTTTGTAGGCTCTTAATGAGGGAACGATTCCTCCAAATATACAAGTCCTAGCTATGGGTCCAGACAGGGACCAAGTCATTCGCAATGGTTACAAAATAAATGGATGTGAATTTCATACAAATACATATGCTCGTGGTAAAAGAACAACTAATATTGGAGTGTGTGTCTTCAAGGATATTGTTACAATGAGCTTGGTCGTGCCTTTTATAGGGAGTTGGAGGAAATCGTAGAGTTGTCGTACAAGGGCACGTACGGGGGTCATATTAACTTGTTCAAGTGTCATTGGTTTGATTCAGAAAAAGGGATACGTGTTGACAAACATGGAATCATCGATATTGACCTCCATAGGTCTGCGTACTCCAACGAACCGATAGTTTTACCAACTCAAATAGTATAAGTATACTACACTCCTAGTCTTGTTAGGAAAAGGGATAGACCGCCTACAGATTGGCAAGTTGTAATTCATACTCCCACGCGCAGTCGTGTCCAAGTAATAGACGGGGATTTCTACCAAGAGGATATGCTTCATAGACCTCCTATAATAAATATAGAGGACAACAATGAATTAATCCAGTTAGAGGGTGGAGATGAACCTGATGAATTGGATCCCGAGACAGTTATTGTGTCAGATGACATTGATACTGAGGAAGAGTTATTGATTGACATTGACACTGAATCTAAAAAAGAAGATGGTTATGAATCTTTGATACTTGTATAAAATGATTCTGACTCAGACAACAATTTTCAATAAAATGTATGTTTAGTTTTAATTGTATTACATACAATTACATATAGGAATGTTCTCTATATCCTTAACATGTTTATGTACCTTTCATTTATAGTTGTCGTAGTTAACTATTTCATACAATTACTTGTCATTATTGTCCTTTTCTATAAAATGTATGTTTAGTTTTAATTGTATTATATACAATTACATATATACATGTTCCCTATATCCTTGACATGTTTACGTACCTTTCATTTATAATTGTCTTAGTTAACTATTTCATACAATTTCTTATTTATGAATGTCATTTTATTTATATATGTAACTCATATAACTCATACTAACATCCTAATTTTTTTATTTATAGATGTCTTCTGAACCAGCACAACGAAAGCGAGGGTTGGGTCGGGGACCTAATCATGTGCCGAAGGCCCCGGCTAATCTGAATGATCGCATTCTCATACAGATCCGTTCCCTCCTGAAAGCACGTAAGTTAAACATCGTGTATATATAACCATTTTATATTTCCATTGTTATAAATATATTTTGTCAGGAATAAGCATGTGAATGATATTCCTATTTACATATGATTTGATTATGATATATATGAATGAATATGCAAGTATGCTTGCATTAAGAAAAGCGGTAAAGTCCTTTGATAGATTATAGAAACATATGTACAAGGACTTAGAATGAATTGATCAAATATGTTAGGTTGATCCTACATAAGCAAAACAACTTTGTAAATTCCTTAAAAAGAAATGATGTACAAGGACTATAAATATAGAAAGATCAAGCATGTTAGGTTGATCTTATGATGTAATAGATATGCTTGTCTGATCGTTGAGCACTGCACCAGAAATCGTAGTCTACCATGAGAGTCAAGAAAAACTCGAGAGCTATCGAGGCAGAATCGTAGTCTACAAGATAGTAGATCTCGGAGTTCGTATACTGCCAGGAGAGACGAGGAAGGATTGTAGTGTCGAGTAAAGACTTCCTCGTAGTCGTAGTCTGCCGAGAGGAAGTCATGTTCGTAATCGTAGAGACACACTTTCTGGAGCCGACGAGCATCCGCCAAAGCCAAGTCAAGAATCGTAGACTACACTCGTGAGCCGTAGAGAGTCTCACGATCGTATCGAGGCGAGATCGTGATTCGAGCAAGATCGATGAAGACAACAAGCACAACGACAGAAATCGTAGAGTGTCAAGATCTGATCTCGGAGTCGTACTATTTGCACAGCCGAAGCTGAATCGTAGAGTGTAGAACTGAGACTTCAACAGATGTGCTCACAACGCCAAGGCAGAATCGTAGAGCCAATACGATTCTCAACAAATGAGCACTCCTAGAATATCCAAAGGAATGAAACCTCTGGTTGATACTGCAAAGATACATCCCACCTGAAGGAAACCAGAGAGCACTCAACGAATGCCATGCAAGCTAACAGAAGATCTAAGCATCAACCCACTCAGCATCCAGATTGAGTTGTGAAGCCATTCGAGATGAAGTCTTCCACAAGATGATCATAAGAAGACTTCAGTAGCTGACTAAGGAAAGTCAGCAGGTGCAGTAGCTGTCAAGTGGTAAGATGACAACGATCATGGAAGTAACCAGGATCGTAGTGTTTGCCAAACAAAGAAAGAACTGATGGAGTGTACACAGAGATACTGATCAGCTTCTGAAGAACAAGGCTAAAGTAATTAAGCATTGGGTCAGTCCATTGATGATAAGTGAACGGAGATCACAAGGAGAAAGCGAAATTGGACACACCACAAAAATCAAGTGTCTTGCTATTCGGAAGGGCCGCAGCAAGGAGTCAAGCCATCAGTATATGAGAGCAGTCGAAGCAAATAAGAAGTGTTGAAGCACTGCACAATAGAAGGAAGAGGTGTTCTATACTAAAGATCAAATGAACACTCTTCAAGATCTTAGTGTTGTCTATGCCTGTCAACTAGACACTATGATCAGGTCCAAGAAGATGTGCATCAGAATCGTAGAGTTCGAACAACTGAGGATTGAAGCATTGGAAACGGTTCAACACGGAGAATAATATTTGAACAAAGTTTATTGAGAGCGTCGATACAAAAGGACAACCTCTGATCGAGAAATTAGAAGGAGGTAATAAATTCAACTACCTGCCCAAGATATAAAAGTAACATCTCTGATGGGGTAGGTGAAATAGTAGACTGTAGTGTCAGAAAGTCATGTCATGTCACATCTGCAGTCTACACCAAATAACTCGAGATCTGTGAGGCAATTCAAAAAGCTTTTAACGGCTACTTTCTAACGGGAAGATTGGGAAGCAGTATAAATCAACAGAGCTTCAAAGATCAAGAGTTGCTGATGATTGTCATGTTGCAGAATCATTGAGTTGGTAGAATGCTATTGTTGACTCTACGAGTTCCACCAGAGATTAAGAGAACAAGTCTCAGTGACAGTGAGACTACATAGGTGGAAGTGAAGAAGATTTAAAGAAGGACTGAAATAGACTAGAGTTTCACTCAACAAAGATGAGAATGCCACTGAAGATGGCAGCTAAGCTAAGAGCCGAGAAGGTCGCATTCAGAAAAGTGGCAGTGTACAAAGAAGATCAAGAGAGCCACTCTACAGATCAGCATGAACCAAAGGCTAAAACAGAACATATGCAGAATCATATCTGCAAAGCATTCAAGAAGGGTTCAGGAATTGCTAAATGCCAGACGAAGTCTACCAAAGGCTCAGAGACTTGGCAAATCCAGATGGTGATGGTGCACAACTGACATTAGATGAAGATGAGCAGAAAAGAGCAAAGATCAGTTGCACCAAAGAAGATGTAGTCTAAACTCAAAGCAGAATGCCAAGAGGACTACGTCAAGCTGATAAGTACATAAGATGTTCAAGCTAAAAGACATCTTAGCAGCTCAGCACCAACAACAACAACAGAACAACTACAACAACAAGAAGCCAGGGCCTGAGGGGTCCTTGTCTGAAGAGACTAAACAGAGTTCCAAGCCTGCTGGGCTTGAAGAGTTCCTAGGGAACTAGAGGAGTTCCAAGGCTGCTGGCCTTGAAGAATTCTTAGTGAACTAAAGTTCCAAGGTCACTGCCTTGAAGGAATCTTAGTGATTCGTAGGTCTTGCCTTTCTTAGTGGGAAATCTCGCTAGTTGAAAGCAGAAGAGTGGATTAGAAGCTTGTGTTTCTGAACCACTTAAAACCCCTTGTGTCCTTTACTTTATGTCATTTACATTATGTACATTAACTGCTATAACTGCTATGTATGCTCTAACTGCTTACCACTGAACTAACTCTACGAACAATGTATGTATAATTATAAATATATCAATGAATGGGATCTTTTACTTATTCCACTGTGCTTGAAAATATTTTTATGTTTGTCATATGCCAAATTAGTAGCAATACAAAATAAACTAGTAAAGCATTTGAAAATAAAAAGGATCTATTCAACCGCCCCTTCTAGATCTATTATGCCTACTGGGAACTATCATATTTTAATGTAAATTATTGTATATTGTAGTGATTTTCAAGATAGTAAAATTGTGAAGTACATTTCACAATTATAAAGCATGTAACCCGCTTCACGCCAAGGTGATTACGTGATGCGAGCACACCTCTCGCCTATAAGGATGCGATTTAATTTGAATTTCGTATATTTTTATCACTCTGATAGATAATATATAGTTAATCAAATAATATTGTTTAGTAATGTTGGATTATGGTGATATAACAGTTTTAATATTATTATTGTTGTTTTATTTGAAGAAAAGGTATAGATGGGACGACGCACATGCATCAGTTATTCAGACACTATTATGGAAGAAGTGCGTCTTCCGAACTAAAGATAATCTGAACAAGGAACGACAGAAAGCCCTGCATAATGCTGAGATTGACCATCCAGGATAGGGTGAGAAGTATATGCATGAGCATAGACCCTGGTGGTGTGCACAGCCCATATGGGTGCAGATGTGTGACAAGTGGAGAGCTAAGAGTTGGGTCAAGAGACGCAAGACTGCCGCCTCGAATAGATCCTCAGGTGTATCTGAAGGCAAAAAGGCAAAAGACACGTATCGGGGCGGCAATATATCATAGTTGTAGCATATTACTGTCAGGGTACGTTTGTATATCACAGTTTTGTTTATAGTCATATTTTGTAGCTAAAATATCATATGTTTACATATTAATATGAGAAAATGAACTGTAGGAGTCTCAGTCTCAAGTTCAACCTATCAATTAGTTGGAT
Source organism: Panax ginseng (assembly GCA_020205605.1). Classification (NCBI taxonomy): domain Eukaryota; kingdom Viridiplantae; phylum Streptophyta; class Magnoliopsida; order Apiales; family Araliaceae; genus Panax; species Panax ginseng. Next base: position 98,089,353 of record CM035144.1, on the reverse strand, counting down.
GTGTATGTGGCCACCCGTGATGGTCTGCCTGAGGCTGTTCAAATAGCGATAATAAGTTAACTTTATACTAATATGTTGTTTATAAATCGTGATGACCTTTTTTAGCATTTTTTTAATTTATTTTTAACTATTTAATTGCTGACCTTCTGACATGACACTTATAAGGGCTTAATGAACGAGCGCTATCCTAAAGGCACCTCGCGTCCATCGATTGATCAAGAATTATGGGAGAGGGCGTCAGTCGTGAAGAAAAACTACGTTAAAGACCAATGAATAAAATGACTCCCGACCATTAATGGCACATGCAGTTCTGCTACCCAGTCTACACAGTTATCAGGTCATCCAGCCTATCATACTCCTGCTGACTATATGAGAGTGATCTATCGAGATCGTGATCTTCTTCGTATACTGGGCGAGCATCTGCAGTCTCTGAGTCCTGATGAGTTGGCGGATGCAGTGGCGGCAACAGCAGTAGCACAACAACAAGATGGCGATGAGGTATACATAGATATTGTTACTGTCACTATCTTACTTATATGTTTCACTACATTATATATTGTTTAGCTTTCCCTAAGTCATAGCAGTATCAACACATGTAACATGTTTTATTCTTTTGTTAATTACAGGGTCCTAATTTGGATGATCCATGAAGAGCTAGACTTGTTTTTTAGATATTTAAAGCCTTGTACTTTTATATTCATTCTTTGAACAATTGTATTGGTTTACGATTCTATCATATAGATGTTTACGAATGTATTGTGTTGTGTTAGTCCAAACATTGTATTGTGTTGGTTTACGATTCTATCATATAGATGGATGTTTCTATATACTATTGTGGATGTGTTGGGATATATATGGATGCTTATATATACTGTTGTGTGTTGGGATAGAAAGTAGGTACAAAGTAGGGTATTTTTGGGAAATCCATAAAACAGGAAAAATATTTATATAAAAAACAACATCAGCGACCGCATGCGGTCGCTAATACTCAAACGCGGTCGTTGATAGCTCCATGGAAACTAGCGACTGAATCGGTCACTATTACCGGTCGCTGACACATGTCCCACATCATCCCTAACAACTAACTCAACATGAGTCAGATTAACGACGGATTCAGTCGCTGATGGTGGTCGCTGATAAGTTAGTCACTATTAATGGTCGCTGATGTCCATCCAGCGACCAGATTACCTGCGACTAATATCAGCGACTGTATTCGGTCGCTAATACTCATATGTGACCATATGCAGTCGCAGATATGTGGTCGCTAATAAGCCTTTTTGTTGAAGTGGCAGGGAGTATTTACTTGCTTCGGTATGCACTTCGATCAACTAGTCTTAAAGTTCACAGTTTTTTTATATTTACAATTTTATGTGTTCTGATTCTTTAGTTAATCATGAATGAAGATAGGAATCAGCGAACTTGGTGTTAATGGGAGTGGTTAGTGTGAAGTTAATTTTGGTCAATTGATTAATAAGTGTCGACACGCAGATTGGGAGGTGATCTCTCACTGCATGTCAGTGATTTATTTTGGTGAACAGAATAAAATATAGGATTCAACTATCAAATAAAAGAAGGGCAGAAATAGAACTAATCAATTTAGAGTGAATTATGTTGAGCAGAGGTGTGCAGTGCACTGTTCTTAAGTAGAAATTTCGCCCCTCAGAGAACTTTTCTCGGTGCTAAGGTCACTGACAAAAATCCTACTCCAGGATTCAACGGTTCTTTACCCAACTAATCAACACTCGAAATAATTGAATGACCTAGGAACAACTTATAATTTTACTTATTCTAACTCAAAAAAATATCAAATATATATATATATATATATATATATGATGAATATGATATATGTGTACAAATTGAGAAAGCTGAATATATATGTAAGACCCCGAGTTTTATGAAATAAAAGTATTCAATTTTCTTATAATTATTATTTTATTCAATAAATGGTTAAACTGATAAAATGTTAAAGTTGAGGGTAATATGTGCAAATTTTACAAAGTAAGCAAGTTGATATAAAATATTCATTGTATCGGGGAATATTCGTTTGGTCGGGAAATATTCTTTTTGTCAGGGAATATCTGTATGACGGCGCAATCATTGTTGGACCACATAACAGAATAACTATCGGATATAGAAAGCAACAGAAATAACCTTTTTATAAAAAATAACGGTAAAACTTTAACCGTAAAACTGTTGAAATACCCGGTGATAAAAGTACAGTAATACACATTGTACACAAGGGTACGCAGTATTGCACAGTAGCACACGGTAGTGCACAGTATCTCTGATTATTGATGCTTACGTAAGAAGTCACTCAGTATTTAACTCAATAATTTTTACAGTAAAAATTGCACAGTCTTTCATATTATTAATGCAATAATTGCTACAATGATACTTGAATATTATTTTATATTATTGACTCAATAATTGTCACAGTAACAACTGAATAGTATTTCTCATTATTAAATCAATAATTGTCACCCATACTATTGAAATGATATTATTAGACAGCATTATTGACAAGGTTTAGAAAATTCTGTCGAGAAAATGGGTTAGGTTATTTAATTGCGCGCCAATAAGGAGAAATCTTTATTGGAAAGCCCCCTCTTTCCTGGGAATGATCTGATTGTCAATATTGTGAATCTATAATATTAATTAGAAATAATTATTGAAGAATTGTAAATAATTGATGAATATAGTAAGTAAATATTTCTTTAAATTTTGATATAAATGGAGGAATTTTAAAATGAGACATTTGTCGAAAGTTTGTTATATTTTCTATGAAACCATAATTATCTTATTCGATAAGATATTTATACAAATATATTATTATAATATTACATTATAATAGTATAATGTGATAATATAATAGTATAATTTTTATAATTTAAATGGTAATATTACTATAATAAATTTATGGTTTAAGAATAAAATGAAGTGGAAGAGAGCGAATTGAATTTATATTTCTTTTTTATAATTTTCAAATATTTTAAACATGTGAAATAAATTTGGGAGTCCTCATTTTGAATTTGAACTCCTTGTTTTCCAAAAGGTGTGCTGCATGTTTTAAAAACTAATTCATCCGTATGTGAATTTGTTAGAAGTGGTGTGCTACCACTTTCCTATAAATAGGCTGCTTAATTAAACAATGAAACTCACACCAGAATCAGAAAATTCTCTCTTTATAATATTGAGCGTATTTTTTGTGAGTATAAGGATATTTTGAGTGTTGATAGCAGTGCAAGATTTCTTCAATATAATCTCCGTTATTCCAATCAGAACTACTTTCCTATTAAGGTAAAGGATATTATTTTTCTCATAAAGGAGGTTATTTTCTTTTGATACGTGTAAGGGATATCATTTTCTTTCATACTCCATATTATGTAAGTGATATTATTTCATTTCATATTACTATTCATACGGTACTATTCATGGTTACTATTTATACGGTACTATTCATAGGTACTATTCATACGGTACTATTCATAAGTACTATTCACAACAAAATTGAATTTCCTTTTCTTTGTCCAAGTTATCTTTTATGAATCTTAATGTTATTATCTTCATGTTGACAATTTGGATATTCTTGAACTCGGGATAAATTGAATTAGAAAGCTCGAATATTTATCTTTGATCTCACTTGATTCATTCATTATGTTATTGTCATAATTCTCAGACTTAAATTATGGTGAAAGTCATCTTTGTCCTATAGTGCAAAGATGGACTATTAATTGGTATGATTATGACCAAAAATTATTTATTGGTATAATCATGACCTTTAATGTTACAGATAAGGTTTGTGGTGAAAGTCTTCTTTGGCCCGAATTTATAGATGGACAGGTGTTTGGCATGATCATGACCACTGATGATGCAAACGGTTATCTTTGGCCCGTAGTGCAAAGATAAACTGTTGATTGATGAATATCTTTGGCCCGTAGTGTAAAGATGAACTGTTGATTGATATCTTTGGCCTGTAGTGCAAAGATGATCTGTTGATTGATATATTTGGCCCGTAGTGCAAAGATGGACATGTGTTTGGCATGATCATGACCACTAATAATACAAATGAATATATTTGGCCTGTAGTGCAAAGATAGATTTTTTTTGGCATGATCATTGGTTTTATAGTTGAATGTCTTTGGCCGCAGTGCATTGACAGACAATTAATTGACATGATCATGACCATTAGTTTTATAGTTGAATATCTTTGGCCCATAGTGCAAAGATAGACAATTGATTGGTATGATCATTGTTATTACATTTGAATGTCTTTAGCCTTTGGGGCAAAGATATTGAATGAAAGTTCTATTAAGCCTTTGTGACAAGTAGAAACTATTGATTACATTACTATGAATTGTGAATCTAACTATAATCTTTGGTGGTTCAGGTAAAAACAGGTAATAAAAGTTCTCTTTATTTTGAATACAACAAAGAATGGTTGATGGGTATTACAAGAAGGAAATATTTATGATGGACTTTTAATTTGGAGGAGATAATAGACATTATGTTCTACTTTACTCTTCTAATGGATTACTTGTTCCGCTGCAGATGTTGATCTAAAACATGTTGTCTATTATATTCTATCAGATTTTTTTCCCTGTTGAGGACTAAGGATAATTTTTTTTACATTATCTTAGTCATAATATTCTTTACTAGGCTATTTGTGCTCACCATTTTACTTCACAATTTCCTTTCAGGTAGTAAGAGTGTAGCTGGGTCGAGCGGGGATAACAGGAGAATAGTGTGATGGTCCGAGACTGTGGAAGTTTCTCAATACATTATAAAAAAGCATGACATGCAATATATAATTGTATTGAGGATTTAAGATGGGTGTGTCATATTTTATACGTAACTTAATAATTGATTTTGGTGAACAACAATAGGGTGATGAGAACCTGACTTTGGAAGCGTCAAAAATGCACCCCATTTGAATGAGGAGAACAAAATTGTACTAAGATCTTAAAGGGTGTGTTGCCACTCTCTTACACGATGTCTAACCACATATAAATTCGTGTTATCATAAGATATGGTTGTGCGCATCCACTTGCTGACTATATCTATGAGCATTATTTATATAATCTTGGAGTATGGTTAGAATATAATTCTCAATTTGAGACAATTGAGATAATTATGTGGCAAGAAGATACACACCATTGGAATGAACAAGATAGTAATCTTCTTATTCTTCAAGGTTAATTCTCAAGTCTTTTGATATCTATTATAACTTAGATACATGGTCTCCCATGTATGAAGGTTTCATTGAGCATTTTCTAAAAAATTTAATTCCTAAAATAGTTATCGATTTTACCTTTATGTAAAGTATCATTGATTTGGAGTGTGAGTACTATTATTTGTATTGAAACTCACATCTTGTGTGTTGTCGTATTTTGCACGACAGTTTAATTGTTGTAAATAGGAAGTTTGTATTTGGATTCTGTGGTATGTATTTGGCGACTCAGAATGAGTTGTGTGGATTTATTTTGGGGGTGTCACAATTGGTATCAAAGCTTAGGGATATGGTCTCTGGCGGAGATCTGAGACTAGAACTAAGAGGGGAGAGACGAGTAATATCCTCGCTAGTGTGTGTCCTACCGAAGCTGAATTTTCTTATTTAATAAGTTGACAAATTGTGATAAGTCAATTAACCTTTGTTTTGAAGCTGTATTCTGGAATGATATCTGAAGTCCAAGAGATGAGCAATGGAGAAATCATGATACAGAGGAAATGACCGGGCAGATAGAATCTAAAATGAAAGCAAGGTATTCTCACCTCTTCGAACTACCAGGTACGTAAATATCGGGGATGAAATTTCATAGAGAGTGGAGATTGTAAGACCCCAAATTTTATGAAATAAAAAAATTCAATTTTCTTATAATTATTGTTTTATTCAGTAAATGGTTAAACTAATAAAATGTTAATGTTAAGGGTAATATGTGAAAATTTTACAAATTAAGCAAGTTGATATAAAATATTCATTATGTCAGGGAATATTCGTTTGGTCGGGGAATATTCTTTTTTTCGGAGAATATCCGTACGACGACGCAATCATTGGTGGACCACATAACAGAATAATTGTCAGATATAGAAAGTGACATAAATAACCTTTTTATAAAAAATAACGGCAAAACTTTTACCGTTAAACTGTTGAAATACCAGTGACAAAAGTATAGTAATACACGTTGTACACAAGGGTACGCAGTATTGCACAGTAGCACATGGTAGTGCACAGTATCTTTGATTATTGATGCTTACGTAAGAAGTCACTTAGTGTTTAACTCAATAATTGTTACAGTAAAAATTGCACAGTCTTTCATATTATTAATGCAATAATTGCTACAGTGATACTTGAATAATATTTTATATTGTTGACTCAATAATTGTCACAGTAACAACTAAATAGTATTTCTCATTATTAAATCAATAATTGTCACCCATATTATTAAAATGATATTATTAAACAGTATTATTGACAAGGTTTAGAAATTCTGTCGAGGAAAGTGGTTAGGTTATTTAATTGCGCGCCAATAAGGAGAAATCTTTATCGGAAAGCCCCCTCTTTCCTGGGAACGATCTGATTGTCAATATTGTGAATCTATAATATTAATTAGAAATAATTATTGAAGAATTATAAATAATTGATGAATATGGTAAGTAAATATTTCTTTAAATTTTGATATAAATGGAGAAATTTTAGAATGAGACATTTGTCAAAAGTTTGTTATATTTTCTATGAAACCATAATTATCTTATTCGATAAGATATTTATACAAATATATTATTATAATATTACATTATAATAGTATAATGTGATAATATAATAGTATAATTTTTATAATTTAAATGGTAATATTACTATAATAAATTTATGGTATAAGAATAAAATGAAGTGGAAGAGAGCAAATTGAATTTATATTTCTTTTTTATAATTTTTAAATTTTTAAACATGTGAAATAAATTTGGGAGTCCTTGTGACGCCCCCAAAACAGGTATACATCACCCATCTTGAGTCGCCAAATACATGGTACAAAATTCAAATACAACTGTCATGTAAAATACGACAAAACATAAACTGAGAGTTTTAAAATGAATATTGTCTTCTAGACAGTATTCAACTCAAATGGAGTCCTCAATACATTTCTTATCACACTATTTCATAGAATAGTGAGGACTACTAATGCTATCATCTGGACCGTCACTGTGTTCCCCGACTAGTCTCGGCTACGTTCTCATTTCCTGAAGAGGACGATGAAAGCAAAAGGGTGAGCTCAACTAGCCCAGTAAGAAATATTATGACTAAGATAATGCAGAATAATTTATCATTAGCCTTCAACAGTGTTAAACTGATAAAATATAACAAGCATCAAGTTTAACTGCAGCGAAAAAACAATCCATTAGAAGAGTCAAGTAGAGAATAAAATCTACTATCTTCTATGATTTAAAAGGTTTTTCATCACTTTATCGTTGAGACTCATCTTAATAAATAATTCACATCATTGAATCACCCCTGCACTACGGCCAAGGATATTCTTTAGTATCACGACCATAAATTATCCATGCACTACGGGCCAAGGATATTCGTGTATTCGTCAATGGTCATGATCATGCCAACAACTGTCCATGAATGCACTACGGGCCAATGAGGACTTTTACCACATCATTTGTAGCATTACTGGTCATGATTATACTCGAATAATCCTCGGTCATAATCATACCAAGTCCATCTATGCACTACATGTGCCACGATGACTTTCAAATGTAATATAAAATATGAGGATGATGACAATGATATAAGAATTCAATAAAACAAGTTCAAGGATATATTTTTTAAGATTTATAATTTAATTTATCTAGAAATCAATAACGTCCAAATTATCAACATGATATTACTTTGTGGAATAAAATTCAAGAATAATATTGTACCAAAAATAATTTGGACCGAAAATGAATCAATTTTTATCATAAATAGTACCCCGGGTAAATAGTACTTGAGTGAATAGTACCCCATAAATAGTACTTCGAGAATAGTAACCCTGTGAATAGTACTTCGGCATGAAAAAAATTAAAACTTATCAAAAATGCTCAGAATAATATTTTCATGAAAAGATACTGGATGAAGCGCAAATATCAAGGATATTCTACTAATTTCATGGAGTATAGAAGCCAAAACTTTAACAAAATGAGTATAGAATTTGAAATCTGAAACAAAATAATATTACTTACATACTACAGAGTATGGAAGAAAATATTTTTTCAAGCGAATATTGAACAAAAATAACATCCCTTACTTTGAAAAGAAGAGTATTCCAACTGGTATAGCGAGGATATTCTTGAAGAAAACTTTCACTATTTTCTACGCTCAAAACTTTCTAAAACTCGAAAGAAATACGCTCAAGATTATAGAAGAAGAATTCTCTGATTCTGGTGTGATTTTCATTTTTAACTTAAGCGCCTATTTATAGGAAAATGCTAGAACGCCATAGGAGACTAAATTAATAAAATAATATTTTATTTTATTTTTTCTTTACGCATGCCAAGACCATGACTATCAAGGCATGTCATTCTTGAAAAATCTCAGCACATGTTTTGACAATAACAAAAGTGGGTCCCACCCATAATTTTAATAAAAATATTTTAATTTCCAAAACTTCAACAATTCATAATAAATAGCCCTTTTATCAGAAAAATACGAATTTTATGTCCATTCCACACGAAATCGAATTCTCTACAACTTTGTATCTTTACGTTTTTCCAAATTCCAAACAGAAAATATTCGAATTCCATAAATAGACGATTTTCAACACCTCATAAAATTCATAACAAATCATACGTTAATTTTTAACGGTTCAAAATTTATGGACATATACTCAACTTATATATATATAACATATCCAAAAATCACAATGATCCAACGGTCGGATCAAAATTATCACTCACGCAATATAGCTTTAAGAACACCGATTTGATTTTTTTTTAATATCTCCAATCCGACAAAATACTGATAAAACACCTCAACATTAATTCCTCCATTTATAACCACATAAAATAAATATTTTCTTATCTATCATTTATGTTCACATAAAATAAATATTTCCTTATCATCTAAATTAATAATTAATTATTCACAAATAATATTATAAAATCACAATAATGACAACTGCATCGCTCCCCAAGAAAGAGGGGCTTTTCGATAAGGATTTCTCCTCATCGGCGCAAATTAGGTGACCAAACCTCTCCTTGATGTAACTTTCTAGACATTGCTAATAATGCTATCTAATATTATTATTCAAATAATATGAATTATTGATTTGATAATGGAAAATATCGTGCGTTGACAATTATTGAAACAACAATAATATAAAATATCAACGCAACAATTATTGAATCAATAAAATAAAATATTGAACAAAGAATTATCGTAATAATTATTGAGTAGTGTCTTCACGTAAGAATCAATAATTCAAAAATATTATGCAATACTATGTATATCGCATAATAACGCTGCGACATACTTTATTTTAACCACCAGGTATTTCAACAGTGTTAATGGTAACCACTACGCCGTTATTTATAAAACTCAAACTTGTCGTTTTCTTCATCAGACAGTTATTCTATTATGGGCCCACGAATGATTGTGCCGTCGTACGAATATTCCCCAACCAATCGAATATTATATAACAAGTTGCGTACTTTGAAAAATTTATAAATATTACCCAAAACTATAACATTATATCAAATTCACTCCACAAAATTCAAAAATGATATTTATAGAAAATTCATCTTTATTCATAAAAGTTGGGGTCTTACAACCTCCCCTTCTTATGAAATTTCGGCCTCGAAATTAGGGTACGTACCTGGTATGTCGAAGAGGTAAGGATACCTTGATTTCATTTCAGATTCTAACTCCCAGGTCATTTCCTCAATATCGTGGTTTCTCCACAAAACTTTGACTTGAGGTATAACCTTGGAGCGTAAAATATGCTCTTTCTTATCCAAGATTTTAATAGGAACCTCTTCATGCGTTAAATCTTCCGTTATTTCGTCCGGTTCTAACTCAATAATGTGGTTCGGGTTTTTCACATATTTACGTAACATAGATATGTGAAAAATATTATGAACACGAGACATACTTGGCGGTAAGGCGAGTCTATAGGCCACAGTTCTTACTCGTTCGAGGATTAAAAATGGGCCAATGAATCAAGGATTGAGCTTTCCTCTCTTTCCAAATCTCGTAACTCCTTTCAATGGAGCAACACGTAACAACACATGTTCTCCAATATTTAATTCCACGTCCTTTCGATGAAGATCAGCATAGCTCTTTTGTCGATCTTGTGACGTTTTTATACGTTGTCGGATCGTTTGAATCTTTTCCATAGTCATACGTACCAACTCCGGTCCCAACAACATTGCTTCACCCACCTCATCCTTGCATACTGGAGAACGACACTTTCTTCCATACAACGCCTCGAATGGAGCCATGCTAATACTTGCTTGATAACTGTTGTTGTAGGAAAACTCCACCAATGGTAAAAACTTGTCCCAACTTCCCTTGAAGTCAAGGACACAGAGTCTTAATAGATCTTTAAGAGTTTGAATAGTCCTTTTCGACTACCCGTCCGTCTGAGGATGATATGCTGAGCTAAATCGTAAATCCGTGCCCATATCTTTTTGCAAACTAACCCAAAATCTTGAAGTGAATCTTGGGTCTCGATCAGAAACTATGGATACTGGCATACCATGCAATCTTACAATCTCGTTTATGTACATACAAGCAAGACGTTCAAGTGTATAAGTTTCTCGTATAGGTAAGAAATGAGCCGACTTCGTAAATCTATCAACAATGACCCAAATCGCATCTATGCCTTGAGAAACCTTGTGAAGACCAGTAAAGAAATCCATGGTAATGTGCTCCCACTTCCATTCTGGAATTTCAAGTGGTTGTAATGGACCTTTTGGTACTTGATGCTCCGCCTTGACTCGTTGACAAGCTAGACACCTTGAGATATACTCTGCGATCTCTCTCTTCATATTGCTCCACCAAAATGTATGTCGAAGATTATGATACATTTTGGTACTCCTGTGATGGATTGCAAACGGTGTTGTGCGCCTCCATCATGATTTTATACTTTAAATCGTGGTCGTTAGAACACAAAAGTCCGGAGTTGACTCAAGTATTCCTTCTTCATCGATTCTTGCTTCCCGCATAGCACCTTTTTTTTTTTTTTCTCATACGCATCACCTCCAGTGTCCGTAGCTTGAGCATCTTTAACTTTATCAATTAAAGTCGGTTCTACTCGTATATTCGCCATCATCACATGGGTCCCTGGAGTCTTTAACTATATCCCCATCCTTTGCAAGTCATACAAAATGGGCCTTTGCGTTGACAATATCGCACTTGTACCCGCATATGATTTTCTACTCAATGCGTCAGCTACTACGTTCGCTTTACCAGGATGGTATTAAATGGTATGATCATAATCTTTCAACAGTTCAAGCCAACGTCATTGCCGCATGTTGAGTTCCTTTTGGGTGAAGAAATATTTGAGGCTTTTATGATCCGTAAAGATCTCCACTTTCTTCCCATACAAGTAATGCCTCCAAATCTTTAGTGCAAAAACGACTGCTGTCAACTCTAGATCATGAGTAGGATAATTCCTCTCATATTCTTTGAGTTGTCGTGAGGCATAGGCTATGGCTTTCCCATGTTGCATGAGAACACATCCTAACCATTTGCCCGAAGCATCACTGTCGATGACAAATCCCTCCGAGCCAAATGGTATTGTCAGAACAGGTGCTGAAATGAGTCTCCTCTTGAGTTCTTGAAAACTCTTCTCACATTCCACGCTCCAACCGAATTTTGTATCTTTTCGAGTCAACTGAGTTAATGGAGTAGCGATTCGAGAAAACCCTTCTACGAATCTCTGATAATAACCAGCTAAGCCAAGAAAGCTACGTACTTTGGTCACTGATTTAGGTTGCTCCCAGCTTTAAATAGCTTCAATCTTTGCCGGGTCAACAGATATTCCATGACTTGATACTACGTGCCCAAGGAATGCTACTTCCTCAAGCCAGAACTCGTATTTCTTCAACTTGGCATAAAGCTTGTTTTCACGAAGCTTTTGGAGTATCAGCGTCAAGTGTTGTTCATGATCTTCACGGCTTTTGGAATATATGAGGATGTCATCAATAAAGACGACCACAAAGTGATTCAAATATTCCTTGAATATTCGGTTCATCATATCCATGAAGGCAGCAGGAGCATTAGTCAATCCAAAAGACATGACTAAGAATTCATAATGCTCGTACCGAGTTCTGAAAGCCGTCTTTGGAATGTCATTGGTTCTAATCTTTAACTGATGATATCCGAAACGAAGATCGATCTTTGAAAAGAATTTGGCGCCTTGCAACTGGTTAAATAGGTCATCAATACATGGCAATGGGAACCTATTCTTGATGGTGACATTATTCAACTCCCGATAATCAATACAAAGTCGCATACTCCCATCTTTCTTTTTTATGAATAGAACATGAGCACCCCAAGGAGACGTACTAGGACGAATGAAACCGATGTCTAACAATTCCTGCAATTGGTTCTTTAACTCCTGAAGTTCAATAGGAGTCATTCGATATGGGGCTTTGGAAATGGGTTTTGTACCGGGTTCAAGGTCGATACAAAATTCATTTTCACGCTCTGGGGGTAGGCCAGGAAGTTCTTCAGGGAATACGTCAGGAAATTTATTAACAATAGAAATATCATTCAAAATTGACATATTTTTGTTTAAATCCGTGACATGAGCTAAGAAAGATTGACATCCATTTTTTAATAAATGAATAGCTTTATGGCTTGAGATGACAGTGATTGATTTTAATGGTTTGGTTGCTTGAATTCGCATAATAGGTTTGTTAGGAATATGAAAGCTAACAACCTTACGAAAATAATCAATTTTTGCATGATGAGTAGTTAACCAATTAATCCCTTGAATTACGTCAAATACAAGTATTTTCAATGAAATAAGATTGACAGGTAATGTGAGGGTACCGATTTGAACCAAACAAGACTTATAAATAGTGGATGTACTGAAGGTTTCTCCCAATGGAGTTTCAATAGATAAGTCAAAGTCTAATTTCTTCGGAGTCAAATTTAAATGTTGAGCGCAAGTAGGAGAAATAAAAGAATGGGTAGAACCGGTATCAAATAAGTTATAGACTTCGCTAGAGTTTATGATAAGCTTACCCGTGATGACCTCGTTCAGGTTCCTTATTTTCTGGGAGGTCACGGTAAGCGCTCTCCCTTGAACTACCGGCTTTGACTTTTTTGGGACGACCTTTGGTGCCTCCATCCCAGCTGGACTTGTCTTCGGTGCACGACAAAATCGGGCTAGGTGACCTTCTCTTCTACAATTATAACACGCTTTGGACTGCATCGCGCAGTTTGGACTAATGTGTCCCTCCCCTCCGCATTTGAAGCATATGATAGGTGGTCGTTCTCCTTCCTTAACAACGGGTGCTGGTGCTGACGTCTTTCCATTATTGTTGAATCTCCTCTTCTTGAAATGTCCACTCTTATTTTCTTGGCCATGATTACCACCGAAGTGGTTACCATTTCTGGCCTATTGATTCCCTCCACGCTTGTTGTCACCGCTTTGATGACTGCTACCACTGGTATTATCATTTTTCCAGTTGCTCTCTCTTGGTTGGGTTGACTTATTATCGCACTCCAATAACTGAGCCCTATTCACAACATCTAAATACAAACACAGTTTATGAGAGATAAGGTATTGACGTATCTCGGGTTTAAAACCTCTTAGAAACATTCGCGTCATTCTCTCCTCATTATCAACCAAATGGGACGCAAACCGGGATGACTCGGCAAACTTGGCTTCGTACTGCGACACGGTCATGTTGTTTTGCTCCAGTTTAATGAACTCTACCTCTTTCATGTGACGAATACTTTCGGGAAAGTACTTATCGTTGAATAGTTCTTGGAACTTCTCCCAAGACATCTTCAGTGCGGCAGGTTGAGTACGCTTTATAGATTTCCACCAGTAATCTGCTTCTGCCCGCAACATGAAGGTGGCAAAGGGAACCTTTTGTTCCTCAGAGCATCCCAAGACATCAAATATCTTATTGATCTCGCTTATCCACATCTCCGCTTTTAAGTGGTTTTGGCTCTCCAAAAACTCCTGGTCCCAGCTCTCGAATCGCTTAGTAGTGACCGCTTCGAGAGTTGCTAGTGTTTCCACCGCATTTCGGCATGAGTCTCTCTTGCCTGATGTTGCATGAATTGCAGAAAGCCTCTGAACATTCTATCGTTCATCATTTAGTCAGTGTTGTTGTTTGCATGAGGATTGTCGCCTTCCTGATACACATTATCCTGATTATTGATCTGTGGAGACTCAACGGTCTCCTGTGCTCCATTGTTATTCTCAACATTCTCAGATGTCATTTTTAAATACAGTCATAAAACAAGGGTTAATTGATATGCCACATATTATCCCTATACTCTGACTGACCAATTAAATACCAATTAAACTTATGTAGGTCATACTAGCGAAGGAATTCCCCGTCTCTCCCCTCCTAGTTCTTGTCTCACATCTCAGCCATGGATCATATCCCTAAGCTTTGATACCAATTGTGACTCCCCCAAACAAGTATACATCACTCATCTTGAGTCGCCAAATACATGGTACAAAATTCAAATACAACTTAATAATATAACTGTCATGTAAAATACGACAAAACATAAACTGAGAGTTTTAAAACGAAAATTGTCTTCTAGACAGTATTCAACTCAAATGGAGTCCTCAATACATTTATTATCACACTATTTCATAGAATAGTGAGGACTACTAATGCTATCATCTGGACCGTCACTCCGTTCCCCGATTAGTCCCGACTACGTTCTCATTTCCTGAAGAGGACGATAAAAGTAAAAGGGTGAGCTCAACTAGCCCAGTAAGAAATATTATGACTAAGATAATGTAGAATAATTTATCGTTAGCCTTCAACAGTGTTAAACTGATAAAATATAACAAACATCAAGTTTAACTGCAGTGGAACAAGCAATCCATTAGAAGAGTCAAGTAGAGCATAAAATCTACTATCTTCTATGATTTAAAATGGTTTTCATCACTTTTATCGCTGAGACTCAGCTTAATAAATAATTCACATCATTGAATCACCCCTGCACTACGGCCAATGATATTCTTTAGTATCACGACCACAAATTATCCATGCACTACGGGCCAAGGATATTCGTGTATTCATCAATTGTCATGATCATGCCAACAACTGTCCATCAATGCACTACGGGCCAATGAGGATTTTTACCACATCATTTGTAACATTACGATCATGATTATACCAAATAATCCCTAGTCATAATCATACCAAGTCCATCTATGCATTACAGGCCACATATGACTTTCAACATAATATAAACATGAGGATGATGACAATGATATAAGAATTCAATAAAACAAGTTCAAGGATAAATTTTTAAAGATTTATAATTTAATTTATCCAGAAATTAATAATGTCCAAATTGTCAACATGATACTGCTTTGTGGAGTAAAATTCAAGAATAATATTATACCAAAAATAATTTGGACCAAAAACGAATCCATTTTTTTTTATCATGAATAGTACCTCCAGTGAATAGTACTCTAGTGAATAGTACCTCATGAATAGTACTTCAGGAATAGTAACCCCGTGAATAGTACTCCGGCATGAAAAAGTTAAAACATATCAAAAATGCTCAAAATAATATTTCCAAGAAAAGATACTGGATGAAGCGCAAATATCAAGGATATTCTACTAATTTCATGGAGTATAGAAGCAAAACTTTAACAAAACGAGTATAAAATTTGAAATCTGAAACGAAATAATATTACTTACATACTATAGAGTATGGAAGAAAATATTTTTTCAAGCGAATATTTAACAAAAATAACATCCCTTACCTTGAAAAGAAGAGTATTCCAACTGGTATAGCGGGGATATTCTTGAAGAAAACTTTTACTATTTTCTACGCTCAAAGCTTTCTAAAACTCGAAAGAAATACGCTCAAGATTATAGAAGAAGAATTCTCTGATTCTGGTGTGATTTTTAATTCTAACTTAAGCGCCTATTTATAGAAAAATTCTTGAACGCCATAGGAGACTAAATTAATAAAATAATATTTTATTTTATTTTTTCCTTACGCATGCCAAGACCATGACTATCAAGGCATGCCATTCTTGAAAAATCTCAACACATGTTTTGACAAAAATAAAAGTGGGTCCCACCCATAATTTTAATAAATATATTTAAATTTTTGAAACTTCAACAATTCATAATAAATAGCCCTTTTATCAGAAAAATATGAATTTTATGTCCATTCCACATGAAATCGAATTCTCTACAACTTTGTAGCTATAAGTTTTTCTAAATTCCAAACAAAAAATATCCAAATTCCACAAACGGACGATTTTCAACACCTCATAAAATTCATAACAAATCATACGTTAATTTTTAACGGTTCAAAATTTGTGGACATATACTCAACTTATATATGTATAACATATCCAAAAATCACAACGATCCAACGGTCGGATCAAAATTATCACTCACACAATATAGCTTTAAGAACACCGATTTGATTTTTTTTAATACTTCCAATCCGACAAAATACTGATAAAATACCTCAACATTAATTTCTCCATTTATAACCACATAAAATAAATATTTTCCTATCTATCATTTATGTCCACATAAAATAAATATTTTTTTATCATATAAATTAATAATTAATTATTCACAAATAATATTACAGAATCATAATAATGACAACCAAAGCCGCTCCTTTCCCAAAGAGGGGGGCTTTCAGTTAAGGATTTCTCCTTCTTGCGCGCAATTAGGTGACCAAACCTCTCCTCGATGTAACTTTCTAGACATTGCCAATAATGCTATCTAATAATATTATTCAAATAATATGAATTATTGATTTGATAATGGGAAATATTATGCAAAGACTAATTATTGAAACAACAATAATATAAAATATCAACGTAGCAATTATTGAATCAATAAAATAAAATATTGAATAAAGAATTATCGTAAATAATTATTGAGTAGTGCCTTCACGTAAGAATCAATAATTCAAAATACTGTAATACCGTAAAGTAATCACTTTAACAACGCCAGCGTATTCGTATTTTAACCACCAGGTATTTCAACAGTATTAACGGTAACCACTACGCCGTTATTTATAAAACTCAAACTTGTCATTTTCTTCATCCGACAATTATTCTGTTATGGGCCCACAAATGATTGTGCCGTCGTACGAATATTCCCTGTTAAAACGAATATTCCCCGACCAATCGAATATTATATAATAACTTGCGTACTTTGCAAAATTTATAAATATTACCCACAACTATAATATTATATCAAATTCACTACATAATATTCAAAAATGATATTTATAGAAAATTCATCTTTATTCATAAAAGTTGGGGTCTTACAGTCCTCATTTTGAATTTGAACTCTGTGTTTTCAAAAAGGTGTGTTGCATGTTTTAAAAACTAATTCATCCGTATGTGAATTTGTCAGAAGTGGTGTGCAACCACTTTCCTATAAATAGGCTACTTAATTAAACAATGAAACTCACACCAGAATCAGAAAATTCTCTCTCTATAATATTGAGCGTATTTCTTGTGAGTATAAGGATATTCTGAGTGTTGATAGAAGTGCAAGATTTCTTCAACATAATCTCCGTTATTCTAGTCAGAACTACTTTCCTATTAAGGTAAAGGATATTATTTTTCTCGTAAAGGAGGTTATTTTCTTTAGATACGCGTAAGGGATACCATTTTCTTTCATACTCCATATTATGTAAGTGATATTATTTTATTTCATATTATTATTTATACGGTACTATTCATGGTTACTATTCATACGGTACTATTCATGGGTACTATTCACAACAAAATTGAATTAATTTCTTTTTCTTTGTCCAAGTTTTTTTTTATGAATCTTATTCTTGAAATTGAATCCATGTTGCGATCTTCATGTTGACAATTCGGACATTCTTGAACTTGGGATAAATTGAATTAGAAATCTCTAATATTTATCTTTGATCTCACTTGATTTATTCTTTATGTTATTTTCATAATTCTCAGACTTAGATTTTGTGAAAGTCATCTTTGGCTCGTAGTGCAAAGATAGACTATTGATTGATATGATTATGATCAGGAATTGTGTATTGGTATAATCATGACCTTTAATGTTACAGATAAGGTTTGTGGTGAAAGTCCTCTTTGGCCCGTAGTGCATAGATGGATAGCTTTTTTGTAAGACCCCGAATTTTACGAAATGAAAGTATTCAATTTTTATAATTATTATTCTATTTAATAAATAGTTAAATTGATAAAAATACATTAATACGCGTGGTTGCATAGTAACACACGATATTGATTATTGATGCTTATGTGAGAAGTCACTCAGTTATACTCAATTATTGTTACAATAATTTCTGCATCATATCTCTCATATTATTGATTCAATTATTGTCACAGTATCATCTGCATAATATGTTATGTATTATTAAATCAATAATTGAGACGACAAAGTTATTCATATTATTATTTGCAATATTGACAAAGTCTAGAAGTTCTGTCAAGGAGAGGTTTGATCACCTAATTGGGCGCCAATAAGGAGAAATCCTTATCGGAAAGCCCCATCTTTCCTGGGAACGACCTGGTTGTTAAATATTGTGAGTTATAATATTAATGATGAATGTTATTAAAAATCAAATTTGAGTTCGGAGTTGAATTTGGAGACACGGACGTGATATTTGAGTCCGGAACGATAAAATTAGTAGAAATAGACTATAAACACAAAATTTATCGGGGTTGACTTTTTCAGAAAAAGTCAAACTTCAAAATTTCAAAAATAAAATTTTTGAGAAAAATATTTCCATTGTGTTGGGATTGTTAGTGTTAGTAGAAATTGACATTTATTTCGATAATAATTGATGTCTGGAGGTTATATTGACCAATCGGATAATTAACCGGATAAATGAGCAATTAATTGCTATTAATTCACATGATTATAACTATTTATTCACATGTGTGTACTATTGATTCACATTCTTGTATTATTAGGAGAGTTGGTGCAAGATTGATAATACTTGCATGACTAAGTTAAAAATAGAGGTATAGATGGAGGTATTATACTGTAATTCGTATTTTCACATGATTATAACTATTGATTCACATGATTGAACTATTGATTCACATTATTTACTATTAGGGGAGGTGGTGCAAGTTTGATAATACTTGCAGGACTAAATTTAAAATGAAAGAAAATTTGGAGGTATTGTACTGTAATATTTTGAGCCCCAAAATGTGCAATTATCGAAACTATATTTTCCTATAAATAGAAGCTCATTCTTCCTTCATTTCTCACCAATTCAGTAAAGCCATAGAGTAATTGTTATAGAGAGAAAAGAAGAGAAATCTCACTACCTCACTATTCCAAAGATCCGGTTTTCTTTCTAGGTAAGGGGTATTATTTCTTTCAGATTCATGAAGAGAGCTATTGTTATTCCATTCCTTATTATTATGTTGAATAACCTGCTCTATGCGCAAGCACCGCAAACATGGTGAAATTCTTCTATTATTCCATTATTTATTATTCTGTTGGAATATCCATGCATCTGTAAGGATTATGCATGACCCGTTCCGCTTCTTTATTATTCTCGCTGAATATCCTCGTCTGCAATGCAATTACGCATGACTTCGGTTCCATTCTTTATTATTCTCAACGAATAACCTATCTCGTGCAGCTTTATCGCATGCCCGGTAAATTTCATTGTTATTCCATTCTTTATTATTCTCGTTGGAATATCATGTGCGTATGGATTAAGGCGTATGACATTCGTTCCATTCTTTATTATTCGCTGAGAATAACTCGTCTGCATGCTGTTTATCGCATGCATGGTGAATTTTTTTGTTATTCTATTTTTTATTATTCTGTTGGAATAACATGTCTATGTGGATTACCGCATGCATGGTGAATGATCCTTTGTATTCATTCCTTATTAAATTGTAGAAATGATCTGTCAACGTGGATTACCGCATGGCGGATAAAAACCCATTTGTAGTTTTGTATTTTTTTCTGACCCTCAAAAATTCTGAAAAAATTTGAAATGATAATTTGATGAGTTTTCTATATTGTGTTCAAAGATGGAAATTTTTGGATGTATAGATTAAGAGTTATGGATTTTATGGGAAAAGACTATTTTAAAAGTAAACCCTTATAACTCTTTGTGGTTAACTCCAAAATTGGTAAAATTTTTATTGGGAGTACATGTATATAACAGGAGTACACCCTGTAAATTTCGGAATTTTTGGACAAAAGTACAATTTATGATAAATGTCTAAATATTCGGTAATTTTGGCCATATGAAAAATAGTAAATGAATTTTAAAAATTCCGAGAAAAATATATGTTTAATATGGGACTATATTCTCCTAAATTCTAGAAAAGAAATATTTTTGGGACTGATTTGGTATTTTTCATGAAAATAAACTAGTTATGAATAAATGAATTAAATATGTTATGTGAAGTAACAAAATTGAAAAATAGGATTTTATGGCTTGGGAATCCTATATAGGGTATATGTAGATTTTTGATGAGGAATTTGATCATTGGTGATGAAATGTTATGAGTATGGTATTTTTGAATGATTAAAATGCATTATTTGGTAAAGTGTAAACAATTAAAATAAATTGTTTATAAGTTTAAGAAGTGATTAAAATATTGTTATAATATTAATAATATTAGATTATGAGTTTATTAAGTGATTGATAATATTTGGATAAATTTAAAGTCTTTAATATTTATCCTTGTTTTCGCTTATATCATGGTCATCATCCTCATGCTTATATTGTGATGAAAGTCATCTTTGGCTTACGTGCAAAGATGGACTGTTAATTATTGGTTTTACAGTTGTATATCTTTGGCTTATGTGCAAACATGGACTGTTGATTATTGGTTTTACAATTGTATATCTTTGGCTTATGTGCAAAGATGAACTATTGATTGATGAGTATCTTTGGCTTACGTGCAATGATGGACTATTGATTATTAGTTTTACAGTTGTATATCTTTGACTTACGTGCAAAGATGGACTATTGATTATTGGTTTTACAGTTGTATATCTTTGGCTTACGTGCAAAGATGAACTATTGATTGATGAGTATCTTTGGGTTATGTGCATAGATGAACTGCTTATTGGTATGATTATGACTGTGGATCATTCGGTATAATCATGACCCGTAATGTTATAGATGATGTGGTAAAAGTCCTCATTGGCCCGTAGTGCATTGATGGATGATTATTGGTATGATTATAACCAATGATTATTCTAGATAATCATGACCATTGATGATTACATGAATATCATTGGTCGTAGTGCAGGGATGATTCGATGATGTGAATTATTTATTAAGTTGAGTCTCAGCGATAAAATATTGATTATACACTTTTAATTCGTAAAAGATAGTAGATATCATGCTCTACTTGACTCTTCTAAAATACAATTGTATGTCTTTGGCTCAGAAGTGCAAAGATGAATTGTTAATGAATATTTTTAAGTCGTAGTGCAAAGATGAATTTATTAGTATGATTATTTGCGGATCATGATTTTGGTATAACCATGATTTTTGATGTTTCGGTGAAGATAGGTGATAAAATTATCTTCGTCCGGGTGCGAAGAGGAATTTAGAATCACAATTATGATTATGAGTTATTCATATGATTGTGATGTGAAATTGTTGATTGATGTTACAGGATAAAATATTATTGGTGGACTTTTAACATGGAGAAGATAATAGACCTGATGGTCTATTTGACTCTTCTAATGGATTGCTCGTTCCGCTGTAACTATGGTTGAAAAGTTTTATCATCTACCATATGTTCTAAATCTCTGATTTATTATTGATGAAGGTTATTGATGATGTAAATTATCTTTAGTCATGATATTCTTTATTGGGCTAGTTGTGCTCACCCTTTTTTCCTTCAGAATTCCTTTCAGGTAATAAGAGTGTAGGTAGGGTCGAAATGGGATAACAGAAAAATAGTGTGATGGTCCGAGATCGTCAAGTTTCTCAATACATTATAAAATCGGCATGACATGCAATGAGATAGTTGTATTGAGGACCTAAGATGTGTGTGTCGATTTTATACGCTACTTAATAATTGATTTTGGCGAACAACAATAGGGTGATGAGAACCCGACTTTGAAAGCGCCAAAAGTGCACCTCATTAGAATGAATATGATAGTAATCTTCTCGCTTCTTCTTTGGGGTCTTAAAATATTTGTCATTGTATTTTTTATATGGAATTGTAACAATATGAGTTTGGATATCGCCTCACGAGACAATATTGTATTAAAACTCACAACTTATCTGTTGTCGTAATCTGCACGACAGTTCAACAGTTGGATAAATGAAGTTTTTATTTGATTTTTATAGAGTGATATATGGCGACTCAGAATGGGTCGTGTGGACCTATTTTGGGGGAGTCACATGTTTGACATGATCATGACCACTAGTGATGCAAACGGTTATCTTTGGCCGTAGTGCAAAGATAAACTGTTGATTGATGAATATCTTTGGCCCGTAGTGTAAAGATGAACTGTTGATTGATATCTTTGGCCTGTAGTGCAAAGATGATCTGTTGATTGATATCTTTGGCCCGTAGTGCAAAGATGTACAGGTGTTTGGCATGATCATGACCACTGATAATACAAATGAATATCTTTGGTCTGTAGTGCTAAGATAAATTATTGTTTGGCATGATCATTGGTTTTACAATTGAATGTCTTTGGCCGTAATGCATTGACAGACAATTAATTGACATAATCATGACCATTGATTTTATAGTTGAATATCTTTGGCCCGTAGTGCAAAGATAGATAATTGATTGGTATGATCATTGTTATTACATTTGAATGTCTTTAGCCTTTGGGGCAAGGATATTGAGTGAAAGTTCTATTAAGCCTTTGTGACAAGGAGAAACTGTTGATTTACATTATTATGAATTGTGAAGTTAACTATAATCTTTGGTGGTTCAGGTGAAAACAGGTAATGAAAGTTCTCTTTATTTTGGGTACAACAAAGAATGCTTGATGGGTATTACAAGAAGGAAATATTTATGATGGACTTTTAATTTGGAGGAGATAGTAGATATTATGTTCTGCTTGACTCTTCTAATGGATTGTTTGTTCCACTACAGTTGTTGATCTAAAACTTGTTGTCTATTGTATTCTATCATATTTTTATCCATATTAAGGACTAAGGATAATTTGTTTTATAATATCTTAGTCATAATATTCTTTACTAGGCTATTTGTGCTCACCCTTTTACTTCACAATTCCTTTCAGGTAGTAAGAGTGTAGCTAGGTCGAGCGGAGATAACAGGGGAATAGTGTGATGGTTTGAGACTGTGGAAGTTTCTCAATATATTATAAAACAGCATGACATGCAATATATAATTGTATTGAGGATTTAAGATGGGTGTGTCGTATTTTATACGTCATTTAATAATTGATTTTGGTGAAAAACAATAGTGTGATGAGAACCCGACTTTGAAAGCATCAAAAATGCACCCTATTTGAATGAGGAGAACAAAATTGTACTAAGAGCTTAAAGGGTGTGTTGCCACTATTATACACGATGTCTAACCACATACAAATTCATGTTATCATAAGATATGGTTGTGCGCATCCACTCGCTGACTATATCTATGAGCATTATTTATATAATCTTGGAGTATGGTTAGAATATAATCCTTAGTTTGAGACAATGAAGATAATTATATGGCAAGAAGATACACACCATTGGAATGATCGGTTAATTCTCAAGTCTTTTGATATCTATTATAACTTAGATGCATGGTCTCCCATGTATGAAGGCTTCCTTGAGCATTTTCAAAAAAAATTAATTCCTAAAACAATTATCGACTGTACCTTTATGTAAAGTATCATTTATTTGGAGTGTGAGTACTGTTATTTGTATTGAAACTCATAGCTTGTGTGTTGTCATATTTTGCACGACAGTTTAATTGTTGTAAATATGAAGTTTGTATTTGGATTCTGTGGTATGTATTTGACGACTCAGAATGAATTGTGTGGACCTATTTTGGGGCGTCATATAATATATATATATATATATATATATATATATATATATATATATATATATATATATATATATATAGCAATGATCCATAAATATATTTACTATGGATCAAAAACTGACAAATTCCATCTCTACCTTCCATTAGAATTATAAACGGATGGGATTTAAAAACAAATTTCACTGTCCGCTAGAAAGTCTAGCGGATGGTATTAAAATTTTGTTTAGACCAAAATGCCCCCATAACAACGAGCCTAGGAAAATAATTGATCCGTCCGCTAGAATTTCTAGCGGATGTAATGCGAAGTATCACCAGGTGTCTCACTTTCGATGCTTAAAATATAAGTCTTCAATATAGATGTTGCTTTCATGGTTTCCATAATAATAATGTTGCTTCACTAACTTCCAAATCACACAAGAAATGTTTGCACACGGTTTAAGTTAAATAATGTTACAATTTAAAATTTGAGCCACACAAGTAATCTTGCTAACAGTTTAATAATGTTGAAGTTGTAACTTCATCTTGGCATCAAGATAAGTTGTTTTCTTCTTCTCCTTTAGAAATGATCCTGTCTATATCCTTTAGCAATGACACGAGACTCATTCATGGCATCTGTTGCATTTTTCATCAAGACCTGATCATTTCATACAATGTAAAAGCAACATTGAAATCAAATATTTCAAAGAAATTAAATAATCTTGCATGAAACCAACCTGTTTGATGTTTTCCAAGCATGTGGACCCATTTTTGTTTGGTTCCAACAATTCAAATTGCCCCTTCAAATAAAATAGCTCATCTACAGTCAGCGTTTTGGACAGAGTCTGCCAGATTTTGACAAACAATAGAGGGGAGAAACTATTAGAATGTGTATAAAGAACACAAATCATCAAAGTGAGAAACAAAGAAAAAAACCAAGAATTATACTGCAAGAAGAACTAATGAAATTAAATCAGTGGAACTGTGTGACACAGAATTACTGAAGCATGAATGTTCTCACCCTTTTTAAGGAAAACAAATCAATAACCAACCTTAGTCTGATACTATTTCATGACCATACATCAATATCTTAAGCACATTGCAATTTTGAAGCATCCTCTAAGAAGTAAGATCTAATGACATCTCTACAAAATTATCCTATTCTTCAAGGAAGTAACTCAACAATGATGTCCTACCCAAATGATGATAAAATTGTCTCTAGTAGCACCCATTATATTGACTGAATCAAAGGAAGTCATAACTATGTCTACAGAAAAAAATGTATAGTGCAAAGCAAAAGTATCTTCAACATGTCACTTTTGAATATAGGTTATTCTTGAAGCAAATAGACTAGTATCTGTTTTGGCTATGTTTCTATTATTTACATAAACAAATGCGAAAATATTGCATAACTGATGGGATAACAATTCTAGATTTCCAAAAACTTTCAGACTTCAGAATCAATTTCCATCATAGTACTAATATTACTCAAGCTCAACAGACCTTACCCCTTGGTTTAAAATATTCATGAATATGTTCCATATGAATGCCAATGAATATTAAGAAAATGTATTTTCTACAAATATATAATTCCAGTCACAAATCAAAACTGAAATGCATGAGGTGGACATCAAATGTTAATTGATTCTACAGATTTAAAATAGTAGATATAAAAATTTAGACTGAAGAAAATATAAATAAATTTTCTTGGAGATAAGCAACTTCTCAAAACAGAAACATAGCCAAAACAGAAAACAACAAATGTATAGAAACTATACAGAGTAATATTTTGCAACAAAAGATTCAAGTGGGCTTAAATCTAAGGCAAGATTTGGCTTTCATGTTTATTTGTTCGCGAGTTATTAACATTAAAAGACCAGAAGTAGTCAACGTATACTAAAGAAGGAAACCGGTTTCAATTTACTGCTAGATTTGCTCATTACAGATATGTACTGGGTGCATGAGCTTAGTAAATAAAAGCTTTTATGCACAAATTTCAAGATGCTTCAGTGCTTCTACAGAATTCCCTAAAATTCTAAACTTTTCTGTCACTTCACTAGAATGAAATAATGCAATTTATAAGCACCAAGTTATTGTACAGAGCTTAAACAAATGAACAATGAAACTGCAAGGTAACACTAACAACATTCATATGATTTTGTTAAAGGCTTAAGAACAACAAATATGTGAACTGATCAATTGGATGTATTCAATTGGATTTTGAAATAAACCTAGAAATTCAGTCTAAATTAAGAAATTGAAATAGGATATCTGCTAGTAGACTAAGAAGTTGAAAGACAAACTAGTACAAATGAAATACATATACATGTAAAAAGTAAGATAGACATTTATCGCTACTATTATAGCCAGACATACCATAACTGGTATAAAAACTACATTCAAGTTCATGACCTAAGACAAAATAATAAAAGGCCTAAAGAACATTGATCAAAGTACTTACTTGCAACGAAACTCACACTGATTTAGTGCCGATTTACAGTCAATTGCGAACTAAGGTTACAATTCCAAATCGCATAAATCGCAGCAGGGAGTTTTAGTACTAGTAATTTTACCCTAATTCCTTTTCACAGATCTTTTCACAGCAAGAGGATGATCTGCAGAACTAGGGTTCCAATTCCAAATCGCAAAAATTGCAGCAATTGCAGGAATCATTGTTCTGTTACAAGGTAAATATCAGAAACAGGGGATAGGTGAGAAATTCGTGCGGTCTAATTATTTTTGCATTGAATTGGGGGCATTTTGGTCTAAACAAAATTTTAATATCATCTGCTAGACTTACTAGCGGACAGTAATATTTGTTTTTAAATCCCATCCGTTTATAATTTTAATGGAAAGTAGAGATAGTATTTGCCAATTTTTAATCCATAAAAAATACACACTATGGATCATTTGATATATACACACACGGAAGTACAGTAGTAGACTATATACATAAAAGTTTCCAGCAAAGTTAGTATGTATATATAAAATATATGTGTATGTGTAACCCTTTTGATAAACTAATATATATTCACAATATCAGAAAGAAGATATATATATATATATATATATATATATATATATATATATATATATATATATATATATATATATCATCATCAAGAAGCGTTCTCTTAAATAAGATTTCGCTTTAAATAGCATTCTTTTATTAAAACTACGCCGCTTTGGAGGACGCATGATATTTTTTGTAAATACGCTATGGCATTGTATTTACAAAAATATCACCGCTGGCTCCTCCAAAACTACGCTGCTTTGATAAAAGAATGCTATTTAAAGCTTAAATGCTATTTAAAGAGAATAACGCTTGATCTTACTGTATATATATATATATATATATATATATATATATATATATATATATATATATATATATATATATATATATAATTTAAAAAGCTACGTTAGCAAGGCTCACATATAAAATTCTAATATAAAATACCACGTCAGATCTGTCACGTAGGCATCACATGTGCCACGTCAACAGGTCAACGCACATGTGGCGCCTGGGGGTTCAAAGTCCAAATTTTTGAATAGAAATGGGCTCAGTTTGCGTTGACCGAAAGAAAGGGGCTCAATACCCAAATATCAGAAAAGTTCAGTGGTCGACTTTGCATTTAACCCTAATAGTTTATCATTAATTATTTATAAAATTTAGTGACAATGTGCTTTCGTCACTAATGTTCACATTTAGTGACGCCATATATAAATTCATCACAATTTTATTTGGAGGCAAAAAATTTCAGAAAAATTTTGGAGGGAAATTTTTTAAGGACGGAAAAATAATAATTTATGACAATTTGTATTGTCATAAATACTAATTTTATATGACGAGATAATAGTTTGTCACTAAGTAGATGAGTGGATAAGTGACAAAAATAGTTCATCATAAATTCTTATATTTAGTGACAAAGTACGTAATATCATCATAATTTTATTTGGAGGCAAAAATTTTCTGAAAAATTTTGGAGGAAAATTTTTTAAAGACGAAAAAATAATAATTTATGCCAATTTGTATTGTCATAAATAATAATTTTATATGATAAGATAATAGTGCGTCACTAATTAGATGCGTGGATAAGTGACAAAAAATGATTCGTTATAAATTCTTATATTTAGTGACAAAGTACGTAATATCGTCACAATTTGATTTGGAGGCAAAAAAATTTAAGAGATTTTAGAGGCAAATTTTGTAAAGACGAAAAATTAATAAATTATGACAATTTTTATTGTCACAAATACCAATTTTATATGATGAGATAATAAAGTCCACTAATTAGATGAGTGGATAAGTTGATAACACCGGTTAAATCGTATAAATCCTTATATTTAGTGACAAAGTATGCAATGACGTCACATTTTTATATGGAGGCAAAAATTTCCCCAAACAAACTTGTATCCAAGCAACGTCACTGTTGTACCCAATTTGAAGGCAGAAATTATTTGACATTTTAGATATGTTTCTAGATTTTGATTTGAAGTAATTAGTAGTTGTTCTAATTGAACAACTACACGATTTTAAAATAATTTCATGTCATTGTTGTTGATGGTTGCTATTGTTGTTGATGATCTTGTACAATTTTGATAATCTAAATCAGTATTTGGTTTAAATCTTATACAATTTTGATAATCTAAATCACAATTAATTTTGATCTCGTAAATTATATTTTGTAAGGGATTTATTTTATTTAGTGAAAGATGAATTCTCTCACAATAAATATTTTACAACGAATAAATTTATTTTAACAAGTGGAGAGTTTCCTTCAATAATGGCATGTTGTGAATGTTTTTGAATTTATTTAGAGAAAAATTCCTTTGCGGAGTATTTGATTCTACGACGGAGTATTTGAAACCAATATCATCGTCCTTCAATGGGGATTATGCAGTTACCGATCGAGGCAGTATATATCAGTCTCTTCATGTTTTGTGATCTAATGTAAATATCTGTAAAAATATTTCTTACCCAGCAATGGTTGTTTCAACTGTCGTCCGCTAGTATTACTAGCAGAATGTTTAAAAAAGTGGGTCGGCCTTCATTGACTTTGGAGGCTTGTGGGTATAATCGTCCGATTTGTTTGTTTAGCATGTTCGCTAGTATTACTAGCTTACGTCGTATCCTCATTTTTAATTTTAGCCATTGATCAGTGGAACAGACGCTTAGGATGTTATTTACCCATTTTTGATTCATAGCAAATACATGATATGGATCACTCTCCATAAATATATATTTATAGGGCAAAGGTCCAAAAATGCCCCTGACGTTTACCCCGATGTCCCACTTACACCTTAAACTATTTTTTTTCTTCTAAAAGTACACTCAACGTTTCAAATTTTGGCTTAACTATGCCCCTCCCGTCAACGTATCTGCCACTTAGATAAATGTGGCTACTAAGCTGGACACATGGCAAAAATAAAATTTACTAGTTTTTTATTTTTATTTTCTCTCTCTCCTCCCTTTTTTCTCTTTCTCTCCTTTTTTTCTTCTCCCTCTTTTATCTCTCTCTCTCTCTTTTCTTCTTCCTCTATTCCGTTATGCAGATGATCATACAGTTCAGTGCATCATCATTACCACAAGGCATACTTATAGATGGATTCTGCAAATGAATCCCCCCATTACAATAACCTCTCTCTTGCTCCTTTCTTACCTCCACCACATAATCCATCAGGCCATTTTGACAACTGGGGTCAGAATATAGAACAGGGGAATGACTCCATGTGGAATAAGGATCCATTGATGTACCCACATTATCTCCCTGGGGCAACCAATACAATGTTGCCTTGTTATGGTCATAAGAACTCTGAGAATACCCACCAACAAAAGATCGAAAATAGCCATTAAAACTTTCATTTTAGTAATAATGATCAACATTATAAGGACTAATTTCATGGGAAAAATGACTACTGAGCCTAAATCCATCTGGGTCGATACCAAAACCCCTAAGATTAGAAGAATCATTGTGAGATCCTGAATTTTATGAAATAAAAGTATTCAATTTTTTCTATTTTAGTAAATAGTTAAATTGATAAAAGGTTAAAGTTAAGGGTGATATTTGAAAATTTTTCAAAGTAAGAAAGTTTTCATAAAATAATCGATGATAAAAGTACAGTAATACGCTTGGTTGCATAGTAGCACATGATATTGATTATTGATGCTTACGTAAGAAAGTCACTCAGTTATACTCAATTATTGCTACAGTAATTGTTGCATCATATCTCTCATATTATTGATTTAATTATTGTCACAAAGATCATCTCAGATAATATGTTATATTATTAAATCAATAATTGAGACGACAAAGTTATTCATATTATTATTTGCAATATTGATAATGTCTAGAAGTTCTGCATCGAGAGGTTTGGTCACCTAATTGCGCCAATAAGGAGAAATTCTTATCTGAAAGTCCTTCTTCCGGGAACGACCTGGTTGTTAAATATTGTGAATTATAATATTAATGATGAATAAGTTCGTGTTGATTAAAGATGAAATTGATAGTTCCATTGTGTGGGAATTATTAGTGTTAGTGGAAATTGACATTTATTTCGATAATAATTGATGTCTGGAAGTTATATTAATCAATCGGGTAATTAACCGGATAAATGAGCAATTAATTGCTATTGATTCACATGATTATAACTATTTATTCACATGTGTGTACTATTGATTCACATTCATTTACTATTAGGGGAGTTGGTGCAAGATTGATAATACTTGCATGACTAAGTTAAAAATGGAGGTATAGATGGAGGTACTATACTGTAATTCGTATTTTCACATGTCTAGAACTATTGATTCACATGATTTACTATTAGTGGAGGTGGTGCAAGTTTGATAATACTTGCAGGACTAAATTAAAAATGAAGGAAAAGAGGAAGGTATTATACTATAATATTTCGAGCCCCAAAATGTGCAATTATCGAAACTATATTTTCCTATAAATAGAAGCTCATTCTTCCTTCATTTCTCACCAATTCAGTAAAGCTATAGAGTAATTGTTATAGAGAGAAATTATAGAGAGAAAGAAGAAGAGAAGTCTGCTACCTCACTATTCCAGTATCCATTCTTCTTTTGAGGTAAGGGGTATTATTTCTTTCGTATTCATGAAGAGAGATATTGTTATTCCATTCTTTATTATTATGTTGGAATAACCTGTCTATGCGAAGTACAACATACATGATGAAATTCTTCTGTTATTTCATTCTTTATTATTATGTTGGAATAACCTATCATGCGGGCTATCATCGTGCGCTCGTGAATTCTCGTTGTTATTCCATTCTTTATTATTCATTTGGAATATCCCGTCTGCATGCGGATTACGCATGACACGGTTCCGTTTCTTTATTATTCATTGGAATATCTTTGTGCATGCGGATTACGCATGAATTGGTTCATGCTTTTTATTATTACTCGTTAGAATAACCTACATGTGGATTACTGCATGCATGGTGAATGATCCTTCGTATTCATTCTTTATTAAATTGTGGAAATGATATGTCTACGTTGAATCTTGCGTATGGTGAAAAAATCCATTTGCAGTTTTGTATATTCTATTATACTCGTATGAGATATCATTTCTTTTGTACTTGTCATGGAATATCATTTTCTTTGGTATTTTTTTACGAGTTACTATTCACGAGTTACTATTTACCTGGTTACTATTCACTCTAGTATTATTCACTCGGGTATTCGGGGCACTTTTTCGTGTCGGACTACTATTCACAAGTTACTATTCATGGGTTACTATTCACCCAAATATTATTCACTCGGGTATTTGGGGTACTTTTCATGTTGGGGTACTATTCATGAGGTACTATTTTTGAAGTACTATTCATAGGGTACTATTGCGGGGTACTATTTACCCAAAAAATATATTTCTTTTCTGTCCAAATTATTTTTGGTACATGAATATTATTCTTGAATTTTACTCCACAAAGCAGTATCATGTTGACAATTTGGATATTTTTAAACACTGGATAAATTTAAAGTGTTTAATATTTATGCTTGATTTCGTTTGATTAATGCTAATATCATTGTCATCATCCTCATGCTTATATTATGATGAAAGTCATCTTTGGCTTACGTGCAAAGATGGATTGTTGATTATTGGTTTTATAGTTGTGTATTTTTGGCTTACGTGCAAAGATGGACTGTTGATTATTGGTTTTATAGTTGTATATCTTTGGCTTACGTGCAAAGATGGGCCAGTGTATGACATGATCATAACCATCGGTGATAATAACGAATATCCTTGGCCCGTAGTGCATGGATAATTCGATGATGTGATTAAGCGGGATCATGACCATTAGTTAACAAATTGAATGTCTTTGGTAGTAGTGCTTGATCGACATACAATTGATTGGTATGATCATGACCATTGATTTTATAGTTGAATATCTTTGGCCTGTAGTGCAAAGGTAGAAAACTAATTGGTATGATCTTTGTTATTACATTTGAATATCTTTAGCCTTAAGGGTAAAGATATTGAGTAAACGTTCTATTAAGCCTTTGTGGCAAGGAGAAACTGTTTGTGACACCCCCAAATCCAGTACTTCCATTTCCACAGGATTTGGTGTTCACTGTAAAAACATCATCTATCTATCTACCCATAAATAAATGCAAACCATGCAATAGATAGAAATAAATAATAAATCTCTCCCCTTATGGGGTTACATCAACTGAATAATAAATAAATCCCAGGTTACTCTAACCTTAAATCATCTGTGCGGAAAACATAAACAAATATGTCTTAAGTAACATCAAGTCTAACTATCATTACATAATCACATAAATAATTAGTCTTCATTACTTGCTAAGCTTGCCCTTGCCCTTACTAGTGGAAGGTTCATCTGCTCTTTCGTTCTTAACTGCAATGTTATTATTACGCAAGAGTGAGCACGATTGCAAGTATAACAATATAACAATGAATAATAACATGCAAGAGAAATAATAACTTCTGATATAAAGCTCAACTTTTGAATCAAGAATGAAGAACAAGAATCAAAAGAAATTCTGAGGGTCATAAGACCTTGAACTATGTCCTAGGTTGTCAAGTGTTTATACTTGAAATCTTTAACAGTCATAAGACTATAGACTCTTCTTCTCGTACTTAGGGGATCACTACTTAGTACCATCTTTATGCCACATATCTTAACGCTAAAAGCGTAAATAATCCCCTATCTGAGGTTGTTCATCTCGGTTTGACATTTGAGTCCGCACCAGAGGAAGTTTGGTTTGGATAATTCATCAAGGGATTCTGAAATTTAGAACGCTCATCAACTATGGACTAGTCGAATCAATAAGGGTTCGCTAGTCTAACAAGGTTTAACAATAATCGAATATTTAACTTGAATAACATCTCAAAAGGTATACAATAGAATAATTATTGTATAACAACATCATGCTTGAAGATTAATAAACTTTAATATACAAGATAGGCTTGATCAATAATAATGAGAACTTGCTCAATATCGAAAGATGAATTAATCAACTTATATAACGATAACAAGTAGGGTTAGGAAACTTGCTCAACAAAAGTTTAGGGTAAGAAACTTGCCTTGTGCGTAGATTACACTTAATCAAACTCGTTCTTTGAATTAAATCCTACATACCAATTACGTTCACAATACCAGTCAATAATAATGTACTAACAACATAACTCTACTCTTTGTTTAACTCGAATTCATGACTATACTTAGTCAATTATTACACTTAGTGTAAAATTAAGACTTTCACGAAAAATAAATTAATTATGCATTCGATCATTCAATCCACACGTAATTGTGTTATGGACATGTTAAGAATTTATTTTAACATCTCATTATAGGTCTAACAAGTCTTTATAATCATTAGACTAAGTTGCTATCACATTTACATACTTGTACACTTTTAAAAACTCATTTCTGACCATTCTACTAAGTGGCTTTGCATTTCCGCTTTTATCTTGTATCTTAGTCTCATGTGATGCGGTGCGGTGGCTACCGGCTCGAGAAATGAACTGGGAGTTGGTGCCGTGGCGCGAAACCCCAGACTCTGAATTTCCAGTTCGCGAAGAACACAGAATTCAGCGAAATCAACACTTCTTAACACTAATTTCACCAAATTACACATACCCATAATTTATAATTCGTACATAATCAATACTTAACATCTATGGAGTGCTTTTCACCCATTAAAACACATAATCGCAGAATTAAAGCATGCAAGTTGGACTGTTCTTGATGTTCTTGAAGTTATTGAACAAAAACATGGATTTTAATGCTACGGATTCGTTATAAAGCCAAATCCAACCATTCAAGTTTCATTTTGTTCATTTTAACATGCATAATCATATCAATGTGTGAATTTTGCAAAATAATTTATGTTTGGCATATAAAAATCACGTATAAGGCCATATGGCCATATCACGTACTCTGTAAATTTTTGAAATAACAAGACATAATCATACGTTGAAATCTTATGAAATTAATGATATGGAAACACACAATATATATATATATAATATGTCATACAACTTGAATTATTACATATATTCTTATAACAACTGAATTTCCCAAATACAGAGACTCACAGAAAACTTAAGCCATATTCATGAAACTTAAAAGACATAAAATATATAAATTGGGTTGAAGAGATTACCCAAGTGAGATTAATTTACTAGGAAGTGAATTCTCCTCCACCAAAAACTCTGAATTCTCAACTCTCTCTTGTATCTTTCTCCTGAAACTCTCCGACACTTTCTAGACTTAGGAAAATTAATGAAGAAAAGGAGGGAAGGCGATAATAAAGAATGTCGACGAGTTGTGGTCGATTACCACTCATGACTGGGTAACGCCTCAACTCCCTCAAAAACCATGTTTGGCTACAAGCATACTAGGTTTCAAAACTCATTATTTTAATAAAACCTTATCATATAGTTTAAAAAATGTCACATCCATTATAAAATAAATCAAATATCTAGTTTAATTTATTTAAATAAAATAAAATAATTTCTCATTAATTCACATAGTCACATGATTAAATTTTCTCATTTAATAATAATATCAATTATTAAATCTCTAATTAATAATTAAATTAATTAAAATAACAAAGGCTTATTAAATATTTTTTATTCAATAAGCTCACATAAATACATACATCGAATAATAAAATTCTTCACATCAATTTAATAAATATAACACATATAATTAAATTAATTTATCACAACTTCATCAATTAATTAATTAATCTAATAATTAATTCATCGAAAAATATTTATTTAATCCAATAAATATTTAAATTAAATTACAAAATCTCGGTTGTCACACTGTTGATTTACATGATTATAAATATGAATTGTGGATTTAACTATAATCTTTGGTGGTTTAGGTGAAGACAGGTGATGACAGTTCTTTTTGTCTTAGGTATAACAAAAAACTGTTGTTGAGTATTACAGGAATGAAATATTAACGATGGACTTTTAATCTAGAAGAGATAGTAGACATTATGTTCTACTTGACTCTTCTAATGGATTGCTTATTCCGCTGCAGTTAAACTTGATATTTTTTATATTTTATCAGTTTAACACTGTTGAAGGCTAAGGATAATTTATTTTGCATTATCTTAGTCATAAAACCCACAAAAATTATACAATCAATTTTCAAGTAGGCCAATAAAAAAAATTAAACAGAGGTATGACAAATAAAAGTTAAATTAAAATTATGGGTATCGAAAAGATTCAAAACCCTCACCTGATATCAACTTCAATCTCTTAAATTATACCCATCAAATTTATTCAATGAAATCTATAAACCTTAACCACTTTTGAATTTTTCAGTTACAAGAAGATAGAGATTGAGAGGAGAGAGAAAATAAATGAGCAGCACTTTATATACATTGTATCTGCGCAAAAAGATAGACAGAGAGGGATGACAGTTCCAGAGTTTTTGTCGCTTAAATCCATCAGAAAATAACCAGAAAAAGAAGAGTTCAGTAATAGAATGATGGAAGTTAATGAAGAGAGGGCTTACAGAGAGAATGGGGTGTGGTTAGTGTTGTAAGACCCCAACTTATTATAAATAAAATTGAATTTCCTCTATTCATTATTTTGAAATAATAAGGAGTTAATTTGATATAATGCTTTGGTTATGGGTGAAATGTGCAAATTTTGCAAAATAAGCAAGTGGTTATAAAATATTCATTGTTGTCGGGGAATACTCGTTTGGTCGTGGAATATTCTTACTGTTAGGGAATATTCGTACGACGGCGCAACCATTTGTAGCCCCATAACGGAAAATGGTCAGATGAAGAAAACGACAAGTTTAAGTTTTTATAAATAACGGCGTAATTGTTACCGTTAACACAGTTGGATTACCTGGTGGTTAAAATACAGTAATACGCGTGGTTGCACAGTAGCACATAGTATTGCACAGTATTTTTAAATTATTGATTCTTACGTAAGAAGGCACTACTCAATAATTTTTATAGTAATTAATGTTCAATATTTTATTTTATTCAATAATTATTGCGTTGATATTTTATATTATTATTGTTTTAATAATTGTCACTGCACATTATTTCCCATTATCAGATCAATAATTCATATTATTTGAATAATATTATTAGATAACATTATTTTCCATTATCAGATCAATAATTCATATTCATAATTGATGCGATTTGGGTTATTGTTGATAGATTAACCAAATCTGCTCATTTCTTGCCTATACGTGAGACTTATTTCCTTGAACGTCTTGCTCGTATGTACGTAAACGAGATTGTGAGATTGCATGGCCTGCCAGTATCCATAGTTTCGAATCGTGACCCAAGATTCACTTCACGATTTTGGGTTAGCTTGCGTGACTATGGGCACGGATTCTGATTGATTTTGGCATACCATCCTCAAACCAGACGAGCAATCGAAAGGACTATTCAAAACCTTGAAGATTTATTAAGACTCTGTGTCCTAGATTTCAAAGGAAGTTGGGATAAGTACTTGCCATTGGTGGAATTTTCTTACAACAACAGTTATCATGCAAGTATAGGCATGGCTCCATTCGAGGCGTTATATGGACGAAAGTGTCGTTCTCCAGTATGTAGGGACGAGGTGGGTGAAGCAACGTTGTTGGGACCAAAATTAGTACGCATGAATACGGAAAAGATTCAAAATGATCCGGCAACGTATAAAGACCTCACAAGATCGACAAAAGATGTGACGCCCCCAAAATAGGTCCAATTCACCCAACCCATTCTGAGTAGCCAAATACATGGTACAGAAATAACTACAACTTTATTAATATAATTGCCGTGCAAAATACGACAACACATAAACTGTGAGTTTAAATACCAAATGTAACTCTCATCCCTTTACTTGGATAGTGCCTTACATTGATACATTACATGAAGGTACAATCAATAACTGTTTTAGAAATTAAAATCTTTGGAAAATGCTCAAGGAAACCTTCGTACATGGGAGGCCATGCATCTAAGTTATAATAGATATCATATGACTCGAGAATTATCCTTGGTTGGCCCAATAGACCCCAAAGAAAAATGAAAAGATTGCTATCATGTTCTTTCCAATGGTGAGTCTTCTCCTGATATATAATTATCTCCATTATCTCCAATTGAGAATTATATTTCAACCAAACTCCAAGATTATATAGGTAGTGCTCGCAGATATACTCAGCAAGTGGATGTGCACAACCCTGTCTTATGATAACACGAGGTTGTATGTCATTAGACATCTTGTATGACAGTGGCAAAACACCCTTCCAACATTGGGTTCGCCTCACCCTTAATATCTATAGACCACCGTCCTATTCCTCTGTTACCCCCGCTCGACCCAGCTACACTCTTATTACCTGAAAGGAATTGTGAAGCAAAAGGGTGAGCACAACTAGCTCAGTAAAGAATATCATGACTAAAGATAATTAAATTATCAATAGCCTCCGTCAGTTTAGAATCAGAGATTTAGAACATATGGTAGATGATAAAACTTTTCAACCATAGCTGTAGCAGAACGAGCAATCCATTAGAAGAGTCAAATAGACCATAAATTCTATTATCTTCTCCATGTTAAAAGTCTACCAACAATGTTTTATCCCTGTAACATCAATCAACAGTTCCTGTCCATAATCATGTGAATAACTCATAATTATAATTGTGGTTTTAAATTCCTCTTCGCACCCAAGACGAAGATAATTTTCATCACCTGTCTTTACCCGAAACATCAAAGATCGTGGTTATACCAAATCACAGTTCCTGTTCATAATCATACTAATAAATTCATCTTTGCACTACAGGCCAAAGATATTCATCTTTGCACTATAGGCCAAAGATATTCAATAACAGGTCATCTTTGCACTACGGGCCAAAGATATTAATATCTCAAAGAAATACATAATCATTTCAGAATTATAACCATGTTGATCAATTCACCTTTGCACTTAAGCTAAAGATAATCGTTTATAAATTTAATGGTCATGATCATACCAGTCAGCAATTCATCTTTGCACTATGGCCAAAGAGAACCCATAGTCACGATCATACTAATAATCTACCCATCTTTACACTCAAGTCAAAGAGAAATTTCATCACCAGGGTTATAAAAATGTTCTATATGATAATAAAAACAATATGATCAAAACATGGATTTAATTTCAAGAGTAATATTCATAATTCAACGATAATTTGGTCAGAAAAAGAAACCAATTTTGTTGTGAATAATAACCCGTGAATAGTAACTCATGAATAGTAACTCGTATTCATACATAGTACCGTATACGTAAATAATGTCATATACATAAATAGTATTATATACATGAATAGTGCCGTATACGTGAATAGTGGTGTATACGTGAATAGTAACCTCGACACGAAAAGGTAAAAATTTTACAAGAAAAATCTTACCAATATTCCGACATAATGATATTGAAAGAAATAATATCATTTTTTAAAAAAAATAACATCCCTTACCTCAAAAGAACAGTACTTCTGATTGGAATATCGGATGTAATGCCGAAGAAAACTTGCACCGTATAGCAACACTCAAAGTATCAAAATACTCACAAGAATACGCTCGAAAATATAGAGAGAGAAAACTTCAGTTTCTGGTGTGATTTTCAATTCTAACCTAAGCACCCTATTTATAGGAAAATGCTTAGAACATCAAAGCAAAAAATTTAATAAAATAATATTATTTATTAAATTTTTCCCAATACACACCTTAGAATTGAATTGCACTTTTACACATGCTAGTGGGGCCCACCAAAATGAAAAATATGTTTTAAACATTTTTTTGTAACAAAATCAATTCAGACCCAATATTCCGGAACTTCAATAATTCATAATAAATAGCCCTTTAATCAGAAAAATTCAAATCTTATCTCCATTCCATAAGAAATTCAATTCTCTACAACTGTGTAGCTCTAAGTTTTTCTAAATTCCAAACAGAAATTGGTCGAAATCCACATACGGACGATTTTACAGGCTATAATCAAATTTCAGTCAAAAATGAGGTTCACCAACATGTTTAACATGTTTTTAACATTTATTGTAACAAAAATACCCTTCCTCCTCATTTATTCATATATCACACATTCATTGTAAAAATATCATCATTATTATATTATTATAATATAATAATATATTTAAATAAATTATTTTATCAAAAAAGATAAAATATCAATTTTCAACAATTGTCACTTTTCTAAAAATTCCTCCATTTATATCCACATAAATAAATATTTTCCTTATCATATATGTGACGCCCCCAAAACAGGTATACATCACCCATCTTGAGTCGCCAGATACATGGTACAAAATTCAAATACAAACTTAAATATACAACATGAGTTGTGAGTTTTAATATAAATATTGTCTTCTAGACAGTATTCAAACTCAAAAATTCTCATATATACTGTGAATTTCAATACAAATATTGTTACGTATATAATACGAAAATATTCATATTTAAATTATTACAATGCCATATAAAGTACAACAGCAAATATATCAAGTCCCCGAAGGAACACGAGAAGATTTATGTTCTCCTCATTCTAATGGAGTGCACCTTTGACGCTTCCAAATTCTGATTCACCTCAACCTATTATTGTTCACCAAAATTAATTATCAAATGATGTATAAAACATGTCACGCACATTTTAAGTTCTCAGTACGATTATTATGCCACACCGTTTCATAATTTGATTATGTAAGGCCCCAACTTTTTATAAATGAAGATTTAATTTCCTCTAATTATTATTTTGAAATAGTAAGGGGTTGATTTGATTAATGTGGTTAGTTATGGGTAAAATGCGCAAATATTTCAAATAAGCAAGTGGTTATAAAATACTCATTTGTTGTCGGAGATATTCGTTTGGTCATGGAATATTCTTGTTGTTTGGGAATATTTATGCAATGGCAGTGCGACCTTGTGTGGGCCCCATAACGAAAGCGATTGGATGAAGAAAACGACAAGTATAAGTTGTTTATAAATAACTTGGAAGTAGTTATTCAAGTTATCTTGTTGGAATACCGGTGGTTAAAACACAAGAATGTCTGGCGTTGTTGCAAAGATGCACCAGTATTGCACTAATTATTGATTCTTACATAAGAAGGCACTACTCAATAATTGTTACATGTAATTATCGCTTAGTATTTTATTTTATTGATTCAATAATTGTCTGCGTTGATATTTTATATTCTTCGTTGTTTCAATAATTGTCACTACACGATTTTTTCATTATCTGACAATAATTCATATTATCCTAATAATATTATTAGATAACATTATTGGCAATGTCTAGAAAGTTCGTCTAAGGAGAGGTTTGGTCACCTAATTGCGCTACCAAGAAGGAGAAATCTTTATTGAAAGCCCCTTTTCTCAGGAGCTACCGATCGCCGATCTTTGTAATTTCAGAATATTATTTATGAATAATTAATTATTGATTTATATGATGAGGAAAATATTGATTTTATGTGGATATAGATGGAGAAACTTTTTAAAGTGACAATTGTTAAAAATTAATATTTTATCTTTTCTGATAAAATAATATTTTATTATATTATTATAATATAATAATGGGGATATTTTTACAATGAATGTGGGATATATGAGTATATGAGGATGATGAGTATTTTTATTACAAAAGTTGTTTAAAATGTGTTAAACATGTCCGTGGGCCCATTTCTTGACTGAAATTTGATTATAGCCTGTAAAATCGCCCGTTTATGGATTTCGGTCAATTTCTGTTTGAAATTTGGAAAAACTTTCTTCTGCAAAGTTGTAGAGAATTGAATTTCCTATAAAAAATTTCGAGATTTGAATTTTCTGATAAAGGGCTATTTATTATGAATTATTGAAGTTCCGAAGTTCTGAAATAATTGATTTTTGAAAGTTTTATTTATGTTTTAAAAGAAAAACGTTTTTTAAATGTTTGTGGACATCTTTAACATGTGCTAGATGGCTGAAATCAGATTTCAAAGTGGGCGTAGGAATTTTTTTTATATATAATATTATTATATTAAATTTTCTGCTTTGGTGTTCTAAGCATTTTCCTATAAATAGGGTGCTTAGGTTAGAATTGAAAATCACACCAGAAACTGAAATCTTCTTTCTCTTTATATCTCTATATATCGAAATGTATTTTTTGTGAGTATTTTAGTACTTTGAGTATTGCTATACTGATGCAAGTTCTTTCAAAGACTATATCGAGTATTCCAATTAAATCTTCGTCTTTTTGAGGTAAGGATGTTATTTTCTTCAGAAATGATATTATTTCTTCAATATCATTATCTTTTAATATTGCTTGGAAATTTTTATCAAATTTAGAACTTTTTCATGTCGGGGTTACTATTCATGAGTTACTGCTATTCATGAGTTACTATTCACGAGTTACTATTCATGAGTTACTATTCATGAGTTACTATTCATGAGTTATTATTCACGAGTACTATTCACGAAGCATGACGATGTTTTTTGTAAAATTTCTATCTTTTGGTGTCGGAGTTACTATTCACGTATACGGCACTATTCACGTATACAACACTATTCACGAATACGACACTATTCACAAAAAAATTAAATTTTCTTTTCTGTGTCCAAGATTGTCTGTTATGATTCCTATCTTTGATTGGATCTATGTTTTGATCTTCATTTTTAAATTTTACTCCAATCTGGTTATTTATGAAGTATTTTTGAACTTGGATTATTTAAAGTACGAATCCTTAATACTTGTTCTTTTGTTTCACTGGATTCGTTTTCTTTAAAATATTTTTCATCATCCTCGGTCCTAAATGATGATATTCTTGAATATCTTTGGCCTCAGTAGTGCAAAGATGAATGATTTCTTGATGAATATCTTTGGCCGTAGTGCAAAGATGAGCAGTGTTGAGATGAACATGATCGACCGATTAATATCCTTGGTCAGTAGTGTAAAGATGAGCAGTGTTTAGATGAACATAAACAATCGATGAATATCTTTGGCTCAGTAGTGCAAAGATGAATATTTGATTCCGTATATATATTGATTGATGTTACGGGGATAAAATATCGACGATGAACTTTTAAATTCATATATAGAAGATAATAGTTTGCATTCTCTACTTAACTCTTCTAATGAATTATTATTTCATTGCGAAG
The DNA here is from genome assembly GCA_020205605.1 of Panax ginseng. Taxonomy (NCBI): domain Eukaryota; kingdom Viridiplantae; phylum Streptophyta; class Magnoliopsida; order Apiales; family Araliaceae; genus Panax; species Panax ginseng. Next base: position 98,046,557 of record CM035144.1, on the reverse strand, counting down.
ATTGATTTAAAACCGGTTGTCTATTATATTCTATTAGATTTTTCCTGTTGAGGACTAACGATAATTTGTTCTATATTATCTTAGTCATAATGTTCTTCTATCAAGCTAGTTGAGCTCACCCTTTTCCTTGTTGTTCCATTTTTCTTCTCGGAGGCGAGAATGTAACGCAGTACTAGTCGGGTGTGGAATGATGGTTCTAGAAGTTGTTCTAGTAGTCCTCACTATTCTCGTAAAATAGTGTATTAATAATTGTAATGAGGACTTATTTGAGTGTGGATATTGTCTAGATGACAATATTTGTATTTAAACTCACGCTTTTTATGTTGTATTAATAAAGTTGTAGTTGTTTACGTACTCATGTATTTGGCAACTCAGAATAGGTTGGGTGGATTGGACCTATTTTGGGGCGCCATGATTAGGCTTGTGACTAATTCAGATCACCACTTTATACCCATGTTCTCTCTGCTAGTCCCAAATACACTTTTATTACCCGAAAAAGGTGGTGAAGTAAAAGGGTGAGCTCAACTAGCCCAGTAAGAAATATTATGACTAAGATAATGCAAAACAAATTATCGTTAGTCTTCAACAGTATAACAACTGATAGAATATAATAGACAACAAGTTTTAGATCAACAACCTGCAATGAATAAGAAATCCATTAGAAGAGTCAAGTAGAACATAATGTCTACTATCTCCTCTAGATTAAAAGTCCATCGTTAATACTTCATTCTTGTAATACTCATCAACAGTTCTTTGCTATACTCAAGACAAAGAGAACTCTCATCACTTGTCTTCACCTGAACCACCACAGATTATAATTAAATCACAATTCATATTTATAATCAAGTAAATCAATAAATCCAACTTTGCACTACAAAAGCCAAAGATATATAACCGAAAAACCCGATAACTAATAAACCATCTTTATGCAGGCCAAAGATATACAAATCAGAAAAACCAATAATCTTTGAGACTCGACTTATTAGTATCACGACCACGAATTATCCATGCACTACGTGCCAAGGATATTCGTGTTTTCAATTACGGTCATGATTATACCGAATAATCCCTGGTCATAATCATACCAAGTCCATCTATGCATTACTGGTCATAGATGACTTTCAACACAATATAAGCATGAGAATGATGACAATGATATAAAGAATCAATCAAATGAGATAAATGATAAATATTAAAGTCTTTAACAATTTAATTTATCAAAAATTCAATAATGTCCAAATTATCAACATGATCACCAACTGTGGAGTAAAATTCAAGAATAATATTATATCAAAAATGATTTGAATAATATTTCAACAAATATTTAACGAAGATAATAACATTAATCATTATATTATAAACTCCATTTAATATTATTCATTTTATAATACTATTAAATTCATTTACTAATATTATTAAACTCCATTTAATATTAACAATTCATTATTCCTCTTTTAAACTCTATTTAATATTATTCATTATATAATAACATTAAATTCATTTACTAATATTATTAATCATTAATCAATATTTTCATAACACCTTAATTTAAATGTTATCAATCACTTAATAATCTCATAATCTAATATTATTAATATTATAACAATGTTTTAATCATTTCTTAAACTTATAAACAATTTATTTTAATTATTTACACTTTACTAATTAATGTATTTAATCATCCTAAAATGTCAAACTCATAAGATTTCATCACTAATAACCAAAGCCCTCATCAAAAATTTGCATATACCTTATATAGGATTCTCAAGCCATAAAATTCTATTTTCCAATTTTCTTACTTCACATAACATATTTAATTCATTTACTCATAACTAGTCTATTTTCATGAGAAATATCAAATCAGTACAAACAAATTTTCTTTTCTGGGATTTAGCAGAATATAGTCCCATATTGAACATATATTTTTCTCGAAATTTTTAAAATTTATTTACTATTTTTCATATGGCCAAAACTGCCGAATATTTAGACATTTATCATAAGCTGTACGTTTGTCCAAAAATTCTGAAATGTACAGAGTATACTTCTGTTATATACATGTACTTCCAATAAAAATTTTACCAATTTTAGAGTTAACCACAAGGAGTTAAAAGGGTTTACTTTTAAAATAGTCTTTTCCCATAAAATTCATAACTCCTAATCTATACATCCAAAAATCGCCATTTTTGGACACAATCTAGAAAACTCATCAAATTATCATTTCAAATTTTTCCAGAATTTTTGAGTCAGAAAAATTACGAAACTAAAAAACATAATAACCCTTACAATCTCTTACCTCAAAAGAGCATTATTTCTAACTAGAATATCGGATGTAATGCCGAAGGAAACTTGCACTGAATATCAACTCTCAAAGTATCTAAATACTCACAAAAATACGCCCGACAATATAGAGAGAGAAAAAACTTGTTTATGGTGTGTTTTTCAATTCTAACTTAAGCGCCTATTTATAGAAAAATGTTAGAACGCCATAGGAGACTAAATTAATATAATATTAATATTTCAAAAATTTTCTACGCACACATTTTTGACCCAAATTTCAGCCACCACCAGTGGGGCCCACCCGAAATCAGATTTCCACACCAACCAAAAGTGGGTCCCACCCAATTTTAATAAAAATTATTTTATTTTCTGAAACTTCAGTAATTCATAATAAATAGCCCTTTTATCAGAAAAATACGAATTTTATGTCCATTCCACACGAAATCGAATTCTCTACAACTTTGTAGCTTTAAGTTTTTCCAAATTTCAAACAGAAAATATCCAAAATCCACAAACGGATGATTTTCAACATCTTTTAAAATTCATAACAAATCATATACTAATTTTTAACAGTTCAAAATTTGTGGACATATACTCAACTTATATATGTATAACATATCCAAAAATTACAATGGTTCAATGGTCGGATCAAAATTATCACTCACGCAATAGAGCTTTAAGAACACCGATTTGATTTTTTTAATACCTTCAATCCGACAAAATACTGATAAAATACCTCAACATTAATTCCTCCATTAATAACCATAAAATAAATATTTTCCTATCCATCATTTATGTCCACATAAAATAAATATTTTCTTATCATATAAATTAATAATTAATTATTCACAAATAATATTATAGAATCATAATAATGACAACCAGGCCATTCCCAGGAAAGAGGGGGCTTTCAGATAAGGATTTCTCCTTACTGGCGCGCAATTAGGTGACCAAACCCCTTTACTAGACAGAACTTCCTTAGACATTGCCAATAATGCTATCTAATAATATTATTCAAATAATATAAATTATTGATATGATAATGGGAAATACTGTGTAGTGACAATTATTGAAACAACAATAATATAAAATATTAACGCAACAATTATTGAATCAATAAAATAAAATATTGAACAGTAATTACTATAACAATTATTGAGTAGTGCCTTCTTACGTAAGGATCAATAATTCAAAATCTTTAATGCGCATATCAGGTGTCTTATTAATGCAAGAACCACGCGTATTCATCAGTATTTTAACCACGTGTATTCCAACAAAGTTAGCGGTAACATTTACGCCATTATTTATAAAACTCAAACTTGTCATTTTCTTTATTCGATGGTTATTACATTATGGGGCCCACAAATAGGCTACAAGATGCATTTAATATTCCCCAAACAACAAGAATATTCCATGACCAAACGAATATTCCTCGACAGAAATGAGTATTTTATAATCACTTGCGTATTTTGAAAATTTTATATATATCACCCTTAACTTTAAACTTTTTATCAATTTAACTATTTACCAAATAGAAAAATTGAATACTTTTATTTCATAAAATTCGGGATCTCACAATATAAATCAATAATTAATTATTCATAAATAATATTACAGAATCACAATAATGATAAACAAGTCATTTCCAGGAAAGAGGGGGCTTTCCAATAAGAATTTCTCCTTACTGGCGCGCAATTAGGTGACCAAACCTCTCCTTAGACAGAACTTCCTTAGACATTGTCAATAATGCTATCTAATAATATTATTCAAATAATATGAATTATTGATCTGATAATGGGAAATACTGTGTAGTGACAATTATTGAAACAACAATAATATAAAATATCAACGTAGAAATTATTGAATCAATAAAATAAAATATTAAACAGTAATTATTGTAACAATTATTGAATAGTGACTTCTTATATAAGAATCAATAATTGGTGCAATATCATGTGCTACTGTGCAACAACGCATAGTACTGTGTTTTAACCATCGGGTATTCCAACAGTGTTAATGGTAACAACTACGCCGTTATTTATAAAAAATTATATTTGTCATTTTCTTCATCCAATCGCTTTCCGTTATGAGGCCCATAAAAGGATGCGTCATCGTACAAATATTTCCCGATAACAAGAATATTCCACGACCAAACGAATATTTTATAACCACTTACTTATTTTAAAAATTTTACATATATCACCCTTAACTTTAAACTTTTATCAATTTAATCTATTTACTAAATAGAAAAATTGAATACTTTTATTTCATAAAATTCGGGGTCTTACAAAAGAGTTATGCTGATCTTCATCGAAAGGACGTGGAATTTAATATCGGAGATCATGTACTATTATGTATTGCTCTATGGAAGGGAGTTACAAGATTCGGGAAGAGAGGAAAGCTCAATCCACGATTTGTTGGTCCATTTGAGATTCTTGACCGAATAGGAAATGTGGCCTATAGACTCGCATTACCTCCAAGCATGTCTCGTGTTCATAATATTTTTTATATATCTATGCTTTGTAAATATGTGAAAGACCCAAACCACATTATTGCGTTAGAAGACGAGATAGCCGAAGATTTAACGTACGAGGAGGTACCTGTAAAGATCTTGGATAGGAAAGAGCATGTCTTACGGACAAAGGTTATGCCACAAGTCAAGGTTTTGTGGAAGAACCATGTTATGGAGGAAATGACATGGGAGTTGGAATCGGAAATAAAAGCGAGGTACCCTCACCTTTTCGAAACACTAGGTACGTACGTCAATTTCGAGGACAAAATTTCATAAGGAGGTGAGGTTGTAGGACCCCAACTTATTATAAATAAAATTAAATTTCCTCTATTCATTATCTTGAAATAATAAGGAGTTAATTTGATATAATGCTTTGGTTATGGGTGAAATGTGCAAATTTTGCAAAATAAGCAAGTGATTATAAAATATTCATTATTGTCGGGGAATATTCGTTTGGTCATGGAATATTCTTGCCGTCGGGGAATATTTGTACGACGACGCATCCATTTGTGGGCCCCATAACGGAAAACTATTTTGATGAAGAAAGCGAAAGTTAAATTTTTTATAAATAATGGCGTAATTGTTACTGATTAACACTGCTGGTCACCTAATTGTGCTTGATGAAGGAGAAATTCTTATTGAAAGCCCTCTTCCTCGGAAATGACTTGTTTATCATTATTGCGATTACGTAATATTATTTATGAATAATTAATTATTGATTTATATTGTGAGATCCCGAATTTTATGAAATAAAAGTATTCAATTTTTCTATTTGGTAAATAGTTAAATTGATAAAAAGTTTAAAGTTAAGGATGATATATATAAAATTTTCAAAATACGCAAGTGATTATAAAATACTCATTTCTGTCGAGGAATATTCGTTTGGTCATGGAATATTCTTGTTGTCGGGGAATATTCGTACGACTGCGCAGCTATTTGTGGGCCCCATAACAGAATAACTGTCGAATAAAGAAAATGACAAGTTTGAGTTTTATAAATAATGGCGTAAATGTTACCAAGTAACACCGTTGAATACTCGGTGGTTAAAATACGAATACGCTGGCGTGGCATGCAAGAAGACACCTGTATTGCATACAAAGATTTTTGAATTATTGATTCTTACGTGAAAGGCACTACTCAATAATTGTTACGAATTATCGCTTAATATTTTATTTTATTGATTCAATAATTGTCATGCGTTGATATTTTATATTATTGTTGTTTCAATAATTGTCATTGCACAGTATTTCCAATTATCGGATCAATAATTCATATTATTTGAATAATATTATTAAATAACATTATTGGCAATGTCTAAGGAAGTTCTGTCTAGTAAAGGAGTTTGGTCACCTAATTGCGCGCCAGTAAGGAGAAATCCTTATCGAAAAGTCTTCTTTTTCCTGGGAACGACCGGGTTGTCATAATTGTGATTCTGTAATATTATTTGTGAATAATTAATTATTAATTTATATGATAAGAAAATATTTATTTCATGTGGACATAAATGATGGATAGGAAAATATTTATTTTGTGTGGATATAAATGAAGGAATTAATGCTGAGATATTTTATCAGTATTTTGTCAGAAGGGAGGTATTAAAAATCGTCCGTATATGGATTTCGGGCATTTTTCATTTGGAATTTGGAAAAACTTAAATCTATAAAGTTGTAGAGAATTTAATTTCCTATGGAATGGACATAAAATTCGTATTTTTCTTATAAAAGGGCTATTTATTATGAATTATTGAATTTTTAGAAATAAATGTTTTTATTTAAAAGACATGGTAGGCCCCAGTTTTGGTTGGTGTGGAATTGGCTAATTTTGGTGGGCCCCACTGAGGTGTGCTGAAATGTGATCAATTGTAGTGTGAGTAGAATTTGAAATAAATAATATTATTTTATTATTTTAGTCTGCTTTGGCGTTCTAGCATTTTCTTATTAATAGGGTGCTTAGTTAGAATTGAAAATCACACCAGAAACAAGTTTTTTTTTTTCTCTCTCTCTCTATATATATATATATATATATATATATATATATATATATATATATATATATATATATATATATATTATCGAGCATATTTTGTGAGTATTTAGATACTTTGAGAGTTGTTATTCAAATAAGAGTTTCCTTCACAGATTACATCCGATATTCGAGTCAAAAATACTGTTCTTTTGAGGTAAGGGATGTTATTTTCTTCGTAAATGATATTATTTCTTCAATATCTTTATGCCTAAATATTGATTTGAATTTTATTGTGGAATTTTTACCTTTTTGTGTCGGGGTTACTATTCACGTATACGGCACTATTCACGTATACGAACACTATTCACAAATACGGCACTATTCACCGAAAAATGAAATTTTCTCTTCTTTATCCCAGATGTCTATTATGGTTACTATATTTGATTGTATCCATGTTTTGATCTTATTTCTTGAATTTTACTCCACTATGATTTATTATGGAGTGTTTTTGAACTTAGATTATCTAAAGTACGAATCCCTAATCTTTATTCTTTTATCTCACTGAATTCGTTCTCTAAAATGTTTTTCATCATCCTCAGTCTTTAATGGTGATACTTGATGAATATCTTTGGCTTTGTAGTGCAAAGATGAATGATTACTCGATGAATATCTTTGGCAGTAGTGCAAAGATGAATGTGTTGAGATGAACATGACCAACTGGTGATACAAATGAATATCTTTGGCCCATAGTGCAAAGATGAATATTTGATTCAAGATGTATATTGATTGATGTTACAGGGATAAAATATCTATGATGGACTTTTAAATTCATAGATGATAGTAGATTTCATTATCTACTTAATTCTTCTAATGAATTATTGTTTCCGCTGCAGTTGTTGATCTAAAACTTGTTGTCTATTATATTCTATCAAATTTTTCCCTGTTGAGGACTAAGGATAATTTGTTGTACATTATCTTAGTCATAATATTCTTTACTGGGCTAGTTGAGTTCACCCTTTTCCTTTTTGTTCCATTTTTCTTCTCAGGAAGTGAGAATATAGTAGGAACTAATTGGGGTATAGAGTGATGGTCCTAGACAGTTGTTTTATCAGTCCTCACTATTTTTGTAAAATAGTGTATCAATAATTGTAATGAGGACTTATCTGAGTGAGGATATTGTCTAGAAGACAATATTTGTATTTAAACTCACAGTTTATGTGTTGTCGTATTTTGCGCGACAATTGTATTAATGAAGTTGTAGTTGTTTTTGTATCATGTATTTGGCGACTCAGAATGGGTGATGTATACCTATTTTGGGGGCGTCACAGTTGGTTTCAAAGCTTAGGGATATGGTCTCTAGCAGAGATCGGGGAATAGAACTAGGAGGGGAGAGACGAGTAAATCCTTCGCTAGTGTGTCCTACCTAAGCTTATTTGTTGGTCGGTCATAATATAGGGATATTATGTGATTTGTTAATTTGTTTAATTAACCCTTGTTTTATGGCAGTTTTTAAGAATGACAGCTAAGAACGATAACAATGGAGTGTATGAGACCGTGGAACAACCTTCAATCACCAACAAGGAGAACGTGCAACAGGGAGGCAATATTCCTTCTGTAAACAACACTACCGAGCAAACGATGAATGATGGGATGTTTAGAAGCTTTTTGCAGTTCATGCAAAATCAGACGAGGGAGACTCGTGTACAAAATACAGGTGGAAATGATAGCAACGCGCGGTTTGTCACAGTCAAGCAGTTCAAGGAGTTAGGACCACCAGATTTCTGGGGAAAGCCAGATCCGATTAAGGCAAAATCGTGGGTAAAGCAAATTACCAAGATATTCGATGTCTTGGGATGCACGGAATAACAGAAAGTTCCATTCGCCAACTTTATGTTCCGTGGTGAAAGCAGTCATCGAGGAATCATGCGTAGCGCACTTCACCCACCCGCACTTAATATGTCTTGGGAAAGATTTTAGAAACTGTTCAATGACAAGTACTTTCCTGAAAGTATTCATCATATAAAGGAGGTAGAGTTCATTAGACTGGAACAGAACAACATGACGGTGTCCTAGCACGAGGCGAAGTTCACGGAGTTATCCAGGTTTGCACTTCATTTGGTAGAGAATGAGGAACGTATGACGCGAATGTTTCTGAGAGGTCTAAAACCTGAGATTTGTCAATACCTTATCTCTCACAAATTTTCTCTGTATTCAGATGTTATCACTTTTCATGGCTCAATTATTAGAGCGAGATAATGAGTATGTTCAACAGAGGGACCACAACCCGGGTCATACCGGTGAAAGCAGTCATTAGAGTGATGATAACCAGCGAGGAGGGAAAAATACGAACAAAAGCGGTAACCACTCGGGTGGTAATCGTGACCATGATAATAGGAGAGGTGAGTCAAGTGAAAATTTCAAAAAGAGGAGATTCAACAATGACGGGAAGACATCAACAACAAATTCTAGGGGAGGAGAACGACCGCCGCTTAGATCTTCTGAGACACGGAGAGGAGGACATATAAGTCCAAACTGCTCACGACCTTCCAAGGTGTGTTTTCATTTAGGGAAAAGACGGTCATATAGCCCGATTTTGTCCGTGCAATAAGTCAAGTCCAAATTGGGATGATTTGGTACCAAAGGCTACTACGGACAAAACAAAGTCGGTGGTTCAAGGGAGGGCGTTTGTTGTGACTGGTCAAAATGCGAGAAACCCAAACGAGGTGATTACGGGTAAGCTAATCTTGAACTCTTGCGAAGTTTATACCTTACTAGATACCGGTTCTACCCATTCTTTTACCTCTCCTGCTTGTGCTCAACGTTTAAACTTGACTCCGGAGAAATTAGACTTTGACTTATCTATGGAGACTCCGTTAGGAGAAACTTTTATTACATCCAATGTTTATAAATCTTGCTTGATCCAAGTTGGCACAATCATATTACCTGTTGATCTTATCTCTTTAAATATACTTGCATTTGATGTGATTTTAGGGATTGATTGGTTAACTACTCATCATGCCAAAATTGATTGTTTTCGTAAGGTTGTTAATTTTCATATTCCTAACCAACCTGTTATGCGAATTCAAGCAACCAAATCACTAAAGTCAATCACTGTCATATCAAGCCATAAAGTCATTCGTTTATTAAAAAATGGATGTCAAGCTTTCTTAGCCCATGTTATGGACTTGAACAAAAACACGTCAGATTTGAATAATATTTCTGTTGTTAGTGATTTTCCTGAAGTATTTCCTGAAGAACTTCCTAATTTACCCCCAGAACGTGATGTTGAATTCTTTATTGATATTGAACCGGGTACAAAGCCCATTTCTAAAACCCCATATCGAATGGCTCCTATTGAACTTCAGGAGTTAATAGTCCAACTACAGGAGTTGTTAGACATCGGTTTCATTCGTCCTAGTACATCTCCTTGGGGTGCTCCTGTTTTATTCATAAAGAAAGAAAGATGGGAGTATGCGACTTTGTATTGACTACTGAGAATTGAACCATGTCACCATCAAGAATAGGTATCCCCTACATCGCATTGATGACCTGTTCGACCAGTTGCAAGGAGCACAATTCTTTTCAAAGATCGATCTTCGTTCTGGATATCATCAGTTGAAGATTAAAACTGAGGATATTCCAAAGACAACCTTCAGAACTCGGTACGGGCGTTATGAATTCTTAGTCATGTCTTTTGGATTGACTAATGCTCCTGCTACTTTCATGGATATGATGAACCGTGTATTCAAGGAATATTTAGATCAGTTCGTTGTTGTCTTTATTGATGACATCCTCATCTATTCCAAAAGCTGTGAAGATCATGAGCACCATTTGAAGCTGGTACTTCAAAGGCTTTGTGACAACAAGCTATATGCCAAGCTGAAGAAATACGAGTTTTGGCTTTAGGAAGTAGCATTTCTTGGGCACGTGGTGTCAAAACATGGAGTATCCGTTGACCTGGCGAAGATTAAAGCAATACAAAGTTGGGAGCAACCGAAGTCGGTGACCAAAGTGCGAAGCTTTTTGGGCTTAGCTGGTTATTATCAGAGTTCGTGGAAGGATTTTCTCGAATCGCTACTGCATTAACTCAGCTGACTCGAAAAGATACAAAATTCGTATGGAGCGAGGAATGCGAGAAGAGTTTCCAAGAGCTCAAGAGGAGACTCATTTCGGTACTTTTTCTAACAATACCATCTGGTTCGGATGGATTTCTTATCTACAGTGATGCTTCAGGCAAAGGGTTAGGATGTGTTCTCATGCAACATGGGAAAGTCATAGCCTATGCCTCGCGATAACTCAAAGAATATGAGAGGAATTATCCTACTCATGATCTGGAGTTGGCAGCAGTCATTTTTGCATTGAAAATCTGGAGACACTACCTATATGGGGAGAAAGTGGAGATTTATACGGATCATAAAAGCCTCAAATATTTCTTCACCCAAAAGGAAGTCAACATGCAGCAACAACATTGGCTCGAGCTGTTGAAAGATTACGACCATAGCATTCAATATCATCTTGAAAAAGCAAACGTTGCAGCTGACACATTGAGTAGAAGATCGTATACGGGTACGAGTGCGATGTTGTTAACACAAAGGCCCATTTTGTATAACTTGCAAAGGCTGGAGATAGAGGTAAAGACTCCAATTACCCACGTGATGATATCAAACATACGAGTATAACCGACTTTAATCGATAAAGTTAAAGATGCTCAAGCCACAGACCCAGAGATGATACGTATGAAGAAGAAAGTACAAGAAGGTGTTATTTTAGAAGCAAGAATCGATGAAGAAGGAATACTTTGAGTCAAATCCAGACTTTGTATTCCTAACAATTCTGACTTAAAACATAGAATCATGATGGAGGCACACAACACACCGTTTTCAATCCATCCTGGGAGTACCAAAATGTATCATGATCTTCGACATACATTTTGGTGGAGCAATATGAAGAGAGAGATCGCGGAGTTTATCTCGAGGTGTTTAACTTGTCAACGTGTAAAGGCGGAGCATCAAGTGCCAAAGGGTCCATTGCAACCCCTTGAGATTCCGAAATGAAAGTGGGAACACATTACCATGGATTTTGTTATGGGTCTTCCCAAGGTTTCTCAAGGCATAGATGCGATTTGGGTTATTATTGATAGATTAACCAAATCTGCTCATTTCTTGCCTATACGTGAGACTTATTCCCTTGAACGTCTTGCTCGTATGTATGTAAACGAGATTGTGAGATTGCATTGCATGCCAGTATCCATAGTTTCAGATTGTGACCCAAGATTCACTTCATAATTTTGGTTTAGCTTGCAAAAAGCTATGGGCACTGATTTATGATTTAGTATGGCATACCATCCTTAAACGGACGGACAATCAGAAAGGACTATTCAAACCCTTAAAGATTTATTAAGACTCTGTGTCCTAGATTTCAAAGGAAGTTGGGATAAGTACTTGCCATTGGTGGAATTCTCCTACAACAAAGGTTATCAAGCAAATATAGGCATGGCTCCATTCGAGGCGTTATATAAACGAAAGTGTCGTTCTCCAGTATGTTGGGACGAGGTGGGTGAAGCAATGTTGTTGGGACCAGAATTAGTACGCATGACTAAGGAAAAGATTCAAATGATCCGGCAACGTATAAAGACCTCACAAGATTGACAAAAGAGTTATGCTGATCTTCATCGGAAGGACGTGAAATTTAATATTGGAGATCATGTACTGTTACGTATTGCTCTATGGAAGGGAGTTACAAGATTCGAGAAGAGAGGAAAGCTTAATCCACGATTTGTTGGTCCATTTGAGATTCTTGACCGAATAGGAAATGTGGCCTATAGACTCGCATTACCTCCAAGCATGTCTTGTGTTCATAATGTTTTTCATATATCTATGCTTCGTAAATATGTAAAAGACCCAAACCACATTATTGCGTTAGAACCAGATGAGATAGCCGAAGATTTAACGTACGAGGAGGTACCTGTCAAGATCTTGGATAGGAAAGAGCATGTCCTACGAACAAAGGTTATACCACAAGTCAAGGTTTTGTGGAGGAACCATGCTATGGAGGAAATGACATGGGAGTTAGAATCGGAAATAAAAGCGAGGTACCCTCACCTTTTCGAAATACCAGGTACGTACGTCAATTTCGAGGATGAAATTTCATAAGCAGAAGAGGTTGTAAGACCCCAACTTATTATAAATAAAATTGATTTTCCTCTATTCATTATCTTGAAATAATAAAGAGTTAATTTGATATAATGCTTTGGTTATGGGTAAAATGTGCAAATTTTGCAAAATAAGCAAGTGATTATAAAATATTCATTGTTGTCGGGGAATATTCGTTTGGTCGTGGAATATTCTTGCCGCTTGAGGAATATTCGTGCGACGGCAAGCAAATGGTTTCATGGGCCCTATAATGGAAAATGGTCGGATAAAGAAAACGACAAGTTTAAGTTTTTATAAATAACGGCGTAATTGTTACCGTTAACACAGTTAGATTACACGGTGGTTAAAATATAAGATGTCTGCGTGGCTACACAAGAGAAATATTACCACAGTATTACACTAATATTTTTGAATTATTGATTCTTACGTGAAGAAGGCACTACTTACTCAATAATTTTTACAAGAATTCTTATCAATATTTTATTTTATTAATTCAATAATTCATCGTTGATATTTTATATTATTGTTGTTTCAATAATTGTCATTGCACAGTATTTCCCATTATCAGATCAATAATTCATATTATTTGAATAATATTATTAAATAACATTATTGGCAATGTCTAAGGAAGTTCTATCTAGGAAAGGGGTTTGGTCACCTAATTGCATGCCAGTAAGGAGAAATCCTTATCAAAAACCCCCTCTTTCCTGGGAACGACCTGGTTGTCATAATTGTGATTCTGTAATATTATTTGTGAATAATTAATTATTTATTTATATGATAAGGAAATATTTATTTTATGTGGACATAAATGATGGATAGGAAAATATTTATTTTGTGTGGATATAAATGAAGGAATTAATGTTGAGGTGTTTTATCAAGATTTTGTTTTGTGGAATAGAGGTATTAAAAATCGCCCCAGATGTGAATTTCGGGCATTTTTCGCTTGGAATTTGGAAAACTTAAATCTACAAAGTTGTAGAGAATTCGATTTCCTATGGAATGGACATAAAATTTGTATTTTTTTTATAAAAGGGCTATTTATTATGAATTATTGAAATTTCAGAAATAAATATTTTTATTTAAAAAACATGGTGGGCCCCACTTTTGAATGGTGTGGAATTGGCTACTTTTGGTGGGCCCCACTGAGGTGTGTTGAAATGTGATCAATTATGGTGTGCGTAGAATTTGAAATAAATAATATTATTTTATTATTTTAGTCTGCTTTGGCGTTCTAGCATTTTTCTATAAATAGGGTGCTTAGTTAGAATTGAAAATCACACCAGAAACAATTTTTTTTTTCTCTCTATATATATATATATATATTATCGAGCGTATTTTGTGAGTATTTAGTTGCTATTCAAATATAAGTTTCCTTCAAAGATTACATCCGATATTCCAAATGTAAAATCTTTCTTTTTTTGAGGTAAGGGATGTTATTTTCTTCGTAAATGATATCATTTTCTCCAATATCTTTATGCCTAAATATTGATATGAATTTTATATATTATGAAATTTTTACTTTTTTGTGTCGGGGTTACTATTCACGAATACGACACTATTCACGTATACGATACTATTCACAAATACGATACTATTCACCAAAAAACGAATTTTTTTTTGTCCCAGATGTCTATTATGGTTACTATATTTGATTTTATCCATGTTTTGATCTTATTTCTTGAATTTTACTCCACTATGGTTTATTATGGAGTGTTTTTGAACTTAGATTATCTAAAGTATGAATCCTTAATCTTTGTTCTTTTATCTCACTGGATTCGTTCTCTAAAATATTTTTCATCATCCTCAGTCTTTAATGGTAATACTTGATAAATATCTTTGGCCTGTAGTGCAAAGATGAATGATTACCTGATGAATATCTTTGGCCCGTAGTGCAAAGATGAATATTTGATTCAAGATGTATATTGATTAATGTTACAAGGATAAAATATTGATGATGGACTTTTAAATTCATAGATGATAGTAGATTTCATTATCTACTTAATTCTTCTAATGAATTATTGTTTTCGCTGCAGTTGTTGATCTAAAACATGTTGTCTATTATATTCTATCAATCAAATTTTTTCCTGTTGAGAACTAAGGATAATATTTATGCAAATAGTCATATAAATATTTATGCATGAAATACAAATATATTATCTTATAATAATAACACACTAATTTGTCGTTTTATTCTGTGATATATAAGATCGTTAGTATGGAAAGACCTATTTGACTTCTTTTTTTTCCCTTTTTTCCACAAGCGCTAATTATTATATTAATTCTTTTTTTTACAAAATAAAAAAGCAGTAGATTTTTGGGAAATAATAGCATTAATTATTCCTTATTTTAAAATGTCCAATATTAAAAAACTAATTAATTAACTTGGCTATTAATTTACGTTATAATCTTCTATATATTGATCATGTATGATCATCGATATGTCATTTAATTATTTCATTACCAATTTCCATCAAAAAGTGTTCGATCGCCCATTAATTATTTCTTTAAAAAGAAGAAGATAATTGAAAAGAATAACTTATACTATATTCCAAGGCAAAATAAATAAATTAAAGAATGTAAGATAAATATCATAATTTTGTAAGTATTTGACATATATAAGCAAAAATTATAGTGTTATTATTATTATTATTATTATTATTATTATTTTTTTTTTATTATTATTATTATTATTATTATTGTAGTATATAACTTCCTGAGATTATATTAATGGTATGTAGTGAAGGAGAAAAAGGAATATATGGGAGAAATCTCATGTTTTGATATAAATATTAATCCTTGCAAAATATTAACAGATAACTTGTGTTGCTTTAGCGGTCAAATGACCAAAGTTCTAAATGATAGGTTACAGGTTTAAATATGTTCCGCATTTGGACGTAATTTTTAAATACTAAATACGAATATTTTTTGACAATTCTCCGAATACCGAATATGGTCTTACAAAAACATGCTTATTGGGATTATCTTAATTTAAGGCAATATTTTAATAGTTGTTGCAAAAAGTTGTATAAAATATGCAACGAAAATAAAAATTATTGCCCATGAATGTTGTCCATATTAGGCAACGAAATAAAGCAACAAAAAAACTTTCGTTGCCTACGATGAGGAGAAATTAAGTGGTTAGAAATTTTGCAACGAATTTCTAACGAATTTTGTTTCCAAATTTTGCAACGACTTATGAATTTCGTTGTAAAAAGTGAAAGCCTGACACAATCTGCAACGAATGACAAGTTTTGTTGCTAAACATACACTTTTAGAACGACTTATAAAGTCGTTGCCCGAAAAATCGTTGCTAAAGGCCCATTTTTTTGTAGTGATGTTTGGCGACAATGTTTGATAAAAATTTGCAAAGAAAAATAGTATTAATGAAGGAATTATTAATTGTTATATATTATTGATGGGAATTTTTTACAAGAGATAAAATTGGTCACTATTTTGTTAAAATAAGTTTTTTAGAATTAATTATAGTGAATATAAATTGTATTATTATATATAAATACATTAAAAATATTTAATAGTAAATTTAATTTTAATAAAACTTTTTAAGTGGCTTACAATATCAATTATTTCTTTTAATAAACTATAAAGTAAATAACATTATATTAAATTTTAAAATTTCATACATTGATCATAACATAAATAAAATGAAAAAAAGAAGAAGAAGATGGTGGCAATCTTTTGTGAAATAGAGCACAAATGCAAAAAAAATACTCATATGTTCTACAGAAAAGTCAAGTTTGAGTTTATTCTTTAATTTATAATATACTACAATTCAAATTGTAATGTAATTATATTTTAATAGAAATTTTAACTTTACTAATAATGTTTAAGTAATTTAAAATATTATTTGTATTAATTAAAATATTAAGTTACAATAATTTAAATTTTAAAATAATGTTAATTGACAATAAACAAAATTATAATAATTATTACTCTTTTGGTGGAATGTATTATAAATGTTAAAATATTACTTTTTATTCTACAAAAGAATTATATTCAATTTTGTTATAATTAATTTATAATATCCTAAAATTTAAATTTAGATTTATCTTTAAGTTTTTAAAATAATAATTTTACATATAATATTACTTCTAAAAGATATTTTTTTAAAGGTTATCAAACTTTTTTTTTTGGAGTCCCTAATTTAGCATCTAGTTGTATGGCGTGGTCTTGAGAAAGAGAGACCAAATTTAGGATCGAGACCAATTTAGGTTTGTCCTCTCTTTCTTGGGCAAAATTCACATATCAATTGATCCCATCGCATAGCTTCGCTTGCCCTTATGTCCTCCATCACAGGTACATATCCATCTTTTCTTCTTTCTTTTCTCTCCTATATCTCCTACATGTATCATCTGAAATTGATTTTCATTTTCTAGGGTAATTTTTCTTCTTCTGCGCTCTTTCAATTTGGTAAGAAATCTAATCTGAATTTATTTATTTGTAATATCTGCACTTTGTTCATCCATTTGTGCGTAATCAAATTTGATTTTGGTTATATGTGGTGATTTTGGTGCTCAATCAGTTTTGATGTTGGATATATGTGCACCATATATTTGATGTTTTGTCCATCTATTGCAAAATTTTTAAATCCTTATTTTTACGGTCCAATATAATTGTATATATATGTAAAAAGTTTTATTTTTATTCGTTTATATTGTAACTGATTTAGGTTTAGTATAATTAAATGAATTGGCACAAGGTATTTGAAATTATCAGAACCCACAAATGACCTCTTCAATAATCTAGCGCAAGATAAGCATGTATTAACAAATGCTAACAGAAATTAGCACAACTTGGTCAGGTTATATGAAGAAGACAG
The DNA here is from genome assembly GCA_020205605.1 of Panax ginseng. NCBI lineage: Eukaryota > Viridiplantae > Streptophyta > Magnoliopsida > Apiales > Araliaceae > Panax > Panax ginseng. The sequence continues at coordinate 98,028,811 of CM035144.1, read as the reverse complement.
AGATAGTGTAGACAAATGCTCCATTCATTGCAATAGTGCCTTGAGATACATTGCTTTGTCCACATTTGTAATAACTCAAGTTAGGGAACAGTTGGTGATCTAACATGGTATCAGTAGTCTGGTTTAGTAGGTCTTGAGTTAAGACTTACCATTTGATGCTTGTTTCCCCATTCATATAGCTTGAGAAAGATTGAAGCAAGCAAACAACAAAACAAACTCCTACAAACCTCCATAATCATTATACTTCATCCTCTCCACCAAAGCATTTATATTTTCTAGAGAGACAAAGAAATGGGTGGAGTGATTTTACTTGATTTAAGCTACGGGAGTGTTCAAGGAGAGAGGAAATCAATTCTAACAGGTCCTAGCACATCATCTAACATCTTAGAGGAATGAAATCCAAGAAGTAAGCTCTTGAAACCCTAACCTTCCATTTTAGCTCTTAAACTCTTCATATCTTGTTAGATGTTATTTTGAGTTTTATGAGTTGTGAAACATCCTAAGAGTGATGAAATTATAAATATGGAGCTACTATGTGGTGTTTGGAGTTTTAAGGAGAAAAAACATGGGTGAATACCGAACTAAATGGCTATGAAATCAGCCCACAATTTTGACGTACCCATTATGTTCGATTAAATTACTAAAAGAGCAATTTTGCCTAAAAACCCATAGTTAGGCGAAGCTAAGACTTGATTGATTCAAACATGTTACATATAACTAATTAAAAGATATGAGTGAAGAAAATCAAGAGAGGAAGCATTTTTGAGACAAAACAAAAAGTCAGAAAGTTAGTGTGACTGCTGACCCTAAAATATTAATTCGGGGATAGTATATGTTTCTAGAAAATTCTGGGCTTTTGGAGTATTATAGTACACTGAATATATAAGCTTTTCATAGACTCAAGAATGGGCTAATTCTGACTTTGGAGTAAGAAGTTATGACCGCTCAAAGTAGTCATGTCAAATCTGTCCAAAATCTAGAAAACAGATTTGAACATGTCCCTTGCGCGGATTTTATGGAATTATGGGTGCATAATTTGGAAAAGGTTATTGAATAAGAGTTGTAACCCCAGAAGTTAGCTTCGAGTGGGCACAAAAATTGCTCAAAAATGTTTCAAAACGAATTAGTTATGACTATTTTAGTGCAAGAGAGTCAAGCTGGAAAAATTTTGAAAACTGCTATGAATGGACATTTTTGGGGCCTGTTTTAGTCTTCCTATGAGGTCCGAAATTGGTGGCTTATATTTTTTTAAAATATACTACTATGGCATCTACAACATGTTAAAAATTGGTTTTGATTGGATGTTAAAGTTAAAATCTGAAAATTTGAAAAGTAACTTAGTTAGTTAGAAAATTATGTTCATGCTTGGTTTAAAAACTGTTTCAGCCAAACAGTTTGGGGGTTGTGTAGAATTGTTCCATAAGGTCTGAAATAGATGGATTATATTTTATTAAAATACTATTTCATACCCTCTATATCATGTTTAAGTTTGGTTGCAAGTATCGTAAATGTTACGATTTAGGGAACGAAAGTTGTAAAAAGTAAAGTTTTAAAATTTATTCTGCAATTTTAGTTATTTTAACATTAAATAATGTTTTATAACTAGAAGAAGATAGTATAATGATCACAATGGGAAGATTTTAGCAACTGCTGCAAGTGATGGAATGATTCATATGTTTGGTATCCTTTAATTTCTTCTCTTTCAGCTCGATGATTTCTTTAATATTCCACACAAGGTAACACATGTATGTACCAATGAATATCCTTAATTAGGCTAAGATATGTTTGTTGGCCTATAAATTACTGGATGGCAAACTAATGATTATATTATTAGCTTTGTTCTTTTTGGGCTTGATGAGACCAATATTGTAATAACCCGGAATTTCGAATAATCCGAATTTTATGAATAATTTTTATTATTATTATTAATATTTACTGTTGATATTGTACTGTGTATCTGTGATACGAGTCTCGAGAAGTGGTCAATTTGTGTATTGACTGATAAATAAGAGTAGAGTTGTGCTTAACAGCTTTAAAAACTCTAACCCTAATTCTGGATAGGGATTCGACAGAAATTGCAGTTATAATAAATGTATCTATGAGTACGTGTTTGTACTATATTGAGTTAGTGACCAATGATTGACTGGATAGGGTTTAAAATTAATAAACCCTAATAAGAGATTAGAAACCCTAATCTCAAGATTAGAAAACCTATCGTATAGTTAGAAACCCTAAACGAATGTCGGGAAACCCTAATTTAAAATTTGGGAATCCTAAGCTGTAAAATCCCAAATTTTACGAATAAAGATTTAATTTTCTCGAAATATTTTTTTAAATATTATGGTATGGATTTGAGATAATGTTATAGTTGTGGATAATATTTATATATTTTGCAAAGTATGCAAGTTGTTGTATTATATTTTATTGGTCGGGGAATATTCATTTTAGTAGAGAATATTCATACAACGGCGCAATCATTGATGGACCCCACAACGAAATTATTGTCAGAATGAGAAAACGATAAAAATATATTTATGAAAATAACGGTGGAAGTTTTACCGTTAAAACTGTTGAACTACCCGGTAGTAAAAGTACAGTAATACACGTGGTTGCATAGTAGTACACGGTATTGATTATTGATGCTTACGTGAGAAGTCACTCAGTTTTGTTCAATTATTGCTACAGTAGTTGCTGCATAGTATCTCACGTTATTGGATTTCAATTATTGTCGATTGTTATATATATATATATATATATATATATATATATATATGAGTTTTATTTTATTAGTATTATTAATGTAATAAAATAGAAAAACTTTTTATATAAAAATGTAATACTTTTATAAAGTTATTTGTTTTATTAGATAATAATTAGAATATATTATATTTTATTATGCATAGTGTTTGTATAGTAAAATCTTTTTATATAAAATAGAATACTTTTATAAAATTATTCGTTTTATTAGATTATAAATAGAATATATTATATTTTATTGTAAACCAATCTGGACCGTCCGTTTAAAAGTAAATCAATCTGGACCGTTCATGGATTGGTTATTATTCAGTCCATTCTTCTATAAATAGAAGCTCATTCCTTCATTATTTCTTACGAATTCACTGAAACTCTAGAGAGAGAAACTGTAGAGAGAATTCTTCTTCTATAATCTTAAGCGTATTTCTTTAGCGTTTAAGAAAGCTTTGAGCGTAGTGCAAGTTTCTTCAAGTATATCCCGGCCCTACCGTCGGTTAAGGTAAGGGGTATTTTTTTTTTTCATATTCATGAAGAGAACTTCTGTTATTCCATTCTTTATTATTCTGTTAGAATAACCTGTATACGCGGTCTACCCTATACTTGGTGAAATTCTTCTGTTATTCCATTATTTATTATACTGTTGGAATAACCTGTAGGCTACCCTATACTTGGTGAAATTCTTCTGTTATTCCTTTATTTATTATTCTGTTGGAATAACCTGTATACGCGGGCTACCCTATACTTGGTGAAATTCTTCTATTATTCCATTCTTTATTATTATGTTGGAATATCCTGTCTGTGCGTTCTATGCCGGACCTGGTTTCGTTATTTATTATTCTGTTGGAATAACCTGTCTATGCGAAGTATTGCATGCATGGTGATTTCTGTTGTTATTACATTCTTTATTATTCTGTTAGAATATCCTCGTCTCAAGGCTTTTTCGCCGGGACTGAATCCGTTATTTATTATTCTGTTGGAATAACTTTTGTCATGCGAAGTCACCGTATGCATGGTGATTTCATTGTTATTCCATTCTTTATTATTCTTTTAGAACATCCTATCGGTCAAGAATTTCACCGACCAGTTTTCGTTATTTATTATTCTCGTTGAATAACTTTCATCTATCTGAAGTACCACATGCATGGTGATTTCTTTTGTTATTCCATTCTTTATTATACTCAGTTGGTTAAAGTTTTGACTTCTATACTCCATGAAATTATATTTGCGCTTCATCCAGTATCTTTTCATATTCATGAAGAGAACTTCTGTTATTCCATTCTTTATTATTCTGTTGGAATAACCTGTATACGCGGTCTACCCTATACTTGGTGAAATTCTTCTGTTATTCCATTATTTATTATTCTGTTGGAATAACCTGTATACGCGGGCTACCCTATACTTGGTGAAATTCTTCTGTTATTCCATTATTTATTATTCTGTTGGAATAACCTGTATACGCGGGCTACCCTATACTTGGTGAAATTCTTCTGTTATTCCATTCTTTATTATTCTGGTTGAATATCCTCGTCTGTATGCGTTCTCGCCGGGACCGGTTTCCGTTATTTATTATTTTGTTAGAATAACTTGCCTATGCGAAGTACCACATGCATGGTGATTTCATTGTTATTACATTCTTTATTATTCATTGAATATCCTGTCTGCATGCATTTTTGCCGGACGGGTTCCGTTATTTATTATTCTATTGAATAACTCTATCTATGCGAAGTACCGCATGCATGGTGATTTATGTTGTTATTCCATGCTTTATTATTCTTCGTTGGAACATCCCGCTTGCAAGCGAATTTCGCCGACCGGTTCCGTTATTTATTATTCTCATTGGAATAACCTCGCTCATGCAAAGTACCGCATGCATGGTGATTTCTTTTGTTATTCCATTCTTTATTATACTCAGTTGGTTAAAGTTTTGACTTCTATACTCCATGAAATTAGTGGAATAACCTTGATATTTGCGCTTCATCCAGTATCTTTTCATGGAAATAATCTTCTGAGCATTCTTGAATTTTACTCTACAAAGAAGTATCATGTTGACAATTTGGACGTTATTAGTTCCTGGATAATTTAATTCTTGAACTTGTTTTATTGAATTCTTATATCATTGTCATCATCCTCATGTTTATATTTTGTTGAAAGTCATCTGTGGCCTATAGTGCATAGATGGACTTGGTATGATTATGACCAGGGATTATTCGGTATAATCATGACCGTAATATTACAAATGATGTGAAAAAAGTCCTCATTGGCCCGTAGTACATTTATGGACAGTTTTTGGTATGATTATGGCTATGGATTCTCTTCGGCCAAGGGAGCAAAGATAAATTATTTTATGGCATGATTAGGACCGTTGATGAAAACACAATTATCTTTGGCCCGTAATGCATGGATAATTCGTGGTCGTGATACTAAATAATATCATTGGCCTGTAGTGCAGGGATGAATTGATAATGTGGATTATTTATTAAGCTGAGTCCCAGCGATAAAACTGATGAAAAACTTTTTAAATCATAGAAGATAGTAGATTTTATTCTTTACTTGACTCTTTTAATGGATTGTTTGTTCTGCTGCAGTTAAACTTGATGTTTGTTATATTTTATCAATTTAACATTGTTGAAGACTAATGATAATTTATTCTGCATTATCCTAGTCATAATATTTCTTACTGGGCTAGTTGAGCTCACCCTTTCTTTCACTGTTCTCTTCAGGAAATGAGAATATAGCTGGGATGAGTCGGGGAACGGAGTGATTGGGTCCAGATGATAAGCATTAGTAGTCCTCACTATTCTCATTAAATAGTGTGACAATAAATGTAATGAGGACTCCTTTGAGTGTGGATATTGTCTAGATGACAATATTCTTATTAAAACTCTCAGTTTATATTTTGTCGTATTATTTACACGACAACTGTATTATTAAGTTGTATTTGAATTTTGTACCATGTATTTGGCGACTCAAGATGGGTGATGTATACCGCTTTGGGGCGTTAGCTTAATATCAAAGCTTAGAGATATGATCCCCGGCCGAGATGTGAGACAAGAACTAGGAGGGAAAGACGGGATTTCTTCGCTAGTATGACCTACCTAAGTTTATTTGGTATTTAATTGGTCGGTCAGAGTATAGGGATAATATGTGATATGTTATTTAACCCTTGTTTTGTTATAGTATTTGAAAATGGAATCTAAAAATGTTGATAATAGCAATGGAGCACAGGAGACCGTTGAGTCTCCACAGATCAATAATCAGGATAATGTGCAATAGAAAGGCGATAATCCTCCTGTAAACAACAACACTGATCAAATGACGAACGATGGTAAGTTTAGGAGCTTTTTAGAATACATGCAACACCAAACGAGAGAGACTCCTATTCATAATGCAGGTGGAAACAATGGCAACCCACGGTTGGTCACCGCTAAGCAGTTCAAGGAGCTGGGACCATCGGAGTTTTTGGGAAAGCCAGACCCACTTAAGGCAGAGACGTGGATTAAGCAGATCACCAAGATATTTGATGTCTTGGAATGCTCAGAGGAGCAAAAAGTTCCATTCGCCGCCTTTATGTTGCGTGAAGAAGCAGATCATTGGTGGGAATCTGTAAAACGTACCCAGCCTGATGCACTCAAGATGTTTTGGGAGAAGTTCCAAGAGTTGTTCAACGACAAGTACTTTCCCGAAAGTATTCGTCACATAAAGGAGGTGGAGTTCATCAAGTCGAGCAAAACAATATGACCGTGTCGCAAAGACGAGGCTAAGTTTGCACGAGTTGTCTCTCTTTTACATCCCATTTGGTCGATAATGAGGAGCGAATGACACGAATGTTTCTAAGAGGTTTAAAACCCAATATACGTCAATACCTCATTTCTCACAAAATTTGTTTATATTCAGATGTTGTGAATAGGGCTCAGTTATTGGAGCGCGATAATGAGTCAGCACAACCAAAAGGCAACAACCAACAACACGATAATAATTGTACCGGTGGCAACGGCCATCGGAACAATGATAACCATCGTGGGGGAAATTATCATGCTAAGAATGGTAACCACTTCGGTGGTAATCATGGTCAAGATAATAGAAGTGGAAATTTTAAGAAGAGAAGGTTCAATAATGATGGAAAGACAGAAGCACCAACACCTGTTTCAAAGGAAGAAGAACGACCACTGGTTGTATGTTTCAAATGCGGACAGGAGGGACACATCCGTCCAAACTGTACGCAGCAATCCAAAGCGTATTTTAATTGCGGAAGAGAAGGTCACCTAGCTCAATTTTGTAGTGTAGTGAAGTCAAGTCCAGCTGAGATAATGATGCCAAAGGATGTCTCAGACAAGTCAAAGCCGGTAGTTTAAGTGAGAGCATTTGTCGAGGAACCCAAATGAAGTTTTCATGGGTAAGTTAATCATAAACACTTACGAAGTCTATACCTTATTAGATACCGGTTCTACCCATTCTTTTATCTCTCTTGCTTGCGCTCAACGTTTAGACTCCTGAGAAATTAGACTTTGACTTATCTGTTGAAACTTCATCAGGAGAAACCTTCGTTACCTCCATTGTTTATAAATCTTGTTTGATTCATATCGATACCCTCATGTTACCTGTCGATCTTATCTCTTTGAAAAAACTTTCCTTTGATGTGATTTGAGGAATCGATTGGTTAATTACTCATCATGCTAAAATTGATTATTTTCGTAAGCTTGTTAGCTTTTATATTCCTAACCAACCTGTTATACGAATTCAAACAACCAAACCACTAAAGTCAATCATTGTCATATCAAGCCATAAGTAAAGAGCCCCGAACCTTTCGTTGGTGACTTCCAAGTCTTGGAATACACCGAAGCCAGAATATACGTAGGGGACGTCATGAATAACGGTGGCAAGTTGATAGGTATCAATGTAACGTGTTATCCAAGTCTTGGATGAGAGTCACAGTTGTGAATGATATTTCTATTGTTAATAAATTTCCTGACGTATTCTTAAAGACTTCTTAGCCTACCCCTAGAGCGTGAAATCGAATTTTGTATTGACCCCAAAGATAAAACCCATTTCTTAAACCCTCAAATATTTTCTTCACCCAAAACGAACGTAATATGCGCCAAAGACGTTGGCTCGAAATTCATTGAAGATTACGATCGTACCATTCAATACCATCGTGGAAAAGCGAACGTGGTAGCTGACGCGTTGAGTAGAAGATCATATGCGTTTATGAGTGTGAATATACGAACCTACGTGAAGATAAAGAATATACGAGTAGAATCGACTTTAATCGATAAAGTTAAAGCCGCTCAAACTACACACCCGAAGCTGATGAATGTGAAAAAAGAAGCTTCAAGAGGGCGTTATTCTAGAAGCAAGAATTGATGAAGAGAGGAAATGTCAACCCTCGATTTAATTGGTCCATTTGAAATCCTCGATCAAGTAGGAACTGTGGCTTATAAACTCGTTTTATCGCCAAGTATGTCGCGTGTTCATAATATTTTTCACGATCGATGTTACGTAAATATGTGGACGAATTCAACCACACTATTTGATTTAGAACCGGATTTAGATAAATAATAATTTAACATAACATATAAAAACCTTGAATATATTCTACGCTTAAAGGTTATACCTCAAGAGTTAGAATCGACAAAGTGTCCTCATCTCTGTCTAAGATACTGTGTAATGCACGTAAATTTCAAGGGCTTAAATTTCATAAGGAGGGGAGATTATAAAATCCCAAATTTTACGAATAAAGATTTAATTTTCTCAAAATATTTTTTTTAATATTATGGTATGGATTTGAGATAATGTTATAGTTGTGGGTAGTATTTATAAAATTTACAAAGTATGCAAGTTGTTGTATTATATTCGATTGGTCGGGGAATATTCGTTTTAGCAGAGAATATTTGTACAACGGCGCAATCATTGGTGGACCCAACAACGAAATTATTGTCGGAATGATAAAATGACAAAAATATATTTATGAAAATAACGGTGGAAATTTTACGGTTAAAACTGTTGAACTACCCGGTAGTAAAAGTACAGTAATACACGTGGTTGCATAAGAGTACACCAGTATTGATTATTGATGCTTACGTGAGAAATCACTCGCTTTTGTTCAATTATTACAATAATTGTTTATGATAGTATCTCACGTTATTGGATTCAATTATTGTCGATTGTTATATATATATATATATATATATATATATATATATGAGTTTTGTTTTATTAGTATTATTAATATAATAAAATGTAAATTTTTTTATATAAAATATAATACTTTTATAAAGTTATTCGCTTTATTAGGCAAATAATAAAAACTTTTTATATAAAATGTAATACTTTTATAAATTTATTTGTTTTATTAGACAATAATTAGAATATATTATATTTTATTATGCATAGTGTTTGCATAAGGTTCCGCATAGTGTTTGCATAGTAAAATCTTTTTATATAAAACATAATACTTTTATAAAGTTATTCGTTTTATTAGATTATAAATAGAATATATTATATTTTATTGTAAACTAATCTGGACCGTCCGTTTAAAAGTAAATCAATCTGGACCGTTCATGGATTGGTTACTATTCAGTCCATTCTTCTATAAATAAAAGCTCACCCCTTCATTATTTCTTACGAATTCACTAAAACTCTAGAGAGAGAAACTGTAGAGAGAATTCTTCTTCTATAATCTTAAGCGTATTTCTTTAGCGTTTAAGAAAGCTTTGAGCGTAGTACAAGTTTCTTCAAGTATATCCCCGCCCTACCGTCGGAGTACTCTTTTTTATAAGGTAAGGGGTATTATTTTTTTCATATTCATGAAGAGAACTTCATTATTCCATTCTTTATTATTCTCATTGAATAACCTCAGATACGCTAGCCTACCCTATACTTGGTGAAATTCTTCATTATTCCATTATTTATTATTCTCATTGGAATAACTCAGATATACGCTGCTACCCTATACTTGGTGAAATTCTTCCATTATTCCTTTATTTATTATTCTGTTGAATAACTCAGATACGCTGCTACCCTATACTTGGTGAAATTCTTCTATTATTCCATTATTTATTATTCTGTTGGAATATCCTCGTCATGCGTTCTACGGGACCGGGTTCCGTTATTTATTATTCTGTTGGAATAACTCGCTCTATGCCAAGTATTGCATGCATGGTGATTTCGTTGTTATTACATTCTTTATTATTTTGTTGGAATATCCTCTTGCAAGGCGCTTTTACACCGGACCGGTTCCGTTATTTATTATTCTCGCTGAATAACCTTGCTTTATGCTAAGTACCGCATTTACATGGTGATTTCATTGTTATTCCATTCTTTATTATTCTATTGAACATCCCGCTTGCGTGTAATTTACGCTAACTCGGTTTCGTTATTTATTATTCTCGTTAGAATAACTCGCTCATGCGGTACCGCATGCATGGTGATTTCTTTTATTATTCCATTCTTTATTATACTCAATTGGTTAAAGTTTTGACTTCTATACTCCATGAAATTAGTGGAATATCCTTGATATTTGCGTTTCATCCAGTATCTTTTCATGGAAATATTCTTCTGAGCATTCTTGAATTTTACTCTACAAAGAAGTATCATGTTGACAATTTGGACGTTATTAGTTCTTGGATAATTTAATTCTTGAACTTGTTTTATTGAATTCTTATATCATTGTCATCATCCTCATATTTATATTTTGTTGAAAGTCATCTTTGGCCTGTAGTGCATAGATGGACTTGGTATGATTATGACCAGGGATTATTTGGTATAATCATAACCGTAATGTTACAAATGATGTGAAAAAAGTCCTTATTGGCCAGTAGTACATTGATGGACAGTTTTTGGTATGATTATGGCTATGGATTCTCTTCGTCCAAGGGAGCAAAGATGAATTGTTTTATGGCATGATCAGGACCGTTGATGAAAACACAATTATCTTTGGCCCGTAGTGCATGGATAATTCGTGGTCATGATACTAAATAATATCATCGGCCTGTAGAGTGCAGGATGAATTGATAATGTGGATTATTTATTAAGTTTGAGTTCCAAATGATAAAAGTGATGAAAAACTTTTTAAATCATAGAAGATAGTAGATTTTATTCTCTACTGACTCTTCTAATGGATTGCTTGTTCACCGCAGCTTAAACTTGATGTTTGTTATATTTTATCGCTTTAACATTGTTGAAGACTAATGATAATTTATTCTCGCATTATCTTAGTCATAATATTTCTTCTTCGGGCTAGTTGAGCTCACCCTTTATTTCATTGTTCTCTTTCTCGAAATGAGAATATAGCCGGGATGAGTCTGGGAAACCGGAGTGATTTCGGTCCGTATGATAGCATTAGTAGTCCTCACTATTCTCATTAAATAGTGTGACAATAAATGTAATGAGGACTCCTTTGAGTGTGGATTTTGTCTAGATGAAAATATTCTTATTAAAACTCTCAGTTTATGTTTTGTCGTATTGTTTACACGATAGTTGTATTATTAAGTTGTATTTGAATTTTGTACCATGTATTTGGCGACTCAAGATAGGTGATGTATACCTGTTTTGGGGGCGTCACATAAGCCCTAATTACGAAACCCTAATCCTAATTAGTAAACCCTAATGTGATCACTAAACTCTAATGTAATTAGGAAATCCTAATTATATTTTAATCATCATAATTTCCTATTTTCAAAACCCTAAACTGAAAATCTTGGAAACTAATGTTATTAAACCTAAGGGTTAGAACCTTAGGGTTAAACCCTAAGGGTTTGGTAAGTTACATGTTTGCCATTAAAATTGCTTGTACAATAACCAAAGTACCCTTTTTGGATATTTTAGTAACTTGTAATATTGGCCAAAACCTTTAGATGTTCACCAAACCTTAACTTTCTATGTGACTTATAGCTCAGCATTTCAGCCTCCTTTTGACACATATGCCAGCAAATTCATTGCATCAAGAGATTATAAATGATTTGGGAGAGAGAAAGTTACTAAACTTAGCTCATTTTTCTTCCAAGATCTCACCAACTTTTGTTCTCTCAAAACCTCCGAAATTATTAAGTTACTCAGTCCCCTAAACAGCCCCTAGCAACCATAAGATCAGATTGGAGAGCTAAGTTCTAAGATTTAAAGATAGAAGGTATAATCCTAACTTTTATTTTGATCTTATATAGCAAGAAAAAGTTCATGATTTGTGTTTATATTAGTGTTAAAAGATGTTTTTAGTTGATCTATGATGATACATTATGGATCCATAGCATCAAATGGCTTTAAATTGGTGTTTTTCAAAACTGTTCTTGAACTCAAAAAGTAGTCTGACAACGTAATGTCAGGGACTGTAAATCTTTGTCTGTTAGTGTTTTGTGTTGTTTTATGTTTTGGATCTATAGTTTGGTATGTGGTCTTTGATCTGGGACAGGAATCATAGCAATTAGATGTCCAGATTGTGAGTTATAAACGGTCAAAACCCGTTGACCGGGCATGACCGAAGCTTTCTGGGTAACCTAGAAAGTGTAGATTAGCGTCTGACAAGATTTTTGAAGCCTAAGATCTGTCAGGTTTTATGTTATTTTGTGATGTTGTTATATCTAGATTATAGCCTGTTGTCTGGACTATATATGCATGCTTTTAGATCATTAATACATTCAGTAGATCAAGTGTAGTGAGTAGTCAAACTTGACCATTGATCATGATGGGCGCTTTACGAATTTCCGTAAACCTGTTGGAACAAAGCTTCATCGAGTTTGACCGAAGGATAATTTGTGATTCTTTTGTTGTTAGACCGATCTGTTGTTTTAATCATGTACCTTGACATACCTACTATATATTTGAACCTTAAGATGACTTGAATCAAGACTAGAACATAGAAATAATCAAGCCCAAAAATGGACCCTCGAAGCTGCTGAGTTTCTGGGTTGCCCAGAAAACCCAGAATTTGTTCTGACAGCTACTTTGGAGCTTCGGATCTTGCATCTGAGATGTGATATGACTAAGTTTATGATTGATAGTTGTAGTATTACCTGTGTACTACAAGATTGAACCCTAAGTTAGCCCAGAAACAAATTTAACAGAGAATTACAAGCAGTCAAACAAGGCATGTTGATAGCTAAGCTGTCAGTGTTCTTGAGCTCAAGAACACCAACAACGAAGCTTAGTGTCGCTAAAGGGCTACAACGACGGTTTAATTATTTTTAATTTCTGATTTACCAAAAAATATTTAAAAAATAGAAATAAATTATAAAAATTACCAAAAATGGTTTTAAAAATTATTTTAAATTTTGAAAAATAATTTTTGACTATTTGGAATATTTTTCATTAATATTTATAATTATTTAAATATTAATGGTATTTAATTTATTTAATTATTATATTAAATAAATTAGAGAAAAATGATTTTAATATTATAAAAATTATTTTAAATAAAAATAAAGTATTTAAAAATATTTTGAGTTATAAACTGTAACTTTTAATATTATTGGAGGATTTTCACTAGTAATTTAATATTAATGATATTTAATTTGTATATTAAATAAATTAGAGAAAAATGATTTTAATATTATAAAAATCATTTTAAATGAGAATAAAGTGTTTAAAAATATTTTGAATTATAAAATATAATTTTCAATATTTTTGGAGAATTGTTATTAATAAATTAATATTAATAATATTAGATTTATTTAATTATTATATTAAATAAATGAATTAAAATGCTTTTATTGATTTAAAAATCATTTAAAAATGAGAAAAATGATTTTAAATATTTGAAGTTATAAATAATAATTTTTAATATTTTGATAAGAATTTCATTAATATTTAAATATTAATGTTGATGATTTAAAAATAATTTTTAATTACTTTAAAAATCATTTAAGTAGAATATTGGTAATTTAAAATAATATTTTAAGTTATTATTAATAACTTTAATATTTTGAAAAATATGTCATTAATATTTTAATATTATTAAATATTAATTAAATATTAATGATGATGGAATTAAATAATATTTAAATCATTTAAAAATGATTCCTGTTTTGAAATATTATTATAAATTATAATAATTATTTATAAATTATTAAAAGATTTCGAAAAATATTATATACGATATTTGACTTATCTAAAATAATATTGAAGCTTTAAAACTTAGTTTAATTGACAATCAATGTGTTAATTGTTTGGATAGGGTGACTAGAATCTGAGAATGAAATCAAGTCCAAAGTCAGCATCGAACTAGTTAGACTTGTTAAGTGTTTATATAGGTTATAAACACTGATGTGGCTATGTGGTAATGTGCCTGGGAAACATTGATTGTGAATTATAGTGTTACGTGTTATAAAATATTATGCTAATTATGAGACCGATATTATTAGTTATAGGTCTTTCAAACGCAGATAAGTTTATTGTGTAGCTGTAATCAACGCGGAAGGCAAGTTTCCTTAACTCAACCTTGAGTTAATATTGTTCAATTATTATGGTGGTTAATTATTGTTAATTAGACCACGTCCAAGAATTTATTGTTGATTATTCGCAGTTAGTGCATATTTATTAATTCAAATTGAATCAATGATTCTGAAAATATATTTGGAGAATAATTATTATTGGATATTCACATCTGTAGAAGTTATTAATGATTGTAAATAGTACATATAATTCCTGTCTATTGTAGAATTGTGTTGAGAAGTGTCTTCGCCAATTATTCTGGCTGGACGTACAATTGTTAGAACTTGATAGGTTCGAGAAGAGAATTCAATTAATATTGACAGATCGATGCCAATTATTTCGGCTAGATCAAGAAAGTGATTAGATATTGAAATCATAGTATTTCATTGTTAAATCAAATTTTGATTCTGAGACTGAGAAGAACAACCTTTTATACAAAGGGAACATTTTATTGGTCGTAAATTCGACCTTTGCGCTCGTGTAAGTATTATGCATAATATAGGGTACAAGGAGTTAGCCGGCTCTAAGTACTTGCAGAGGGGTATGATTTAATCTTTATGATTATCTGATACACCTGCGTATATATCAAAGTAAAACTTTGATATATACCCGAGAAGAAAAGTTCAAGATCCAATGGATCACTCATCATAAATCTGGAAAACATTCCATTTTGTTATTGCGTAGAATTGATTCTTGATTATTCATTAGAATATCGTAGAAACTTTGAAAGCGTTATACTCTTTCATTATCAAATTATTGTGTTTCATAGAATGTGAAAAGACTTGTTATTGAATAACGATTTGTTCAGCTATTTCAAAGTTCCCCGAACTTTGGTTTCATTTTATCACAATAAATAGTCTGTTCTTATTTATTCTTATACATTTATTGTATGTCTTAACTTGCGGGGCAAATTTGTTGCTCACCCTTGCTAAATGAAACTTTTTGGCTAGGGACGAAGTGGCAGGAGGTGCTGCGAAGGATAAAGGCAAAGGCATAGTTATAAATTAGTTATGAATAATATTATTATTATGTTATGTTTGTAAACCCTTTTTATATTTCTAAAGGGTATGTGTGTAATGTTAAGGTTAGATGACCTGTGACTAGTGTATTAACAATCTCTGTTAATGACTTATGTATTACTATTTTTATATGAATGGGTAGTTAGATGTTATTATATTGTGGATCGTGAACACCAAACTCGGGGGTCAGGTAACCTGGATTTGGGGGTGTCATAGGTTGGTATCAAAGCTGTAGGTTATAAACCTTAAGTGGGGTGGGGAAAACCCTAGGATTATAACCATAAGCGAGATAGAGAATACTCATTTAGAGTACTAAGCGAGGGATTGCCGAAGTGCATCAATAGTGAGATATATGGTCACATAGTGTGAGGAGTTCGTACTGGTAAAGTACTAATCAAGTTGTTTAAACTGATTGTAGGATGTCGAGAGAAGATGAGATGAGTACGGAGATTCCAATAATTTGTCGCACCAAAGCAAGCATGAGCTAAGGTGCCAAAGTATGGCAGCGAGTCGATTGAGGAAGTGGGAAAAGATGAACCTATGGTTAATCTGGGGAGTGATCATGAAGATTATCCCGAGATGTATCTGAGTGGTGATGAGGAGTCGGAGTCTGAAGAAGCCAAGGTGGAGAAAGAGAGTAAGACCAAAGTAGGAGAACCAGATCAAGTATCTGCAGAAGTCGAAGAACTCCGGAGTAAAGTGTATCTCTTAGATGAGTTGTGGAAGACAGAGTGAGCGCGTTACATAAAAATGACCAAGAACTAATGAATGTCTTTGAAGGCGTGGGGGAAGGATAAAGACTGAAGGTGGTGGATCGTCGGAGGGAACAACCAAGCAGAAAGGCAAGAACAAGAGAAAGAGGGACAACGACAGCGATAATTCTAAAAATTCAAGCCCGAAGAAGAGGCAAGCCTGTAGCAAGTGTGGAAAGACTCACGTGGGAGAATGCATGATGTGGAAGAACGTGTGTTTCAACTGTAAGCATGAAGGACATATTTCCCTACATTGTCCTAAACCAAATATGAGAAAGTGTTTCTCATGTGGGAGAGTGGGTCACGGATTCAATAAGTGTCCCAGCAAGAAGAAGACGGGTGAAAGGAGTTGACAGTAGATAGTTAAAGTTTGAGCGTTATTATCTTTTGGTAGAAGATTATGATATTAAGGGTTGTAATATCGAGAATGATGTATGAACATATGTAAATATATATGTTTGTATGAATGAAATCTTTATTTTCTATATGAATATAAGATTAAGATTAATTTGTGAGTTCTTAAAACTCATACTTATGGTAAGTTCATGACTCATAATTATATGAAATGTTTCTGAACCCCTCAACGAATGGACACCAAAGGTCTGACTAGGAT
This sequence comes from Panax ginseng, assembly GCA_020205605.1. NCBI lineage: Eukaryota > Viridiplantae > Streptophyta > Magnoliopsida > Apiales > Araliaceae > Panax > Panax ginseng. The sequence continues at coordinate 98,012,252 of CM035144.1, read as the reverse complement.
AAGTTCATACACTCATATAACTGTGGCAAGTTTCTGAACTCTTAAGTGTGCATGGTAAGTTTGATGAACTGGGTATAGCTATGTGTAAAAATGGAGAATGGCAACTTTTTGTGTAAAGTTGTGTTGTTAATCCTAATATTTGATTAAAAAGGGATAGTTGTATATGTTAAGTACTAAATGTACTATGTGTTATTTGAATAAATATGCGATTATATGATAACAATGTGTTGAATTCTTATTGTGTTAAGAATTTGTGTAGAAAAAGAGAATTAATGTAAGATTTTTATTTAAATCAGATCATGCCGCCTAGACGATAGAATTGAAATCAAAGAGAAGAGCAGTCGGTGAATAATGAAAGAGGTCAAGCTGACCCGATGTAAAACTTTGCAAATATGATAGCCGAAGCTATGGGGAATAGAGCTCTAGCAAGAAGAGCGAGAAATCAGCCAGATGATAGATTGGCAAATTTTAAGGACTTTAAAGCGGTAGGACCGCCTGAATTCAAAGGAACCACGGTCCAATTGAAGCACAAACTTGGGTGAAGGAGATGGAGAATGCATTCGTTATCGCCAGAGTAGCGGAAGAGCAAAAGACAGCTTTTGCAACATATCTGATAAAGGGAGAAGCCAATTACTAGTGGGAGACTAATCAGGCGAGAGCCGGTACAGCGGTAGTAACTTGAATGAGATTCAAGGAGCTGTTCTTTGAGAACTACTTTTCGTTGAGTATGCAAGTTCAGATAGAAGTTAAGTTCTTAGAACTAAAGCAGGAGAATATGTCTGTTTCTGAATATGCTGCTAAATTCAACGAATTAGCAAGATTTGCACCTCATCAGGTGGATACGGAATTACAAAAAGCAAGAAGGTTTGAGAATGGATTGAAGCCGGGAATACACAACAAAGTAGCCGTATTGCAGATTAGCACATTCGCGGCTTTGTTGGAGAAAGCGTTAATTGCTGAAGGAGGGAGCGAAGCTGCAACTCGATTTCATCACGAGAAGAAGAAGAAGACAAATGATGGAGGTAGTAGTGGTGGAAGTAATTTGAACAAAAGAAAGTGGAGCGAGAATACCCAGTCGGATAATAAGATATAAGGGAATAAGAAAGGGAAGAAGCCATGTGCGGCATGTGGAAAGAATCATGCAGAAGTTTGTTTGAAGAAGAAGGGAGTTTCCTATAACTGTGGTTAAGAGAGACACATGTCACCCAATTGTCCCAGTTCGAAGAAGATTCAAGGTTATTTTGCGTGCGGATCGACGGATCATCTGGTTCGAAACTGTCCGAAGAAGAATGTGGAGAAGGAAAGTGTCAACAAGGGACCCGATAGCGGAAACTTGGCAATTCGAGGACCTACACAGCCAGGAAGACCAACAGCCCATACATTCAATATGACGGCGCAAGATGTAGTGGCTACTCAGGTGGTGGCGACAGGTAACTATTTCGTTTAGAAATTAAATTACGCGAGTAATCTTGATTTGATATTACTGTTAATTGTTTTCTTTTATGGATCCAAGTCACAGGTAAGAATATAAGACACAATTTATTATTGTGTTGATAAAAAAATGAATTGATGATACAACTTTAAAAGATTGTAGAGTATAAAAAAAAAGCGGTGATTCCAAGGACGGAGTCCTTTTAAGGAGGGGTGAATGTAATAACCCGGGATTTTGAATAATCCGAATTTTACGAATAATTTTTTTTTTATTATTAATATTGACTGTGACGCCCCCAAAACAGGTCCTCATTACCCATCTTGAGTCGCCAGATACATGGTACAAAATTCAAATACAACTTAATTATACAACAGTCGTGTAAAATACGACAAAACATATGTTATGAGTTTTAATACAAATATTGTCATCTAGACAATATCCACACTCAATGGAGTCCTTATTACATTTATTATCACACTATTTAACAGAATAGTGAGGACTACTAATGCTATCATCTAGACCGTCACTCCATTCCCCGACTAGTCCCAGCTATATTCTCATTTCCTGAAGAGAACAATAAAAGAAAGGGTGAGCTCAACTAGCCCAAAGAAAAATATTATGACTAAGATAATGCAGAATAAATTATCATTAGTCTTCAACAATATTAAACTGATAAAATATAATAGACATCAAGTTTAACTGCAGCGGAATAAGCAATCCATTAAAAGAGTCAAGTAGAGAATAAAATATAGTATCTTCTATGATTTAAAAAGTTTTTCATCAACTTAATCGCTGAGACTTAGCTTAATAAATAAGCCACAGTATCGAATCATCCCTGCAGTACGGGCCAAGGATATTCATTAAATCATCAATGGTCATGACTATACCGAATAACCCCTGGTCATAATCATACCAAAAACTGTCCATCAATGCACTACAGGCCACTGAGGACTTTTACCACATCGTTTATAACATTACATGTCATGATTATACCGAATGATCCCTGGTCATAATCATACCAAGTCCATCTCTGCATGTAAGCCAAAGATATACAACTATAAAACCAATAATCAACAGTCCATCTTTGCACGTAAGCCAAAGATATACAATTCAATAATCAATACCCATCTTTTGCACGTAAGCGAAAGATAACTTTCATCACCATATAAACATGAGGATGATGACAATGATATAAGCATTTATCAACGAAAAGCAAGGATAAATATTAAAGACTTTAAATTTATCCAAATATTATCAACCACCTAATAAACTTATAATCTAATATTATTAATATTATAACAATATTTTAATCACTTAAAACTTATAAACAATTTATTTCAATTGTTTACACTTTACCACATAATGCATTCAATCATTCAAAATGCCATACTCATAAGATTTCATCACCAATGATCAAATCCTCATCAAAATCAGATATACCCTATATAGGATTTTCAAGCCATAAAATCATATTTACCAATTTTTCAACTTCACATAACATATTTAACTCATATGTTCATAACTAAACTATTTTCATGAAAAATACCAAATCAGTCCCAAAATATTTCTTTTCCGGGATTTAGCGTAATATAGTCCCATAATGAACATATATTTTTCTCGAATTTTTAAAATTCATTTACTATTTTTCAAAAATAAATTTCTAATTAATTCCTTAAGAAATTAGCTACCTCATGTTTAACTCCAGAAATTCCCAAATCTTGGAAGGATCTTACACATGTTAACGTGAGCTTCCAGTTTAAATTTCATGGTCATCGGAGTTATAGAATTCTGATTATAGCATTTTTTGTCGAAAAAACCTAAATATTGAAATGGTCATAACTTGCTCATTTTAAGTCGGAATAAGCTCATTTTTGGACAGGAGGTTCTTTATACCATATACTTTCATGTCCCAAAAGGCCGGAATTTTTCTCACAAAATAAGTGGCCGAAATAGCTCTTTTAAATTTCTAGGCTGTAGCTTTTTACTATTTTGCAGCTTTTGACTCCTTTGCTAAAAATAGTCCACACGAAAATTTACAACACCTTTTCCAGTGATTCCACTTGGATAAGTTATAAGACTTATAGATCTAACTCTAGAACTTGACCACACCCAAAAATTCGAAATATAATAGGAGATATGGTCAATTGAATTTCATGTTCCATTTTCATCAAAATCTGATTTTCAACCCTTTGTGATTTCTAAGAAACTTTCATGTTTTCACATAATAACCAACATAACTCATCATAACACTTACTAATACTACATATACCCATGATTTTCATCAGTCCAATAATTTTATTATGACTTTCATCATAATCAATAATCCAATGCTTATATTATGACTTTCATCATAATCCACGTAAATGATCATTTCCACAATTTAATAAGGAATGAATACAAAGGATCATTCACCATGCATGTGGTAATTCACATAGACAAAGTTATTCCAATAGAATAATAAAGAATGGAATAACGTAAGAATTCATCATGCATGCGATAGATATCGCATGCATGAAAGTTATTTCCAATGCACTAATAAATAATGGAACTAGTCACGCGTAAACGCATTGCATGTGATATATTCAACGTAATAATAAATAATGGAACCGATCCGCGAAACGCACGCACAAGATATTCTCGACGAATAATAAATAATGGAACCAGTGTCCGCATAAACGCACAGCATGTGATATTCCGGCGTAATAATAAAAAAAATGTAATAATAGATTCGTGCGTGGCTTGGCGGCTTTAACTTTATCGATTAAAGTCGATTCTACTCAGATATTCGTTATCTTCACGTGGGTCCTCTGAGTCTTTTACTCTATCTTCATCATTTGTAAGTTATACGAAATGGGTCTTTGTGTTAATAACATCGCACTCAGAACGACATCGATCTTCTACTCAACACGCCGCCTACCACGCTCGCTTTTCCACGATGGTATTGAATGGTATGATCATAATCTTCAACAGCTCTAGCCAACGTCTTTGGCGCATTATACGTTCGTTTTGGGTGAAGAAATACTTGAGGGTTTTAGAAATGGGCTTTGTACCGGGGCCAATACAAAATTCGATTTCACGCTCTAGGGGTAGGCTAAGAAGTCTTCAAGAATACGTCAGGAAATTTATTAACGATAGAAATGTCATTCAAAACTGTGACTCTCATCCAAGACTTGGATAGCACATGTAATGAAGGTTTCTCCTAACAGATTTTCAACCAATAAGTCAAAGTCTAACTTCTCTGGAGTCAAATTTAAACGTTGAGCTCAAGCAAGAGAGATAAAAGAATGGGTAAAACTGGTATCTAATACGGTATAGACTTCACAAAATTTCTAATTAACTAACCCGTGATAACTTCCTTCGGGTTACTCACTTTTTGAGAAGTCACAAAAAACACTCTTCCTGAAACCACCGACTTTGTTTTGTCCGTATCCGCCTTTGGTGCCACCGTCCCAGCTGGACTTGATTTTGGTGCACGAGAAAATCGGGCACCTTCTCTTATTAAAATTTATACTTCTATTATCTTGGCCATGATTACCACCGAAGTGGATACCATTCTTGGCATGATAATTTCCCCACGATGGTTATATCATTGTTCAATGATGGTAATTACCACCTATGATGATTATTATCATGTTGTTGCTCGTTGCCTTTTGGTTGTGCTGACTCATTATCGCGCTCCAATAATTGAGCCCTATTCACAACATCTGAATACAAACACTGTCACAAAACAAGGGTTAATTAACATATCACATATTATCCCTATACTCTGACCGACCAATTTAAATACCAAATAAATTTAGGTAGGTCATACTAGCGAAGGAATTCCCCGTCTCTCCCCTCCTAGTTCTTTTCTCATATCTTAGTTAGGGATCATATCCCTAAGCTTTGATACCAAATGTGACGCCCCCAAAACAGGTCCTCATTACCCATCTTGAGTCGCCAGATACATGGTACAAAATTCAAATACAACTTAATTATACAATAGTCGTGTAAAATACGACAAAACATATGCTATAAGTTTTAATACAAATATTGTCATCTAGACAATATCCACACTCAATGGAGTCCTTATTACATTTATTATCACACTATTTAACAGAATAGTGAGGACTACTACTGCTATCATCTGGACCGTCACTCCATTCCTCGACTAGTCCCAGTTATATTCTCATTTCCTGAAGAGAACAATAAAAGAAAGGGTGAGCTCAACTAGTCCAGTAAGAAATATTATGACTAAGATAATTCAGAATAAATTATCATTGGTTTCAACAATGTTAAACTGATAAAATATGATAGACATCAAGTTTAACTGCAGCGGAACAAGCAATCCATTAAAAGAGTCAAGTAGAGAATAAAATCTACTATCTTCTATGATTTAAAAAGTTTTTCATCAACTTAATCGCTGAGACTCAGCTTAATAAATAAGCCACATCATCGAATCATCCTTGCACTACGGGCCAAGGATATTCATTAAATCATCAATGGTCATGACTATACCGAATAACCCCTGGAAATAATCATACCAAAAACTGTCCATCAATGCACTACATGCCACTGAGGATATTCTAACAGAATAATAAATAATGGAACCAGGTCTGGCGTAAACGCACAGACAGGATATTCCGACAGAATAATAAAGAACAGAATAATAGAAGAATTTCACCATGATGCAGATTTGGCATAAACAAAAGTTATTCCAACATAATAATGAAAAATGGAATAATGTAAGAATTTTACCATGTATGCGGTACTTTGCATAGAAAAGTTATTCCAACATAATAATAAAGAATGGAATAATGTAAGCTCTCTTCATGAATACTAAAGAAATAATACCCCTTACCTCAAAAGAAGACTGGATATTGGAATAGTGAGGTAGCAGACTTCTCTTCTTCTTTTTCTCTATAATTTCTCTCTATAATAATGGCTCTAAAGCTTTAGTGAATTGGTGAGAAATGAAGGAAGAATGAGCTTCTATTTATAGAAAAATATAGTTTCGATAATTGCACGTTTTGGGGCTCGAAAAATTATAGTACAATACCTCCAACTTTTCTTTCATTTTTAATTTAGTCCTGCAAATATTATCAAACTTGCACCACCTCCCCTAATAGTAAATCATGTGAATCAATAGTTCAATCATGTGATTCAATAGTTATAATCATGTGAAAATATGAATTACGGTATAGTACCTCCATCTATACCTCCATCTTTAACTTCGTCATGCAAGTATTATCAATCTTGCACCAACTCCCCTAATAGTATAAGAATGTGATTCAATAGTACACACATGTGAACAAATAGTTATATAAGCATGTGAATTAGTAATAATTAATTGCTCATTTATCCGATTAATTACCCGATTTATCAATATAACCCCCAGACATCAATTATCATCGGAATAGATGTCGATTTCCACTAACACGAATAATCCCAACATAATGGAACTATCAAATTCATCTTTAATCAACACGAACTTATTCATCATTAATATTATAACTCACAATATTTAACAACCGTGTCGCTCCTCGTGAAAGAGGGGCTTTCCAATAAGGATTTTTCCCTATCAAGGCGTGCAATTAGGTGACCAAACCTCTCCTCGATGTAACTTCTAGACATTGTAAATATTGCAATTTAATAATATGAATAACTTTGTCGTCTCAATTATTGATTTAATAATATATCATATTATGCAGATGATACTGTGATAATAATCGAATCAATAATATGAGAGATATGATGCAGCAATTACTGTAGCAATAATTGAGTATAACTGAGTGACTTCTCACGTAAGCATCAATAACTAATATCGTGTGCTACTATGCAACCACGCTTATTACTGTACTTTTACTACCGAGTAGTTCAACAGTTTTAACGGTAATACTTTCGCCGTTATTTTTATAAAAAGATAATTCTGTCGTTTTCTAAATACAACAATACTTCCGTTGTGGGTTTGTAAGTGATTGTGCCGTCGTACGGATATTTCCGACAAAAAGAATATTCCCCGACCAAATGAATATTTTATAACAACTTGCATACTTTACAAAATTTATAAATACTACCCACAACTATAACATTATATCAAATCCACACCATAATATTAAAAAAAATATTTTAAGAAAATTAAATCTTTATTCATAAAATTTGGGGTCTCACATTGACTGTTAATATCGTACTGTGTATCTGTGATACGAGTCTCAAGAAGTGGTCAATTTATGTATTGACTGATAAATAAGAGTAGAGTTGTGCTTAACAGGTTTAGAAACCCTAACCCTAATTCTGGATAGGGATTCGACAGAAATCACAGTTATAATAAATGTATCTATGAGTACGTGTTTATACTATATTGAGTTAATGACCATTGATTGACTGGATAGGGTTTAAAATTAATAAACCCTAATAAGAGATTAGAAACCCTAATCTCAGGATTAGAAAACCTATCTTATAGTTAGAAACCCTAAACGAATGCCGGGAAACCCTAATTTAAAATTTGGGAATCCTAAGCCCTAATTAGGAAACCCTAATGTGATTGTTAATCTCTAATGTAATTAGGAAACCCTAATTATATTTTAATCATCTTTATTTCCTATTTTCAAAACCCTAAACTGAAAATCTTGGAAACTAATGTTATAAAACCTAAGGGTTAGAACCTTAGGGTTAAACCCTAAGGGTTTGGTAAGTTTTATGTTTGCCATTAAAATTGCTTATAAAATAACCAAAGTACCCTTTTTTGGATATTTTAGTAAGTAACTTGTAAAATTGGCCAAAACCTTTAGTTGTTCACCAAACCTTGACTTTTTATGTGACTTATATCTCAGCATTTCAGCCTCCTTTTGACACATATGCCAGCAAATTCATTGCATCAAGAGATTATAAATGATTTGGGAGAGAGAAAGTTACTAAACTTAGCTCATTTTTCTTCCAAGCTCTCACCAACTTTTGTTCTCTCAAAACCTCCGAAATTATTAAGTTACTCACCCCCCAAATGTTCTTTAGCAACCATAAGATCAGATTGGAAAGCTAAGTTCTAAGATTTAAAGCTAGAAGGTATAACCCTAACTTTTATTTTGATCTTATATAGCAAGAAAAAGTTCGTGTTTTGTGTTTATATTAGTGTTAAAAGATATTTTTAGTTGATCTATGATGATCCATTATGGATCCATAGCATCAAATGGCTTTAAATTGGTGTTTTTCAAAACTGTTCTTGAACTCAAAAAACAGTCTGACAACGTAATGTCAGGGGCTGTAAATCTTTGTCTGTTAGTGTTTTATGTTGTTTTATGTTTTGGATCTATAGTTTGGTATGTGGTCTTTGATCTGGGATAGGAATCATAGCAATTGGATGTCCAGATTGTGAGTTATAAACGGTCAAAACCCGTTAACCGGGCATGACTGAAGCTTTCTGGGTAACCCAGAAAGTGTAGATTAGCGTCTGGCAAGATTTTTGAAGCCTGAGATCTGTCAGGTTTTATGTTGTTTTGTGATGTTGTTATATCTAGATTATAGCATGTTGTCTGGACTATATATGCATGCTTTTAGATCATTAAAACATTCAGTAGATCAAGTGTAGTGAGTAGTCAAACTTGACCAGTTGATCACAATGGGTAGTTTCTGGAATTTCCAGAAACCATTAGAACAAAGCTTCTGTCAGAGTTTGACTGAAGGATAATTTGTGATTCTTTTGTTGTTAGACCGATCTGTTGTTTTAATCATGTACCTTGACATACCTACTATATATTTGAACCTTAAGATGACTTGAATCAAGACTAGAACATAGAAATAATCGAGCCCAAAAATGGACCCTCGAAGTCATTGGGTTTCGGGTTTACAGGTTGCGTAAAACCCGTAATTTGTTCCGACAAACTACTTTGGAGCTTTGGATCTTGCATCTGAGATGTGATATGACCAAGTTTATGATTGATAGTTGTAGTACTACCTGTGTACTACAAGATTGAACCCTAAGTTAGCCCAGAAACAAATTTAACTGAGAATTACAAGTGGTCAAACAAGGCATGTTGATAGCTAAGTTGTCAGTGTTCTTGAGCTCAAGAACACCAACAACGACTCTTAGTGTCGCTAAAGGGCTTCAGCGACGGTTTAATTATTTTTAATTTCTGATTTTCCGAAAAATATTTAAAAAATAGAAATAAATTCTAAAAATTACCAAAAATGGTTTTAAAAATTATTTTAAATTATGAAAAATAATTTTTGACTATTTGGAATATTTTTCATTAATATTTATAATTATTTAAATATTAATTATATTTAATTTATTTAATTATTATATTAAATAAATTAGAGAAAATTATTTTGATATTATAAAAATCATTTTAAATAAAAATAAAGTATTTAAAAATATTTTGAGTTATAAAATGTAACTTTTAATTTTTTTTGAGGATTTTCACTAATAATTTAATATTAATGATATTTAATTTATTTAATTTGTATATTAAATAAATTAGAGAAAATGATTTTAATATTATAAAAATTATTTTAAATGAGAATAAAGTGTTTAAAAATATTTTGAATTATAAAATATAATTTTCAATATTTTTGGAGAATTCTCATAAATAAATTAATATTAATGATATTAGATTTATTTAATTATTATATTAAATAAATGAATTAAAAATGGTTTTATTGATTTAAAAATCATTTAAAAATGAGAGAATGATTTAAAAATATTTAAAGTTATAAATAATAACTTTTAATATTTTGATAAGAATTTCATAAATATTTAAATATTAATGATGATGATTAAAAATGATTTTTAATTGCTTTAAAAATTATTTAAGTAGAACATTAGTAATTTAAAAAATATTTTAAGTTATTATTAATAACTTTAATATTTTGATAAATATGTCATTAATATTTTAACATTATTAAATATTAATGATGATGGAATTAAACAGTATTTAAATCATTTAAATGATTCCGGTGTTTGAAAAATTATTATAAATTATAATAATTGTTTATAAATTATTAAAAGCTTCCGAAAAATATTATATACGATATTTGACTTATCTAAAATAATATTAAAGCTTTAAAACTGAGTTTAATTGACAATCAATGTATTAATTGTTGGATAGGGTGACCAGAACACCGAGAATAGACCGAAGTCCAACCAGACTGAACTAGTTAGACTTGTTAAGTATTTGTATAGGTTATAAACACTGATGTGGCTATGTGTTAATGTGCCTAGGAAAGATTGACTATGAATTACAATGTTACGTGTTATAAAATATTGTGCTAATTGTGAGACCGATATTATTGGTTATAGGTCTTTCAAACGCAGATAAGTTTATTGTGTAGCTGTAATCAACACGGAAGGCAAGTTTTCTTAACTCAACATTGAGTTAATATTGTTCAATTATTATGGTGGTTAATTATTGTTAATTAGACCACGTCCAAGAATTTATTGTTGATTATTCGCAGTTAGTACATATTTATTAATTCAAATTGAATTAATGATTCTGAAAACATATTCGGAGAATAATTATTATTGGATATTCACATCTGTAGAAGTTATTAATGATTGTAAATAGTACAGATAATTCCTGTCTATTGTAGAATTGTGTTGAGAAGTGTCTTCGCCAATTATTCTGGCTGGGCGAACAATTGTTAGAACTTGATAGGTTCGAGAAGAGAATTCAATTAATATTGACAGATCGATGCCAATTATTTTGACTAGATCAAGAAAGTGATTAGATATTGAAATCATAGTATTTCGTTGTTAAATCAAATTTTGATTCTGAGAATGAGAAGAACAACCTTTTATATAAAGGGAACATTTTATTGGTCGTAAATTCGACCTTTGCGCGCGTGTAAGTATTATGCATAATATAGGGTACAAGGAGTTGGTCAGCTCTAAGTACTTGCAGAGGGGTATGATTTAATCTTTATGGTTATCTGATACACCTGCGTATATATCAAAGTAAAACTTTGATATATACCCGAGAAGAGAAGTTTAAGATCCAATGGATTACTCAACATAAATCTGGAAAACATTCCACTTTGTTATTGCGCAGAATTGATTCTTGATTATTCATTAGAATATCGTAGAAACTTTGAAAGCGTTATACTCTTTCATTATCAAATTATTGTATTGCATAGAATGCGAAAAGACTTGTTATTGAATAATGATTTGTTCAGCTATTTCAAAGTTCCCTGAACTTTGGTTTCATTCTATCAAAATAGATAGTCTTTTCTTATTGATTCTTATACATTTATTGTATGTCTTAACTTGTGGGGCATATTTGTTGCTCACCCTTGTTAAATGTAACTTTTCAGCTAGGGACGAAGTGGCAGAAGGTGCTGCGAAGGATAAAGGCAAAGGCATAGTTATAAATTAGTTATGAATAATATTATTATTATGTTATGTTTGTAAACCCTTTTTGTATTTCTAAAGGGTATGTGTGTAATGTTAAGGTTAGATGACCTGGGACTAGTGTATTAACAATCTCTGTTAATGACAGGTTATTCTAATTAACAATCTCTGTTAAGGTTAGATGACCTGGGACTAGTATTAGTGAGGACTACTAATACTATCATCCGGACCGTCACTCCGTTCCCCGACTAGTCTCTGCAACGTTCTCATTTCCTGAACAGAACAATGAAAGCAAAAGGGTGAGCTCAACTAGCCCAGTAAGAAATATTATGACTAAGATAATGCAGAAAAATTATCGTTAGCCTTCAACAGTGTTAAACTGATAAAATATAGCAAACATTAAGTTTAACTGCAGCGGAACAAGTAATCCATTAGAAAAGTCAAGTAGAGAATAAAATCTACTATCTTCTATGATTTAAAAAGTTTTTCATCACTTTTATTACTGGGACTCAACTTAATAAATAATCCACATTATCAATTCATCCCTACACTACAGGCCAAGGATATTATTTAGTATCACGACCACGAAATATCCATGCACTACGGGCCAAAGATAATTGTGTTTTCATCAATGGTCCTGATCATGCCATAAAATAATTCATCTTTGCTCCCTTGGCCGAAGAGAATCCATAGCCATAATCATACCAAAAACTGTCCATCAATGCACTACGGGCCAATGAGGATTTTTTTCACATCATTTGTAACATCACGATCATGATTATACCGAATAATCCCTGGTCATAATCATACCAAGTCCATCTATGCACTACAGGAAACAGATGACTTTCAACAAAATATAAACATGAGGATGATGACAATGATATAAGAATTCAATAAAACAAGTTCAAGAATTAAATTATCCAGGAACTAATAACGTCCAAATTGTCAACATGATACTTCTTTGTAGAGTAAAATTCAAGAATGCTCAGGAGAATATTTCCATGAAAAGATACTGGATGAAGTGCAAATATCAAGGATATTCCACTAATTTCATGGAGTATAGAAGTTAAAACTTTAACCAACTGAGTATAATAAAGAATGGAATAACAAAAGAAATCACCATGCATGCGGTTACTTACATAGACAAAGTTATTCCAATGTAATAATAAATAACGAAACCAGTCAGGTAAAATTCGCACAACAGATGTTCCAATGAATAATAAAGAATGGAATAACAATGAAATCACCATGCATGCGGTACTTGTGATAGATAGGTTATTCCAATAGACTAATAAATAATCGGAACCAGTCCCACAGAAAAACGCATGCAGATGTGATATTCAACAATGTAATAATAAAGAATGTAATAACAACAGAAATCATCATGAATGCGGTACTTCGCATAGACAGGTTATTCTAATAAAATAATAAATAATGGAACCAGGTCCGACGTAGAACGCACAGACAGGATATTCCAACAGAATAATAAAGAATGGAATAACAAAAGAATTTCACCAAGTATAGGGTAGCCCGCGTATACAGGTTATTCCAATAGAATAAAAAATAATGGAATAATAGAAGAATTTCACCAAGTATAGGGTAGCAGCGATACTGAGTTATTCCAATAGAATAAAAATAATGGAATAATGTAAGAATTTCACCAAGTATAGGGTAGCTCACAGATACAAAGTTATTCCAATGTAATAAATAATGGAATAACGAATAATTTCACCAAGTATAGGTAGATCACAGATAAAAGTTATTCCAATGTAATAATAAAGAATGGAATAATGTTCTCTTCATAAATTTGAAAAAAAAAATACCCTTACCTTATAAAGAAGAGTACTCCAGAAGGCGGAATATACTTGAAGAAACTTGACTACGCTCAAAGCTTTCTTAAACGCTAAAGAAATACGCTTAAGATTATAGAAGAAGAATTCTCTCTACAGTTTATCTCTCTAGAGTTTTAGTGAATCGTAAAAAATAATGAAGGAATGAGCTTCTATTTATAGAAGAATGGACAGAATAGTAACCAATCTATGAACGGTCCAGATTGATTTACTTTTAAACGGACGGTCCAGATTGGTTTATAATAAAATATAATATATTCTATTTATAATCTAATAAAATAAATAACTTTATAAAAGTATTCTGCTTTATATAAAAAGATTTTACTATACAAACACTATACAGGCACTATGCAAACACTATGCATAATAAAATATAATATATTCTAATTATTGTCTAATAAAACAAATAACTTTATGAAAGTATTCATTTTATATAAAAAGTTTTTTCTATTTTATTACATTAATAATACTAATAAAACAAAACTCATATATATATATATATATATATATATATATATAACAATCGATAATAATTGAATCCAATAACGTGAGATACTACGCAAAGAACTTCATCAGAGCAATAATTGAACAAAATTGAGTGACTTCTCACGTAAGCATCAATAATCAATAACGTGTACTACTATGCAACCACGTGTATTACTATACTTTTACTACCGGGTAGTTCAACATTTTTAACGGTAAAACTTCCGTCGTTATTTTCATAAATATATTTTTGTCGTTTTCTCATTCCGAATAATAATTTCGCCAGGGTCCACCAATGATTGCGCCGTTGTACGAATATTCTCTGCTAAAACGAATATTCCCCGACCAATCGAATATAATACAACAACTTGCATACTTTGTAAAATTTATAAATACTACCCACAACTATAACATTATCTCAAATTCATACCATAATATTAAAAAAAATATTTCGAGAAAATTAAATCTTTATTCGTAGATTTTACACCGAGTACCTTTAAATTCCGGATCTGGTGTTTCACGGTACTAACTCTAACATATATCTAACAGGAAAGTAATTACTAACTATTAGAAGCCTATTATTATATACTCAAGTTCTATAACCTTTAAATCTTCTTATTCATGATAATTAAAGCAGAAGTTGCCCATGCTAAATAACATGCTTTCAAGTTTTCTCTGTAACATGCACTCAAGCAGTATTTTTTTTTTGAACTTTTTATATGGACATGACTTTGATGAATTTGCTTTTATTGGTTTATTTATTTTATTTTATTGTTCGAAGTTAACTATTTGGTGAATTTGAGCTTAAGATCATTAGTTTCTTGATTGCATTTGACTAATAATATTATTATTCCATATTTATGGATTTAAAAAGATAGCATGAGTTTTTTAATAATGTTATAACTATAGTTCTGGAAAATTCACAATTTATTATTTAAACATTTCTTTCTTTATATACATTTCTTTTTTAATTTCATAACTATTTGACTGATTTATGTCTATATGTTTTTTTGATTTGCAGATAGAGTTTTTTCTAGACTATCAATAACCACAAGGTTGAAGGTTTTAATTAAGCATTTTCTTAGGATATGAATTTCAGAATTTTAACTTTTTGGATTATATAATTTAGTTTTGTAGTACTTAGATTATTTAAACAACTGTTTATTGCCTAGCTAGTTGGGTATTTTGTTAAATCAGTGAATCTACTATTTTTTTTATAAGATAATTACTTTTTATTTTAAATGTTTATTGTCTTTTGTCTCTTATATTATATACAGGTGTAAAGTTGATTTAAAAAGCTCAGTAAATGTATTGTATTTTTAATTGAAAATTGTTAATGTAACAATACATTTTGAATGTCAAACAACTTAATATAACCACCACATCATCATGATTTATAATCATTTATTGACAAATAATATTTGGTCAATGAAAATTAAAATTTAATGACGAATAATATTAACTCTTTAGAATTAATAGTATTGTCATTATATATATTCATTTAGTTATGACAATTGATCTTGTCGCTAATATTAATTATTTGGTGACAAGTTATGTCGTCACTATTATATATTCATTTAGTGATGACCTTTAATTTTGTAACTATTAATAGCTCTTTATGTGACGCGTTCTATCGTCACCATAAGTATTCAATTAGTGACAAAGAAAAATATGTCATAGAAAGTAACTCTTTGGTGACAAACTATATCGTCACTATTATATATTCATTTAGTCACAACAACTAATTTTGTCACTATTAATAACTCTTTCTATGACTAGATGTATCGTCACTATAAGTATTCAATTAGTGACATTGAAAATTGTGTCCCAAAAAATAACTCTTTGGTGACAAATTATTTTGTAATATTATTTAAAATATGAAATGACAACGACATAATTGTCATGTTAAATATATTATTAGGTGACAAATTGTTCTGTCGTCATTTATGTTCTTATTTTTGGTGACGATAAACACAATAACATGACGAAAGAATAATCATAAACATGACAATATTGTCATCATTAAAATTAGATGATTTAAATAGAGTAACATATTTTCGTCACTAAAACAATATCATTTAATTTTCGTCATTTAATGCACCAAGTTTTGATGACGAAACATAATATAGAGTGACAAAAGTTTCATTCAAATAGTGACGGTATTAACGTCAGTAAAAGTAATTAATTATAGTGACAATGATGTAGATCGTCACCATAAGTTAAAACATTTAGTGACAACATCAAATATTTTTAAATAAACCTTTTTACCATGCTCATACGGTGACGGTCTCTGTGACGATTAACACTCGTCACTAAATGTTTTAGTGACTAAAAATGAATTTTATGTGATAAATTTTAGCGTCAATTTTTGTGTGATTTCTTGTAGTGAATAGTAACCAAAACATAAGAAAGCAGTAACCAAAACATAATATGATATTATTCAGGCCACAATATAATGATAACCAAATAGAATCATCATGTAATCAAATCCAATGTAAGCAACCTATTTATATTAATAGTAACCAACACATAATATAATAGTGACCAGAACATAATATAGCAGTAACTAGAACATAAAATAATAATAACCAGAACATAATTTAATAGTAACCAAAACAAAAATATCATGTAATCAAACCCAATTTAAGCAACTCATTTATACTAAACAATCACATTGTAACGCCCCCAAATTCAGGTACTTGAAACCCGAATTCGATGCTTTACGATACCATTTCTATGAGCGAAATAATACTAATAATAATAACAATAATATGAATACCAAACTTAATTTACATATATCAGAGTCTAATCTCATGTACGCAACCTTTACTACATTCATTACAATACATGATAGATAATAAATATTATGGTCTAAATATAATCATACTATTACATAGAATACCATAACATTTATTCTGTTTGTTTTCCTTTTTCCTTGTTCTTGGTCGAACCTTCTGGTTGTTCACGCTCAGCTGAAAATATTTAAATTAAGCAATGATGAGCATTTGAGTGCCCAGAATGTAAAATACCAAATTTTACGAATAGAGATTTAATTTTCTCGAAATATTTTTTTTAATATTATGGTATGGATTTGAGATAATGTTATAGTTGTGGGTAGTATTTATAAATTTTTCAAAGTATGCAAGCTGTTGTATTATATTCGATTGGTCGGGGAATATTCGCTTTAGCAGAGAATATTCGTATAACGGCGCAATCATTAGTGGACCCCACAATGAAATTATTTTCGAAATGAGAAAACGACAAAAATATATTTATGAAAATAACGGCAGAAGTTTTACCGTTAAAACTGTTGAACTACCCGGTAGTAAAAGTACAGTAATACACGTGGTTGTATAGTAGTACACGGTATTGATTATTGATGCTTACGTAAGAAGTCACTCGGCTTTTGTTCAATTATTGCTACAATGGTTGCATAGAGATAAGATCTCACGTTATCGGATTCAATTATTGTCGATTGTTATATATATATATATATATATATATATATATATATTATATGAGTTTTGTTTTATTAGTATTATTAATGTAATAAAATGTAAAAAAACTTTTTATATAAAATGTAATACTTTTATAAAGTTATTTGTTTTATTAAATAATAATTAGAATATATTATATTTTACTAGGCATTGTGTTTGCATAGTGCCTACATAGTGTTTGCATAGTAAAATTTTTTTATATAAAACAGAATACTTTTATAAAGTTATTCGCTTTAGTAGATTATAAATAGAATATATTATATTTTATTATAAACCAATCTAGACCAATCCCGCTTAAAAGTAAATCAATCTAGACCGCTCATGGGATTGGTTACTATTCAGTCCATTCTTCTATAAATAGAAGCTCATTCCTTCATTATTTCTAACGAATTCAATTAAACTCTAGAGAGAGAAACTATAGAGAGAATTCTTCTTCTATAATCTTAAGCGTATTTCTTTAGCGCTTAAGAAAGCTTTGAAACGTAAGTACAAGTTTCTTCAAGTATATCCCCGCCTCTACCGTTGAAAGTACTCTTCTTTATAAGGTAAGGGTATTTTTTTTCATATTCATGAAGAGAACTTCATTATTCCATTCTTTATTATTCGTTAGAATAACTCGTATACGCGGCTCTACCCTATACTTGGTGAAATTCTTCATTATTCCATTATTTATTATATCATTGAATAACTCAGATACGCTGTCTTTACCCTATACTTGGTGAAATTCTTCTCATTATTCCATTATTTATTATTCGCGCGAAATAACTCAGATACGCTGCTACCCTATACTTGGTGAAATTCTTCATTATTCCATTCTTTATTATTCTGTTGGAATATCCTGTCTGTGCGTTCTACGCCAAACCTGGTTCCGTTATTTATTATTCTGTTGGAATAACCTGTCTATGTGAAGTACCGCATGCATGATGATTTCTATTGTTATTACATTCTTTATTATTCTGTTAGAATATCCCGTCTCATGCATTTTACTTGGGACCGGTTCCGTTATTTATTATTCTCGTTGAATAACTTGTCTATCATGCAAGCACCGCATGCATGGTGATTTCATTGTTATTCCATTCTTTATTATTCTTTTGGAACGTCCTATCGCGTAATTTCTTTACCGACCGGTTTCGTTATTTATTATTCGCTGAATAACTCGCCTATATAAGTACCGCATGCATGGTGATTTCTTTTGTTATTCCATTCTTTATTATACTCAGTTGGTTAAAGTTTTGACTTCTATACTCCATGAAATTATATTTGCACTTCATCCAGTATCTTTTCATGGAAATATTCTTCTAAGCATTCTTGAATTTTACTCTACAAAGAAGTATCATGTTGACAATTTGGACGTTATTAGTTCCTGGATAATTTAATTCTTGAACTTGTTTTATTGAATTCTTATATCATTGTCATCATCCTCATGTTTATATTTTGTTGAAAGTCATCTGTTTCCTGTAGTGCATAGATGGACTTGGTATGATTATGACCAGGGATTATTCGGTATAATCATGATCGTGATGTTACAAATGATGTGAAAAAAATCCTCATTGGCCCGTAGTGCATTGATGGACAGTTTTTGGTATGATTATGGCTATGGATTCTCTTCGGCCAAGGGAGCAAAGATGAATTATTTTATGGCATGATCAGGACCATTGATGAAAACACAATTATCTTTGGCCTGTAGTGCATGGATATTTCGTGGTCGTGATACTAAATAATATCCTCGGCCTCAGAGTGTGTAGGGATGAATTGATAATGTGATTATTTATTAAGTTGAGTCCCAAAGAATAAAAGTGATGAAAAACTTTTAAATCATAGAAGATAGTAGATTTTATTCTCTACTTGACTTTTCTAATGGATTACTTGTTCCGCTGCAGTTAAACTTAATGTTTGCTATATTTTATCAGTTTAACACTGTTGAAGGCTAACGATAATTTTTCTGCATTATCTTAGTCATAATATTTCTTCTCGACTAGTTGAGCTCACCCTTTTTCTTTCACTATTCTCTCTTGAAATGAGAATATAAATTTGGGGATGAGCTCTGGGAACGGAGTGACGGTCCGAGATGATAGCATTAGTAGTCCTCACTATTCTGTTAAATAGTGTGACAATAAATTTAATGAGGACTCCTTTGAGTGTGGATATTGTCTAGATGACAATATTCTTATTAAAACTCTCAGTTTATGTTTTGTCGTATTGTTTACACGACAGCTGTATTATTAAGTTGTATTTGAATTTTGTACCATGTATTTGGCGACTCAAGATGGGTGATGTATACCTGTTTTGGGGGCGTCACACAGCAAGTAATAGCAATTATAAATATAAGCTGAAAGAAGTAAATATTTTCTTTGTACGACACTTCTACAACGAATCAACAGTTGTGAAGTAAGCTGAACCAATAATAATAACATAACACTTCTATATTAAATTTTTTTAAAACTACATATTGACTATAATTGAAGAGTAGTCGACAGACTATGAACTTTGTTTTCAATTTTCGATAGGGTTTAGCAGAACTTCATCCGCAAACCGTCATAACTTATGAACACGAGGGTGATCTGCCCAATGTGCCCTGTATTGATCAATACTACATACAAGAATGATATTATCGCTCATCTTTTCTGTCTTAGGAGCATTAAAGTTTTTCCATGTTCGGGATGTTCATACTTAGTCGGGAATCCGAACCAAAACAATTCGGTTGGATATAATAAAGTTTTATCATGTTCAACGATATATCTAAATCTGTGCTAGCTGTGTCAAATAGCTTAGACGGTTTTTAATTAATGTATACATACTGGAGATCAATAGGTATATATCAACATGTGATTAAATACAGTGATTATCCAAATGGGGACACTTGTATAACCATATTTAGAAATTAACGAACAAAATAAATATCTGAATTATACAATAATATTGTACTAATAAATAATGATCAACTACATAATCGATAACAATAGTGTTAATATTCTGGCACAATGATAATATAATTCTGAAACTTTCTTACTTACACTACAAGAAATCACACATTTTATGATGAATTTTTTGCCACGCACAAAATTTAGTCACAATTTTTTATTTAATAATTATGAAATTCATAATCGTCACTAAAACTTTTGTTTTTGTGACGACCTTTAATTTTATATGACGAGATAATAGTGCGTCACTAATTAGTTGCGTGAATAAGTGACAAAAATGGTTCGTCATAAATTGTTATATTTAGTGACAAAATACGTAATATCGTTACAATTTGATTTGGAGGCAAATTTTTTTTAAGAACTTTTGGAGGTAAATTTTGTAAAGACGAAAAAAATAATAATTTATGACCATTTTTATTGTCACAAATAATGTATAGGCCAAAAGACCGTCGCTATAGGCCAAAAGACTGTCACACATTTATTCAACAAACACAAATACAATATAAAATAAAACATAAAAAATATTATATACATCATTTAAAATCATTCACATTACAACATTACAATATAATAGTTGGATAATTCATCCCCTAAAATATGATGATCATTTTTATACCAAAATCCTTGCAAATACATTTGCAAAGGCAAACTACCGTTATTTGTGGCTGGAGAAGGATGCAATGAAACCCATGACCCTGAACTCTCACCAGGTTGATATAAGGGCACACTGCTTTACGGTGCCAACTCAAGGATCCAACCTGCGCAATGTAGGAACTAAGATCTCGTTGAGATCTAGTTTCAGTAAAAGGCAAGCTCATAGATGTTGCTGCATCTTGTGGATAGTGAGACTGCAGACATATTAAGTTACTGTTAGTAAAGTTTAACTAATTAGGCAACACCTAACATAAAATTCATAAAGTAATCCAGGAAAGCAGATTGTTAAGTATATTAAAAATTAGTAAAATGGAATCAAACTCAAGTTGATTCTCAATTTCATCAGATTACATATATTGCAAAGTTGATGGAAACCTTATTTCAAGACTACACTGTCATACATTGATTATGTCATACATTGATTATAAATTTAAGGGACAAATTAAGCCCATATATTCTTATATTGCAGAATGGTCCATATATGAACTATTAAGATAAATGTTTTAACCTGTATGATAGTAGGATCATTATATATAGGTGTTGTAGTCTGAACAGGAAGCGAAGATTTGACCTGTAAATCCTGGGAACAAAATGCACAGAAATATATGTTAAGTGAATCAATCACATAATAATAATAATAATTAAAAAAAAATCGCATAAATTTCATAGTATATAATGATTATAAAAAAGACAAACACTATTGATTCTTAATATCTAGTGAGTACATACTGCACAATATACAATAATAGATTTGTTATTTGAAAAAAAAAAGAACATGACATGATGAATACATAAGCTTTGTTTCCCTTCCACATTCCATTTCACTATGCAGTGGCATTCTCGATTTCAATGTGATTTCAACACATTGAAATGAAAGGAACTAGTTATTACAAAACTGACTTAAGATTACATTATTTGAAACCTCTGATAAAAGACAAAAAAGAAAAATAAACTACCTTCATCATACAGGAGAGAGAGAGAGAGGGAGAGTTATTTTTTTTTTTTTTTTGGGGGGGGGGGGGGGATTGTATGTATAACTAAGTTCAGGTATAGGAGGAGGCTTTGTGTTGTCATATTTTATTCACTCCAAAATTTGAATACTAAAAAGATGATAACAATAAAAATATAATTAGATTCATAAGGTTATTAGCAATAATACTTTCTGTAAACACCATGAACTATCTTCTTACCATCTGGTTTTGAACAGCTTGAGCCAAATTTATAATATGAAGACATAATTTATAATATGGTGAACCAAATTTATAATATGAAGACATAATTCCCTTCAGGTTGTTATCTATTACTTGCAATACAAAAACAGATTAAGAGAGTAATATTTCATGGAATTTTCTTATTGTGCCAAATGAAGTAGTAAATTTTTTTATAGTTTTGGTTGTTTGGTTATGTAGCTTTTATATGTATGTTGGTGTAGTATACGTACTTGTCAAAATTCTTAGCAACGTTGTTCGCAAAATTTGTTGAATTTGATGAGAAAAAGAGAACTTACAAATATCACAGTAGACAATTTCCCCATTGAAATACAAAATAACTCAAAATAATACTATAGACAATTTCCCCATTGAAATACAACACAACTCAAAATAATATATGATATTATATTATATGAATACGCATGCTTGGAAGATATATTCATAGTAGAATATCAACATCGGCTAACTAGCATCCCTCCTATAATTCGCATCTACCAAAGTCACCAAACATAAACCAAAAATCTGCTGAAATTTAATCATATTACTTAACTAAACGGTGGTTCCGAATTGCGATTGCTTCGGTAGCTCGATTGACAATACTAGACAATTTTCGAATTGCTATTGCTCCGAATTGCTCTCTCTGTGCAACGTCCCAACAATCAAAAGCCCCTTCCTTGCTTCTTCTATCTTGCTCTAGTAGCTCGATTGGCAATACTAGACAATTTCCGAATTACGATTGCTTCAAATTGCTCTCTCACTCTCTCTGTATCTGTAACTCAAATTGGGGATAAATATTTGGGGATTTGACTTGAATTAGAGACAGAAATTGGGGATTCAAGTTTTAGGGATTGGGTTTGAAACATACAATTGAGGTGTAGCCCGCAATGCGGCGGTGGCATATTATTCTGACTGTCAACAATTGTGGGGATGGTTATCAGATATTCAAACGGCGGGGAACTGAAAAACTGGCAAGAAAAAAATAGAGAGGGAAATATAATTGAAGTGAAAATTATAGGGAAAAAAAAGGAATAATAGTGTCTCTAGTAAATATAATTGAAGGAAAATTTAACAATATACACTTCTTGTCTTTAAGAATATTAGAGATGGAAATTATCATTTTTTTTTTCTTTTGACTTGTTTAATACCCAATATTGATTTATAAAAATACAGAACAACAATGTTTTTAATGTATTAGATAATTATTATTATTATTATTATTAGATAATTAGTATTATTTAGATAATTAAAAATCATGAAATACTAATTTATTTAGCACTGGTGCATTTTCATTTCTAATTCAGAGATACGAAATAATTATTAAACACATGTCAAGTTAAGTAAGAGTTGTTTTTCACTATTAAGGTGTTTGACAATCACTTATTTTTTTTTGACTTGTAAGTTGAGTTTCAAGTCAAAAAAAAAAGTAATTATTTGTGACTTATAAGTCATTTTAAATAAGCTAGTTTGACTAAATGTAATGTCTATTTTGCTCATATTTTATTTTGTCCCTCTTTTTATTAATGTCATTTTTAGTAATCTTTACATTTGATTTTAACTTATAAGTCATTATGAATCAAACACTTTTTTTTTACTTATAAGTCAAATTGATGTCGAACGTTTTTACTTATAAGTCGCAATTTAAAACAAATTATAAGTTAACTTATATTTGAACTTATAAATCATTTTAAAATAAGTCATTCACGAATAGGCTCTTGTTGATGAAATTCAAATGGAATTGATTTTGAAAATCTCATGATTAGTCATGGTAATTATTTTATAATATTGGGAATTTGGGATGTTTGGTGTTGGAATTCAATACTAATTCTATTTGTTGGTCTCTACCTCTAAGAATTAATTTTGAAGATGACAAATAGGTTATTAAGAAAATTAAAATAGAAAAATTTTGTATCATATCTGTAGGATTTTTTTTATAAATATATATTTTAAAATTATTTATTTTCTTATTTTGATCAATTTTTTTTAAACTATTGAAGTATTGTTCTTCCATTCAATTATTCACTGCGCTAGTCTCTAGCTATAAACGTACATGTTATTTAGATGAGATGATTTGCAACTTAGCTTTAAGTGTTTAACGAGTAACTATGTTGTCTTAGCTTAAGTGCAACAACAATGTGTTCTTCTATGAGTTGGCAATTAAAAATTATTTTAAAAAAAAATTCTACTATTGAGTTAATTGGTTAATCAAATAGTAGAATTTTCCTATCCAAAACCGAATCTGAAAACCAAAAATAAAATTTGGTTATAATCGAAATTATCCAAATAATCGAAATATTTTTTTGACATTATAATTATTTTAACATATAATTTACTAGTTTGGTAGAGCCCCAAGTATTTTCTGGCATGTACACGTGGATAATTGAACAATTTTTTTTTATTTTTTTGTCGTTAAAAGTCAATTAATTTGGATGAATTTTGTGGCGATTTGTTAGAGTTATATTTAAACTAATTTTCTTTAAATATATATAATATTTTATTATTTTTTATTTTTCGATCTAGTTAGATTGAGTTGTAGGCATATTGGGTATTTAAACTTGTCATATTAGAGGATGAATACTTCACTGATTAAAAGTCAAAGATTGCAAATGTAATTTTTTGCTGTATAATAATTTGTAGAAATAATTTTTAAATATACCATTTTTATAATAATGTATATTATGAATTGAAATATTTTTTTAAAAAAAAATATTAATTTTTTACATAATCGTAGTTAATATATTGGTATATACATTAGTTTACTAGAAATATTTTTAAATAGCAAAGGTATATAATTTTTTTTATAAAATGATATATTGTATGCTATAATAAGTTCTATATATATATATATATGTTATACTAATTAAATAATGTAGTACAAAGATAATATTTGCTAAAATGATTAATTATATAAATAAATAAAAATTAGTTTTAAAATATTGTCTTAATTTTTAGAATTAAAATTTTATATTACTTATACTTAAAATAAATATGAGCCTTTGAGGTAAACACACAAATTGATTCAATAAGTTGATGACGACTATCATTCACCATCCTCGAGGACCAATTAGAAGCAAGTACTATCATAGCCTTCAGATCAAAAAGTTGATCAACCTTAACAAAGGCCTAACTTTCTTTCGGTGTTGAAGGAAAGTGAAAGAGAATTGAAAATGCTAGCCAACCCTTTTTCTAAAAAATTGAAAAGAAATTGGCAATCTTTACATCTCTCCGCTACTTAATCTAAAAGAGCTACGAGTTTTCTTCTCATAAACCTCACTTGCTAGTTCATCAACTAGGTCTTTTCTCTCTCTTCTACGTACTTAGATTCCTCCGCTGCTTTTTTTTATTATAGTTTTTTGATCAGTTTGTATTGATTGATAGATCATTTGTTGAGAAAGAATTACAAGGATTTAAAGAAATTGAACCCTAGATTCCTATATTGATCCGTGAGTGCAGCGGTACTAAGCCTCAATTATGGGCAAGATACGGTAAGAAAAACCCTAATTCTCTCTACTTCTATATGAGTATTAGCATATTTACCTTCTTCATTTTGCTCCTTTTAATTTATCAATGATTGTTTGGTTTTGACTCAATAGGTTATTATGGAGTTGATTTATCATTCCCTTTTGAAATTAAGCTAAGATGATGATGTCTCAGTTAATTTTATTTTTTTTTGGTGAAGAAACAAAGAAATAATATGGCTCATATGGATATCCCATGTCTAGCATAACTAATTAACTACAACTATAAAATGATCAATAAATCAGAGAATTAGTGAGAAGTTATTACTTGCTAGACGGTAAGACCCCATGCACCTTTGCCCCTGCCATGTTCTGCACCCCTCCACAATAAGCCATTCTACGCAGCTCATCTTCATCGATCTTAATTAGTCTTTGAAATTCAATTGCGCAGAATGAGTCTTTGAAATTCAATTTTTTTTACTTGCTGCACCAATTGCCCCTAATTGCCTGAAAAAGTTGTTGTTTCAAAATTGACCTCGTTCAGCCGTAGCAATTGGAAAAGTATATATCCATCCCTTTTTAATATAAAATTTGCTCTTATAATTTCTTCAGCGACATATTATACCTATTCATAATTTTTTTCCCATGGAAATTCATCTTTTATTGTTGTTAAGATACATAAACACAAGTAGGACAACCCTTAATGTTGGGGCTTGTACTTATGGAGACCAACAATGCCATCAACAAAATATTGTTAATTAAACCAACCTAAACCAAAAAGAGACCAACCTGAAATAGGGAAACTGCCAGATCCTTTTTACCTTTGGGAAATTCTGCTTTTAATATACAGTGACCCAATGAATTTTGCCACATTAATCGCCTGCCACTATACTTGCTTAAGTAGAACTCCTTGAAAATGTCCTGCAACATTAAGCAAAAGAGAATGTCAGATTTAGCAGCAGATAAAATACATAATTACATATGCCAAAATATCAATGCAGCCTCTCTGCAGTTTGGCAAAACCTGATACACATTGAGTTCGTGGGGAAGTTGCACATCCATAGGGGGGTATGTTGGCCAGTACCTAAAGGGCCAGCCGACAAATTATATTCTGACAGGAAGCTTATAATCAAAGTTGCATCCGACTTAAAATTAACTGACAATAAGTTGAGTAGCTCATGAAGATTATATATCAAGCCTTCTTATCTTATTCTTTGATGTGTGTCCTTGTATCTGAATATAAAATAAGGTGGTCGCTAGAAGCCTTCCTCCACATTCTTTTGGTTTTCTTATTTTTTTAGTTTATTTATTTTGTTGGTTCAGTTAGTCTTAAAAGATTTATTCTAGGTAATGTTTCCTTCACTCTCTATTAAATATTTTAAATTTGATGTGTGATGTGTTGAATTCCTACAAATGTTAGATTTTCTTATTTGTTTTCTTCCATTTAGGAAAACCATGAATTTGATTTATACTGCTATAGTTAGATTTGATTTGTTCTGCATGATTTGAGGCTACATTGTTTATGAGACAAACATGATTTTATATCTTTTTCTCTATATGGGACAAACATGATCTTTATTACTTTGAGTAATAAAAATGCTTATAAAGGTTTGTTAATGTTAAATGGATCTTGAGGCTGGTTGTGTTTATGGTTTATGTTCATATGAACTCAATACATGATCAATGAATTAAGCAGAAGTTGCCCATGCTAGATAACATGCTTTCAAGTTTTCTCTGTAACATGCACTCAAGCAATGTTTTTTTTTAACTTTTTATATGGACATGACTTTGATGAATTTGGTTTTATTTGTTTATTTATTTTATTTTATTGTTCGAAGTTAACTCTTTGGTGAATTTGAGCTTAAGATCATTAGTTGCTTGATTGCATTTAACTAATAATATTATTGTTCCATATTTATGGGCCTAAAAAGATAGCATAAGTTTTTTTAGTAATGTTATAGTTATAGTTATGGAAAATTCACAATGTATTATTTAAACATTTCTTTCTTTATATAGATTTTTTTTTTAAATTTAATAACTATTTGACTGATTTATGTCTATATATTTTTTTGATTTGCAGATAGAGTTTTTTCTGAAAGGTCAATAACCACAAGGTTGAAGGTTTTAATTAAACATTTTCTTAGGATATGAATTTCGCAATTTCAAATTTTTGGATTATATAATTTGGTTTTGTGGTACTTTCGATTATTTAAGCAATCGCTTATTGCCTCTGAATAGTTGGGTATTTTGTTGAATCAATGAATCTACTATTTTTTATAAGATAATTACTTTTTATTTTAAATGTTTATTGCCTTTTGTCTCTTATATTATATACAGGTGTAAAGTTGATTTAAAAATCTCACTAAATGTATTATAAATTTTTAATTGAAAATTGTTAATGTAACAATACATTTTGAATGTCAAACAATTTAATATGACCACCACATCATCACGATTTATAATTATTTGTTGACAAATAATATTTGGTCAATGAAAATTAAAATTTAATGACGAATAATTTTAAATCTTTAGAATTAATAGTATTGTTAGTATATATATTTATTTAGTTATGAAAATTGATCTTGTCACTAATATTAACTATTTGGTGACAAGTTATGTCGTCACTATATGATGACTTTTAATTTTGTAACTATTAATAGCTCTTTATGTGACGAGTTCTATCGTCACCATAAATATTCAATTAGCGACGGAGAAAAATGTGTCATAGAAATTAACTCTTTGGTGACAAACTATATCGTTACTGTTATATATTTATTTAGACACAACAACTAATTTTGTCACTATTAGTAACTCTTTTGTGACGAGATGTATCGTCACCATAAGTATTCAATTAGTGACATTGAAAAATGTGTCCCAAAAAATAACACTTTGGTGACAAATTATTTTGTAATATTATTTAAAATATGAAATGACAACGATATAATTGTCATGTTAAATATATTATTAGGTGACGAATGGTTCTGTCGTCATTTATTTTTTTATTTTTGGTGACGATAAACACAATAACATGACGAAAGAATAATCATAAATATGACAATATTTTCGTTATTAAAATTAAATGATTTAGATAGAGTAACATATTTTCATCACTAAAACAATATCATAATAATTCTATATCAAATTTGTGAAGTAAGCTGAACCAATAATAATAACATAACAATTCTATATCAATTTTTTTTAAACTACGTATTGACTATAATTGAAGACTATTCGACAGACTATGAACTTTGTTTTCAATTTTCGATAAGGTTTAGCAGAACTTCATCTATGAAACTCATCATAACTTACTTTACACGAGGGTGATCTCACTTGAATGTGCCTCAGATTGATCAATACTACATACAAGAGTGATATTATCACTCATCTTTTATGCCTTAGGCGCATAAAAGTTTTTCCATGTTCGGGATGTTCATACTTAGTCGGGAATCCGAACTAAAACAATTCGGTTGGATACAATAAAGTTTTATCATGTTCAACGATATATCTAAATCTGTGTCTAGCTGGGTCAAATAGCTTAGACGACTTTTAATTAATGTATACATACTGTAGATCAATAGGTATATATCAACATGTGATTAAATACAATGATTATCCAAATGGGGACACTTGTATAACCATATTTAGAAATTAACGAACATAATAAATATCTAAATTATACAATAATATTGTACTAATAAATAATGATCGGCTACATAATCGATAACAATAGTGTTAATATTCTGGCACAATGATAATATAATTACGAAACTTTCTTACTTATGTCCATTGCGTAAAAGTAAATGCAAAGGTAGATATACTTGCACAGTCTCGCTTTTGATAATACGAACTTAGTTTTATCTTTTATATAGCAACCTATCATTAATAAGATCATTTGATCGATTAGAATAACATACTATAACACATAGTACTGCTATTTGCAGTCAACACATAACCTAATCACATTGTCACACATATTTAACCGTCATTGAATCACAAACAAACACGTATCTAGTCAAATTATCTAAGTCCAGATCAATTTCTGAAACATGTCGGTGTACCGATGACTTTATCGGGTAATTATCGAGTCTAAAACTCTATCCTATAGTTTAATAACTGAAAATATCAGTCATATTATTTTTAATTGACTTATAATAATTTTTAAATAATTATTATAATTTATCATGATTTTTCAAACACCGGAATCATTATTAAATGATTTAAATATTAAATAATTTTATTATCATTAATATTTAATTAATATTAAACTATTAATAAAACCATTGCCAAAATATTAAAGTTATTTATAATAACTTAAAATACTTTTAAAGTATTAATAATACCTTTAAATAATTTTTAAAATATTTAAAGTTATTTTAAAATAATTACCATTAATATTTAAATATTAATGTACTATTTATCAAAATATTAAAAGTCATTAATTATAACTTAAAATATTTTTAATTCAATTATATCATTTTTAAATGATTTTAAATTAATAAAACCATTTTAAAACTATTTATTTAATATAATTATTAAATAAATTTAATATAATTAATATTAAATTAATATCATTAATATTAAATTATTAATGAAATTATCCTTTAAATATTAAAAGTTCTATTTTATAACTTAAAATATCTTTAAACACTTTATTTTTATTTAAAATAATTTTTCTAATATTAAAATCAATTTTAAATTAATTTATTTAATATAATTATTAAATAATTCTAATATCATTAATATTAAATAATTAATGAAATTTACTTTTAAATATTGAAAGTTTTATTTTATAACATAAAATATTTTTAAACTCTTTTTTCATTTTAAATGATTTTTCTAATATTAAAATCATTTTTAATTAATTTATTTAATATAATTATTAAATAAATCCATTATCATTAATATTAAATAATTAATTAATTTTGCTTTAAAATACTAAAAGTTATATTTTATAACTTAAAATATTTTTAAATACATTATTATCATTTACAATAATTTTAATATAATAAAATTATTTTTATTTAATTTATTTAATGCATTTATTAAATAAATTAAATACTAATAATATTTAAATAAATACTAATATTTATGAAAAATATGTCAAATTATTAAAAGTTAATTTTTTTATAACTTAAAATAATTTTTAAAATAAGTTTTGTAATTTTTAGAATTTATTTTCTACTTTTAATGAATTTTTCGTAAATTAGAAAACTAAAATAATTAAATGCATCATTAAAGGCTTTAGCGATTTTTGGTTTCTCGTCATGTTGGTGTTCTTGAGCTCAAGAACAACGACAAAGCTAGTGTTCAAGGCCTCGGTTTGACCAACGTTTATTCTCGTGTCGAGGCGTGTTCAGGGCCATGTTAATCATTGATCATGTAGTGTTTATGTAGCACTACACAAAACAATCATCATCTAGGTCATACCATATCATAACTGCACGATCAAAAGCTTCAAAGTGGCTGTTAGAAGCTTTCTGGGCTTTCTGGGTTACCCGAAACCCGCATACCTTCAATCGCTCACTTTAGAAATTTCGATTCTATCCCAGCTTACGTAAACCTTTAAATGTTTTCTTGGTTCTTACTTGTAGTACACATAACAAGAAACAACTAATTATCAAGATCGCAGTCCAAAGTTAACAGAATTACAAGTTATGGTTCAGTTAAACCCTGTCAGAGGGCTTGATCTAACAATTTCTGGAATTTCCAGAACACAGCTTCGTGACCGGATGGCCTAGTTTGACCATCCATTACATTCAATATGTTTGTTGTTTAAGAGATCTAAAGGTCTAAATATAAAGTCCATATATCAGGCTACAAACTGGATATCATAACATAAACATATCACATAACACCTGAAAGATATAAGCATTGCAAAATGCTGTCAGACGCTAGTTCATACTTTCTGGGTTACCTAGAAATTGACTGGTCATGCCCGGTCAATGGGTTTTGACCAAGGATATCTTGAAATCTGTACATGGAATAACTTTGATTCCACTTCCAGATCAAAGACCTCATGTCAAACTACAGATCCAAAACTTAAAACAAGAAAAATCACAAACAGAGAAAGATTTGTGGCCACTGACAATCGTTGTCAGACCACAGTTTAAACTTTTTCCAGATTTTCAAAAAATTTAATTTCGAGTACCTAGATGTTATGGATCTACAAGAGACCAACCCAGATCAACTAATAACACTATATTCAACATGTTTAATACAAAAAAACTAACATCTAACACATCTACCTAGATCAGATTCTAGGATTAGCTTTATACCTCACTTTGAACAATTTTGATTCTGAGCTTCTGAGTTGTTAATGAAGGTGGTGGGGCTTGATTTATGACTGATCTAGCAAGTTAATTTCGGAGGTTTGGAGTTGAGAGGATTTTGGTTGAGTGTTTGTGCAAAATGAGCTACCAAATATTATTTTCTCTCTCCCAATCTATATATAGTGCTTGTATACAATGTATATGGTGGTGATAGATGGCTGATATGTGTAGATTTTCAGCACATGGCTGATCTATTAAGTCACCCACTCCATATCTTGTCAAGATCCACAAGTAATCTAATAAAGAATGGCCAAAAAGGGTAGTAATATCATTTGACTTGAAAATTTAATGGCAATTTTGTAACTTGTCAAACCCTTAGGGTTTAACCCTAAGGTTTAGCTCAAAAATAGGTATGATTTCTAATTAGGGTTTGTACCAAAAATTTAGTTTCTAAAAATAAAATTAGGGTCTCCTTAATTAGATTAGGTTTCTAATTATATAAACTTGAAAATTAATTTAAGAATTTACTAATTATAATTAACCTTGCTAATTTAGCAATTAGGGCACTGATTAGCAAATTAGGGTTTTTATTTTTAGCACTTAGGGTTCTAAGTTAGTAATTAAGGTTTCTAATTACTAAATTAGGGTTTACCTAATTAGCACTGATATTTATAATAAATGTCATAAATCACATATCACAATTACAAAACAATCTTGTACTCTAATTTGAATTTTAAATTAGGGTTTAGCACAGTAATACGAAGTTTTCTACTGTCACACTATAATTGACCAATTATTAACAGTTTATACATACGGTACATATTTATAACATCGAAATATAATTAATATTATATTATTATCATCATCCTTGTTCCAAAGCCGTAATTAGGGGTTTGGATTCCATATCGACTTACCTTCCATATATAACATTATTAATTAAGTTAAATAATTAACTTATTTAATCAAATAAATTCATATAATAAAATAGTTATTATAATAATTCTATAATCATTTCATATATTATTTAAATAATATTATAATCATATTTTCATGAAAAATAAATAATAAAATCTTTTTTACTATAAAATTAATTATTATAAGAATATACTTTATAATGATCAATAATTCTAAATTAAATTTATTTGTAATCATTCATGTAATAAATATATTTTATATTCATCACATAAATACATACACATTACCTTGCACGCATTCTCATCTTTAAAAATAAAAATAAAAAAATTATATGCAAAATTTTCGATTTAATTATATAGAAAATATCAGGTTATTACATTCACCCTCCCTTATAAAGATTCCGTCCTCGGAATTACCATTTTAAAACTTATACATACAAGGGTACATAGCATACACAGTCATTGCAAGTAGATCTCGATCATAATTGATCGAACCGATCTTTAACAATTCAGCATAAAACTTGTCTATCTGATTAAACGGAAAATTGATTTCTAATAGAACTCAATTTCCTCCTTCAAAATATCTTTATAAAATAATTTACTATATATATAAGAAAATCATATATAAGAAAATAAAATTTATTCGAATAATACCTGGAGTTGCATCCCCGGCTGCTACCGATTCCTGAACAGTCATGCTGAAGACTCTTGCAGTTGATTCTGTTGGTCTTGTTGTCGCCAATGTCCTGCTGCCTTTTCCGTATTCGCATTCCTTGCCTCCCTTCTACTCTTTGGACAGTCTTTCACCTTATGCTCCATTGATCCACAAATAAAACACCCACTATACATTCTTGGACTGGGGCAGTTGGGAGAGATATGTCCCTTCTGCCCACACTTATAACACACAAACTTACCTTTAAGACACTCTCCCGAGTGATTCCTTCAGCAATTTCTACATTGCACAACCCGATTCTTTCCACGTCCTGGCCTATTTTTTGTATTCCCGAAATTATCTCCTTTCTCTTTTTCCAGTCCTACTATCACTACTCCCTTCTCTGTCTCTAGCTTGATTTGCCTCCCAACAAAAATTCGCCTCCCTTTTCATCGTATAGGTGGCAAAAGTTATCTTTTGCCCCTCCGTTACCCCAGCTATCAAAAACGCTTCTACAGGGTCAGTTGATCCTCTAAATCATGGCGTTCCAACTGCCTTGAGGTCTTTGAAGTTAACTAATCGATTATCTGGCTGATTTTCCGCGGTTGGTATTCCGTTCTCAAGATAGCTTGAAATGACCATATTCGCAAAATTCGCATGATCAGTCCGTTTGTTCTCCACTTTGTTGTGCTCTTCTTACGCCTTTTGGTTTCGTTTTCGTCTTGGCAGCATTATCATAAATTATTCCTTATTAACTTACATTCTAAGCCCTATCGTATACGTTTAACATATAACGCGAAATTCTCTATTCATATAATCATGTACTCAAAATATAAGATTTTGAAAATTTGGTTTACTGTATTAACTAGTGCTCAGATAAATAATTACTATCTTTATACCAACTTATTTCATTAATCCAACATAGATTCATAGCACTTGATATACCATAACACATACTGCTTTAAACATCCGTTATCCCTTTTGTGACTCAAAAGTCGGGATTTGCTGCCACAACTTATAAAAAATATTACATTACACTGACATACTTATCATATACGCATCATAGAATCATACATATTCAAGTAACACTAATACTACTTATTTCTTACGCCTTCTCTAAGGATCAATTGCTTAGCGTTCTATATATTCCTATTATCCTCAATAATCCATTCACACATAACTATACCAAGTTCGTCAAACTTACCACACATTATGAGTTTAAGAACTCGAGCTTGACCATATATTCTTTAACTATACTCTACCTGTAAGACCCCAACTTTTATGAATAAAGATGAATTTTCTATAAATATCATTTTTGAATATTATGGAGTAAATTTGATATAATGTTATAGTTGTGGGTAATATTTATAAATTTTGCAAAGTACGCAAGTTGTTATATAATATTCGATTGGTCGGGGAATATTCGCTTTTAACAGGAATATTCATATGACAGCGACACAAAAAAACATTAGTGGACCCACAATGTAATTATTGTCGGATTGAGAAAACGACAAAAATATTTTTATAAAAATAACTACGTAAGTTTTACTGTTAATTGTTGAAACACCCGGTGTTAAAAATACGATGTCTGGCTGTGGTTTCATAGTAGCACTACGATATTGATTATTGATGCTTACGTGAGAAGTCACTCAGTTTTGTTCAATTATTGCTACAGTAATTGATGCATAATATCTCACGTTATTTGATTCAATTATTGTCGATATTTTATATATTAGTAAATCAATAATTGAGACAACAAAGTTATTAATATTATTATTTACAATATTAACGATGTCTAGAAGTTCTGTCAAGGAGAGGTTTGGTCACCTAATTGTGCGCCAATAGGGAGAAATCCTTATTGGAAAGTCCCCTCTTTCCTGGGAACGACCTGGTCGATTAATATTGTGAATTATAATAATGATGATAAATATTGTTCAAAAATATTGAGAGGATTTTTATGAAGTATTTGATGTAAATTTTACTTATTTTATGGACCCCCATTTACCCATTTTTTAAATAATCGATAGAAAGTTTTTTTTAGGTGGGGCCCACATGTGGAGGAAAGTCTTGGAAGGTCAATGATTATTTTGGTGGCACGGGATGGGGTAATATATATATATATATATATATATATATATATATATATATATATATATATATATATATGTTAGTGGATTTTGGTGGAGTATTGAAATGGATGGGGGAAGAAAAGTCTAGCCACGGGTGGTGTTATATGGAAAGAGTACTATTATTATATGTTGATATATATATAATATTGGTGTGGGTGTGTGATTATATCATGTGATCAATTATATATATATATATATATATATATATTATTGTACCTTGTTTTATTTTTTATTGATAATACTTTGAAATTCATGGCCTAGCATCCAAAAGCTACTGCTAAATAATTCATCCGTGAAATCATTCGGTGCACACGGATTAAACAGTATCCCTTCAATTCTCCTATAAATAGGATGCTTAATTAGAATTGAAAATCACACCAGAATCAGAGAATTCTTCTTCTATAATCTTGAGCGTATTTCTTTAGAGTTTTAGAAAGCTTTGAACGTAGAAAACAGTATAAGTTTTCTTTAAGAATATCCCCGCCCTACTAGTCGGAATAATCTTCTTTTCAAGGTAAGGGGTATTATTTATTTTATATTCTGAAGAGATATTATTTTTCGTATTCATAAGAAATTTTATTTTGTTCAATATTCATAATGAATATTTATTTCGTTCAATGTTCGTAATGAATATTTATTTTCGTTTAATATTCATAATGAATATTATTTTTGTTTAATATTCATAAGGAATATTATTTTCGTTTGATATTCGTAAGGAATGTTATTTTTGTTCAATATTCGCTTGAAATAATATTTTCTTCCATACTCTGTAGTATGTAAGTAATATTATTTCGTTTCAGATTTCGAATTCTATACTCGTTTTGTTAGAGTTTTGGTTTCTATACTCCATGAAATTAGTAGAATATCCTGATATTTGCGCTTCATCCAGTATTTTTTCATGGGAATATTATTCTGAGCATTCTTGAATTTTACTCTACAAAGCAGTATCATGTTGACAATTTAAACGTTATTGATTTCTGGATAAATTTAATTATAAATTCTTTTAAAATTTATCCTTGAACTTGTTTTATTGAATTCTTATATCATTGTCATCATCCTCATGTTTATATTATGTTAAAAGTCATCTGTGGCCTGTAGTGCATAGATGGACTTTGTATGATTATGACCAGGGATTATTCGGTATAATCATGACCGTAATGTTATAAATGATGTGGTAAAAGTCCTCATTGGCCCGTAGTGCATTGATGGACAGTTGTTGGCATGATCATGACCATTAATGAATACACGAATATCCTTGGCCCGTAGTGCATAGATAATTTGTGGTCGTGATACTAATGAATATCCTTGGCCGTAGTGCAGGGATGATGTGGATTATTTATTAAGCTGAGTCTCAGTGATAAAAGTGATGAAAAAACCTTTTAAATCATAGAAGATGGTAGATTTTATTCTATACTTGACTCTTCTAATGGATTGCTTGTTCCGCTGCAGTTAAACGCGATGTTTGTTATATTTTATCAGTTTAACACTGTTGAAGGCTAACGATAAATTATTCTTCATTATCTTAGTCATAATATTTCTTACTGGGCTAGTTGAGCTCACCCTTTTGCTTTCATTGTTCTCTTCAGGAAATGAGAACGTAGCAGGGACTAGTCGGGGAACGGAGTAATGGTCCGAGATGGTGTCATAGTAGTCCTCACTATTCTATAAAATAATGTGATAATAAATATAATGAGGACTCCATTGAGTGTGGATATTGTCTAGATGATAATATTCTTATTAAAACTTTCAGTTTATGTTTTGTCGTATTTTACAAAACAGTTGTATTATTAAGTTGTATTTGAATTTTGTACCATGTATTTGGCGACTCAAGATGGGTGATGTATACCTATTTTGGGGGCGTCACAGTTGGTATCAAAGCTTAGGGATATGATCCCTGGTTGAGATGTGAGACAAGAACTAGGAGGGAAAAGACGGGGAATTTCTTCGCTAGTATGACCTACCTAAGTTATTTGGTATTTAATTGGTCGGTCAGAGTATAGGGATAATATGTCATATGTCAATTAACCCTTGTTTTGTGGCAGTATTTAAATGACATCCGAGAATGTTGAGAATAGCAATGGAGCACAGGAGACTGTTGAGTCTCCACAGATCAATAATCAGGATAATGTGTATCAGGAAGGCGACAATCCTCATGCAAACGACAACACTGACCAAATGATGAACGATGGAATGTTCAGAGGCTTTATGCAATTCATGCAATATCGAAGCGAGAAGCGACTCCTATCCCTAAATGCGGTGAAAACACGGCAACTCTTGACTGATTCTGCTTGAAATAGTTCAAGGAGCCGGACCACCGGAATTTTTTGGAGAGCCAAAACCACTTAAAGCGAGAGGCGTGGATAAAGCAAATCGCCAAGATATTTGATGTCTTGGAAAGCTTCTAGGAGCAAAAGGTTCCCTTTGCCACCTTCATGTTATGAAGCGAGGCATTCTTCGTGGGAATCAGAAAGCGTACTCAACCTGCCGCACTGAAGATGACTTAGGAGAAGTTCTAGGAATTGTTCAACGACAAGTACTTTCCCGAAAGTATTCGTCACATGAAAGAGGTAGAGTTCA
Organism: Panax ginseng; assembly: GCA_020205605.1. Classification (NCBI taxonomy): domain Eukaryota; kingdom Viridiplantae; phylum Streptophyta; class Magnoliopsida; order Apiales; family Araliaceae; genus Panax; species Panax ginseng. Next base: position 97,973,887 of record CM035144.1, on the reverse strand, counting down.
TTAAACTGGAGCAAAACAATATGACCGTATCGCAGTATGAAGCCAAGTTTGCCGAGCTGTCCCGGTTTGCATCCCACTTAGTTGATAATGAGGAGAGAATAACGCGGATGTTTCTAAGAGGTTTGAAACTCGAGATACGTCAATACCTTATCTCTCATAAACTTTGCTTGTATTCAGATGTTGTTAATAGGGCTCAGTTATTGGAGCGCGATAATGAGTCAACTCAACCAAAAGAGAGCAGCTGACAAAATGATAATACCAGTGATACCAATCATCAAAACGGTGACAAAAAGCGTGGAGGGAATCAACATGCCAGAAATGGTAACCACTTCGATGGTAATCATGGCCAAAATAATACGAGTGGACATTTTAAGAAGAGGAGATTCAACAATGATGGAAAGACGTCAGCATTAGCACCCGTTGTTAAGGAAGGAGAACGACTACCTATCATATGCTTCAAATGCGGAGGGGAGGGACACATCAGTCCAAACTGCGCGATGCAGTCTAAAGCATGTTATAATTATGGAAGAGAAGGTCACCTGGCCCGATTTTATCGTGCACCGAAGACAAGTCCACCTGGGATAGAGGCACCAAAGGCCGTCCCAAAAATGTCAAAGCCGGTAGTTCAAGGGAGAGCGTTTTCATAACCTCCCAGAAAGCAAGGAACCCGAACGAGTTCATCACGGGTAAGCTTATCATAAACTCTAGCGAAGTCTATACCTTATTTGATACCGGTTCTATCCATTCTTTTATTTCTCCTACTTGCGCTCAACGTTTAAATTTGACTCCGGAGAAATTAGACTTTGACTTATCTGTTGAAACTTCGTTGGGAGAAGCCTTCGTTACATCCACTGTTTATAAGTCTTGTTTAGTTCAAATCGGCACCCGCACGTTACCCGTCGATCTTATTTCTTTGAAAATACTTGCATTTGATGTGATTCTAGGGATTGATTGGTTAACTACTCATCATGCAAAAATTGATTGTTTTCGTAAGGTTGTTAGCTTCCATATTCCTAACCAACCTATTATTCGAATTCAAACAACCAATCCATTAAAATCAATCAGTGTCATCTCAAGCCATAAAGCTATTAGTTTATTGAAAAATGGATGTCAAGCTTTCTTAGCTCATGTCACGGATCTAAACAAAAATACGTCAGTTTTGAATGATATTTCTATTGTTAATAAATTTCTGACGTATTCCTCGAAGAACTTCCTGCCTACCCCGGCGTGAAATTGAATTTTGTATCGACCTTGAACCCAGTATAAACCCATTTCCAAACCCCATAATCGAATGGCTCTTATTGAACTTGAGTTAAAGACCCAACTGCAAGAATTGTTAGACATCGGTTTCATTAAATCCTAAATCGTCTCCTTGGGGTGTCTTCTTTGTTCTATTCGTGGCGAAGAAAGATGGGAGTATGCGACTTTGTATTGATTATCGGGAGTTAAACCATGTCATTGTCAAAAATAGATATCCGTTGCCTCACATTGATGACCTGTTTGACCAGTTACAAGGCGCCAAATTCTTTTCAAAGATCGATCTTCGTTTCGGATATCATCAGTTAAAGATTAGAACCGAGGACATTCCAAAGACGATTTTCAGAACTCGGTACGGGCATTATGAATTCCTAGTCATGTCTTTTGGATTGACTAATGCTCATGCTGCCTTCATGGATATGATGAACCGAGTATTCAAGGAATATTTGGATCACTTTGTGGTCGTATTTATTGACGACATCCTCATTTATTCCAAAAGCCGTGAAGATCATGAGCAACACTTGAGGCTGATAGTCCAAAAGCTTTGTGAAAATAAGCTTTATGCCAAGTTGAAGAAATTTGAGTTCTGGCTTGAGGAAGTGGCATTTCTTGGGCACGTAGTATCAAGTCATGGAATATCTGTTGACCCGGCAAAGATTGAAGCAATTCAGAGCTGGGAGCAACCTAAATCAGTGACCGAAGTACATTACTTTCTTGGCTTAGCTGGTTATTATCGGAGATTCGTAGAAGGATTTTCTCGAATCGCTATTCCATTAACTCAACTGACTCGAAAAGATACAAAATTCGGTTGGAGCGAGGAATGTGAAAAGAGTTTTCAAGAACTCAAGAAGAGACTTATTTCAAAGACTGCTACGACAATACCAACCGGCTCGGGAGGATTTGTCATCTACAAGATGCTTCGAATAAAGGGTTAGGATGTGTTCTCATGCAACATGGGAAAGTCATAGCCTATGCCTCTCGACAACTCAAAGAATATGAGAGGAATTATCCTACTCATGATCTAGAGTTGGTAGCTGTTGTCTTCGCACTTAAAATTTGGAGGCATTACTTGTACGGGAAGAAAGTGAAGATCTCTACGGATCATAAAAGCCTCAAATATTTCTTCACTCAAAAGGAACTCAACATGCGACAACGACGTTGGCCTGAATTGTTGAAAGATTATGATCATACCATCCAATACCATCCTGGAAAAGCGAACGTGGTAGCTGACGCATTGAGTAGAAGATCATATCTGCGAATGCAGTGCGATATTGTCAACGTAAAGGCCCATTTTGTGTGACTTGCAAATGATGGAGATAGAGTTAAAGACTCAGGGACCCATGTGATGATGGCAAATATAACGAGTAGAACCGACTTTAATCGATAAAGTTAAAAATTTGCTCAAGCTATAGACTGTAATGTGATGCGTATGAGGAAGAAAATGCGAAGAAGGTGCTATCTTAGGAAGTAAGAATCGATGAAGAAGGAATACTTGAGTCAACTCCGGACTTTGTGTTCCTAACGACCACGATTTAAAGTATAAAATCATGATGGAGGCGCACAACACACCGCTTGCAATCCATCTCGAGAGTACCAAAATGTATCGTGATCTTAAATCATACATTTTGGTGGAGAAATATGAAGAGAGAGATAGCATATTGCTTTATCTCAAGGTGTCTAACTTGTCAACGAAGTCAAGCGCGAGCATCAAGTGCAAAAAAGTCCATTGCAACCACTTGAAATTCCGTAATGGAAGTGGGAGCACATTACCATGGATTTCGTTCTTTGGGTCTTCTCGCGACGCCCCAAAATAGGTATACATCACCTATTCGAAGTCGCCAAATACATGGCATGAATACAAATATAATCTTAAATATACACAAGAGTCGTGAGTTTTAATATAAATATTTTCTTCTAGACAATATCCACTCTCAGAATAAGTCCTCATTACAATTATTATCACACTATTTCATAGAATAGTGAGGACTACTAATACTATCATCCCGGACGTCACTCGTTCCACGACTAGTCCTCGCTACGTTCTCATTTCACAGAGAGAACAATGAAAGCAAAAGGGTGAGCTCAACTAGCCCAAGAAGAAATATTATGACTAAGATAATGCGTAAAAATTATCGTTAGCCTTCAACAAAGTTAAACCGATAAAATATAACAAACATCAAGTTTAATCTGCAATGGAACAAGCAATCCATTAAAAGAGTCAAGTAAAGAATAAAATCTACTATCTTTTATGATTTAAAAGGTTTTTCACCACTTTTATCATTTGAGACTCAAACAATAAATAATCCACATCATCCACACTTTACTACCAAGGATATTCATTACTATCACAACCACAAATTATCCATGTATTACACGGGCAATGATATTCGTGTATTCATCAATGGTCATGATCATGGAAACAATCATCCATCAATGCACTACGGGCTAATGAGGACTTTTACCACATCATTTGTAACATTACTACCATGATTATAATCAATAATCCTCGTCATAATCATACCAAGTCCATCTATGCACTACAGGCCACAGATGACTTTCAACATAATATAAACATGAGGATGATGACAATGATATAAGAATTCAATCAAACAAGTTCAAGAATTAATTTATCCTGGAACCAATAACGTCCAAATTGTCAAAATGAATCTGCTTCGTGGGGTAAAACTCAAGAATGCTCAGAAGAATATTTTCATGAAAAGATACTGGATGAAACGCAAATATCAAGGATATTCCACGAATTTCATGGAGTATAAAAGCTAAAACTTTAACCAACTGAGTATAATAAAGAATGAAATAACAAAAGAAATCACCAGGCATGCGATAGACCGCACAGACAGGTTATTCCAACAGAATAATAAATAACGGAACTAGGTCAGTCATGTAAACGCACGCATACATGATATTCCAATGTAATAATAAATAACGGAACCAGTGTCAAAGAAATTACGCTTACAAGCGTGATGTTTCAACGAGAATAATAAATAACGGAACCGTGTCGGCGAAATTTGCAAACGACGGGATGTTCCAACAGAATAATAAAGAATGAAATAACGAAGAATTTCACCATGTATGCGGTGCTTAGATAGACAAAGTTATTCAACATAATAATAAAGAATGGAAAAGTAGAAGAATTTCACCAAGTATAAATTGCCATTGTGAGCGGAGTTATTCTAACATAATAATAAAGAATGGAATAATGTAAGAATTTCACCAAGTATAGGGAAGTCCACAGATATCTGATTATTCCAATGAATAATAAAGAATGGAATAACAGAAGTTCTCTTCATGATAAAGAAGAGTACTCCGACGGTAGGGTGGGGATATACTTGAAGAAAACTCGCACTACGCTCAAAGCTTCTTAAATCTCTAAAGAAATACGCTCAAGATTATAGAAGAAGAATTCTCTGAATTTCTGGTGTGTTTTCAATTCTAACTAAGCATCCGATTTATAGGAGAAAGGAAGGATACTATTTAGAAAAAAAATTCACGGACTGCATAGGAAAATATTCGAACAAAGTTCACGGGTTTATCAATATTCGGTGCTGGCCAATAAAAGAGAAAAAAACAAACTATCACATGACCACTTGAGGACATTAACCAATGAGAAAAGTGGCCTCACTCATAAATTTGGTAGCATTATGGGATTATCAACAAATAAAGTGCAAACTTTGAAAAATATCACATATCCTGCCAAACTTTATCCACCACCACCACTTTATTTTCCCACATGTTATATATATATATATATATATATATATATATATATATATATATATATATATATATATAAGTACCAAAATCACCCACCACCATCAATTCATCTCTCCCACCCGTACACTACTATTGCACCTCCCCATAAATCATTTTTCTTCCAGTGGGCCCCACTTTTATTATATTAAATAACTTTCTACCGATTATTTTGAAAAAATGGGTAAAAGGGATCCATAAAATAAGCAAAATTTATAATAACTACATCATAAAAATCCTCTCAATATTTTTAACAACATTTATCATCATTATTATAATTCACAATATTAATCGAATTCCGGTCGTTCCTAAAAAGAGGGACTTTCCAATAAGGATTTCTCCTATTGGCAATTGAATTAGGTGACCAAACCTCTCCTTGGCGAACTTCTAGACATCGTTAATATTACAAATAATAATATTACTAACTCAGTCATCTCAATTATTGATCTAATAATATATAAAATATTGACAATAATTGAATCAAATAACGTGAGATACCATGCAACAATTACTGAAGCAATAATTGAACAAAACTGAGTGACTTATCACGTAAGCATCAATAATTAATATCGTGTGCTACTATGCAACCACGCGTATTCCTCTACTTTTAACACCGGGTGTTTCAACAGTTAACGGTAAAACTTCCGTCGTTATTTTCATAAAATATTTTTGTCATTTTCTCAATCCGACAATAATTCCGTTATGGGGTCCACTAATGATTGTGCCGTCGTACGAATATTTCCTGTTAAAACGAATATTTCCCGACCAATCGAATATTATATAACAACTTGCGTACTTTTCAAAATTTATAAATATTACCCACAACTATAATATTATATCAAATTCATTCCATAATATTTAAAAATGATATTTATAGAAAAATCATCTTTATTAAAAAAAAGTTGGGGTCTTACAACCTCCCCTTCTTATGAAATTTCGCCCTCGAAATTAGGGTACATTCCTGGTATGTCGAAGAGGTAAGGATACCTTGATTTCATTTCAGATTCTAACTCCCAGGTCATTTCCTCAATATCGTGGTTTCTCCACAAAACTTTGACTTGAGGTATAACCTTGGAGCGTAGAATATGTTCCTTCTTATCCAAGATTTGAACATGAACCTCTTCATACGTTAAATCTTCCGCTATTTCGTTTGGTTCTAACTAAATAATGTGGTTCGGGTCTTCCACATATTTACGTAACATGGATATATGAAAAACATTATGAACACGAGACATACTTGGCGGTAAAGCGAGTCTATACGCTACAGCTCCTACTCGATCGAGGATTAAAAATGGGTCAATGAATTGAGGATTGAGCTTTCCTCTCTTTCCAAATCTCGTAACTCCTTTCCATGGAACAACACGTAACAATACATGATCTCCAATATCGAATTCCACGTCCTTTCGATGAAGATCATCATAATTCTTTTGTCGATCTTGTGAGGTTTTTATACGTTGCCGGATCGTTTGTATCTTTTCCGTAGTCATACGTACTAACTTCGATCCCAACAACGTTGCTTCACCCACCTCATCCTAGCATACTGGAGAATGACACTTTCTTCCATACAACGCTTCGAATAGAGCCATGCCAATACTTGCTTGATAACTGTTGTTGTAGGAAAACTCCACCAATGGAAAGAAATTGTCCCAACTTCCCTTGAAGTCAAGGACACAGAGTCTTAATAAATCTTCAAGAGTTTGAATAGTCCTCTCTGATTTTTCGTCCGTCTGAGGATGATATGCCGAACTAAATCATAAATCCGTGCCCATAGCTTTTTGCAAACTTACCCAAAATCGTGAAATGAATCTTGGGTCTCGATCAGAAACTATGGATACTGGCATATCATGCAATCTTACAACCTCGTTTATGTACATACGAAGAAGACGTTCAAGTGTATAAGTTTCTCGTATAGGTAAAAAATGAACAGACTTGGTCAATCTATCAACGATGACCCAAATTGCATCTATGCCTTGAGAAACCTTGGGAAGACCTGTAATGAAATCCATGGTAATGTGCTCCCACTTCCATTCTGGAATTTCAAGTGGTTGCAATGGACCTTTTGGTACTTGATGCTTCTCCTTGACTCGTTGACAAGTTAGACACCTTGAGATAAACACTGCTATCTTTCTCTTCATATTGCTCCACCAAAATGTATGACGAAGATCACGATACATTTTGGTACTCTCAGGATGGATTGCAAACGGTGTGTTGTGCGCCTCCATCATGATTTTATACTTTAAATCAGGGTCGTTAGGAAAACAAAGTCTGGAGTTGACTCGAAGTATTCCTTCTTCATCGATTCTTGCTTCCGGCATAACACCTTCTTGTACTTTCTTCCTCATACGCATCAACTCAAGGTCTGTAGCTTGAGAAGCTTTAACTTTATCGATTAAAGTTGGTTCTACTCGTATATTCACAATCATCACGTAGGTCCCTGGAGTCTTTATCTCTATCTCCATCCTTTGCAAGTCATACAAAATGGGCCTTTGCGTTGACAATATCGCACTCGTACCCACATATGATCTTCGACTCAATGCGTCAGCTACCACGTTCGCTTTTCCAGGATGGTATTGGATGGTATGATTATAATCTTTCAATAGTTCAAGCCAACGTCGCTGTCGCATGTTGAGTTCCTTTTGAGTGAAGAAATATTTGAGGCATTTATGATCCGTAAAAATCTCCACTTTCTCCCCATACAAGTAATGCCTCTAAATCTTTAGTGCAAAAACGACTGCTGCCAACTCTAGATCATGAGTAGGATAATTCCTCTCATATTCTTTGAGTTGTCGAGAGGCATAAGCTATGACTTTCCCATATTGCATGAGAAAACATTCTAACCCTTTGCCCGAAGCATCACTGTAGATGGCAAATCCCTCCGAGCCAGATGGTATTGTCAGAACAGGTGCTGAAATAAGTCTCCTCTTGAGTTCTTGAAAACTCTTCTAGCATTCCTCACTCCAATCAAATTTTGTATCTTTTCGAGTCAGCTGAGTTAATGGAGTAGCGATTCAAGAAAACCCTTCTACGAATCTCCGATAATAACCAGCTAAGCCGAGAAAGCTACGTACTTCGGTCGCTGATTTAGGTTGTTCCCAGCTTTGAATAGCTTCAATCTTTGCCGGGTCAACAGATATTCCATGACTTGATACCACGTGCCCAAGGAATGCTACTTCTTCAAGCCAGAACTCACATTTCTTCAACTTGGCATAAAGCTTGTTTTCATGAAGCTTTTGGAGTATCAACCTCAAGTGTTGCTCATAATCTTCACGTCTTTTGGAATATATGAAGATGTCATCAATAAAGACGACCACAGAGTGATCCAAATATTCCTTGAATACTCGGTTCATCATATCCATGAAGGCAGCAGGAGCATTAGTCAATCCGAAAAACATGACTAGGATTTCATAATGCCCGTACCGAGTTCTGAAAGCCGTCTTTGGAATGTCATCGGTTCTAATCTTCAATTGGTGATATCTGAAATGAAGATCAATCTGTAAAAAGAATTTGGCGCCTTGCAACTGGTCAAACAGGTCATCAATACGTGGTAATGGGTACCTATTTTTGATGGTGACATGATTCAACTCCCAATAATCAATACAAATTTGCATACTCCCATCTTTCTTCTTCATGAATAGAACAGGAACACCCCAAAGAGAAGTACTGGGACGAATGAAACCGATGTCTAACAATTCCTGCAGTTGGGTTACTCCTGAAGTTCAATAGGAGCCATTCGATATGGGGCTTTGGAAATAGGTTTTGTACCAGGTTCAAGGTCGATATAAAATTCAATTTCACGCTCTGGGGGTAGGCCAGGAAGTTCTTCAGGGAATACGTCAGGAAATTCATTAATAATAGAAATATAATTCAAAATCCACGTATTTTTGTTAAGATCCGTGACATGAGCTAAGAAAGCTTGACATCCGCTTTTCAATAAACGAATAACTTTATGGCTTGAGATGACAAAGGATTGATTTTAATGGTTTGGTTGCTTGAATTAGCATAATAGGTTGGTTAGAAATATGAAAACTAACAACCTTACGAAAATAATCAATTTTTACATGATGAGTAGTTAACCAATCAATCCTAGAATTACATCAAATGCAAGTATTTTCAATGAAATAAGATCGACAGGTAATGTGAGGGTACCGATTTGAACCAAACAAGACTTATAAACAATGGATGTAATGAAGGTTTCTCCCAACGGAGTTTCAACAGATAAGTCAAAGTCTAATTTCTCCGGAGTTAAATTTAAATGTTGAGCGTAAGTAGGAGAAATAAAAGAATGGGTAGAATCGGTATCGAATAAGGTATAGACTTTGCTAGAGTTTATGATAAGCTTACCCGTGATGACCTCGTTTGGGTTCTTTTCTTTCTAGGAGGTCACAACAAACGCTCTCCCTTGAACTACCGACTTTGACTTTTCTGGGACGGCCTTTGGTGCCTTCATCCTAGCTGAACTTGTCTTCGGTGAAAGACAATCGGGCTAGGTGACCTTCTCTTCCACAATTATAACATTCTCTGGACGACATCGCGCAGTTTGGACTGATGTGTCCCTCCCCTCCACATTTGAAGCATATGATAGGTGGTCGTTCTCCTTCCTTAACGACGGTCTTGATCTTCGACGCCTTTCCATCATTGTTGAATCTCCTCTTCTTGAAATGTCCATTCTTATTGTTTTGGCCTCGATTACCACCAAGTGGTTACCATTTACGCCTGTTGATTCCTCCACGCTTGTTGTCACCGCTTCGATTCTCGCTCTCACCTCTTTGGTATTATCATTTTGCCACCGCTTCTCTTTTGGTTGGTGACTCATTATCGCGCTCCAATAACTGAGCCCTATTAACAACATCTGAATACAAACACAGTTTATGAGAGATAAGATATTGACGTATCTCGGGTTTCAAATCTCTTACATTCGCGTCATTCTCTCCTCATTATCAACCAAATGGGACGCAAACCGGGACAACTCGGCAAACTTGGCTTCAGTCTTCGCGATACGGTCATGTTGTTTTGCTCCAAATTGATGAATTCTACCTCTTTCATATGAGCCGAATACTTTCGGAAAGTACTTGTCATTGAACAATTCTTGAACTTCTCCCAAGTCATCTTTAATACGGTGAGTTGAGTACGCTTTCTGATTCCCACCAAGAATCACCTCTGCTTGACATGAAGGTGGCAAAGGGAACCTTTTGCTCCTGGAGCATCCCAAGACATCAAATATCTTGCGGATCTGCTTTATCCATGTCTCTCGCCTTAAGTGGTTTTGGCTCTCCAAAAACTCCTCGGTGGTCCCACTCTCCTTGAACTGCTTAGCGTTGGACCGTCCGAGAGTTGCCGGTGTTTCCACTGCATTTCGATGCGAGTCTCTCTTGCTCGATCTTTGCATGAATTGCAGAAAGCCTCTGAACATTCTATCATTCATTATTTGGTCAGTGTTATTGTTTGCATGAGGATTGTCGCCTTCCTGATGCACATTGTCCTGATTATTGATCTGTAGAGACTCAACGGTCTCCTGTGCTCCATTGCTAATCTCAACATTCTCGGATGCCATTTTCAAATACTACCACAAAACAATGGTTAATTAACATATCACATATTATCCCTATACTCTGACCGACCAATTAAATACCAAATAAATTTAGGTAGGTCATACTAGCCAAGGATATTCATTAGTATCACAACCACAAATTATCCATGCTGTGACGCCCCCAAAATAGGTATACAACACCCATTCTGAGTCACCAAAATACATGGTATAGAAAGCAAACTACAACTTTGACAATACAGGATGTCGTGTAGAATACGATAATACAACTGTGAGTTTGAATACAAATATTGTCTTACAGACAATATACACACCCAAATAAGTCCTCATTAATTATTCATACACTATTTTACGAGAAATAGTGAGGACAAATAAAAACATCTTCCTAAAACCATCACTCCATACCCCAGGATCTAGATCCTCGCTATGTTCTCACCTCCCGAGAAGAAAATGGAACAAAAAGGAAAAGGGTGAGCTCAACTAGCCTAGTAAAGAATATTATGACTAAGATAATTTACAACAAATTATCGTTAGTCTTCAACGAGGAAAAATCTAATAGAATACAATAGACAACAAGTTTTAGATCAACAAATGCAAATGAAAACAACAATCCATTAGAAGAGTCACGTAGAGAAAGAATTCTCTTGTCTTCTAAGGTTTAAAAGTCCATCATCAATATTTTATCCTCAGAACAACAATCAATATTCATCTTTGCACTGACAGCCAAAAGATATTCATTTAAATCACCAGGTTGGTCATGTTCATCTCAACACTGCTCATCTTTTGCACTACAGCCAAAGATATTCATCGATTAATCGCTCATCTTTGCATTACGTGCCAAAGATATTCATCAAGTATCACCATTAAGGACCGAGGATGATGAAAAATATTTTTAAGAACGAATCCAAAGGAGATAGAAGGACAAATATTAGGGATTCGTATACAACGGTTTATCCAAGATCGATAATACTTCATAATAAACGATTTTGAAGCGTAACTCAAAAATAACAATCAAAACATGGATCTGATCAAAGATAGTAGCCAAAATAGACATCTTGGACAAAAAGAAAATTTTTTATTTTTCTATTGAATAATCTTAGTATTCGTGAATAGTCTTGATATCGTGAATAGTCTTAGATATCGTGAATAGTAACCCCAAACACAAAGATAGAAATTTCACAAAAAAACATCTTCACGCTTACTTAGAATAGTACTCGTGAATAGTAACTTGTGAATAGTAACTCATGAATAGTAACTCGTGAATAGTAACTCATGAATAGTAACCCCAACATGAAAAAGTTCCAAATTTGATAAAAGTTCAACCAATATTTTGGCATAATGATATTGAAGAAAATAATATCATTTTATGAAAAGAAATAACATCCCTTACCTCAAAATAACCGTATTACATTTGTATTTTTCGGTATAGTCTTGTGACGAAACTCATACTTAGAGTATAGCAACACTCAAAAGTATACTCACAAGAATACGCTTCGATAATATAGAGAGAAAGAGAAAACTTAGTTTCTGGTGTGATTTTCAATTCTAACTTAGCCCTCTATTTATAGGAAAATGTTAGAACGCCAAAGGAGACTAAATTAATAAAATATATTATTATTTACCAAATATTCAAGCCCACCACCAAGGAATCTGATTTTAGCCACCAACCACATGTTAAAGATGCTCACCAACCTTTGCAAAACGTTTTTCTTGAAAATAATAATTACAATTTCCAAAAATCAATTATTTCGGAACTCCGAAACATCAATAATTCACAATAAATATCCCTTTTATCAGAAAATTCAAATCTCGCGACTTTCCATGGGAAATTCCATTCTCTACAACTTTGCAGAAGAAAATTTTTCCAAATTCCAAATGAAATTGACCGAAATTCACAAGCAGACGATTTTATAATTATAATCAATTTTTTGGTCAAGAATTGTGTCCACCGACACACAAAAAACATATATTAAACATTTAATGCCACAAAATACTCTACCTCCTCATATACTCATATATCCCACATTCATTATAAAAATATCACCGTTAATATATTATTAAAATAATATATTTAAATGAATTATTTTATCGTAAAAAGATAAAATATTAATTTTCAACAATTGTCACATTAAAAATTTTCTCCATCTATATTCACATAAAATCAATATCATATAAATCAATAATTAATTATTCACAAATAATATTATAGAATCACATTACTAACAACCCGAGGCGGGTTCCAGAAAGAGGGGGCTTTCGATAAGGATTTCTCCTTCTTGGTAGTAGCAATTAGGTGACCAAACCTCTCCTTGAGGCGATGAACTTTCTGAGACATTGCCAATAATGTTATCGATAATATTATTCAAATAATATGAATTATTGATTTAATAATGGAAAATCTTGTGTAATGACAATTATTGAAACAACGGTGATACCAAATATCAACGCAAAGAATTATTGAATCAATATAATATTGAACGGTAACTCATCAGAACAATTATTGAGTAGTGCCTTTCTACGTAAGGATCAATAATTCAACAATACTGCAATACCGTAATCTTCTTTGTGCAACCACGCATATTATCGTATTTTAACCACCGGGTATTCCAACAATGTAAATTCAGAACAACTACGCCGTTATTTTTAAACAACTTATATTTGTCGTTTTCTTCCTCCAATCGCTTTCCGTTATAGGGCCCACACATGGTCATGGCTTGTGGTCGTCATTTAATATTCCCAACAAAGATTTAATATTCCACGACCAAAACGAATATTCCCAACAACAATGAATATTTTATAACCACTTGCTTATTTTGTAAAATTTATGCATTTTACCCATAACTAACCACATTAATCAAATCAACCCTTAATATTTCAAAATAATAAATAAAGGAAATTCCATTTTATTTATAAAAAAAAATTCGGGGTCTTACACATGCACTACGGGCGAAGGATATTCGTGTATTCATCAATGGTCATGATCATGCCAACAATCGTCCATCAATGCACTACGGGCCAATGAGAACTTTTACCACATCATTTGTAACATTATTACGGTCATGATTATACCAAATAATCCTCGTCATAATCATACAAAGTCCATCTATGCACTACAGGCCACAGATGACTTTCAACATATTATAAACATGAGGATGATGACAATGATATATGAATTCAATAAAACAAGTTCAAGAATTAATTTATCCAGGAACCAATAACGTCCAAATTGTCAACATGAATCTTCTTTGTGGGGTAAAACTCAAGAATGCTCAGAAGAATATTTCTATGAAAAGATACTGGATGAAGCGTAAATATCAAGGATATTCCACGAATTTCATGGAGTATAAAAGCCAAAACTTTAACCAACCGAGTATAATAAAGAATGGAATAACAAAAGAAATCACCAGGCATGCGATAGACAGGTTATTCCAACAGAATAATAAATAACGGAACCAGGTAATGCGTAAACGCACAAACAGGATATTCCAACAGAATAATAAATAACGGAACCGTGTCGGTAAATTGCACCTACTGGATGTTCCAATGAATAATAAATAACGGAACCGGTAAAGGCGAAATTAAGCCGAAGCGATGTTCCAACAGAATAATAAAGAATGAAATAATGTAAAGAATTTCACCATGTATGCGGTACTTAAGACAGACAAAAGTTATTCAACATAATAATAAAGAATGGAAAATTAGAAGAATTTCACCAAGTATGCGCAGTACTTAGCATAGGCGAGTTATTCTAACATAATAATAAAGAATGGAATAATGGAAGAATTTCACCAGTAGTATAGAAGTCCACAGATATGTGAGTTATTCCAACGAATAATAAAGAATGGAATAATGAAGTTCTCTTCATGAATACGAAAGAAATAATACCCCTTACCTTATAAAGAAGAGTAATCCGACGGTAGGGCAGAGATATACTTGAAGAAAACTTGCACTACGCTCAAAGCTTCTTAAAACTCTAAAGAAATACGCTCAAGATTATAGAAGAAGAATTCTCTGAATTTCTGGTGTGTTTTCAATTCGAACTAAGCATCCTATTTATAGGAGAAAGGAAGGATACTATTTAAAAAAAAAATCACGGACTGCACAGGAAAATATTCGAACGAAGTTCACGGGTTTATCAATATTCGGTGCTGGCCAATAGAAGAGAAAAACAAACAAACTATCACATGACCACTTGAGGACATTAACCAATGAGAAAAATGGCCTCACTCATAAATTTGGTAGCATTATGGGATTATCAACCAATAAAGTGCAAACTTTGAAAAACATCACATATCCTGCCAAACTTTATCCACCACCACCACTTTATTTTCCCACATGTTATATATATATATATATATATATATATATATATATATATATATATAAGTACCAAAATCACCCACCACCATCAATTCATTTCTCCCACCCGTGACACTACAATTGCACCTCCCCATAAATCATTTTTCTTCCAGTGGGCCCCACTTTTATTATATTAAATAACTTTCTACCGATTATTTTGAAAAAATGGGTAAAAGGGATCCATAAAATAAGCAAAATTTACAATAACTACTTCATAAAAATCCTCTCATATTTTTAACAACATTTATCATCATTATTATAATTCACAATATTAATCGAGCAGGTCGTCCCCAGGAAAGAGGGGGCTTTCCAATAAGGTTTTCTCCCTATTGGCGCGCAATTAGGTGACCAAACCTCTCCTTGGCAGAACTTTTAGACATCGTTAATATTGCAAATAATAATATTAATAACTCTGTCATCTCAATTATTGATTTAATAATATATAAAATATCGACAATAATTGAATCAAATAACGTGAGATACTGTGCAACAATTATTGAAGCAATAATTGAACAAAACTTAGTGACTTCTCATGTAAGTATCAATAATCAATACCGTGTGCTACTATGCAACCATGCGTATTCCTGTACTTTTAACATCGGGTGTTTCAACAGTTAACGGTAAAACTTCTGCCGTTATTTTCATAAAATATTTTGTCATTTTCTCGTCAATCCGACAATAATTACATTGTGGGGTCCACCAATGATTGTGCTTAAATCGTCACGAATATTCCATGCTAACATGAATATTCCCCGACCAATCGAATATTATATAACAACTTGCGTACTTTGCAAAATTTATAAATATTACCCACAACTATAACATTATATCAAATTCATTCCATAATATTTAGAAATGATATTTATAGAAAAATCATCTGTATTAAAAAAAAGTTGGGGTCTTACATCTTCCCAAGGTTTCTCAAGGCATAGATGCAATTTGGGTCATTGTTGATAGATTAACCAAGTCTGCTCATTTCTTACCAATACGAAAACTTATACACTTGAACGTCTTGCTCAGACATACATAAACGAGATTGTAAAGATCGCATGGTATGCCAAAGATCCATAGTTTCTGATCGAGACCCAAGATTCACTTCACGATTTTGGGTTAGTTTGTAAAAAGCTATGGGCATGGATTTATGATTTAGTTCGGCATATCATCCTCAGACGGACGGACAATCAGAGAGGACTATTCAAACTCTGGAAGATTTATTAAGACTCTGTGTCCATTCGAGGCATTGTATGGACGCAAGTGTCGTTCTCCAGTATGCTGGGATGGGGTGGGTGAAGCAACGTTGTTGGGGCCGGGAGTTGAACGCGTTTAACTACGTAAAAGATTCAAATGATCCGACAACGATAAAAAACCTCACAAGATTGAAAAAAAGTTATCTTTGATCTTCATCGAAAGGAAGTGAAATTCGATATTGGAGATCATGTGTTGTTACGTGTTGCTCCATGGAAAGGAGTTACGAGATTTGGAAAGAGAGGAAAGCTCAATCCTCGATTCATTGGCCCATTTTTAATCCTCGATCGAGTAAGAACTGTGGCCTATAGACTCGCTTTACCGCCAAGTATGTCTCGTGTTTATAACGTTTTTCATATATCCATGTTACGTAAATATGTGGAAGACCCGAACAACATTATTGAGTTAGAACCGGACGAAATAGTGGAAGATTTAACGTATAAAGAGGTACTTGTTCAAATATTGGATAAGAAGGAACATATTCTACGCTCCAAGGTTATACCTCAAGTCAAAGTTTTGTGGAGAAACCACGATTTTGAGGAAATGACCTGGGAGTTAGAATCTGAAATGAAATCAAGGTATCCTTACCTCTTCGACATACCAGGTATGTACCCTAATTTTGAGGGCGAAATTTCATAAGAAGGGGAGGTTGTAAGACCCCAACTTTTTTTTAATAAAGATGATTTTTCTATAAATATCATTTTTAAATATTATGGAATGAATTTGATATAATGTTATAGTTGTGGGTAATATTTATAAATTTTGCAAAGTACGCAAGTTGTTATATAGTATTAGATTGGTCGGGGAATATTCATTTTAACAGAGAATATTCATACGACGACACAATCATTGGTGGACCCCACAACAGAATTATTGTCGGATTGAGAAAATGACAAAAAAAAAATTTATGAAAATAACGGTGAAAGTTTTACCATTAACTGTTGAAACACCTTATTTAAAAATACGATGTCTGGCGTGGTTGCATAGTAGCACACATTATTGATTATTGATGTTTACGCGAGAAGTCACTCAGTTTTGTTTAATTATTGCAACAGTAATTGCTGCATAGTATCTCACGTTATTTGATTCAATTACTGTCGATATTTTATATATTAGTAAATCAATAATTGAGACAACAAAGTTCTTAATATTATTATTTGCAATATTAACTGTAAGACCTCAACTTTTATGAATAAAGATTAATTTCTCTCTAAATATATTTTTGAATATTATGGTCTGGATATGATATAATGTTATAGTTGTGGGTAATATTTACAAAATTTGCAAAGTAAGCAAGTGGTTATATAATATTTGATTGGTCGGGGAATATTCGTTTTAACAGGGAATATTCGTACGACGACACAATCATTGGTGGATTCCACAACGAAAGTATTGTCGTAGTAAGAAAACGATAAAATTATTTTTTTATAAAAATAACGGCGGAAGTGTTACCGTTAAAACTATTGAACTACCCAAAGAGTAAAAGTACGATGTCTGGCGTGGTTGCATAGTAGCACAGGATTGGTTATTGATGCTTACGTGAAGTGACTCAGTTATACTCAATTATTGCTACAAGAATTCTTTGCATCATATCTCTCATATTATTGATTCGATTATTGTCACGCGATTATCATCATAATATGATATATTATTAAATCAATAATTGAGACGACAAAGTTGTTCATATTATTAAATTAAAATATTTACAATGTCTAGAAGTTACATCGAGGAGAGGTTTGGTCACCTAATCATCAATAGAGAGAAATCCTTATTGGAAGCCCCTCTTCCTCGGAGCGACACAGTTGTTAAATATTGTGAGTTATAATATCAATGATGAATAAGTTCGTGTTGATTAAAGATGTATTTGATAGTTCCATTGTGTTAAAATTATTTGGGTTAGTGGAAATCGACAATTATTTAGATAATAATTGATATCTAGAGGTTATATTGTTCAATCGGGTATTCGGGGCACTTTTTGTATCAGAGTACTATTCACGAGTTACTATTCATAGGGTACTATTTACCCGAAAAATATATTTCTTTTCGGTCCAAATCATTTTTGGGTACAATATAATTCCATGAGGAGATGTGCTAATTTTTCAGACCGTTGGTTGAAATTATAATAGTAAATCAATATGGATCATTGATTTAAAGTTTTAATAGTAACTTGTCGCTTCAGTTTTCCAAGAGTTATTTGTCCCTTCAGTTTTTCAAGAGTTATTTGCCTCTTCGGTGTTTCAAGAGTTAATTGCCCCTTCGCCAATAGTAGTTGTCTCTTCAATATTACCAAGATTCATTTTGACCCTTCGTTAAGACGAAGAACTACTCTCAGTTCTTCTATAAATAGAAGCTCGTTCCTTCATTATTTCTTACAAATTCACTGAAACTCTAGAGAGAGAAACTATAGAGAGAAAGAAGAAAAGTATTCTGCTACTTCACTTTTCCAATATCCAGTTCTTCTAAGGTAAAGGGTATTATTCTTTCATATTCATGAAGAGAATTATTTTCATTCAATACTCGTAAGAGTTGTTATTCCATTCTTCATTATTATGTTGGAATAACCTGTTTATGCGAAGTACCGCATACATGGTGAAATTCTTCTGTTATTCCATTCTTCATTATTATGTTGGAATAACCTGTTTATGCGAAGTACCGCATACATAGTGAAATTCTTCTGTTATTCCATTCTTTATTATTATATTAGAATAACCTGTTTATGCTACCACATATATGGTGAAATTCTTCTATTATTCCGTTCTTTATTATTCTGTTTAATATCATGTATGCATCGTTCTGACCGACTGTTCCATTATTTATTATTCTGTCAGAATATCCTATCTATGCATTTACGCTAGACCTGGTTCCATTATTTATTATTCTGTCAGAATATCCTGTCTGTGCGTTTATGCTTGACCTGGTTCCATTATTTATTATTCTCATTTAGGAATAACTTTGCATGCGATCTATCGCATGCATGGTGAATTCTTCTGTTATTCCATTCTTTATTATTCTGTTGGAATAACCTATCTATGTGGATTACCACATGCATGGTGAATGATCCTTTGTATTCATTCTTTATTAAATTGTGGAAATGAACTGTCTAAGTGGATTATCGCATGGCGGACGAAAATCCATTTGTAGTTTCATATATTCTGTTATACTCAGTTGGTTAAAGCTTTGACTTCTACACTCCATGAAATTAGTGGAATATCCTTGATATTTGCGCTTCATCCAGTATCTTTTCATGGAAATATTCTTCTAAGCATTCTTGAATTTTACTCCACAAAGCAGTATCATGTTGATAATTTAGACGTTATTGAGTTCTGGATAAATTAATTCTTGAACTTGTTTTATTGAATTATTATGTCATTGTCATCATCCTCATGCTTATATTGTAATGAAAGTCATCTTTGGCTTACGTGCATAGATGGACTTAGTATGATTATGACCAGGGATCATTTAATATAATCATGACCTGTAATGTTATAAATGATATGATAAAAGTCCTCGATGGCTTCGTAATGCATTGGTGGGCGCTTTTTGGTATGATTATGACCGAGGATTGTTCGGATAGTCATGATCATTGATGATTTAATGAATATCCTTGGCCGTAATACATGAATGATTAGATGATGTGTTTTATTTATTAAGCTGAGTCTCAGCGATAAAAATTGATGAAAACATTTTATACCATAAAAGATTGTATATTTTATTCTCTACTTGACTCTTCTAATGGATTGCTTATTCCACTGCAGTTAAACTTGATGTCTATTGTATTTTATCAGTTTAACATTGTTGAAGACTAATGATAATTTATTCTGCATTATCTTAGTCATAATATTTCTTACTGGGCTAGTTGAGCTCACCCTTTCTTTCACTATTCTCTTGAAAAATGAGAACGTGGCAAGGGACTAGTCGGGAGCGGAGTGATCGGTCCGGATGATAGTATTAGTAGTCCTCACTATTCTATTAAATAGTGTGACAATAAATGTAATGAGGACTCCTTTGAGTGTGGATATTGTCTAGATGACAATATTCTTATTAAAACTCTCAGTTTATGTTTTGTCGTATTTTACACGACAGTTGTATAATTAAGTTGTATTTGATTTATGCACCATGTATTTGGCGACTCAAGATGGGTGATGTATACCTATTTTTGGGGGTGTCACAGTTGGTATCAAAGCTTAGGGATATGATCCCTGGCTGAGATGTGAGACAAGAACTAGGAGGGGAGAGACGGGGAATTCCTTCGCTAGTATGACCTACCTAAGTTTATTTGGTATTTAATTGATCGGTCAGAGTATATGGATAATATATGATATGTTAATTAACCCTTGTTTTTTTGCAGTATTTGAAAATGGCATCCGAAAATGTTGAGATAAGCAATGAAGCACCTGAGACCGTTGAGTCACCAACGATCAATGCTCAGGGTAATGTGCAACAGGAAGACAATAATCCTCATGAAAATAATAACACCGATGAAATGGTGAACGATGGGATGGTTAGAGACTTTATGCAATTCATGCAACATCAGGCAAAAGCTCTCATCCCAAAATGCAGGTGGAAACACTGACAACTCACTATCGGTCACCGCTTAAGTCATTCAAGGAGCTGGGACCACCAGAGTTCTTTGGAGAGCCAAAACCACTTAAGACGGAGACGTGGATAAAGCGGATCAACAAGATATTTGATGTCTTGGGATGCTCCGAGGAGCAAAAGGTTCCTTTGCCACCTTCATGTTGTGTGTGCAGAGGCGATTCTTGGTGGGAATCAGTAAAGCGTACTCAACTTTGCCTTTCAAGATGTCTTGGGAGAAGTTCCAAGAGTCATTCAACGACAAGTACTTTCACGAAAGTATTCTTCATATGAAGGAGGTAGAGTTCATCAAGCTTGAGCAAAATAATATGGCCGTATGCTTGCGATCTGAAGCTAAGTTTGCCGAGTTATCTAGGTTTGCGTCCCACTTAGTTAATAATGAGGAAAGAATGATGCGGATGTTTCTAAGAGGTTTGAAACCTGAGATACGTCAATACCTTATCTCTCATAAACTGTGTTTGTATTCAGATGTTGTGAATAAGGCTCAGTTATTAGAGCACGATAATGAGTCAACCCAACCAAGAGAGAGCAGTCAGCAAGTCGATAATACCAGTGGTAGCAGTCATCGAAGTGGTGACAACAAACGTGGAGGGATTCAACATGCCAGAAATGATAACCACTTTGGTAGTAATCATGGCCAAGACAATAGGAGTGGAAAGTTCAAGAGAAGGTTCAGTAAAGATGGAAAGATGTCAGCACCAACACCCGTTGTTAAGGAAGGAGAACGACCGTCGGTCGTATGTTACAAATGTGGAGGGGAAGGACACATAAGTCCAAACTGCACGATGCAGTCCAAAGCATGTTATAATTGTGGAAAAGAAAGCCACCTAGCCCAAATTTTGTCGTGCACCAAAGTCAAGTCCAGTTGGAATGGAGGTATCAAAGGGTGTCCCAGACAAGACAAAATTAGTAGTTCAAGGGATAGCATTTGTCGTAACTTCCCAAAAAGCGAGGAATCCGAACGAGGTGATCACGGGTAAGCTAACCATAATCTCTAGCGAAGTTTATACTTTATTTGATACCGGTTCTACCCATTCCTTTATTTCTCCTACTTGCGCTCAACGTTTAAATTTTACTCCGAAGAAATTAGACTTTGATTTATCTGTTGAAACTCCGTTGGGAGAAACCTTCATTACATCCATGGTTTATAAGTCCTGTTTGATTCAAATCGGTAACCGCACATTACCTGTCGATCTTATTTCTTTGAAAATACTTGCATTTAATGTGATTTTAGGGATTGATTGGTTAACTACTCATCATGCTAAAATCGATTGTTTTCGTAAGGTTGTTAGCTTTCATATTCCTAACCAACCTATTATACGAATTCAAGCAGCTAAACTACTAAAATCAATCACTATCATATCAAGCCATAAAGCTATTCGTTTATTGAAAAATGGATGTCAAGCTTTCTTAACCCATGTCACGGATTTGAATAAAAATACGTCAGATTTGAATGATATTTCTATTGTTAATAAATTTCTTGACGTATTCCCTGAAGAACTTCCTGGCCTACCCCCAGAGCGTGAAATTGAATTTTGTATCGACTTTGAATCCGGTACAAAACCTATTTCCAAAGCCCAATATTGAATGGCTCCTATTGAACTTCAAGAGTTAAAAACACAACTACAGGAATTGTTAGACATAGGTTTCATTCATCTTAGTACGTTTCCTTGTGGTGCTCATGTTCTATTCATGAAGAAGAAAGATGGAAGGATGGGACTTTGTATTGATTATCGGGAGTTGAATCATGTCACCATCAAAAATAGGTACCCGTTACCTCGTATTGATGATCTGTTTGACCAGTTGCAAAGCGCCAAATTCTTTTCAAAGATCGATTTTCGTTCTGGATATCATCAGTTGAAGATTAAAACTGATGACATTCCAAAGACTGCTTTCAGAACTCGGTACAAGCATTATGAATTCCTAGTTATGTCTTTTGGATTGACTAATGCTCCTGCTCCCTTCATGGACATGATGAACCGAGTATTCAAGGAATATTTGGATCACTTTGTGGTCGTCTTTATTGATGACATCCTCATATAATCCAAAACCCGTGAAGACCATGAGCAACACTTGAGGCTGATACTTCAAAAGCTTCGTGAAAACAAGCTATATGCCAAGTTGAAGAAATGTGAGTTCTGGCTTGAGGAA
Organism: Panax ginseng; assembly: GCA_020205605.1. Classification (NCBI taxonomy): domain Eukaryota; kingdom Viridiplantae; phylum Streptophyta; class Magnoliopsida; order Apiales; family Araliaceae; genus Panax; species Panax ginseng. Next base: position 97,950,966 of record CM035144.1, on the reverse strand, counting down.
GTTGCATTCCTTGGGCACGTGATATCAAATCATGGAATATCTGTTGACCCGACAAAGATTGAAGCAATTCAAAGATGGGAGCAACCTAAGTCAGTGACCGAAGTACGTAGCTTTCTCGGCATAGCTGGTTATTATCGGAGATTCGTAGAAGAGTTTTCTCGAATCGTTACTCCATTAACGCAGCTGACTCGAAAAGATACAAAATTCGGTTGAAGCGAGGAATGTGAGAAGAGTTTTCAAGAACTCAAGAGTAGACTCATTTTAGCACTTGTTCTGACAATACCATCTGGCACGGAGGGATTTGTCATTTACAGTGATGCTTCAGGCAAAGGATTAGGATGTGTTCTCATGCAACATGGGAAAGTCATAGCCTATGCCTCACGATAACTCAAAGAATATGAGAGGAATTATCCTACTCATGATCTAGAGTTGGCAGCTGTTGTTTTTGTGCTTAAGATTTGGAGGCATTACTTGTATGGAGAGAAGGTGGAAATCTATACGGATCATAAAAGCCTCAAATATTTCTTCACTCAAAAGGAACTCAACATGCGGCAATGACGTTGGCTTGAGCTGTTAAAAGATTATGATCATACCATTCAATACCATCCTGAAAAAGCGAACGTAGTAGTTAACGCATTGAGTAGAAGATCATATGCGGGTACGAGTGCGATATTGTCAATGCAAAGGTCCATTATGTATGACTTACGAAGAATGGAGATAGAGTTAAAGACTCCAGGGACCCATATGATGATGGCAAATATACGAGTAGAACCGACTTTAATCGATAAAGTTAAAGTTGCTCAAGCTACAGACCTGGAGCTGATGCATATGAAGAAGAAAGTGGAAGAAGGTGCTATTCCGGAAGCAAGAATCGATGAAGAAGGAATACTTCGAGTCAACTCCAGACGTTGTGTTCCTAACGATTTTGACCTGAAGTATAAAATCATGATGGAGGCGCACAACACATCGTTTGCAATCCATCCAGGGAGTACCAAAATGTATCATGATCTTCGACATACATTTTGGTGGAGCAATATAAAGAGAGAGATAGCGGGATTTATCTCAAGGTGTCTAACTTGTCAACGAGTCAAGGCGGAGCATCAAGTGCCAAAAGGTCCATTACAACCACTTGAAATTCCAGAATGGAAGTGGGAGAATATTACCATGGATTTTGTTACTGGTCTTCCCAAGGTTTCTTAAGGCATAGATGCGATTTGGGTCATTGTTGATAGATTAACCAAGTCTGCTCATTTCTTACCAATACGAGAAACTTATACACTTGAATGTCTTGCTAGTATGTATATAAACGAGATTGTAAGATTTCATGGTATGCCAGTATCCATAGTTTCTAATCGAGACCCAAGATTTACTTCAAGATTTTGGGTTAGTTTACAAAATGCTATGGGCACGGATTTACGATTTAGTTCGATATATCATCCTCAAACGGATGGACAGTCGGAAAGGACTTTTCAAACTCTTGAAGATTTATTAAGACTTTGTGTCCTTGACTTCAAGGGAAGTTGGGACAAGTTCTTACCATTGGTGGAGTTTTCCTACAATAATAGTTATCAAGCAAGTATTGGCATGGCTCCATTTGAGGCGTTGTATGGAAGAAAGTGTCATTCGCCAGTATGTTGGGATGAGGTGGGTGAAGCAACGTTGTTGGGACCGGATTTGGTACGTATGACTACGGAAAAGATTCAAACGATCTAACAACGTATAAAAACCTCACAAGATCGACAAAAGAGTTATGCTGATCTTCATCGAAAGGACGTGGAATTTCGATATTGGAGATCATGTTTTGTTACGTGTTTCTCCATGGAAAGGAGTTACAAGATTTGGAAAGAGAGAAAAGCTCAATCCTCGATTCATTGGCCCATTTATAGTCCTCGATCGAGTAGGAGCTGTGGCCTATAGACTCGCCTTACCGCCAAGTATGTCTCGTGTTCATAATGTTTTTCACATATCTATGTTACGTAAATATGTGAAAGACCCGAACCACATTATTGAATTAGAACCGGACAAGATAGAGGAAGATTTAATGTATGAAGAGTTACCTGTTAAAATCTTGGATAAGAAGGATCATATTTTACGCTCCAAGGTTATACCTCAAGTCAAAGTTTTGTGGAGAAACCACGATGTGGAAGAAATGACCTGGGAGTTAGAATCTGAGATGAAGTCAAGATATCCTCACCTCTTCGATATACCAGATACGTACCCTAATTTTGAGGACGAAATTTCATAAGAATGGGAGGTTGTAAGACCCCAACTTTTATGAATAAAGATTAATTTCTCTCGAAATATATTTTTGAATATTATGGTTTGGATATGATATAATGTTATAGTTGTGGGTAATATTTATAAATTTTGCAAAGTAAACAAGTGGTTATATAATATTCGATTGGTCGGGGAATATTCGTTTTAACAGGGAATATTAAATGCGACAAGACAATCATTAATGGATCCCACAACGGAAGTATTGTCATAGTAAGAAAATGATAGAATTATCTTTTATAAAAAATAACGGTGAAAGTATTCTGAATTAAAAATATTGAACTACCCGATAGTAAAAGTACGATAATCTGGCGTGGTTGCATAGTAGCACACGGTATTGGTTATTGATGCTTACATGAGAAGTCACCGATTATACTCAATTATTGCTATAGTAATTGCTGCATCATGTCTCTCATATTATTGATTTGATTATTGTCACAGTATCATCTGCATAATATGATATATTATTAAATCAATAATTAAGATGACAAAGTTGTTCATATTTTTAAATTGCAATATTTACAATGTCTAGAAGTTCTGTCAAGGAGAGGTTTGGTCACCTAATTGTGCGCCAATAGGGAGAAATCCTTATTGGAAAGCCCCCTCTTTCCTGGGAACGACCTGATTGTTAAATATTGTGAGTTATAATATCAATGATGAATAAGTTCGTGTTGATTAAAGATGTATTTGATAGTTCCATTGTGTTGAAATTATTTGTGTTAGTGGAAATCGACATTTATTTCGATAATAATTGATGTCTGGAGGTTATATTGTTCAATCGATCCGGGGCATTTTAGGGCACTTTTTTACTGTTGAGTACAATTCACGAGTTATTCATGATTCACATTCATGAGTTACTATTCACCCAAAAAATATATTTCTTTTTCGGTCCAAATCATTTTTAGGTACAATATTATTCCATGAGGAGATGTGCTAATTTTTCAGACCATTGGTTGAAATTATAATAGTAAATCAATATGGATCGCTGATTTAAAGTTTTAATAGTAACTTGTCCCTTCAGTTTTCTAAGAGTTATTTGCCTCTTCGGTGTTTCATGAGTTAATTGCCCCTTCGTAAATAGTAGTTGTCCCTTTAATATTACCAAGAGTCATTTTGACCCTTCGTTAAGAGGAAGAGCCACTCTCAGTTCTTCTATAAATAGAAGCTCATTCCTTCATTATTTCTTACGAATTCACTGAAACTCTAGAGAGAGAAACTATAGAGAGAAAGAAGAAAAGTATTCTGCTACTTCACTTTTCCAATATCCAGTTCTTCTAAGGTAAAGGGTATTATTCTTTCGTATTCATAAAGAGAATTATTTTCTTTCAATGCTCGTAAGAGTTGTTATTCCATTCTTCATTATTATGTTGGAATAACCTGTTTATGCGAAGTACCGCATACATGGTGAAATTCTTCTGTTATTCCATTCTTCATTATTATGTTGGAATAACTTTGTTTATCGCAATCTGCGCATACATGGTGAAATTCTTCTATTATTCCATTCTTTATTATTATGTTGAATAACTTTGTTTATCACAATCTGCATACATGGTGAAATTCTTCTATTATTTCGTTCTTTATTATTCTGTCGAATATCTTGTTCGCATGCGTTCGCCGCACCTAGTTCCATTATTTATTATTATGTTGGAATATCCTATCTATGCATTTACGCCAGACTGGGTTTCATTATTTATTATTACGTCGAATATCACATGCGTGCATTTACACACGACCTGGTTCTATTATTTATTATTCTATTGGGAATAACCTATACGTAGTAGTCTATCGCATCATACGCATGGTGAATCCTACATTATTCCATTCTTTATTATTACATTGGAATAACTTTTGTCTATGTGGATTACCACATGCATGGTGAATGATCTTTTGTATTCATTTCTTATAAAATTATGGAAATGAACTGTCTAAGTGGATTACCGCATGGCGGACAAAAATCCATTTGTAGTTTCATATATTCTCTTATACTCAGTTGGTTAAAGCTTTGACTTCTATACTCCATGAAATTAGTGGAATATCCTTGATATTTGCGCTTCATCCAGTATCTTTTCATGGAAATATTCTTCTGAGCATTCTTGAATTTTACTCCACAAAGCAGTATCATGTTGATAATTTGGACGTTGTTGAGTTCTGGATAAATTAATTCTTGAACTTATTTTATTGAATTATTATGTCATTATCATCAACCTCATGCTTATATTGTAATGAAAGTCATCTTTGGCTTACATCCATAGATGGACTTAGTATGATTATGACTAGGGATTATTCGGTATAATCATGACCTATAATGTTATAAATGATATGGTAAAAGTCCTCAGTGGCCTGTAATGCATTGGTGGACAGTTTTTGGTATGATTATGACCAGGGATTGTTCGGTATAGTCATAACCATTGATGATTTAATGAATATCCTTGGCCCGTAGTACAAGGATGATTAGATGATGTGTTTTATTTATTAAGCTGAGTCTCAGCGATAAAAATTGATGAAAACATTTTATACCATAGAAGATAGTAGATTTTATTCTCTACTTGACTCTTCTAGTGGATTGCTTATTCCGCTGCAGTTAAACTTGATGTCTATTGTATTTTATCAGTTTAACATTGTTGAAGACTAATGATAATTTATTCTGCATTATCTTAGTCATAATATTTCTTCTTGGGCTAGTTGAGCTCACCCTTTCTTTCACTATTCTCTTGAGAAAATGAGAATATAAATGGGACTAGTCGGGAGGCGGAGTGATGCATCCGGATGATAGTATTAGTAGTCCTCACTATTACATTTAAATAGTGTGACAATAAATGTAATGAGGACTCCTTTGAGTGTGGATATTGTCTAGATGATAATATTTTATTAAAACTCTCGGTTTATGTTTTGTCGTATTTTACACGACAGTTATATAATTAAGTTGTATTTGATTTATGTACCGTGTATTTGGCGACTCAAGTTGGGTGATTTATACCTATTTTTTGGGGGCGTCACATTAACGATGTCTAGAAGTTCTGTCAAGAAGAGGTTTGGTCACCTAATTGCGCGCCAATAGGGGGGCTCACGGGTGGGGCCCACATGTGGAGAAAAGTCTTGAAAGGTGGATGGTTATTCTGGTGGCACGGGATGGCGTATATATATATATATATATATATATATATATATATATATATATATATATATATATATATATATATATATGTTAGCGGATTTTGGTGGAGTATTGTAATGGATGGGGAGGCAAAAGTCTAGCCACGGGTGGTGTTATATGGAAAGAGTACTATTATTATATATTGATATATATATATATATTGGTGTGGGTGTGTAATTATATCATGTGATCAATTATATATATATATATATATATATATATATATATATATATATCTGTGTGTGTATATATATATATATATATTATTGTACCTTGTTTTGTTTTTTATTGATAATACTTTGAAATTCATGGCCTAACATCCAAAAGCTACTGCTAAATAATTCATCCGTGAAATCATTCGGTGTACACGGATTAAACAGTATCCCTTCAATTCTCCTATAAATAGGATGCTTAATTAGAATTAAAAATTACACCAGAATCAGAGAATTCTTCTTCTATAATCTTGAGCGTATTTCTTTAGAGTTTTAGAAAGCTTTGAGCATAGAAAACAGTATAAATTTTCTTCAAGAATATCCCCGCCCTACCAGTCGGAATAATCTTCTTTTCAAGGTAAAGGGTATTATTTATTTTACATTCTGAAGAGATATTATTTTTCGTATTCATAAGAAATTTTATTTCGTTCAATATTCATAATGAATATTTATTTCGTTCAATGTTCGTAATGAATATTTATTTTCGTTTAATATTCATAATGAATATTATTTTCGTTTAATATTCATAAGGAATATTATTTTTGTTTGATATTCGTAAGGAATGTTATTTTTGTTCAATATTCGCTTGAAATAATATTTTCTTCCATTCTCTGTAGTATGCAAGTAATATTATTTCGTTTCAGTTTTCGAATTCTATACTCGTTTTGTTAGAGTTTTGATTTCTATACTCCATGAAATTAGTAGAATATCCTTGATATTTGCGCTTCATCCAGTATCTTTACATGAGAATATTATTCTGAGCATTCTTGAATTTTACTCTACAAAGCAGTATCATGTTGACAATTTGAACGTTATTGATTTCTGGATAAATTTAATTATAAATTCTTTTAAAATTTATCCTTGAACTTGTTTTATTGAATTCTTATATCATTGTCATCATCCTCATGTTTATATTATGTTGAAAGTCATCTCACGGGCCTCAGTAGTGCATAGATGGACTTGGTATGATTATGACCGTGGATTATTCAAAGATAATCATGACCGTAATGTTACAAATGATGTGGTAAAAGCCCTCATTGGCCCGTAGTGCATTGATGGACAGTTGTTGGCATGATCATGACCTTTAATGAATACACGAATATCCTTGGCTTGTAGCGCATGGATAATTTGTGGTCATGATACTAATGAATATCCTTGCCGTAGTGCAGGGATGCTGTGGATTATTTATTAAGCTGAGTCTCAACGATAAAAGTGATGAAAAAACCTTTTAAACCATAGAAGATGGTAGATTTTATTCTCTACTTGACTCTTCTAATGAATTGCTTGTTCCGCTGCAGTTAAACTTGATGTTTGTTATATTTTATCAGTTTAACACTGTTGAAGGCTAACGATAAATTATTCTGCATTATCTTAGTCATAATATTTCTTACTGGGCTAGTTGAGCTCACCCTTTTGCTTTCATTGTTCTCTTCAGGAAATGAGAACGTAGCAGGGACTAGTCGGGGAACGGAGTAATGGTCTGAGATGGTGTCATAGTAGTCCTCACTATTCTATAAAATAGTGTGATAATAAATGTAATGAGGACTCTATTGAGTATGGATATTGTCTAGATGATAATATTCGTATTAAATATCTCAGTTTATGTTTTGTCGTATTTTACAAAACAGTTGTATTATTAAGTTGTATTTGAATTTTGTACCATGTATTTGGCGACTCAAGATGGGTGATGTATACCTATTTTGGGGGCGTCACACTACCTATCATTTATACTATCGATTCTGGGTCCGGTACTACACTTTTCCATAATATCCACCTCATTAGGGTTGCTTTCATTGTGAGCCTCTATTTCAACTATTGGTTTTGACATTGGCTCAGTTATGGAGGTTAACTCCTTCTTTACGATCTGAGGGTATCCTAATTCTTTTCTATCTGACATCTACAAACATATATTATCTAAATTAGCATATAGTATATGCACACAACAAATAATACTTTTTATATAAGTTATATTTTATTTGATTTGACGATGAATTTATTCAATTCATCTCCTTATAAACTCTATATGAGTTATTTGTATTTTCAACGTTTCCCTCTGTCTTAAGGTTATAGCCTAAGGTCTATCCCACCTAAGGTTTCTAACCCTAAAGCTCTGATACCATATTATAACGCCCTCAAATTCAGGTACTTGAAACCTGAACTCGGTGCTTTATGATAACATTTCTATGAGCGGAATAATACTAATAATAATAACAATAATATGAATACCAAACTTAATTTACATATATCAGAGTCTAATCCCAAGTACGCAACCTTTACTACATTCATTACAATACATGATAGATAATAAATATTATGCTCTAAATATAATCATACTATTACATAGAATACCATAACACTTATTCTGTTTGTTTTCCTTTTTCCTTATTCTTGGTCGAACCTTCTGGTTGTTCACACTTAGCTGAAAACATTTAAATTAAGCAAGGATGAGCATTTGAGTGCCCAGCAAGTAATAGCAATTATAAATATAAGCCGAAGGAAGTAAATGTTTTCTTTGTACGACACTTCTACAACGAATGAACAGTTGTGAAGTAAGCTGAACCAATAATAATAACATAACAATTCTATATGAAATTTTTTAAAACTACTTATTGACTATAATTGAAGACTAGTCGACAGACTATGAACTTTGTTTTCAATTTTCGATAAGGTTTAGCAGAACTTCATCCGCAAATCGTCATAACTTATGGACAGGAGGGTGATCTTCCCAATGTGCCCTGTATTGATCAATACTACATACAAGAACGATATTATCGTTCATCTTTTCGCCTTAGGTGCATAAAAGTTTTCCCATGTTCGGGATGTTCATACTTAGTCGGGAATCTAAACCAAAACAATTCGGTTGGATACAATAAAGTTTTATCATGTTCAACAATATATCTAAATCTGTGTTTAGCTGGGTCAAATAGCTTAGATAGCTTTTAATTAATGTATACATACTGGAGATCAATAAGTATATATCAACATATGAGTAAATATAATGATTATCCAAATGGGGACACTTGTATAACCATATTTAGAAATTAACGAACATAATAAATATCTGAATTATACAATAATATTGTACTAATAAATAATGATTGGCTACATAATCGATAACAATAGTGTTAACATTCTGGCACAATGATAATATAATTCTGAAACTTTCTTACTTATGTCCATTGCATAAAGTAAATGCAAAGGTAGGATACTTGCCTGGTCTGCTGCTTTACAATACGTAATTTTGTTTTTTCTTTTATATAGCAACCTATCATTAATAAGATCATTTGATCGATTGGAATAACATACTATAACACATAGTACTGCTATTTGCAGTCAACACATAACCTAATCACATTGTCACACATATTTAACAGTCATTGAATCACAAACAAACACGTATCTAGTCAAATTATCTAAGTCCAGATCAATTTCTAAAATATGTCGGTGTACCGACGACTTTATCGGGTAATTATCGAGTCTAAGACTCTATCCTCGTAGTTCAATAACCGAAAATATCACCATATTATTTTTAATTGACTTATAATAATTTTAAATAATTATTATAATTTATCATGATTTTTCAAACACCAAAATCATTATTAAATGATTTAAATATTAAATAATTTTATTATCATTAATATTTAATTGATATTAAACTATTAATGAAACCATTGCCAAAATATTAAAGTTATTTATAATAACTTAAAATACTTTTAAAGTATTAATATTACCCTTAAATAATTTTTAAAATAATTAAAATCATTTTAAATAATTACCATTAATATTTAAATATTAATGTACTATTTATCAAAATATTAAAAGTAATTAATTATAACTTAAAATATTTTTAATTCATTTATATCCTTTTAAAATGATTTTTAAATTAATAAAACCATTTTAAAACTATTTATTTAATATAATTATTAAATAAATTTAATATCATTAATATTAAATTATTAATGAAATTATCCTTTAAATATTAAAAGTTATATTTTATAACTTAAAATATCTTTAAACACTTTATTTTCATTTAAAATAATTTTTTAATATTAAAATTAATTTTAAATTAATTTATTTAATATAATTATTAAATAATTCTAATATCATTAATATTAAAATCATTTTTAAATTAATTTATTTAATACAATTATTAAATAAATCCATTATCATTAATATTAAATAATTAATTAATTTTGATTTAAAATATTAAAAGTTATATTTTATAACTTAAAATATTTTTAAATACATTATTATCATTTACAATAATTTTAATATAATAAAATCTTTTTTAATTAATTTATTTAATGCATTTATTAAATAAATTAAATACCAATAATATTTAAATAAATACTAATATTTATAAAAATATGTCAAATTATTAAATGTTAATTTTTTATAACTTAAAATAATTTTTAAAATAATTTTTGTAATTTTTAGAATTTATTTTCTATTTTAATGAATTTTTCTAAATTAGAAAACTAAAATAATTAAATCTGTCATTAAAGACTTTAATGATCGCTTCTCATGATTGGTGTTCTTGAGCTCAAGAAAACTGACAGGCCGGTGTTCAAGGGCCTCGGTTTGACCAACGTTTATTCTCAGGTCAGGCATGTTCTGGGTCATGTTAATCATTGATCATGTAGTGTTTATGTAGCACTACACAAAACAATCATCATCTAGGTCATACCATATCATAACTGCACGATCAAAATCTTTAAAGTGGCTGTCAGAAGCTTTCTGGGCTTTCTGGGTTACCCAGAAACCCAGACAGCTTCGACTGCTCACTTTGTAGCTCGATTCTATCCCAGTTCTGGTAATCCTTTAAATGTTTTCTTGGTTCTTACTTGTAGTACACATGACAAGAAACAACTAATTATCAAGACCGCAGTCCAAAGTTAACAAAATTACAAGTTATGGTTCAGTCAAACCCTGTCAGAGAGCTTGATCTAACAATTTCTGGAATTTCCAGAACACAGCTTCGTGACCGGATGGCCTAGTTTGACCATCAATTACATTCAATATGTTCGTTGTTTAAAAGATCTAAAGGTCTAAATATAAAGTACATATATCAGGCTACAAACTGGATATCATAACATAAACATATCACATAACACCTGACAGATATAAACATTGCAAAACGTTGTCAGACGTTGGTTCATACTTTCTGGGTTACCCAGAAATTGACTGATCATGCCCGGTCAATGGGTTTTGACCAAGGATATCTTGAAATCTGTACATGGAATAACTTTGATTCCACTTCCAGATCAAAGACCTCATGTCAAACTATAGATCCAAAACTTAAAACAAGAAAAATCACAAACAGAGAAAGATTTGTGGCCACTGACATTCGTTGTCAGACCATAGTTTAAACTTTTTCCAGATTTTTAAAAACTTTAATTTCGAGTATCTAGATGTTATGGATCTACTAGATACCAACCCAGATCAACTAATAACACTATATTCAACATGTTTAACACAAAAAAACTAACATTTAACTAGATTAGATTCTAGGATTAGCTTTATACCTCACTTTGAACAATTTTGATTCTGAGCTTCTGAGTTGTTAATGAAGGTGGTGGGGCTTGATTTATGACTTATCTAGCAAGTTAATTTCGGAGGTTTGGAGTTGAGAGGATTTTGGTTGAGTGTTTGTGCACAATGAGCTAACAAATATTATTTTCTCTCTCCCAATCTATATATAGTTCTTGTATACAATGTATATGGTGGTGATAGATGGCTGATATGTGTAGATTTTAAGCACATGTGTGACGCCCCCAAAATAGGTATACATCTCCCATTCTGAGTCGCCAAATACATGGTACATAAATCAATTACAAACTTAATTATACAACTGTTGTGCAAAATACGACAAAACATAGCTGAGAGTTTAAACATGAATATTGCCTTCTAGAAAATATCCACACTCAATGGAGTCCTCATTTTATTATCACACTAAGTAGTGAGGACTGCTAAAACAACCATCTCGGACCATCACTCCATTCCTCGACTCGTCCCAGCTATATTCTCATTTCCTAAAGAGAACAGTGAAAGAAAAGGGTGAGCTCAATTAGCCCAGTAAGAAATATTGTGACTAAGATAATGCAGAATAAATTATCCTTAGCCTTCAACAGTATAACAACTGATAGAATACAATAGCCAACAAGTTTTAGATCAACAACTGCAGCAGAATAAGCAATCCATTAGAAGAGTCAAGTAGAACATAATGTCTACTATCTCCTCTAGATTAAAAGTCCATCGTTAATATTTCATTCATGTAATACTCATCAACAGTTCTTTGTTATACCCAAGATAAAAAGAACTCTCATCACTTGTCTTCACCTGAACCACCAAAGATTATAGTTAAATCCACAATTCATATTTATAATCATGTAAATCAACAGCCTTCTCCACAAAGGCTTAATAGAACGTTTACTCAATATCCTTACCCCAAAGGCTAAAGATATTCAAATGTAATAACAATGATCATACCAATTAGTTGTCTACCTTTGCACTACGGGCCAAAGATATTCAACTATAAAACCAATGGTCATGATCATACCAATCAATTGTCTGTCAGTGCACTACGGCCAAAGACATTCAACTGTTAACTAATGGTCATGATCCTACCAATCACATCATCGAATTATTCATGCACTACGGGCCAAAGCTATGAATCAACAGTTCGTCTTTACACGTAAGCCAAAGATATACAACTATAAAACTAATAATCAACAGTCCAACTTTGCACGTAAGCCAAAGATATACAACTGTAAAACCAATAATCAACAGTCCATCTTTGCACGTAAGCCAAAGATTTACAACTGTAAAACCAATAATCATCAGTCCATCTTTGCACGTAAGCCAAAGATGACTTTCATCACAATATAAGCATGAGGATGATGACAATGATATAAGCATTAATCAAACTAAATCAAGGATAAATATTAAAGACTTTAAATTTATCCAGAGTTTAAAAATATCCAAATTGTCAACATGATACTGCTTTGTGGAGTAAAATTCAAGAATAATATTCATGTATCAAAAATAATTTGGACAGAAAAGAAATATATTTTTTGGGTGAATAGTACCCCGTAAATAGTACTTTGGGAATAGTACCTCATGAATAGTATCTCAGCATGAAAAGTGTCCCGAATACCCGAGTGAATAATACTAGAGTGAATAGTAATTGGGTGAATAGTAACCCATGAATAGTAACTCATAAAAGAAAATACCAAAGAAAATGATATTCAATGACGAGTACAAAAGAAATGATATCTCATACGAGTATAATAGAATATACGAAACTGCAAATGGATTTTCACCCGCCATGCGGTAATCCACGTAGACAGATCATTTCCATAATTTAATAAAGAATGAATACGAAGGGTCATTCACCATGGATGCGGTAGTCTGCGTAGACAGGTTATTCCAACAGAATAATAAAGAATGGAACAACAGAAGAATTTCACCATGCATGCGGTAGTCTGCGTAAACAGGTTATTCAAACAGAATAATAAAGAATGGAACAACAGAAGAATTTCACCATGCATGCGGTAGTTCGCTTAGACAGGTTATTCCAACAGAATAATAAAGAATGGAACAACAACCCTTTCGAGTATTGAAAGAAAATAACTCTCTTCATGAATACGAAAGAAATAATACCCCTTACGACTATTGAACGAAAATAATATTCCTACGAATATTGAACGAAGATGATATTCCTTACGAATATTGAACGAAAATAATATTCAAACGAATATGAAAAATAATATCTCTTCAAAATATGAAATAAATAATACCCCTTACGACTGTTGAATGAAAATAATATTCCTACGAATATTGAACGAAATGATATTCCTTACGAATATTGAACGAAAATAATATTCATACGAATACGAAAAATAATATCTCTTCAGAATATGAAATAAATAATACCCCTTACGACTGTTGAACGAAAATAATATTCCTACGAATATTGAATGAAGATGACATTCCTTACGAATATTGAACGAAAATAATATTCATACGAATACGAAAAATAACATCTCTTCAGAATATGAAATAAATAATACCCCTTACCTCAGAAGAAGACTGGATACTGGAATAGTGAAGTAGCAAACTTCTCTTCTTCTTTCTCTCTATAGCTTCTCTCTCTATAATTGCTCTTGTGAGTCTTAGTGAATTGGTGAGAATGAAGGAAGAATGAGCTTCTATTTATAGAAAAATATTGTTTCGATAATTGCACGTTTTGGGGCTCGAAATATTATAATATAATACCTTCATCTTTTCATTCATTTTTAATTTAGTCTTGCAAGTATTATCAAACTTTCACCACCTCCCCTAATAGTATATCATGTGAATTAATAGTATTATCATGTGACTCAATAGTTCTATACATGTGAAAAAAATAATTACAGTATAGTACCTTCATATATACCTTCATTTTTAATTTAGTCATGCAAGTATTATCAATCTTGCACCACCTACCTTAATAGTACATGCATGTGAATCAATAGTACACACATGTGAACAAATAGTTATAATCATGTGAATTAATAGCAATTAATTGCTCATTTATCCGATTAATTATCCGATTGTCAATATAACTTTCAGACTTCAATTATTATCGAAATAAATGTCGATTTTCACTAAAACTAATAATTCCAACATAATGGAACTATCAATATTTAACTCACAATATTTAACAACCAGGTCGTTCCCAGGAAAGAGGGGGTTTCCGATAAGGATTTCTCCCTATTGGCGCGCAATTAGGTGACCAAACCTCTCCTCGACAGAACTTTCTAGACATTGTCTGAATAACTTTGTCATCTCAATTATTGATTTAATAATAATAAATATTATGCAGATGATATTGAATCGATAATATGAGAGGTATTATGCAGCAATTACTGTAGCAATAATTAAGTATAACTGAGTGACTTCTCACATAAGCATCAATAATCAATACCGTGTGCTACTATACAACCACGCGTATTACTATACTTTATCACCGATTATTTTATGACAACTTGTTTACTTTGAAATTTTTTCACATATCACCCTTAACTTTAACCTTTTATCAATTTAACCATTTACTAAATAGAATAATTATAAGAAAATTGAATACTTTCATTTCATAAAATTCGGGGTCTCGCAACATGGCTGATCTATTAGGTCACCCACTCCATATCTTGGCAAGATCCACAAGTAATCTAATAAAGAATGGCCAAAAAGGGTAGTAATGTCATTTGACTAGAAAATTTAATGGCAATTTTGTAACTTGTCAAACCCTTAGGGTTTGACCCTTAGGGTTTAACCCTTAGGGTTTAACCCTAAGGTTTGGCACAAAATAGGTAGGATTTCTAATTAGGGTTTGTACCAAAAATTTAGTTTCTAAAAATAAAATTAGGGTTTCCTTAATTAGATTAGGTTTCTAATTATATAAACTTGAAAATTAATTTAAGAATTTACTAATTATAATTAACCTCGCTAATTTAGCAATTAGGGCACCGATTAGCAAATTAGGGTTTCTATTTTTAGCACTTAGGGTTCTAAGTTAGAAATTAAGGTTTCTATTACTAAATTAGGGTTTTTAATAATTAGAGTTTACCTAATTAGCACTGATATTTATAATAAATGTCATAAATCACATATCAGAATTACAAAACAATCTTATACTATAATTTGGATCTCAAATTAGGGTTTAGCACAGTAATACGAGGTTTTCTATTGTCACACTATAATTGACCAATTATTAACAGTTTATACATACAATACATATTTATAACACTGAAATATAATTAATATTATATTATTATCATCATCCCTTGTTCCAAAGCCAGAATTAGGGTTTGGATTCCATATCTGATTTACCTTGCATATATAACATTATTAATTAAGTTAAATAATTAACTTGATTAATCTGAAATAAATTCATATAATAAAATAGTTATTATAATAATTCTATAATCATTTCATATATTATTATAATCATATTTTCATAAAAATAAATAATAAAATCATTTCTACTATAAAATTAATTATTATAAGAAAATACTTTATAATGATCAATAATTCTAAAATAAAATTATTTGTAATCATTCATGTAATAAATATATTTTATATTCATCACATAAATACATACACATTACTTTGCACGCATTCTCGTCTTTAAAAATGAAAAAAAAATTATATGCAAAATTTCTGATTTAATTATATAGAAAATATCAGGTTATTACACACATAGTAACCAAAACATAATATAAAATTAACCAAAATCCCAAAATCACGCATTGAGGGCACATTAATAGTAACCAAAACATAATATAACAGTAACCAGAACATAATATAGCAGTAATCAAACCATAAAATAATTATAACCAGAACATAATAAATCAGTAACCAAAACAACTAATAATTCCAAAAATCTTAAAAACATTTAAATTAGCACACCTTTAGAAGTTTTTGTCTGGGAATAATATTCCGGCTATGAACATCATCTTCACCTTCATTCCCAAATTTAATTTTCGGAACTTCAAAATCAGTCTCCAATTGCTACCCTTCCTTAGACTTGATATCACCATGTATCACCAACTTATTACCCTTCATAGGCGATTTGTCACCTCAATTCTTCCCCTTCCTTGGGGACTTGACCACAACAACCTTCACCATTAAAAAATTCTTCAAATTCTTAACATAATCATCCTTCGTGATTCTTTTCCTCTTGCCATCTTTCTTCCTTTTATCAACCATCCTATACAAAACATAAATAAGAAACAAACCGAAACAATCAAAATTCTATTATGTTAATACACTAATTTAATACATTATACATTAAACTAGTGAGTCAAATACTCACCTGTAGTGAGTATATGAGAATTCGAACACTCCTTCCCTGCAGACCACCGACGGTGACACCGAGTGAAGACGACAAAGAAGAAGAAATCAACAAGAAATATAGAAGCAGAAAGCAAAGATAGAAGAAAAGAACAAGTGTTCCCAAATTACAGAATAAGAGTTTCCAACTAGAGTCCTACATTAAAACAAACACGTAAATGATAAGGGCGGTTATCGTGCAATTCAAAAAAATCGATCCGAACCAAAAATACGGGAACATTTTTTTAATTGGAACACTGATTTGCCTTGTCAGCACTTCATTATTAATCACCTAAATTAAAGGAATAATAATTACATTAATTTTGTAAATAAACATGGAAAAATGTTTTTATTTTGTAATTATTTTATTGATGCACTGTTGTTGTAATTTTTCCTAAAAATGTACTAGAATATGTAATTGTTTCAAATTTGTAATGTTAATTTTGATTTGATACATTTTGTTAAATTACACCTTCATCATGTAAATAAAGTTTTTTTTTTCTCTTTTAAAATTTTTTGGGATCAAAATCAACATTTTCATTTTTTATTTTTAAAAAATTATGCCTAAAGTGTGATTTACTGTTAATTTAATAATTTAGAAAAATATTTATAACATACTTTTTTAGTTGAATGTTTTATACGAATAGTGAAATTCAAATTTTTTTTGTCTAAGTTTGTGTAAACTTTAATGTATGTGAAAAATAATATTAAAAAAATGGTTTTTTTTGGGTTAATTTTTAGTTTTTTAGGGTATTGAGATTTTTCTTTTTAATAACAAAAAATTATGTCAAAATGTAAATTTAATCTTTGAGAAATCTAATTATTAAAAAGTATACTACAAATTTCTTTTCTTCATAAAATGAATACTTTTAATGTATGACATTTATACTGCTTAATACACAAATTTATAATTTAATTAATTACATTAAGTTAAATAAAAATCAAAATATACACATTTATGTTAAGTGGGTACATTAATTATCATCATTTTCAAAGTCATAATTGTCCACATAATAATTTAAGGGTTAAATACAAAGTCGATCACTGAACTTTTGTGATATTTGGGTATTAAGCCTCTTTCTTCCGGTCAACGCAAACTGAGCCCCTTTTTATTCAAAAATTTGAACTTTGAACCCCCAGGCGCCATATGTGCGTTGACCTGCTGACGTGGCATACGTGGTAGGTCTTACGTGGTATTTAATATTGTAATTTGACATGTGTCTGCTGTTGACGTGGCGTCTTTTGAATTTTTCCCAAAAAATTGCCTCTCCACAGATTCGAACTTGCAACCTCTTGTTTGGAACTTTGGTCATATGACCACCCGAGCAACACGGGCCTAGGTGTTAGTAATTTGCAAAGGATAATCTTTATATCAAAACATGAGATTTCCCCCAAAACAATTAAAACACTTTACAGATTTATAAACAACATTCATTTCGTTCTTCAGACAAGTCTAAGCATCTATTTTGTTCTCTGTCTTTCTCTCTCTCATCCAACTCTCGTATGCACAGAGAAAAGCTAGGGTTTCAAAATTTTGTCAAATCAAGGGTTTGTAGTGGGGATACTAAAGTTATTCGAAAGATCTGAAAGTGCTTTGTGGTGGGGGAGATGGTGTAAGTGTCTCGAAATCCCTCTTTATTGATTTATCCCTTTATTCTATTCCCCTTTATCTGTCTAATGTGGCCCCTTTATTTACCTTCACATGTCTATTGTTTGGAACTTAATCCCCTTTCCTTGTGTATTGTTGGCTCTTTACTAAAATTGGTTGTTATTATATAAATATTAACTTGATTGGTTATTATATTGTGGTCCTTATGTTATGGTCCTAATATTGTTAGGTAATAATTATATAGTCTCGTCTGTATCTGTGGTCTGTCTTTGTGTTCCATAGTCCATCATGAGATTTCTACTATAGTTTATTGGTAGTGGAACTCCACCAATAAACCTTTGTCTATCATGTGCTGAAGAGAAATAAAGTTTGTTTGTCCTGTTATACTGTAGTTTTGTTTGACATGAGATTTAAAGTTTTGTTTTTCCTGTTATATTGTAGTTTTGTTTGTCTATCATGTGTTGGAGAGAAATATTTTTTTAATTAATGTTAATGGTATTTTTATTATAGAAACTTGGAAGTGGAACTCCATCATGGGGGTTTATTTGGGTTACATCCTGTTTTTCATTATGATTATGGGAAAATTGATATGTTTCAAATCCCTTATTTTGAATTGAATTTTAAGAAGCTGAAGACAATGTGTTAGAGTTTTGGGCACACAGATGTAATTGGATTATATTATAGAATGCCTGAAACTATATTTTGTGGGCAATTTTTAAATATTAAAGATGATGATGACCTAAATATGATGTTAGATGTTGTTGTAGATTATAAATATGTTGAGATTTATCTTGAGCATGATTGTGAAGGAGGTAAACAGGCTAAATAACCTACACATACTGAACATGCTAGTGATGTAAAATCCTAAATTTAACGAATAAAGCTTTAAATTTCTCGAAATATTTTTGAATATTATGGTGTGAATTTGAGATAATGTTATAGTTGTGGGTAGTATTTATAAATTTTGCAAAGTACGCAAGTTGTTATATAATATTCGATTGGTCGGAGAATATTCGTTTTAACAGGGAATATTGATACAACGGCACAATCATTGGTGGACCCCACAACGAAATTATTGTTGGATTGAGAAAACGACAAAAATATTTTTATGAAAATAACGGCGGAAGTTTTACTGTTAATCTGTGAAAACACCCTGTTAAAAATACAAGAATACACGTGGTTGCATAGTAGCACACCAGTATTGATTTTTGATGCTTATACGGAAGTCACTCGCTTTTGTTCAATTATTACTACAAAGAATTGTTGCATAGTATCTCACGTTATTTGATTCAATTATTGTTTATATTTTATATATTATTAAATCAATAATTGAGATAACAAAGTTATTAATATTATTATTTTAATATTAACGATGTCTGAAGTTCACATCGAGGAGAGGTTTGGTCACCTAATTGCGCGCCAATAGGGAGAAATCCTTATTGGAAAGCCCCCTCTTTCCTAGGAACGATCTGGTCGATTAATAGTGTGAATTATAATAATGATGATGAGTTTTGTTTTATTATTATTATAATGTAATAAAATAGAAATTTTTTTATATAAAACAGAATAATTTTTATAAAGTTTTGTTTTGTTTGATTATAAATAGAATATAATATATTTTATTATGCATAGTATTTGCATAAAGGTAATTTATAGTATTTGCATGGTAAAATCTTTTTATATAAAATGTAATACTTTTATAAAGTTATTTGTTTTATTAGATTATAAATAAAATATATTATATTTTATTATGCATAGTGTTTCAGCATAGTGCTGCATATTGTTTGCATAGTAAAATCTTTTTATATAAAGCGAAATACATTTATAAAGTTATTTGTTTTATTAGATTATAAATAGAATATATTATATTATGCATAGTGTTTGCATAGTAAAATCTTTTTATATAAAACAAAATACTTTTATAAAGTTATTTATTTTATTAGATTTTAAATAATATATATATATATATATATATATATATTATAAATAGAATATGTTATATTTTATTGCATAGTATCTTTTCCATTCTCCTATAAATAGGAGGTTTAGTTAGAATTGGAAACACACCAGAAATTTAGAGAATTCTTCTTCTATAATCTTGAGCGTATTTCTTTAGAGTTTTAAGAAGCTTTGAGCATAGAAACTAGTATAAGTTTTCTTCAAGAATATCCTCACCCTACCAGTCGGAATACACTTCTTTCTAAGGTAAGGGGTATTATTTCTTTCGTATTCATGAAGAGAGCTTCTGTTATTACATTCTTTATTATTATGTTGGAATAACCTGTCTATGCGAAGTACCACATACATGGTGAAATTCTTCTGTTATTCCATTCTTTATTATTATGTTGGAATAACATGTCTATGCGAAGTACCGCATACATTGTAAAATGCTTATGTTATTCCATTCTTTATTATTCTGTTGGAATATCATGGTTGTGCGTATTACGCATGACCTGGTTCCCTTATTTATTATTCTGTTGGAATAACTTGTCTGTGCGGTCTATCGCATTCCTGATGAATTCTGTTGTTATTCCATTCTTTATTATTCTGTTGGAACATCCTGTCTGTGCAGATTACGCATGACCTGGTTCCATTCTTTATTATTCTGTTGGAATATCATGTCTGTGCAGATTACGTATGACCTAGTTCCATTCTTTATTACTATGTTGGAATAACTTGTCTATGTGGATTACCGCATGCATGGTGAATGATCATTTGTATTCATTCCTTATTAACTTGTGGAAATGATCTATCTACGTGGATTACCGTATGCCAGGCGAAAATTCATTTGCAGTTTCATATATTCTATTATACTCAGTTGGTTAAAGTTTTGGCTTCTATACTCCATGAAATTAGTAGAATATCCTGGATATTTGCGCTTCATCCAATATTTTTCATGGAAATATTCTTCTGAGCATTCTTGAATTTTACTCCACAAAGCAGTATCATGTTGACAATTTGGACATTATTGAGTTCAGGATAAATTAACTTATACATCTTTAAAATTTATTCTTGAACTTGTTTTATTGAATTATTATGTCATTGTCATCATCCTCATGTTTATATTATGTAGAAAGTAATCATGGCTCAGATTGCATAGATGGACTTGGTATGATTATGACCAGTGGATTATTCTTGTATAATCATGACCGTAATATTACAAATGATGTGGAAAAAGTCCTCATTGGCCCGTAGTAGTACATTGATGGACAGTTTTTGATATGATTATGGCTATGGATTCTCTTCGGCCAAGGGAGCAAAGATGAATTATTTTATGGCATGATCAGGACCGTTGATGAAAACACGATTATCTTCGGCCCGTAGTGTATGGATAATTTATGGTCGTGATACTAATTAATATCCTCGGTCAGTAGTGCGTGGATGATGTGGATTATTTATTGTCGAGTCTCAAATGATAAAAGTGATGAAAAACCTTTTAAATCATAGAAGATAGTAGATTTTATTCTCTACTTGACTCTTCTAATGGATTTCTTGTTCCGCGGCAGTTAAACTTGATGATTGTTATATTGTATCAATTTAACACTGTTGAAGGCTAACGATAATTTATTCTGCGTTATCGTAGTCATAATATTTCTTACTGGGCTAGTTGAGCTCACCCTTTCTTTCACTGTTCTCTTCAGGAAATGAGAATATAGCTGGGACTAGTCGGGGAACAGAGTGACGGTCCAGATGATAGCATTAGTAGTCCTCACTATTCTATGAAATAGTGTGATAATAAATGTACTGAGGACTTATTTTGAGTTTGAATACTGTCTAGAAGACAATATTTGTATTAAAACTCACAGGTCATGTTGTATATTTAAAGTTGTATTTGTATTCTGTACCATGTATTTGGTGACTCAAAATAGGTGATGTATACCTATTTTGGGGGCGTCATAATTGGTATCAAAGCTTAGGGATATGATCCCTGGCTGAGATGTGAGACAAGAACTAGGAGGGAGAGACGGGAATTCTTTCGCTAGTATGACCTACCTAAGTTTATTTGGTATTTAATTGGTCACGTAGAGTATAGGGATAATATGTGATATGTTAATTAACCCTTGTTTTGTGGCAGTATTTAAAAATGACATCTGAGAATGTTGAGAATAGAAATGGAACACGGGAGACCGTTCAGTCTCCACAGATCAATAATCAGTACAATGTGCAACATGAAGGCGATAATCCTCCTGTAAACAACAACACTAGTCAAATGACGAACGACGGTACGTTTAGGAGCTTTTTAGAATTCATGCAACACCAAACGAGAGAGACTCCTGTTCATAATGTAGGTGGAAATAATGGCTACCCACGGTCGGTCACCGCTAAGCAGTTCAAGGAGCTGGGACCACCGAGAGTTTTTGGAAAAGTCGTAACCACTTAAGGCGAGACGTGGATAAAGCGATTACCAAGATATTTGATGTCTTGGAATGCTCGTAGAGCAAAAGGTTTTCTTCGCCACCTTTATGTTGCGTGAAGAGACAGACATCGGTGGGAATCTATAAACGCGTAGCCACTTACTTGACTCAAGATGTCTTGGGAGAAGTTCCAAGAGCTGTTCAACGACAAGTACTTTCCCGAAAGTATTTGTCACATGAAGGAGGTGGAGTTTATCAAGTTGGAGCAAAACAATATGACCGTGTTGCAATACGAGGCTAAATTTGCGAATGACGCGAATGTTTCTAAGAGGTTTGAAACCCGATATACGTCAATACCTCATTTCTCACAAACTTTGTTTATATTTAAATGTTGTGAATAGGGCTCAGTTATTGGAGTGCGATAATGAGTCAGCACAACCAAAAGGCAACGACCAACAACACGATAATAATCGTCATCATGGCAAATGGCCATCTAACAATGATAACCATCGTAGGGGAAATTATCATGCCAAGAATGGTAACCACTTCGGTGGTAATCATGGCCAAGATAATTGAAGTGGAAATTTCAAGAAGAGGAGGTTCAATAATGATGGAAAGACAGCAACATCAGCACCCGTTTCAAAGGAAGAAGAACGACCACCGGTCGTATATTTCAAATGCGGACAGGAGGGACACATCCGTCCAAACTGTACGCAGCAATCCAAAGCGTGTTTTAATTACAGAAGAGAAGGTCACTTAGCTCGATTTTATCGTGTAGTGAAGTCAAGTTCAGCTGGGATAGTGATGCCAAAGGATGTCTCAGACAAGTCAAAGCCGGTAGTTTAAGTGAGAGCATTTGTCGAGGAACCCGAACGAAGTTAGCACGGGTTAGTTAATTATAAATTCTTACGAAGTCTATACCATATTAGATACCGATTCTACCCATTCTTTTATCTCTCTTGCTTGCGCTCAACGTTTAAATTTGACTCCGGAGAGATTAGACTTTGATTTATCTGTTGAAACTCCGTTGGGAGAAACCTTCATTACATCCACTGTTTATAAGTCTTATTTAGTTCAAATCGGCACCCGCACGTTACCTATCGATCTTATTTCTTTGAAAATACTTGCCTTTGATGCGATTTTAGGAATCGATTGGTTAACTACTCATCATGATTTTTGTAAGGTTGTTAGCTTTCATATTCATAACCAACCTATTATGCGAATTCAAGCAACCAAACCACTAAATTTAATCACTATTATATCAAGTCATAAGTAAAGAACCTCGATCCTTTCGTTGTTGACTTCCTTGTGTGGAATGCACCGAAGCCAGAATTTCTGTAGGCGATGTCGTGAATGACGATGACAAGTTGATAGGTATCAATGTGACGTATTATCCAAGTCTTGGATAAGAGTCACAATTTTGAATGATATTTCTATTTTTAATAATTTTTTTGACGTATTCTTGAAGACTTCTTAGCCTAAACCTAGAGCGTGAAATCGAATTTTGTATTGACCCCAGTACAAAACCCATTTCTAAAACCCTTAAATATTTCTTCAACCAAAACGAACGTATAATGCGCCAAAGATGTTGGCTCGAGCTGTTGAAGACTATGACTATACCATTCAATATCATTGTGGAAGAGCGAACATGGTAGCTGACGCGTTGAGTAGAAGATCGTATGCGTTTACGAGTGCGATGTTGTTAACATAAAAACCCATTTCGTATAACTTACAAATGATGAAGATAGAGTTAAAGACTCTAGAAACCCACGTGAAGATAGCGAATATACGACTAAAATCGACTTTAATCGATAAAGTTAAAGCCGCTCAAGCTACATACTCAGAGCTGATGAATGTGAAGAAGAAGGTTCAAGTGGGCGTTATTCTAGAAGCAAGAATCGATGAAGAGAGGAAATCTCAACTCTCGATTTAATTGGCCCATTTGAAATTCTCGATCAAGTAGGAACTGTGGCCTATAGACTCGCTTTACCACCAAGTATATTGCGTGTTCATAACGTTTTTCACGTATCGGTGTTACGTAATTATGTGGATGACCTGAACCACATTATTGAATTAGAACTAGACAAGATAGCGGAAGATTTAACGTATGATGAGATACGTGTTAAAATCTTGGATAAGAAGGATCATATTTAACACTTAAAGGTTATACCTCAAGAGTTAGAATCTGAAATAAAGTCAAGGTATCCTCATTTGTTCGGCATACCAAGTACGCACGTAAATTTCGAGGACGAAATTTCATAAGGAGTGGAGATTGTAAAATCCCAAATTTTACGAATAAAGATTTAAATTTCTCAAAATATTTTTTTGAATATTATGATGTGAATTTGAGATAATGTTATAGTTGTGGGTAGTATTTATAAATTTTGCAAAGTACGCAAGTTGTTATATAATATTCGATTGGTGGGAATATTCATTTTAACAGGAATATTCAGACAACAAGACAATCATTGGTGGACTCCATGAATGAAATTATTGTTTGGATTGAGAAAACGACAAAAATATTTTTATGAAAATAACTACGAAGTTTTAGCGTTAACTATTGAAACACCCTTGTTAAAAAATACAATAATACGCGTGATTGCATAGTAGTTAGCACGGTATTGATTATTGATGCTTACATGAGAAGTCACTCGCTTTTGTTCAATTATTACTACAATAATTGTTGCATAGTATCTCACGTTATTTGATTCAATTATTGTCGATATTTTATATATTATTAAATCAATAATTGAGATAACAAAGTTATTAATATTATTATTTTTAATATTAACGATGTCTAGAAGTTCCATCAAGGAGAGGTTTGGTCACCTAATCATGCTACCAATAGGGAGAAATCCTTATTGAAAGCCCTCTTCCTGTAGAACGATCTGGTCGATTAATAGTGTGAATTATAATAATGATGATGAGTTTTGTTTTATTATTATTATAATGTAATAAAATAGAAAACTTTTTATATAAAACAGAATAATTTTTTTAAAGTTTTGTTTTGTTTGATTATAAATAGAATATAATATATTTTATTATGCATAGTGTTTGCATAGTGCATGCATAGTATTTGCATGGTAAAATCTTTTTATATAAAACAGAATACTTTTATAAAGTTATTTGTTTTATTAGATTATAAATAGAATATATTATATTTTATTATGCATAGTATTTGCATAGTGCCTGCATAATGTTTGCATAGTAAAATCTTTTTATATAAAGCAGAATACATTTATAAAGTTATTTGTTTTATTAGATTATAAATAGAATATATTTTATTATGCATAGTGTTTGCATAGTGCCTGCGTAGTGTTTTCATAGAAAAACTTTTTATATAAAATGTAATATTTTTATAAAGTTATTTGTTTTATTAGATTATAAATAGAATATATTATATTATGCATAGTGTTTGAATAGTACATGCATAGTGTTTGCATAGTAAAATACTTTTATAAAGTTATTTGTTTTATTAGATTTTAAATAATATATATATATATATATATATTATAAATAAAATATATTATATTTTATTGCATAGTATCCTTTCCATTCTCCTATAAATAGGATGCTTAGTTAGAATTGAAAACACACCAGAATTCTTCTTCTATAATCTTGAGCGTATTTCTTTAGAGTTTTAAGAAGCTTTGAGCGTAGAAAATATTATAATTTTTCTTCAAGAATATCATCGCCCTACCAGTCAGAATACTCTTCTTTCTAAGGTAAGGGGTATTATTTCTTTCGTATTCATGAAGATAGCTTCTGTTATTCCATTCTTTATTATTATGTTGGAATAACTTGTCTATGCGAAGTACCGCATACATGGTGAAATTCTTCTGTTATTCCATTCTTTATTATTATGTTGGAATAACATGTCTATGCGAAGTCCCGCATACATGGTGAAATTCTTCTGTTATTCCATTCTTTATTATTATGTTGAATAACTGCCTCATGCTAAGTACCGCATATACATGGTGAAATTCTTATGTTATTCCATTCTTTATTATTCTGTTGGAATATCATGTCTGTGCGTATTACGCATGACCTGGTTCCATTATTTATTATTCTGTTGGAATAACCTGTCTATGCGGTCTATCGTATGCCTGGTGAATTCTGTTGTTATTCCATTCTTTATTATTCTGTTGGAACATCCTGTTTGTACGGATTATTCATGACCTGGTTCCATTCTTTATTATTCTGTTGGAATATCCTGTCTGTGCATATTACGCATGACCTGGTTCTATTCTTTATTACTCTGTTGGAATAACTTGTCTATGTGGATTACCGCATGCATGGTGAATGATCCTTTGTATTCATTCCTTATTAACTTGTGGAAATGATCTGTCTATGTGGATTATCGCATGGCCCATGAAAAAATCCATTTCATTTTTTCATATATTCTATTATACTCAGGTTGGTTAAAGTTTTGCTTCTTCTATACTCCATGAAATTAGTAGAATATCCTGGATATTTGCACTTCATCCAGTATCTTTTCATGGAAATATTCTTCTGAGCATTCTTGAATTTTACTCCACAAAGAAGTATCATGTTGGCAATTTGGACATTATTGAGTTCAGGATAAATTAACTTATAAATCTTTAGAATTTATTCTTGAACTTGTTTTATTGAATTATTATGTCATTGTCATCATCTTCATTTTAATATTATGTTGAAAGTTATCTGTGGCCTGTAGTGCATAGATGGACTTGGCATGATTATAACCAGGGATTATTCGGTATAATCATGACCGTAATATTACAAATGATGTGGAAAAAGTCCTTATTGGCCCGTAGTGCATTAATGGACAACTTTTGGTATGATTATGGCTATGGATTCTCTTTGGCCAAGGGAGCAAAGATGAATTGTTTTACGTCATGATCAGGACCGTTGATGAAAACACGATTATCTTTGGCCCGTAGTGCATGGATAATTTGTGGTCGTGATACTAATGAATATCCTTGGTCGTAGTGCAGGGATGATGTGGATTACTTATTAAGCTGAGTCTCAGCGATAAAAGTGATGAAAAACCTTTTAAATCATAGAAGATGGCAGATTTTATTCTCTACTTGACTCTTCTAATGGATTTCTTATTCCGCTGCAGTTAAACTTGATGTTTGTTATATTGTATCAGTTTAACACTGTTAAAGGCTAACTATAATTTATTCTGCATTATCTTAGTCATAATATTTCTTACTGGGCTAGTTGAGCTCACCCTTTCTTTCACTGTTCTCTTCAGGAAATGAGAATATAGATGGGACTAGTCGGGGAACAGAGTGACGGTCCAGATGATAGCATTATTAGTCCTCACTATTCTATGAAATAGTGTGATAATAAATGTATTGAGGACTTATTTTGAGTTTGAATACTGTCTAGATGATAATATTTGTATTAAAACTCACAGCTCGTGTTGTATATTTATGGTTGTATTTGTATTTTGTACCATGTATTTGGCGACTCAGAATAGGTGATGTATACCTATTTTGGGGGCGTCATAAGTGATAGGAAAAAAGGCTAAGAAGGTGAGTTTGATAACTGATATTAGTCATGATGGTGATATATTGGTGGAAGAAAATAACTATGAGGACTCCAGTTCTTCTAGTGATAGTGATATTCTTCTTGATGAGAAGGAAGAAGAAATGTTTCTAACTGATGATGAAGAAATAATTGAGGCAAAAAAAAAAATAAGGGAATATAAAGAACATAAGAAGAAATTAAAACAACCAACTGTTGAGGGTGAGGGCAATGCTGAGAGTTACAATACTGTTGAGGGTGAGGGCAATGCCGAGGGTGATAATACTGATGAGAGAGATAATACGTAGAAGAACAAGTTAGTGATAGTGATGCTGATTATTCTAATGACAGTGAAATAGATAGTGACAATGAAACATATTATGACTTTAATCAAGTAGAAAATGATAGCCCTGAGGAAGCTGACTCTGAGGATGATACAATTGTGAGGAGGCAAAACCCTTTCCCAGTGTATAAACCCAACACTAAAATCATGGGGACAAACTTAAAGTTAGATATGTTATTTACAAATAAAAAAGAATTCAAATTTGCAGTCATTAATTGGTCATTAACAAAAGGTTTTGATTTAAAATTTATGAAAAGTGAAAGACATAAGGTGAAAGGGAGGTGTATGAATTCCAAAAATTGTCCTGTTAAAGTATGGGGAAGTAAAGTTCAGTTTCAACCAACTTTTCAACTTAGAACATTAAGGAAAAAGCACAGATGTTCAAAGACTTTAGTGAGTAGGCAGGTTAATGCTAAGTGGTTAGCAAAAAATTTGAATACAGAACTTAAAGAATTCAAGAATTGGAGATTGGTTGATATCCAGTCTTATGTGAAAAGGACCTTTCTAGTTTCTGTGTCAATAGACAAATGTTATAGGGCTAGACAGTTTGCTTTGCAAGAGTTGATAGTGAACATGAAAGAACATTATGCCAAGTTGCATAGATATATTTATTAGTTAAGAAGATCAAATTCTGGGATTACAATTGACTTGTATCAAGTATTTCATATTGGTGCACCTGAATTCAGAAGACTTTATATTGGATTTAAGGCTTGTAGAGTTGGTATGCTAGCTATAAGACCCCAACTTTTATGAATAAAGATGAATTTTCTATAATTATCATTTTTGAATATTATGGAATGAATTTGATAAAATGTTATAATTGTGGGAAATGGTTATAAATTTTGCAAAGTACGCAAGTTGTTATATAATATTCGATTAGTCGGGGAATATTCGTTTTAACAGGGAATATTCGTACGATGGCACAATCATTGGTGGACCCACAACGGAATTATTATCGAATTGAGAAAACGACAAAAATATTTTATGAAAATAACGGCGGAAGTTTTATCGTTAACTGTTGAAACACCCGGTGTTAAAAAATGCAGAATACGCGTGAGTGCATAGTAGCATACGGTATTGATTATTGATGCTTACGTGAGAAGTCACCGCTTTTGTTCAATTATTGCTTCAAAGAATTGTTGCATAAGATCTCACGTTAATTGATTTAATTATTGTCGATATTTTATATATTATTAAATCAATAATTGAGACGACGAAGTTATTAATATTATTATTTGCAATATTAACGATGTCTAGAAGTTCTGCCAAGGAGAGGTTTGGTCACCTAATTGCGCGCCAATAGGAAAAAATCCTTATTGGAAAGCCCCTCTTTCCTGGGAACGACCTGGTCGATTAATAGTGTGAATTATAATAATGATGATGAAGTTTTGTTTTATTAGTATTATTAATGTAATAAAATGAAAAATCTTTTATATAAAAATGTAATACTTTTATAAATTTATTCATTTTATTAGATTATAAATAGAATATATTATATTTTATTGTATAGTACAGCATAGTATCCTTTCTATTTTCCTATAAATAGGATGCTTAGTTAGAATTGAAAACCACACCAGAAGTTCAGAGAATTCTTCTATAATCTTGAGCGTATTTCTTTAGAGTTTTAAGAAGTTTTGAGCATAGTGCAAGTTTTCTTCATGAATATCCTCGCCCAATCAGTCGGAATACTTTTCTTTTACGGTAAGGGGTATTATTTCTTTCGTATTCATGAAGAGAACTTTTGTTATTCTATTTTTTTATTCTGTTGGAATAACTCAGATACGCTGTGATTTCACCCTAAACTTGGTGAAATTCTTCTGTTATTCCATTCTTTATCATTATGTTGAAATAACCTATCTATGCGAAGTACCGCATACATGGTAAAATTCTTCTATTATTCCATTCTTTATTATTCTGTTGGAACATCTTGTCTGCATGCGCTTTCGCATGACCGTTCCGTTATTTATTATTCTGTTGGAACATCCCGCTTGCGCGAAGTTCACTTTGACTTGGTTCCGTTATTTATTATTCTCATTGGAATATCCTCATGCTAAGGCGCTTACGCATGACCTAGTTTCGTTATTTATTATTCTCATGGAATAACCCGTCTGCAAGTGGCCTATCGCATGCCCGGTGATTTCTTTTGTTATTCCATTCTTTATTATACTCAACCGGGTTAAAGTTTTGACTTCTAAACTCCATGAAATTAGTGGAATATCCTTGATATTTGCGCTTCATCCAAAGATCTTTTCATGGAAATATTCTTCCGAGCATTCTTGAATTTTACTTTACAAAGAAGTATCATGTTGACAATTTGGACGTTATTAGTTCCTCGGATAAATTAATTCTTGAACTTGTTTTATTGAATTTTTATATCATTCTCATCATCCTCATGTTTATATTATGTTGAAAGTCATCTCGTGGCTCAGAAGTGCATAGATGGACTTGGTATGATTATGACCGTGGATTATTCTTAGATAATCATGACCGTAATGTTACAAATGATATGGTAAAAGTCCTCATTGGCCCGTGAGTGCATTGATGGATAGTTGTTGGCATGATCATGACCATTGATGAATACACGAATATCCTTGGCCCGTGAGTGTATGGATAATTTGTGGTTGTGATACTAATGAATATCTTTGGTAGTAGTGCGTGGATGATGATGAATTATTTATTAAGTTGAGTCCCAAATGATAAAAGTGATGAAAAACCTTTTAAATCATAAAAGATAGTAGATTTTATTCTCTCTACTTTTTTTAATGGATTTCTTGTTCACCATGCAGCTTAAACTTGATGTTTGTTATATTGTATCAGTTTAACACTATTGAAGGCTAACGATAATTTTTTATGTATTATCTTAGTCATAATATTTCTTATTGGGCTAGTTGAGCTCACCCTTTTACATTCATTGTTCTCTTCAGGAAATGAGAACGTAATGAGGACTAGTCGAGGAACTCGAGTGATGGTCCAGATAATAGCATTAGTAGTCCTCACTATTCTGTTAAATAGTGTTATAATAAATGTAATAAGGACTCAATTGAGTGTGGATATTGTCTAGATGACAATATTTGTATTAAAACTCACAACATATGTTTTGTCGTATTTTACATAACTGTTGTATAATTAAGTTGTATTTGAATTTTGTACCATGTATTTGGCAACTCAAGATGGGTGATGTATACCTATTTTGGGGGAGTCACAGTTGGTATCAAAGCTTAGGAATGTGATCCCTGGCTGAGATGTGAGACAAGAACTAGGAGGGAGAGACGGAATTCTTCGCTAAGTATGACCTACCTAAGTTTATTTGGCATTTAATTGGTCGGTCAGAGTATAGGGATAATATATTGCATGTCAATTAACCTTTGTTTTGTGGCAGTATTTAAAAATGGCATCTGAGAATGTTGAGATTAGCAATGGAGCACAGGAGACCGTTGAGTCTCCACAGATCAATAATCAGGATAATGTGCATCAGGAAGGCGACAATCCTCAGGCAAACAACAACACGGACCAGATGATGAACGATGGAATGTTCAGAGGCTTTATGCAATTCATGCGACATCAGGCAAGAGTGGCTCCTGTCCAAAATGCAGGTGGAAACACTGGCAACTCTCGAACGATCACCGCCAAGCAGTTCAAGGAGCTGGGACCACCAGAGTTCTTTGGAGAGCCAAAACCACTTAAGGCGGAGACGTGGATAAAGCATATCAACAAGATATTTGGTGTCTTAGGATGCTCCGAGGAGCAAAAGGTTCCCTTTGCCACCTTCATGTTGCGGGCAGAGGCAGATTACTAGTGGGAATCTGTAAAGCGTACTCAACCTGTGGCACTAAAGATGTCTTGGGAGAAGTTCCAAGAATTGTTCAACGACAAGTACTTTCCTGAAAGTATTCGTCACATGAAAGAGGTATATTTCATCAAGCTGGAGCAAAACAACATGACCGTGTCACAGTACGAAGCCAAGTTTGCCGAGTTGTCCCGGTTTGCGTCTCATTTGGTTTCTAAGAGGTTTGAAACCCGAGATACGTCAATATCTTATCTCTCATAAACTGTGTTTGTATTCAGATGTTGTTAATAGGGCTCAGTTATTGGAGCGCGATAATGAGTCAACCCAACCAAAAGAGAGCAGCCGTCAAAATGATAATACCAGTGATAACAGTCATCAAAGCGGTGACAATAAGCGTGGAAGGAATCAACATTCCAAAAACGGTAACCACTTCGGTGGTAATCATGGCCAAAACAATAAGAATGGACATTTCAAGAAGAGGAGATTCAAGAATGATGGAAAGACGTCAAAGATCAAAGACTGTCGTTAAGGAAGGAGAACGACCACCTATCATATGCTTCAAATACGGAGGGGAGGGACACATCACCCAAACTGCAGCGATGCCGCCCAAAGCATGTTATAATTGTGGAAGAGAAGGTCACCTAGCCCGATTTTGTCGCTTATCGAAGACAAGTTCAAATTAGGATGGAGGCACCAAAGGATGTCCCGTAAAAGTCAAAGCCGATGAGTGAGGAGAGAGCGTTTGTCGTGACCTCCCGAAAGCAAAGGAACCCGAATGAGGTCATCACGGTAAGGTTATCATAAACTCTAAATAAGTTTATATCTTATTTGATACCGGGTTCTACCCATTCTTTTATTTCTCCTACTTGCGCTCAACGCTTAAATTTGACCGGAGAAATCGACTTTGACTTATCTGCTTGAAACTCTATTGGGAGAAACCTTCATTACATCCACCGCTTATAAGTCTTATTTGTTCAAAATCGGTACCCTCACATTACCCGTCGATCTTATTTCATTGAAAATACTTGCATTTGACGTAATTCTAGGGATTTATTGGTTAACTACTCATCATGCAAAAATTGATTATTTTCGTAAGGTTGTTAGCTTTCATATTCCTAACCAACCTATTTTGTGAATTTAAGCAACCAAACCATTAAAATCAATCACTGTCATCTCATGCCATAAAGCTATTCGTTTATTGAAAAATGGATGTCAAGCTTTCTTAGCTCATGTCACGGATCTAAACAAAAATACGTCAGTTTTGAAAGATATTTCTATTGTTAATAAATTTCCTGACGTATTCCCTGAAGAACTTCCTGGCCTACCCCTAGAACATGAAATTGAATTTTGTATCGACCTTGAACTTGGTACAAAACCCATTTCCAAAGCCCAATATCGAATGACTCCTATTGAACTTTGGGAGTTAAAGACCCAACTGCAGGAATTGTTAGACATTTGTTTCATTCGTCCTAGTACGTCTCCTTGGGGTGCTCCTGTTCTATTCGTGAAGAAGAAAGATGGGAGTATGCGACTTTGTATTGATTATCGGGAGTTGAATCATTTCACCATCAAAAATAGGTACCCATTGCCACGTATTGATGACCTGTTTGACTAGTTGCAAGGAGCCAAATTCTTTTCAAAGATTGATCTTCGTTACGGATATCACCAATTGAAGATTAGAACCGATGACATTCCAAAGACGGTTTTTAGAACTCGGTACGGGCATTATGAATTTCTAGTCATGTCTTTTGGATTAACTAATGCTCCTGCTGCTTTCATGGATATGATGAACCGAGTATTCAAGGAATATTTGGATCACTTTGTGGTCGTCTTTATTGATGACATCCTTATTTATTCCAAAAGCCATGAAGATCATGAGCAACACTTGAAGATGATACTTCAAAAGCTTCGTGAATATAAGCTTTATGCCAAGTTGAAGAAATGCGAGTTCTGGCTTGAGGAAGTAGCATTCCTTGGGCACGTCATGGAATATCTGTTGACCCAAAGAAAGATTGAAGCTATTCAAAGTCGAGCAACCTAAATCGATGATCAAGTCGTAGCTTTCTCGACCAAGTGGTTATTATCAGAGATTCGTAGAAGGGTTTTCTTGAATCGCTACTCCATTAACTCAGCTGACTCGAAAAGATACAAAATTTGGTTAGAATGAGGAATGTGAGAAGAGTTTTCAAGAACTCAAGAGAAGACTCATTTCAGCACCTGTTCTGACAATACCATCTGGCTCGGAGGGATTTATCATCTACAGTGATGCTTCAAGCAAAGGGTTAGGATGTGTTCTCATGCAACATTGGAAAGTCATAGCCTATGCCTCTCGACAACTCAAAGAATATGAGAGGAATTATCCTACTAATGATCTAGAGTTGGCAGCTGTTGTTTTCGTACTTAAAATTTAGAGGCATTACTTGTATGGGGAGAAAGTGAAGATCTTTACGGATCATAAAAGCCTCAAATATTTCTTCACTCAAAAGGAACTCAATATGCGACAGCGACGTTGGCATGAACTGTTGAAAGATTATGATCATACCATCCAATACCATCCTGGAAAAACAAATGTGGTAGCTGACGCATTGAGTAGAAGATCATATGCGGGTACGAGTGTGATATTGTCAACACAGAGGCCCATTTTTGTATGACTTACAAAGGATAGAAATAGAGATAAAGACTCCAGGGACCCACGTGATGATGGAGAATATACGAGTAGAACCGACTTTAATTGATAAAGTTAAAGCTGCTCAAGCTACAGACCTGGAGCTGATGCATATGAGGAGGAAAGTACAAGAAGGTCTTATGTCGGAAGCAAGAATCGATGAAGAAGGAATACTTCGAGTCAACTCCAGACATTTTGTTCCTAACGACCCTTATTTAAAGTATAAAATCATGATGGAGGCGCACAACACACCGTTTGCAATCCATCCTGGGAGTACCAAAATGTATCGTGATCTTTGTCATACATTTTGGTAGGGCAATATGAAGAGAGAGATAGCGCTATTTATCTCAAGATGTTTAACTTGTCAATGAGTCAAGGCAGAGCATCAAGTACCAAAAGGTCCATTGCAACCACTTGAAATTCCAGAATGGAAGTGGGACCACATTACCATGGATTTCGTTACTGGTCTTCCCAAGGTTTCTCAAGGCATAGATGCAATTTGGGTCATTATTGATAGATTGACCAAGTCTGCTCATTTCTTACCAGATATATGAAAACTTATAAACTTGAACGCCTTGCTCAGTATGTACATAAACGAGATTATAAGACTGCATGGTATGCCAGTATCCATAGTTTCTGATTGAGACCCAAGATTCACTTCACGATTTTGGGTTAGTTTACAAGAAGCTATGGGCACGGATTTACGATTTAGTTCGGCATATCATCCTCGTAAGGACGGACAATCGAGAGGACTATTCAAACTCTTGAAGATTTATTAAGACTCGTCCTTGACTTCAAGGAAGTTGGGACAAGTTCTTACCATTGGTGGAGTTTTCTTACAACAACAGCTTATCAAACAAGTATTGGCATGGCTCCATTCGAGGAGTTGTATGGAAGAAAGTGTTGTTCTCCAGTATGCTGGGATGAGGTGGGTGAAGCAACGTTGTTGGGACCGAAGTTGGTACGTATGACTACGAAAAAGATTCAAACGATCCGACAACGTATAAAAGCCTCACAAGACCGACAAAAGAGTTATGCTGATCTTCATCGAAAGGACGTGGAATTCGATATTGGAGATCATGTGTTGTTACGTGTTGCTCCATGGAAAGGAGTTACGAGATTTAGAAAGAGAGGAAAGCTCAATCCTCGATTCATTTGCCCATTTTTAATCCTCAATCGAGTAGAAACTGTGGCGTATAGACTCGCTTTACCACCAAGTATGTCTCGTGTTCATAACGTTTTTCATATATCCATGTTACGTAAATATGTGGAAGACCCGAACCACATTATTGAGTTAGAACCAAACAAAATAGCGGAAGATTGACGTATGAAGAGGTTCCTGTTCAAATGTTGGATAAGAAGGAACATATTCTACGCTCCAAGGTTATACCTCAAGTCAAAATTTTGTGGAGAAACCACGATGTTAAGGAAATGACCTGGGAGTTAGAATCTGAAATGAAATCAAGATATCCTTACCTCTTCGACATACCAGTATCGTACCTAATTTCGAGGGCGAAATTTCATAAGAAGGGAGATTGTAAAGACCCCAACTTTTATGAATAAAGATGAATTTTCTATAATTATCATTTTGAATATTATGGAATGAATTTGATATAATGTTATAATTGTGGGTAATAGTTATAAATTTTGCAAAGTACGCAAGTTGTTATATAATATTCAATTGGTCGGGGAATATTCGTTTTAACAGGGAATATTCGTACGACGGCACAATCATTGGTGGACCCACAATGGAATTATTGTCGTATTGAGAAAATGACAAAAATATTTTATGAAAATAACGGTGGAAGTTTTATCGTTAACTGTTGAAACACCCAATGTTAAAAGTACAGGAATACGCGTGGTTCCATAGTAGCACACGGTATTGATTATTGATGCTTACGTGAGAAGTCACTCAGTTTTATTCAATTATTACTTCAGTAATTGTTGCATAGTATCTCACGTTAATTGATTCAATTATTATCGATATTTTATATATTATTAACTCAATAATTGAGAAGAAGAAGTTATTAATTATTATTTGCAATATTAACGATGTCTAGAAGTTCTGCCAAGGAGAGGTTTGGTCACCTAATTGCGCGCCAATAGGGAGAAATCCTTATTGGAAAGCCCCCTCTTTCCTGGGAATGACCTGGTCGATTAATAGTGTGAATTATAATAATGATGATGAAGTTTTGTTTTATTAGTATTATTAATGTAATAAAACAGAAAAACTTTTTATATAAAACAGAATACTTTTATAATGTTATTCATTTTATTAGATTATAAATAGAATATATTATATTTTATTGTATAGTACAGCATAGTATCCTTTCTATTTTCCTATAAATAGGATGCTTAGTTAGAATTGAAAACCACACCAGAAGTTCAGAGAATTCTTTTATAATCTTGAGCATATTCTTTAGAATTTTAAGAAGCTTTGAGCATAGTGCAAGTTTTCTTCAAGAATATCCTCGCCTACCAAATTTAAATACTCTTCTTTTTACGATAAGGGTATTATTTCTTTCAGATTCATGAAGAGAACTTCATTATCCCATTTTTTATTATGTTGGAATAACATGTATACGCTATCTACCCTATACTTGGTGAAATTCTTCCATTATTCCATTCTTTATCATTATGTTGAATAACTCGTCTATGCTGAGTACCGCATACATGGTGAAATTCTTCTGTTATTCCATTCTTTATTATTCTGTTGGAACATCCTGTCTGTGCTTTTACGCATGACCTGGTTCCGTTATTTATTATTCTGTTGGAACATCCTGTCGGTGCGAAGTTCGCCTGACCTGGTTCCGTTATTTATTATTCTGTTGGAATATCCTATCTGTGCGTTTACGCATGACCTGGTTCCGTTATTTATTATTCTGTTGGAATAACTTGTCTGTGCGGTCTATCGCATGCCTGGTGATTTCTTTTGTTATTCCATTCTTTATTATACTCAGTTGGTTAAAGTTTTGACTTCTATACTCCATGAAATTAGTGGAATATCCTTGATATTTGCGCTTCATCCAATATCTTTTCATGAAAATATTCTTCTGAGCATTCTTGAATTTTACCCCACAAAGAAGATTCATGTTGACAATTTGGACGTTATTAGTTCCTGGATAAATTAATTCTTGAACTTTTTTTATTGAATTCTTAAATCATTATCATCATCCTCATGTTTATATTATGTTGAAAGTCTTTTGTGGCCTGTAGTGCATAGATGGACTTGGTCTGATTATGACCAGGGATTATTCGATATAATCATGACCGTAATGTTACAAATGATGTGGTAAAAGTCCTCATTGGCCCGTAGTGCATTCATGGACAGTTGTTGGCATAATCATGACCATTGATGAATACACGAACATCCTTTCCCCGTAGTGCATAGATAATTTGTGGTTGTGATACTAATGAATATCCTCGGTCAGAAGTGCGTGGATGATGTGGATTATTTATTGTTTAGTCTCAAATGATAAAATTGATGAAAAAACTTTTAAATCATAAAAGATAGTAGATTTTATTCTCTACTTGACTCTTTTAATGAATTGCTTGTTCCGCTGCAGTTAAACTTGATGTTTGTTATATTGTATCAGTTTAACACTGTTGAAGGCTAACGATAATTTATTCTATATTATCTTAGTCATAATATTTCTTACTGGGCTAGTTGAGCTCATCCTTTTACTTTCATTGTTCTCTTCAGGAAATGAGAATGTAGCAGGGACTAGTCGGGGAATGGAGTGACGGTCCAGATAATAGCATTAGTAGTCCTCACTATTCTATTAAATAGTGTGATAATAAATGTAATAAGGACTAAATTGAGTATGGATATTGACTAGATGACAATATTTGTATTAAAACTCACAATATATGTTTTGTCGTATTTTACACGACTATTGTATAATTAAGGTATATTTGAATTTTTCACCATGTATTTTTCAACTCAAGATGGGTGATGTATACCTATTTTGGGGGCATCACACTAGCTGACTGTAGGAAAATAATTGACCTGGATCGTTGCTTTCTAAAAGGTTGTTGTGGTGGGCAGCTGTTAAGTGCTGTAGGTAGAGATGGAAACAACCAAATGTTTCCAATCTCTTGGTCTGTTGTAGAGGGAGAAAATAGAGATTAATGGGAGTGATTTCTGACATTGCTTAAAGATAACCTAAAGTTAAAAGATGGTGAAGTGTGGACCTTCATTAGTGATCAACAAAAGGTAATTATCCAATAACTATTATTTGTTATACATTTGCTACTTCAATTTTAATTATTATTTGTAATACATGTGATGTTTCTAACATATAATTTTGTGTTTGTTTTGTAAGGATTAACTGGTGCATTAGATTGTCTATTTCCTTTCTCAGAAACTAGAAACTCTGTAAGGCATATATATATGCAAATCTAAGGAAGAGGTATAGAGGTATAACTTTGAAGAAATCCTGTTGGAGGGCTGCAAAATCCACAACTACCATTGATTTTGAGGATGAGATTGAAAGAATTAAGGGGTTAGATGAAGGGTCTTATGACTTCTTGATGGCTAGGAATCCTAGGAAATGGTGTAAGACTTTTTCCAAGATTGATACAAAGTGTGACATCGTGGACAACAACCTCTTTGAGTGTTTCAATGGATACATAATCCAATCAAGAGGAAAACCATTGATTGAATTATTGGAAGATATTAGACAGTTGTTAATGACTAGACTACAACAGAAGAGAGATATAGCCATCAAGAAGAAATGGGACATTTGTCCAAGACCAAAAAAAATACTTAACAAAAACATTGAAGACAACTATCAGTATGTTTATACAATATGGATCTGCAGTTTGAGGTAACATCTAGGAGTGTACCTGATGGGTACACAGTTGATTTGAAACTTCGCACATATGCTTGTAAGGCTTGGGAACTCTGTGACGCCCCCAAAATAGGTATACATCACCCATCTTGAGTCGCCAAATACATGGTACAGAATTCAAATACAAACTTAATTATACAATTATCTTATAAAATACGACAAAATATAGCAGAGAGTTTTAATACGAACATTGTCTTCTAGACAATATCCAAACTCAAATGGAGTCCTCATTACACTATTATAACATTATTTCATAGAATAGTGAGGACTACTATAACAGCATCTCGGACCATCACTCCGTTCCCAGACTAGTTCTGGCTACGTTCTCATTTCTTAAAGAGAACAATGAAAGCAAAAGGGTGAGCTCAATTAGCCCAGTAAGAAATATTATAACTAAGATAATGAAGAATAATTTATCTTCAGCCTTCAACAGTGTTAAACTGATAAAATATAATAAACATCAAGTTTAACTGCAGCGGAACAAGCAATCCATTAGAAGAGTCAAGTAGAGCATGATATCTATTATCTTCTATGATTTAAAAAGGTTATCATCAATTTTATCGCTGAGACTCAGCTTAATAAATAATCCACATCATCGAATCATCCCTGCACTATGGGCCAAGGATATTCATTAGTATCACGTCCACGAATTATCCATGCACTACGGGCCAAGGATATTCGTGTAATCACCAATGGTCATGATCATGCCAATAACTGTCCATCAATGCACTACGGGCCAATGAGGACTTTTACCATATCATTTGTAACATTAAGGGTCATGATTATACCGAATAATCCCTGTTCATAATCATACCAATCAACAGTCCATCTATGCACTATAAGCATGAGGATGATGACAATGATATAAGAATTCAATTAAAAGAAAGCAAATGATAAATTTTTAAAGATTTATAATTTAATTTATCCAGAATTCAATAATGTCCAAATTGTCAACATGATACTGCTTTGTGGAGTAAAATTCAAGAATAATATTGTATTAAAAATGATTTGGACCGAAAAGAAATTAATTTTTATCATGAATAGTACCCCGGGTGAATAGTACCCCGTAAATAGTACTTCGTGAATAGTATCCCGTGAATAGTACTCCATCATAAAAAAATTTAAAACTTATCAAGAATGCTTATAATAATATTTTCATGAAAAGATACTGGATGAAACGCAAATTTCAAGGATATTCTACTAATTTCATGGAGTATAGAAGCCAAAACTTAACAAAATGAGTGTAGAATTTAGAATCTGAAACGAAATAATATTACTTACACACTACAGAGTATGGAAGAAAATATTATTTCATACGAGTATTAAACAAAAATAATATCCCTTACCTTAAAAAGAGAGTATTTCACTGTTTTCTACACTCAAAGCTTCCTAAAACTCGAAAAAAATACGCTCAATATTATAGAAGAAGAATTTTTTGATTTCGGTGTGATTTTCAATTCTAAACTAAGCATCCTATTTGTAGGAGAATGGAAATGATACTATTTGAATAAAATCACAGGTGCACAGTGTTAAAACTCACGGGCGCAAACTTTCGTCTGAAAATTTTAATGTTTTTACTATATAGTCACTATGCAGACACTATGCAAATACTATGCATAATAAAATATAAAATATAATATATTCCATTTTTCATAAAAAAACAAAACTTATTATAATATATATAATAATTTTTCCATCACTTCCTATTACCATTCCAGGATCCCCTTCCCCCCCCCCCCACCCCCCCACCCCCACGCCCACCCCCCATTTTCATTATTCCACCAACATGTGGGCCCCACCTGACCCACTCATGGCCCCCGCCATTATTATATATATGAATAACTTTCTACCGATTTTTTTGAAAAATGGGTAAATGGGGGTCCATATAATAAGCAAAATTTACAATAAATACTTCATAAAAAATTCCCTCGATATTTTTAACAACATTTATTCATCATTATTATAACCCGCAATATTAACAACCAGATCATTCTCAGGAAAGAGGGGGCTTTCCGATAAGGATTTCTCCCTATTGGCGCGTAATTAGATGACCAAACCCCTTTCATCGACAGAACTTTCTTGACATTGTTAATTATACAAATAATAATATGAATAACTTGTCATCTCAATTATTGATTTAATAATATAAAATATTGTGCAGATGATATTGTGACAATAATAGAATCAATAATGTGAGATACTATGCATCAAATATTGTAGCAATAATTGAATAAAACTGAGTGACTTCTCACGTAAGCATCAATAATCAATACCGTGTGCTACTATGCAATCACGCGTATTACTGTACTTTTATCACCGAGTATATAAATAATTAACGGTAAAACTTTCGTCGTTATTTTTATAAAAAGAAATTTCTGTCATTTTCTCATTCCGACAATAATTCCGTTGTGGGGTCCACCAATAATTATGTCGTTGTACAAATATTTCCTGTTAAAACAAATATTTCTCGACCAATCAAATATTTTATGACAACTTGCATACTTTGCAAAATTTATAAATATTACCCACAACTACAACATTATATCAAATCCACACCATAATATTTAAAAATATATTTCAAGAAAAATTAATCTTTATTTATGAAAGTTGGGGTCTTACAACCTCCCCTTCTTATGAAATTTC
Organism: Panax ginseng; assembly: GCA_020205605.1. Taxonomy (NCBI): domain Eukaryota; kingdom Viridiplantae; phylum Streptophyta; class Magnoliopsida; order Apiales; family Araliaceae; genus Panax; species Panax ginseng. Next base: position 97,908,682 of record CM035144.1, on the reverse strand, counting down.
ATCCTCGAAATTAGGGTACGTACCTGGTATATCGAAGAAGTGAGGATACCTTAATTTCATTTTAGATTCTAACTCCTAGGTCATTTTCTCAATATCGTGGTTTCTCCACAAAACTTTGACTTGAGGTATAACCTTGGAGCGTAGAATATGTTCCTTCTTATCCAAGATTTTAACAAGTTCCTCTTCATACGTTAAATCTTCCGCTATTTCATCTGGTTCTAACTCAATAATGTGGTTCGGGTCTTCCACATATTTACGTAACATAGATATGTGAAAAACGTTATTAACATGAGACATACTTGGCGGTAAAGCGAGTCTATAGGCCATAGTTCCTACTCGCTCGAGAATTTCGAATGGGCCAATGAATCGAGGATTGAGCTTTCCTCTCTTTCCAAATCTCGTAACTTCTTTCCATGGAGTAACACGTAACAACACATAATCACCATCATTGAATTCCACGTCCTTTCGATGAAGATCAGCATAACTCTTTTGTCGATCTTGGGAGGTTTTTATATGTTACCAAATTATTTGAATCTTTTCCTTAGTCATACGTACCAACTCCAGTCCCAATAAAGTTATTTCACCCACCTCGTCCCAGCATACTGGAGAAGACACTTGCATCCATACAACGCCTCGAATGGAGCTATGCCAATACTTGCTTGATAACTGTTGTTGTAAGAGAATTCCACCAATGGCAAGAACTTGTCTCAACTCCCTTTGAAGTCAAGGACACAGAGTCTTAATAGATCTTCAAGAGTTTAAATAGTCCTCTCTGACTCCCCATCCGTTTAAGGATGATATGCCGAACTAAAACGTAAATTCGTGCCCATAGCTTTATATAAACTAAACCAAAATCATGAAGTGAATCTTAGGTCTCGATCAGAAACTATGGATACTGGCATACCATGCAGTCTTACAATCTCATTTATGTATATCAAGCAAGACGTTCAAGCGAATATGTTTCTCGTATTGGTACGAAATGAGTAGACTTGGTCAATCTATCAACAATGACCCAAATCACATCTACGCCTTGAGAAACCTTGGGAAGATCAGTAACAAAATCCATGGTAATGTGCTCCAACTTCCATTCTAGAATTTTAAGTGGTTACAATGGACCTTTTGGTACTTGATGCTCCGCTTTGACTCGTTGACATGTTAAACACCTTGAGATAAACTCCACGATATCTCTTTTCATATTGCTCCACCAAAATGTATGTCGAAGATCACGATACATTTTGGTACTCCTAGGATGAATTATAAATGGTGTGTTGTGCCCCTCCATCATGATCTTATACTTTAAATTAGGGTCGTTAGGAACACAAAGTCTGGAGTTGACTCGAAGTATTCCTTCTTCATCAATTCTTGCTTCCGGAATAGCACCTTCTTGTACTTTCTTCTTCATACGCATCAGCTCTAGGTCCGTAGCTTGAGCAGCTTTAACTTTATCGATTAAAGTCGGTTCTACTCGTATATTTAACATCATCACATGGGTCCCTGGAGTCTTTAACTCTATTTCCATATTTTGCAAGTCATACAAAATAGGCCTTTGCGTTGACAATATCACACTCGTACAGATATGATCTTCTACTCCGCGTTAGCTACCATGTTCACTTTTCTATGATGGTATTGAATGGTATGATTGTAATCTTTCAACAGCTCGAGCCAACGTCGTTGTCGCATATTGAGTTCCTACTAGGTTAAGAAATATTTGAGGCTTTTATGATCCGTATAGATCTCCACTTTCTCCCCATACAAGTAATGCCTCCAGATTTTAAGCGCAAAAACGACTGCTGCCAACTCTAGATCATGAATAGAATAATTCCTTTCATATTCTTTGAGTTGTCGTGAAGCATAGGCTATGACTTTCCCATGTTGCGTGAGAATGTTAGGTTTGTAATATTCATGAACACAATCAAATTGCACAAAATAAGCGGAAGCATAGAAAATTAGAGTTTAAAATTTTTACAAACTATATACTCAGATCATCCTTTATGCACAATTATTAATTAAACAAAAAGATAAAGAACAAGAATCATACCCTTGAAGATTCGAGCTTCCTCACGTACAATTTCACCTCTAAATCCTTTCGCATTCAACTAGAATCCACCGGGTTTGATTCCTTCCTTTGATCAACATTAGCCACCCAAATATTTGGCCTCTAGAAGTGATCCACCAAGGAAGAAGAAAGATTCAAGAAGATGGGTATTTAACAAAACCCTAGTTTTTCTATCTCTCATAGAAAAAAGTGTACTCTCCAACCATTGGAATCACGTCTGTTGTGAAAAAGTCAACAACCCCCACCCATAATAAGACTTCTCTTATTTATAGATGTAGGCAACCCTCCTTAACAATTAAGGAATTAAGTTTTATTTTAATTAATTAAACTCCTTTAATTAATTAGGCTCTCAATCATATTAGGAATAATTAATTAAACTCTTTTAATTAATTAGCTTCATAATCTTATTAGGATATATGCGAGTACTTTTATTAATTAATTCACAAACTCCTTTAGGAATTAAATAATAATAATAGTAATAATAATAATAAGACTCCTCTTATTAATTTTTATTTAATATTTCTAAAATATTAATTAATAAATATTAAGTTATTTAATTTATTCTATCACAATAGATTAAATTAAATATACTTAACTTATTATTACAATTATGTCATTTGCTTCTTAAATAATTATACTTCCTTTTATGGTGTGACCCTTTAGGTTCTCTATATTAAACTGGTTGTGAATAAATTAATTAGAATAATTCTAATCTTATTTAAATAAATAAATTAAACTATTAATTTATTTAAATAAGTAATATTTATTCTACAATAGGGATAAGCCTCCCTAGCGATCAACGAATTTCCATATAATATAGATTTCAACATTAATCATAAAAGAATTTTTTTATAAATAGTTACCGTACAATTCAATCCTTCCACCATACAATGTCCCAATTAAATATAAGACATGGAATTACTTTCAAGTCTTATTTTATTTAATTATATGTATTTCGATTCTTAAATGCACAACTCCAAATAATGCAAATTAGAAACACCTTTCTAATTTTATTCTGCCTTGGCCAAGGGCTACTAGGTTGTCATTTATCGAATCACATAGGACATTTCTCTTCTTTTACTAGAAGCGATAGATTCTTTATTGATCATACATTATCTCCATGTATAACTTATTATACCTAAGCATACCCTTTGATATACCCTAAGGGTCTTAAGGAATAAGTCAAAGTATAACTTATCATACACAAGATACTATGATGATCTCAAGTCCAAGGATCACTTGTACTACTATCACTACAGGAATTCTTATTGACAGACAAGTAAAACTCCATTAGGTCTTCCTTAGCGAGCCACGCTCAAAGGAACTTATTCTCCAATAAGCACCGCGATACTTGCTTTAGTGTCTCCACAAAATGATCATGAGATAAATCATCCTCATCCAATGAGCAAGCAACGATGTATCAATCTATCCGGATTCAGTAATCCCCAATTTAGTAATCCAACGATTAGGAACTATTTTAGTTTTAAGCTTTCTAAGAATTTAGATCTTATTAGAATGATCATCATCATTATTCTAAAAGTATTGCTTAAAACTATGGATTTATCACATATTATAAAGCAGCATCATGTAGATAATTAAAAGCCTTTAATAAATTAATAATTTTTATTAATAAATGAATAAGATTTTTACAAAGTATATGCTTTATCATCAAACATGATTAGCTAGTGTGTATACTACTTTTAATCTCCCACTTGCACTAAAGCCAATCGTCATGGTATCTTATACCCTTCTTCTCTAAGTGACGATTATCCTGCTGTTGGATAAGCTTTAGTTAATGGATATGTAATGTTGTTCTTGAGAGTCCACTATCTCTGTAGTGATTTCCCATCTTTCAATGATTCTTATAATCAAATGAAAGTACCACAACACATATTTAGATCCAAGATGAGACTTAGGAACTATTCTTAGTTCTATAATGAACTTTTCATACAAACAATCAACTTGCAGCTTCATTTATAGCTATATCCTTTATCTTTATCACTAAACCATTAACTCTTTGTTGTTTGAAACCTCTCCAATTCAGTGCACCACCGTTCAAGGTAACGCTTTACCTTAAAGTGGATTTTCTGTCGTCTTGGTCTGTCTAAAAAATTTGAGTCTGTTAAGCCCTCTAGTTTTAATTTAGATCCACCATAAATTTCAATCACATCCTTAGTGCCGGTTAAGTACTTTAAGATGTTTTTCATTGTCTTACAGTGATCTTCTCCAGAATATGACTGATCATCATCAAGTCTCGTATATTTCATTATATACATGATTTTCACTCATGTGATCTCTTTTTTCAGGAGTCTATAGGGATTATTTAAGAGAGATACAGTCAATGGCTCATCAACATGAGACATCTCTTGGAGTTTGCCATGCTAAACAACTTTAACATCAAATAAATATACGTTCCTTGGGTTAAGTTGAGCATCCTTTTAAATCTATCTATATAGATTTTTATCCCCAATTACGATACTATTCCCAAATCATTCATGGAGAAATGTTTAGACAACTTTATTTTTATTGATTATAGCATTAGTATGTCATTCCTTATCCGTAATATATCAACATATAATAATAGAAATGTCACAACGCTTCCACTGACTCTTTTGTACACACTAGGTTCGTTCTTGTTTTTGATAAAATTAAAAAAAAATTATTGTCTCATCAAAAAGAATGTTCTATATTTGAGAAGCTTGCTTCAATCCATTTCTCTAAGTGTCTATAACTCTTACCTCATTGTAAGTAACTGGATCATCATCTTCTATGATGTGTACCTCATCATCATCATCTATGATGAATCCATACCTCCTAGGTATCTTCGGTACTATTCTAGATTTATGATTCGGTTGTGGTACAATAGGTCTATTTACAGGTTCCTCTTATTTGACTTATAGTGTTTTGTGGTTCTTGAACTCTTCAAGATCTATTATCCTCCCACTAACCCCTTCAATGATAAACATCTTTATCTTAGAAGGCAGTATGTTTCTCAACAAACACCTTTTGCTAAGTAGGATTATAGAACATATACCCTAAACTTACTTTAAGATGTCCCACAAATCTGTACTTGTCAAATCTTGTCCCAAGCTTATCCTTTGGAACCTTTTCACATAAGTTGGACAACCCTTTATCTTAACATACTTAAGATTAGGAATCATCCATGTCCATAACTCTAGGGCATGACCCCAGAAGGATACTTGAATGTTGGAAAAATCATTATGGACAGCACCATGTCCAATAAAGTACGATTTTTCCTTTCAGATACATAAATCAATTATTGCGTATAAGGAGGAGTCCATTGTGAGAAAACCATTTGAGATGATCTAGAAACTCATTGCAAAAATATTTCTTCCTTGATTCGATCAAAGAATCCTAATACTTTGCAAATTTGTTCCATTTCTGAATTCTTTGAACCTTTCAAATAATTCACAATTGTATTTCAGCAAATACACACATTCAACTTTTTGAATGATCATCTCCTTTTTCTTATACTAGTTTGTTCAATTTGTAAAATAATTTTTACGTAAGTCAAGTACACAAAATCCATTAAGTAATATTTCAGTTCTATACAAAACATTATTATTATAAATAGAACAACAATTGTTCTTAAATATAATACTAAAGATTTCATTGTCCAACAATAAAATAGAAATAATGTTTCCAACGAGAACTGGAATACAATAACAACTTATTAACTTAATAGACTATCCGTAGGCTGTGCTAAAATATAAGTTCCTATGGTTGATGCGGCAACCTTTGCTTCATTTCCACACATAGGATTACTTATCTTTGTTTACCTTGACTTAAAGAAAAAAAATTTATTTTAATCATGAACAAAATCTATATTTTTAACCGAAGCTTCACTAAGCTTCTTTGGTTAGCCTCTGCAAGATGCTTCTCACAGTTTCTTTTCTAGTGTCCAGGCTTATTGCAGTGAAAGCAAACTCTTTTTCTATCCGTATCAGTTTTGTTCTTATTATCCTTTATTTTTTTGCCTTTCTATTTACCTTCTTTGAATCGTTCTTCTTTTTAGAAGATCCTTTGGCCCCTACCAGTAAGACTTAATCTTTCTTGGTTGGAAAGTGAATCTCAATATTTTTTAACATGTCAAGCAAATCAGCAAAGCTGATATCTAGCTTGTTCATATGAAAAATTCATAACAATTGTGAGAAAGAGTCCAGAGTGACTACAAGATCAAATCTTGGCTCAACTCTCCATCCATGACAAAAACCTGTTGTCCTAATTGTTCAATCAAATTGATTATGTTAAGGACTTTTGTTTGTACTGTAGTGTCATTGGTCATTCTAGATCGGAAGAGCTCCTTAGATATCTAATATCTATCAGTCCTACTTTCCTCACCATCAACTACTTGATGTGCAGGAGTATAATAGGAGTATCCATAGTTTCATGCTGACGCTGAAGCTCGTTACTCATAGATGCGAGCATGATGCATTGAGCCAACTATGCATTATCTTGCCACTTTCTAAAAATAACAATCTCTTCCTCAGAGGCAATGTCTGCAACCATTGCAGGGATAGACGTATTAAGGACATAAGATAGTTTTTCAGCTATGAGAACTATTCTCAAATTCCTTACCCAATTCGTTTAATTCAGTCCGGTTAAATAGCATTTAATATGCTTCGTAGTGATAGTAATTTAGAAATTGTAAAACTCTGTAAATGAATTTGTTCTTAACAACATTTTAGGATACATTCTTTTATTAATTACCAAAATAATTTAGGTCTTGTTTTAAATTGGTATCTTCCACTATTTTCATCAAACTATATTACCCTCACTTATATAGTTCGACAAAATCTAATTAAAGATTTGCTAGTATGAATAAGGATCTCATTTCAAATGTATATAGCCTTATGGTGACACAACAAACTATATATAAATAAATAGGTAAACAACTCTTGTCAATTACATCATCATGTAACTCCTTTTATTTTGCCTCTTAGATTATTTTGATCAAGTGGTGGCATATCCGAATCAAAATTATCTAAGTTAAGTCCAACCTAGCACTTCCATATATTCAGAAAAAGAAAAATATTGTCCTTGTGGGGACACAACAAAACAACATTGTTTAATTTTCTTTATAAGCATCAAATGTGATAAAATTAACATATCAAATAATTAAGATAAGCCTTGTGGTGACACAACAAACTTATAATAATTAATTGATACTCTATTATTTTTATCATGCTAGAAGGCAACGTTCGATATTCCAAATATCTTTGTATGCTTAGGACTTAATATAAAATCTTTGAGGGGTTTGTTATTAATTTATTTCATCTTGTTTAACGCGCATGAACATATATATATAAAATACACGTTATATTAATTAACATGCAAAGCATGTTTGAATAATATAATATATATATATATATATATGAGACCCCAAATTTTATGAATAAAGATTTAAATTTCTCAAAATATTTTTTTGAATAATATGGTGTGGATTTGATATAATGTTATAGTTGTGGGTAATATTTATAAATTTTGCAAAGTATGTAAGTTGTTATATAATATTCGTTAGGTCGGAGAATATTCTTTTTGTCGGGGAATATCCGTACGACGGCACAATCATTGGAGGACCCCACAACAGAAGTATTGTCGTAGTTAGAAAACGACAGAATTATCATTTTATAAAAATAACGGGGAAAGTGTGACGCCCCAAAAATAGGTATATATCACCCATCTTGGGTCGCCAGATACATGGCACTAAATACAAATACAAACTAATTATACAATAGTCGTGTAAAATACGACAAAACATATGCTGTGAGTTTTAATATAAATATTGTCATCTAGACAATATCCACACTCAATGGAGTCCTCATTACATTTATTATTACACTATTTCACAGAATAGTGAGGATTACTAATGCACCATCTAGGACCATCTCTGTTCCCCGACTAGTCCCAGCTACGTTCTCATTTCCTGAAGAGAACAATAAAAGAAAGGGTGAGCTCAACTAGCCCAGTAAGAAATATTATGACTAAGATAAAGCAGAATAAATTATCATTAGTCTTCAACAATGTTAAACTGATAAAATACAATAGACATCAAGTTTAATGCAGTTAGCGAACAAGCAATCCATTAAAAGAGTCAAGTAGAGAATAAAATCTACTATCTTTTATGATTTAAAAAGTTTTTCATCACTTTTATCACTGAGACTCAGCTTAATAAATAATCCACATCATCAAATCATCCCTGCACTACAGGACAAGGATATTATTTAATATCACGACCACGAATTATCCATGCACTACGGGCCAAAGATAATTGTATTTTCATCAACGGTCCTGATCATGCCATAAAACAATTTATATTTGCTCCCTTGGTCGAAGAGAATCCATAGCCATAATCATACCAAAAACTGTCCATCAATGCACTACGGGCCAATGAAGGCTTTTTCCACATCATTTGTAAAATTATGGTCATGATTATACCGAATAATCTCTGGTCATAATCATACCAAGTCCATCTATGCACTACAGGCCACAGATGACTTTCAACAAAATATAAACATGAGGATGATGACAATGATATAAGAATTCAATAAAAACAAGTTCAAGAATTAAATTATTCAGGAACTAATAACGTCCAAATTGTCAATATGATACTTCTTTGTAGAGTAAAATTCAAGAATGCTCAGAAGAATATTTTCATGAAAAGATACTGGATGAAGCGCAAATATCAAAGATATTCCACTAATTTCATGGAGTATAGAAGTCAAAAATTTAATCAACTGAGTATAATAAAGAATGGAATAACAAAAGAAATCACCATGCAAGCGGTACTTGCAGACAAGGTTATTCCAATGAATAATAAATAACGGAACTGTCAAAGTAAAATTAAGACCGACGGGATATTCCAATGAATAATAATAAAGAATGAAATAACAATGTAAATCACCATGCATGCGGTACTTGGCATGACAAAGTTATTCCAACGAGAATAATAAATAATCGGAACCAGTCCCACGAAAACGCATGCATGTGATATTATTCCAATGTAATAATAAAGATTTTAACCAGTGCCAGCGTAAAAACGCATGCATGTGATATTCCAACAGAATAATAAAGACGGAACCAGGTCCGGCGTAAAACACACAGATAGAATATTCCAATAAAATAATAAAGAATGGAATAACAACAGAATTTCACCATGTATAAGGTAGACCGCGTATACAGGTTATTCCAATAGAATAATAAAGAATGGAATAACAGAAATTCTCTTCATGAATACGAAAGAAATAATACCCCTTACCTTATAAAGAAGAGTACTCCGACGGTAGGGCGGGGATATACTTGAAGAAACTTGCACTACGCTCAAAGCTTTCTTAAACGCTAAAGAAATACGCTCAAGATTATAGAAGAATAATTGTCTCTACAGTTTCTCTCTCTAGAGTTTCAGTGAATTCGTAAGAAATAATGAAGGAATGAGCTTCTATTTATAGAAGAATGGACTGAATAGTAAACAATCCATGAACGGTCCAGATTGATTTACTTTTAAACGGATGGTCCATATTGATTTAATAAAATATTCTAATTAAACAAAAATCTTTTAAATAAAATATAATATATTCTATTTATTGTCTAATAAAACAAATAACTTTATAAAAGTATTCTATTTTATATAAAAAGATTTTACTATGCAAAACACTATGCAGGCACTATGCAATACTATGCATAATAAAACATAATATATTTTAATTATTGTCTAATAAAACAAATAACTTTATAAAAGTATTACTGCTTTTATATAAAAAGATTTTACTATGCAAAATACTATGCATAATAGAATATTATATATTCTAATTATTGTCTAATAAAATGAATAATTTTATAAAAGTATTCTGCTTTTATATAAAAAGCTTTTCTATTTTATTACACTAATAATACTAATAAAACAAAATTTATATATAATATAACAATCGAAAATAATTGAATCAAATAACGTTGAGATACTATCAAAAGAAACTCAAGCAATAATAGAACAAAAAGCGAGTGTTTTCTCACGTAAGCATCAATAATTAATACCAGTATGCTACTATGCAACCACGCCAGACATCTTGTACTTTACTACTAAGAGTAGTTCAACAAAGATTAACGTGAAAACTTTCGCCGTTATTTTCATAAAAATATTTTTGTCGTTTTCTCATTCCGACAATAATTTTGTTGTGGGGTCCACCAATGATTGTGTCGTTGTACGAATATTCCCGGCTAAAACGGATATTCCCCGACCAATCGAATATAATACAACAACTTGCATACTTTGCAAAATTTATAAATACTACCCACAACTATAACATTATCACAAATTCACACCATAATATTAAAAAAAATATTTCAAGAAAATTAAATCTTTATTCGTAAAATTTGGGATTTTATCGAAAGTGTTACCGTTAAAACTGTTGAACTACCCGGTAGTAAAAGTACAGTAATACGCGTGGTTGCATAGTAGCACACGGTATTGATTATTGATGCTTACGTAAGAAGTCACTCAGTTATACTCAATTATTGCTACAGTAATTGATGCATCATATCTCTCATATTATTGATTCAATTATTGTCACAGTATCATCTGCATAATATTTTATATATTATTAAATCAATAATTGAGACGACAAAGTTATTCATATTATTAAATTGCAATATTTACAATGTCTAGAAGTTCTGTCAAAGAGAGGTTTGGTCATCTAATTGCGTGCCAATAAGAAGAACTCCTTATCGGAAAGCCCCCTCTTTCCTGGGAACGGCCTGGGTGTTAAATATTGTGAGTTATAATATTAATGATGAATAAGTTTGTGTTGATTAAAGATAAATTTGATAGTTCCATTGTGTTGGGATTATTAGTGTTAGTGGAAATCGACATTTATTCCGATGATAATTGATGTCTGGGGGTTATATTGATAAATCGAGGAATTAATCGAATAAATAAGCAATTAATTGCTACTAATTCACATGCTTATATAACTATTTGTTCACATGTGTGTACTACTGAATCACATTCTTGTACTATTAGGGAAGTTGGTGCAAGATTGATAATACTCGCATGACTAAGTTAAAAATGGAGGTATAGATGGAGGTACTATACTGTAATTCGTATTTTCACATGATTATAACTATTGATTCACATGATTGAACTATTTATTCACATTATTTACTATTAGGGGAGGTGGTGCAAGTTTGATAATACTTGCAAGACTAAATTAAAAATAAAAGAGAAGTTAGAGGTATTGTACTGTAATATTTCGAGCCCCAAAATGTGCAATTATCGAAATTATATTTTCTTATAAATAGAAGCTCATTCTTCCTTCATTTCTCACCAATTCACTAAAGCTATAGAGCAATTATTATAGAGAAAAATTATAAAGAGAAAGAAGAAGAGAAGTCTGCTACCTCACTATTCCAATATCCAGTTTTATTCTAAGGTAAGGGGTATTATTTCTTTCGTATTCATGAAGAGAGCTATTGTTATTCCATTCCTTATTATTATGTTGAATAACTTTGTCTATGCAAAAGTAATCTTTGCATACATGGTGAAATTCTTCTATTATTCCTTCTTTATTATTCTCATTGAATATCCTCGTCTGCATGCGATTACGCATTTACCGGTTCCGCTTCTTTATTATTCTGTTGGAATAACTTGTCTGTGCGGTCTATCCCATTCCTGGTGAATTCTGTTGTTATTCCATTCTTTATTATTCTGTTGGAATATCCTGTCTGTGCGGATTACGCATGACCTGGTTCCATTCTTTATTATTCAGTTGGGAATAACCTCTCTGTGCGGTCTATCGCATGCATGGTGAATTCTTCTGTTATTCCATTCTTTATTATTCTGTTGGAATAACATGTCTATGTGGATTACCGCATGCGTGGTGAATGATCCTTTGTATTCATTCCTTATTAAATTGTAGAAATGATCTGTCTACGTAGATTACCGCATGGCGGGTGAAAAATCCATTTGCAGTTTCGTAATTTTTCTGACCCTCAAAAGTTCTGGAAAAAATTGAAATGATAATTTGATGAGTTTCCTATATTGTGTCCAAAGATGACGATTTTTGGATGTATAGATTAAGAGTTATGGATTTTATGGGAAAAGACTATTTTAAAAGTAAACCCTTATAACTCCTTGTGGTTAACTCCAAAATTGGTGAAATTTTTATTGGGAGTACATGTATATAACAGGAGTATATCCTGTAAATTTCAGAATTTTTGGACAAAAGTATAATTTATGATAAATGTATAAATATTCGGCCATTTTGGCCATATGAAAAATAGTAAATAAATTTTAAAACTTCACAGAAAAATATATGTTCAATATGGGACTATATTCTGCTAAATTCCAGAAAAGAAATATTTTTGGGACTGATTTAGTATTTTTCATGAAAATAAACTAGTTATGAGTAAATAAATTAAATATGTTATGTGAAGTAACATAATTGGAAAATAGTATTTTATGGTTTGGGAATCCTATATAGGGTATATGCAGATTTTTGATGAGGGATTTGATCATTGGTGATGAAATCTTATGAGTATAGCATTTTTGAATGATTAAATGTATTATTTGGTAAAGTGTAAACAATTGAAATAAATTATTTATAAGTTTAAGAAGTGATTAAAATATTGTTATAATATTAAATGATGAGTTTATTAAGTGATTGATAATATTTGGATAAATTTAAAGTCTTTAATATTTATCCTTGTTTTCGTTTAATTAATGTTTATATCATTGTCATCATCCTCATGCATATATTGTGATGAAAGTCATCTTTGGCTTACGTGCATAGATGGACTTGGTATGATTATGACCAGGAATTATTCGGTATAATCATGACCGTAATGTGACAAATGATGTGGTGAAAGTCCTCAGTGGCCTGAAGTGCATTGATGGACAGTTTTTGGTATGATTATGACCAGGGATTATTCGGTATAGTCATGACCCCTTGGCCCGTAGTGCAGGGAAGATTCGATGATGTGGTTTATTTATTAAGCTGAGTCTCAGCAATAAAAATTGATGAAAACATTTTAAATCATAGAAGATAGTAGATATCATGCTCTACTTGACTCTTCTAATGGATTGCTTATTCCACTGCAGTTAAACGTGATGTCTATTGTATTTTATCAGTTTAACATTGTTGAAGACTAATGATAATTTATTCTGCATTATCTTAGTCATAATATTTCTTCGGGCTAGTTGAGCTCACCTTTCTTTCACCGCTCTCTTCGTGAAATGAGAACGTAAAGCGGGACTAGTCGTGGAACGGAGTGACTATCCCGGATGATAAGCATTAGTAGTCCTCACTATTCTCATTAAATAGTGTGACAATAAATGTAATGAGGACTCCTTTGAGTGTGGATATTGTCTAGATGACAATATTCTTATTAAAACTCTTAGATTATGTCTTGTCGTATTTTTACACGATTGTTGTATAATTAAGTTGTATTTGAATTTTGTACCATGTATTTGGCGACTCAAGATGGGTGATGTATACCTATTTTGGGGGCGTCACAATATATATATATATATATATATATATATATAGTATAAGCATGCACATATAGAATACTATATTCTACCCGGATTGATTATGGACTTTATTCTAGTGTGGTTCAGTAGAGCCACCAACTGAACCAAAAGGTCAAACCTTGGGTGAAAGAATTAAATTTAAATATAACTATTACATTTAAATCCCAGTCTTCATTACAAAATGGGTCTTCAAGCGCTCTTTGCTCCTAGATCTCCAATTTTTTAAAATTAATTCTAACTATTCCTATTACAAAACTATTTAAAATACATAGAAACCTTGATCAGCAGTCAAGGGGAAGTACATAGGATGGAGATAAAATTTACATTAAGGAAAAAAAATTAGAGAAGACGAGATACACAGACCCCATTTAATAAAACTCATACATTCATGCATCCATCTAAAATAAATTTTCCAATCGCATTGGTCAATAGTCCATAATCAATCCCATTTATTATCATACACATCTATATATGCATCAATAAATAAATTATCTCATGAATAATAAACATTTAATATATATATTGATATTATTTAATTAATGGGCAAATTTAGTTAGCTTAAATCTAATTTTGAATCAAAATAAACTCCTTTATTTTAATCAAAATTTAAATCAAAATAAACCTCTTTTATTTTAATTTATCCAATTTTGAATAAAATAAACTATTTTATTTTAATCAAATTCTTTAATCAAAATAAACTAATTTATTTTAATTAATTATGGAATCCAATTCCTTGTCAAAATAAACTCCTTTATTTTGGATAATATGAAATTTTATTACACATCTAAATAAACTCCTTTATTTAAGAAAACACGAATTTTCTTTTCTATTCACAATAAACTCTTTTATTTTAAATAATATGAAATCTTATTTCATATCTAAATAAACTCCTTTGTTTAAGAAAACATGGATTCACTTTCATATTCACAAATAAACTCCTTTATTTTAGGAAACATGGAATCTAATTTCAACTCCAATTAGTTATCATGGAATCCAATTCCAACTCTAATTAGTTAGCATGAAATCTATTTTTAAAATTAAAATAAACTTTTGAATAAACTCTTTTATTCAAACAAACGTTGAATCCAATTCTAAGTTAATATAAAACTTTTTTTTAATACACTCTTTTATTCAAACAAACGTGAAATATAATTCCAATTAAAATAAAACTTTTGAATAAAATCTTTTATTCAAACAAACGTGGAATCCAATTCCAATTAAAATAAACAACTTTATTTTAATCCAATTTTAAATCAAAATAAACTCTTTTATTTTTAATTTAGAATTACTGAAAAAATATTTATTTTAATTTTAATTAAAATAAACCTTTTATCTTAATAAAAATCAAAATAAAAAAAAAATTTGGAGAGTGGCGCTAATCTCCAAAATCTATTTTTTCAGTTCGCGAATTGTGCAGTTTTTTTCTCAAAACATGATTCAATACTAATAATTATGCCAAAAAAATTTGTTCTAAACACCGAATCTGAATAATTAATAATTCGCATAAAGGTTTGGATCTGATGCCACTGTTAGGTTTGTAATATTCATGAACGCAATTAAATTGCACAAAATAAGCGGAAGCATAGAAAATTAAAGTTTAAATTTTTTACAAACTATATACCCGGATCTACCTTTATGCACAATTATTACTTAAACGAAAAGATAAAGAATAAGAATCATACCTTTAAAGATTCGAGCTTCCTCAGGTACAAATTCACCTCAAAATCCTTTCGCGCTCAACTTGAATCCATCTGGTTTGATTCCTCCCTTTGATCAACGTTAGCCACCCAAATATTTGGCCTCTAGAGGTGATCCACCAAGGAAGAAGAAAGATTCAAGAAGATGGATATTTGGTAAAACCCTAGTTTTTCTATCTCTCATAGAAAAATGTGTACTCTCCAACAATTGGAATTATGCACGTTGTAAAAAAGTCAACAACCCCCATATTATTTAAAAAATAGGTCCATTCCACCCAACCCATTCTAGATTTTGTGAAGTCAAATACATGGTACGTAAATAACTACAACTTCAATAATACAAATGTCGTGTGAAATACGACAATACATACTGTGAGTTTTAAATACGATATTGCCGCCTGCATAATATCCACACGCAAATAAATCTCCATCATAATTATGGATACATTATTTTACAAAAATGGTGAGGACTACTAAACAACTCTCTCTAACCTTCATTCCATACCCCGACTCGATCCTCGCTATGTTCTCACCTCCCGAGAAGAAAATGGAACAACAAGGAAAAGGGTGAGCTCAACTAGCCCAAGAAAGAATATTATGACTAAGATAATATACAACAAATTATCGTTAGTCTTCAACAGGAAAAATCTAATAGAATACAATAGACAACAAGTTTTAGATCAACAAATGCAATGAAATAAAGAATCCATTAGAAGAGTCACGAGAGAATGAATTCTACCGCCTTCTAAGATTTAAAAGTCCATCATCAATATTTCATCCTCGTAATAACAATCAATATACATCTTTAATCATCTTTGCACTACAGTGCCAAAGATATTCATTTAGATCACCAAATGGTCATGTTCATCTCAACACTGCTCATCTTTGCACTACGCCAAAGAGATTCATCGCTTAATCATTCATCTTTGCACTATGTGCCAAAGATATTCATCAAGTATCACCATTAAGGACCGAGGATGATGAAAAACATTTTTAAGAACGAATCCAAAGGAGATAGAAGGACAAATATTAGGGATTCGCTTAACAGCTTTATCCAAGATCGATAATACTTCATAATAAACATTTTGAAGCGTAACTCAAAAATAACGATCAAAACATGGATACAATCAAAGATAGTAGCTAAAATAGACATCTTGGACAAAAAGAAAAAATTTTCATTTTTCTATGAATAAAGCCAGATTCGTGAATAGTGGCCAGATACGTGAATAGTTCCGTATACGTGAATAGTAACCCCACACAAAAAGATAGAAATTTCACAAAAAACATCTTCACGCTTCGTGAATAGTACTCGTGAATAAGAATCTCGTGAATAAGAACTCATGAATAAGAACTCGTGAATAAGAACTCATGAATAAGTAACCCCGACATGAAAAAGTTCCAAATTTGATAAAAAGTTCAACAAATATTTTGGCATAATGATATTGAAGAAAATAATATCATTTATGAAAAGAAATAACATCCTTTACCTCAAAATAACCGTATTTCCGACTCAATTTTCTAGATAAGGTCGATGTAAACTCGCACCAGATAGCAATACTCAAAGTATACTCACAAGAATACGCTTTGATAATATAGAGAGAGAAAGAGAGAAAACTTAGTTTCGTGTGATTTTCAATTCTAACTTAGCCTCTATTTATAGAAAATGTTAGAACGCCAAAGGAGACTAAATTAATAAAATATATTATTATTTATTCCAAATTCCTACCCACATGTTTTGAAAACTCTAGCATGCCTTCTTTGGTCAAAAACATCACCACCCATGTGCCAACAACCACAAAAACGTTTTTCTTATATAAAATAATTAAAACTTCCAAAATCAATTATTTCTAACTCCTAACTTCAATAATTCATGATAAATAGCCCTTTTGTCGAAAAAATTCAATCTCATGCGATTTTTATAGGAAATTCAATTCTCTACTTTTTGCGTATGGAAGTTTTTCCAAATTCCAAATGTAAATTATCCAAAATCCATAAATGAGCGATTTTACGCCTATAATCAATTTTTGGTCAAGAATTGTGTCCACCGACACACAAAAAACATATGTTAAACATTTAATGCCACAAAATACTCTTCCTCCTCATATACTCATATATCCCACATTCATTGTAAAAATATCACCGCTAATATATTATTAAAATAATATATTTAAATGAATTATTTTATCGTAAAAAGATAAAATATTAATTTTCAACAATTGTCACATTAAAAATTTTCTCCATCTATATCCACATAAAATAAATATTTTTTTATCATAATAATCAATAATTAATTATTTAAAATAATATTATAGAATCACAAGATCGACAAACGAAGCCGCTCCTGTGAAAGAGAGGGGCTTTCCAATAAGGATTTCTCCTCATCGACGCCAAGCAATTAGGTGACCAAACCTCTCCTTAGATGTAACTTTCTAGACATTGCCAATAATGTTATCTCGATAATATTATTCAAATAATATGAATTATTGATCCGATAATGGAAAATATCGTAAAAGTGACAATTATTGAAACAATAATAATATAAACTAGCAACGCAACAATTATCAATCAATAAAATATCAATAAGAATTCACCGTAATAATTATTGAGTAAAGGCCTTCACGTAAGAATCAATAATTCAACAATACTGCAAATACCGCAGTGCTATCGCAAACCACGCATATTATCGTATTTTAACCACCGTAATTCCAACAAAGGTTAATTCTGAATAACTTACGCCACCGTTATTTTTAAAAACTTATATTTGTCGCTTTCTTCATCCAATCGCTTTTTTGTTATGGGCCCACACATGATCATACTGTCCGCATTTAATATTCCCCGCAAAAAGAATATATTCCACGACCAAACGAATATTCCCCGACAACAATGAATATTTTATAACCACTTGCTTATTTTGCAAAATTGCACATTTCACCCATAACTAAAAGCATTATATCAAATTACCACCTTATTAATCAAGAATAATAATTAGAGGAAATTCGATTTTTATTTATAAAAAATTTGGGGTCTTACAACCTCCCTCCTTATGAAATTTCGGCCTCGAAATTGACGTGACGACTGTGTATCGAAAAGATGAAGATACCTCGCTTTCATTTCCGCTTTCCAACTCCCAAGTCATTTCCTCAATAAAGATGGTTTCTCCACAAAACTTTAACTTGTGGTATGACCTTCAGACGTAGTAGACATGCTTCTTCCTATCCAAAATATTGACAGTACCTCCTCGTATGTTAAGTCTTCTATATCTCGTCTGGTTCTAACTCAATAATGTGGTTCGGTCGTCCACATATTTACGTAACATCGATACGTGAAAAACGCTATGAACACGCCATACATACTTAAGGTAAAAACGAGTCTATAGGCCACGCCCTACTCGATCGAGGATTTCAAATAAACTAATAAATCAAGGTTTGAGCTTTCCTCACATCGCCAATTCTCGCTTTTGAATAACAACTTCGCACCTCCTTCTTCATATTCATCATCTTCCGCAGTAGCTTTGAGCGATTTTAACTTTATCGATAAAAGTCGATTATACTCAGATATCATCACGCGGGTACTTAGAGTCTTTAACTCTATCTTCATCATTTGTAAGTTATACGAGATGAGTCTTTGACAATATCGCACTCAGCATCAGATATACGATCTTTTACTCAACACGCCGCCTACCACGCTCGCTTTTCCAGATGGTATGGTCGTAACATGTGCGAAATGAGTCTCTTCTTAAGTTCTTCAAAGCTCTTCCCACATTCCTCGCTCTCATTCAAATTTTGTATCTCTACGAGTCACCATAAGTAATGGAATAGCGATTCGAGAATATCCTTCAACGAATCTCCGATAATAACCAACTAAGCCTTCTGAAAGCTACGATTTCGATTACCAACTTAGGTTGTTCTCAATCGTGACTCATATCCCAACCTTGATAACATGTTACAATAGAACCTATCGCTTTACTATCGCATCTAATATGGCGCCCCTACGGAGAGTTTGGCTTCGCAGCATTCCACAAAGGAAGTCATAAGATAGAGGCTCGTATCAACTTCTATAGTTGGGTTTTTAACTCTCAAGTTCAATAGAGCCATTCGATATGAGATTTTAGAAATGGGTTTTGTACCGGATTTAAAGTCGATACAAATTCAATATCACGCTCTGGGAGTAGGCCAAGAAATTCCTCAGGAAATACGTCAGGAAAAAATCAATAACAACAGGAATATTATTCAAATATGACGTGTCTTTATTCAAATCCAAAACATGGACTAAGAAAACTTGACATCCGTAATAAACGAATGACTTCATGGCTTGATATAAAAATGTTTAACTACAATGGTTTGATTGCTTGAATTCAATAATAAAGTTGCTTAGAATATGAAAACTAACAACCTTACGAAAAGCAATCAATTTGGCATGATGAGTAGTTAACCAATCAATCCCTAAAATCACATCAAAAGCAAGTATCTTTAAAGAGATAAGATCAACAGTAATGTGATGGTGCCAACTCAATCAAGCAAGATTTCTAAACAATGGATGTAATGAAAGTTTTCCCAACTGAGTCTCCATAAATAGGTCAAAGTCTAATTTCTCCGTAGTCAAGTTCAAACGCTGAGCGCAAGCAAGAGAGAGAAAAGAATGGGTAGAACCCAGATTCAGTAAGGTATAAACTTCAAGAAGAATTATAATTAACTAACCTGCTAAACTCGTCGTTCTCTCGATTTTGACCGGCCACGACAAACGCCTTTCCAGAACCGCTGACTTTGTCTTTTCCAGATCCGCTTTTGGTGCCACCGCTCAAATTGGACTTGATTTCGCTACAGACACAAAATCGAGCTATGTGATCTTCTTTTCCACAACTAAAACATACTGAAGGTCAGGAACAGCTTTGGACTTATATGTCCCTCCTCTCCACATTTGTAACATCTAACCAAGGCCGCTCTCCCCCTAGAATTTGTTGTCGGTGTTGATGTCACTGCCGACGCCTTCCGCCATCGCTTAATCTTCTTCTTCTTAAAATTTCCACTTGAATTATTTCTTCTATTATCTTGGCCATGATTACCACCAAGTGGTTACCATTTCTTGCTCGATAATTTCTTTCACGATGGTTATCATTGTCCCGATGGCCGCTGCCACCAAAGATGATTTTTATCGTGTTGTTGGTCGCCTTATTGAATGTACTCATTATCTCGCCTAATAATTGAGCCCTCTTTACAACATCCTAATATAGAGAAAATTTATGAGAAATGAGGTATCGATTTAATTTCGAGTTTTAGACCCTCTCGTAACATATACGCTATTATACGCTCCTCATTTTCCACCAAATGAGGTGCAAACTCGACAACTCCGCAACTTCGCCTCGCATCGAGACACCGCCATGTTACTCGCCCCAGCCTAATAAACTCCACTTCCTTCATATGATTTAATACTTTCGTGGAAGTACTTGTCATCGAATAGCTTCAAATCTTTCCCAAGACATGTTGAGTGCATCCGGTCAGTACGCTTACGATTCCCACCAAGAATCGCTTCACCACGAAACATAAAGGTGGCGAATGGAACCTTCGTTCTCCGCATCATCCCAAGACATCGAATATCTTGGTAATTTGCTTGACCCACGTTTTTCGCTTTGATCGGATCCGCTTTTCCATGGAAATCTGTGGTCCCAACTCTTTGAATTGTTTGGTCGTGATGCATCAAAGCTGCTATCATTTCCCCAGTATTTTGTACACGAAGTCTCCTCGTCTCGATTTTGCATGAACCGCAAAAAGCTTCTAAACATCCCATCGCTCATCATCTGCTCAAGCAGCGTTGTTTCATGGAGGAACATTGCCACTGCTGTTACGCTCTCCTCGCTGGTGAGTAGTACCCTGCTGCTCCACGATCTCATTTACTCCATCATTAATATTCTCAATCGACATTCTCAAATATCATTATAAAACAAGGGTTAATTAAATAAATTAACATGTCACATAATATCCCTATATTATGATCTCACCAACAAATAAGCTTTAGTAGACACACTAGCTAAAGGATTTACTCGCCTCCCTCCTAGTTCTATTCCCCGATCTCCGCCAGAGATCATATCCCTAAGCTCGATACCAACCGTCAGACTTTAGACACCAACTTGTGTCAAGACTCACATTGATACTATCGCTTTGCCACCATCAGAAATGCGGCCCCCACGGAGAGTCCGCTTTGCATTCCCCATCAACAGAAGTCACCAAATGAGAGGCTCTCGGGGCTCTTTACTTATAGCTCGATACCAACCGTGACGCCCCCAAAATAGGTCCATTCCACCCAACCCATTCTTGAATCGCCAAATACATGGTACAGAAATAACTACAACTTCAATAATACAAATGTCGTGTGAAATATGACAATACATACTGTGAGTTTAAATACAGATATTGTCGTCTAGACAATATCCACACGCAAATAAATCTCCATCATAATTATGGATATATTATTTTACAAAAATGGTGAGGACTACTAAACAACTCTCTCTAGAACCTTCATTCCATACCCCGACTCGATCCTGCTATGTTCTCACCTCCTGAGAAGAAAATGGAACAACAAGGAAAAGGGGTGAGCTCAACTAGCCCAAGAAGAATATTATGACTAAGATAATATACAACAAATTATCGTTAGTCTTCAACAGGAAAAATCTAATAGAATACAATAGACAACAAGTTTTAGATCAACAAATGCAAATGAAATAAAGAATCCATTAGAAGAGTCACGTAGAGAATGAATTCTACCGCCTTCTAAGATTTAAAAGTCCATCATCAATATTTCATCCTCAGAATAACAATCAATATACATCTTTAATCATCTTTGCACTACAGTGCCAAAGATATTCATTTGTATCACCAAATGGGTCATGTTCATCTCAACACTGCTCATCTTCAGACTACGTGCCAAAGAGATTCATCGCTTTAATCATTCATCTTTGCACTACAGCCAAAGATATTCATCAAGTATCACCATTAAGGACCGAGGATGATGAAAACATTTTTAAGAACGAATCCAAAGGAGATAGAAGGACAAATATTAGGATTCGCTTAATGCTTTATCCAAGATCGATAATACTTCATAATAAACAATTTTGAAGCGTAACTCAAAAATAACGATCAAAACATGGATACAATCAAAGATAGTAGCCAAAATAGACATCTTGGACAAAAAGAAAAATTTTCATTTTTCGATGAATAGTGCCGTATTCGTGAATAGTGCCGTATACGTGAATAGTTCCGTATACGTGAATAGTAACCCCGACACAAAAAGATAGAAATTTCACAAAAAAACATCTTCACGCTTGAATAAGTACTCGTGAATAAGAATCGTGAATAAGAACTCATGAATAGTAACTCGTGAATAAGAACCCCATATGAAAAAGTTCCAAATTTGATAAAAAGTTCAACAAATATTTTGGCATAATGATATTGAAGAAAATAATATCATTTATGAAAGAAATAACATCCTTTACCTCAAAATAACCGTATTTCGATCAATTTCTAGATATAGTGTCGATGTAAACTCGCACCGTATAAAGAATACTCAAAGTATACTCACAAGAATACGCTTCGATAATATAGAGAGAGAAAGAGAGAAAACTTAGTTTCGTGTGATTTTCAATTCTAACTTAGCCCTCTATTTATAGGAAAATGTTAGAACGCTAAAAGGAGACTAAATTAATAAAATATATTATTATTTATTCCAAATTCCTACCCACATGTTTTGAAAACTCTAGCATGCCTTCTTTGGTCAAAAACATCACCACCCATGTGCCAACAACCACAAAAACGTTTTTCTTATATAAAATAATTAAAACTTCCAAAATCAATTATTTTAACTCCTAACTTCAATAATTCATGATAAATAGTCCTTTTTTGTCAGAAAATTCGAATCTCGCGACTTTTTATAGGAAATTCAATTCTCTACAACTTTACAGAAGGAAGTTTTTCCAAATTCCAAATGTAAATTATCCAAAATCCATAAATGAGCGATTTTTTACGCCTATAATCAATTTTTTTATCAAGAATTGTGTCCACCGACACACAAAACATATGTTAAACATTTAATGCCACAAAATACTCTTCCTCCTCATATACTCATATATCCCACATTCATTGTAAAAATATCACCGCTAATATATTATTAAAATAATATATTTAAATGAATTATTTTATCGTAAAAGATAAAATATTAATTTTCAACAATTGTCACATTAAAAATTTTCTCCATCTATATCCACATAAAATAAATATTTTCTTTATCATAATAATCAATAATTAATTATTTAAAAATAATATTATAAATCACATTATCGACAACCAAAGCTGCTTCCTGTGAAAGAGGGGCTTTCCAATAAGGATTTCTCCTCATCATGCGCAAGCAATTAGGTGACCAAACCTCTCCTTAGATGTAACTTTCTAGACATTGCCAATAATGTTATCTCGATAATATTATTCAAATAATATGAATTATTGATCCGATAATGGAAAATATCGTGCGTTGACAATTATCAAAACAATAATAATATAAACTAGCAACGCAACAATTATTGAATCAATAAAATATTGAACAAGAATTCACCGTAATAATTATTGAGTAGTGCCTTCACGTAAGAATTAATAATTCAACAATACTGCAATACCGTGTGCTACGCAAAACCACGCATATTATCAGATTTTAACCACCGTATTCCCAACAAAGGTAAATTCAGAATAACTTACGCCAAGTATTTTTAAAAACAACTTATATTTGTCGCTTTCTTCCTCCAATCGCTTTTTGTTATGGGGCCCACATAATGATCGCTACTGGCGCATTTTAATATTCCCCACACAAAAAAATAATATTCCACGACCAAACGAATATTCCCCAACAACAATGAATATTTTATAACCACTTGCTTATTTTGCAAAAATTGCACATTTCACCCATAACCATTAACTCAAATTACCATTATAATCAAATTACCACCTTTTGGGGTTAATCAAGAATAATTTGAATTAAATAGAAATTCAATTTTATTTATAAAAATTTGGGGTCTCTTATATTCCTTAGCGAGCCATGTTCAGTGAACTTATTCTCCAATAAGCACCTACATACTTGTTTTAGTGTCTCCAAACAAATGATCATGAGATCAATCATCCTCATCCAATGAGCAAGCAACGTATGTACCAAACTATCTAGATTCACTAATCCCCAATTTAGTAATCCAACGATTGGGAACTATTTTAATTTTAAGCTTTCTAAGAATTTAGATCTCATTAGAATGATCATCATCATTATTCTAAAAGCATTGCTTAAAACTATGAGTTTATCACATATTATAAAGCAGCATCATATAGATAATTAAAAGCCTCTAATAAATTAATACTTTTTATTAATAAATAAATAAGATTGTTACAAATTATATGCTTTATCATCAAACATGATTGGCATGTGTGCGTACTACTTTCAGAGAACACATCCTAACCCTCTACCTGAAGCATCGCTGTAGATAACAAATCCCTCCGAACCAGATGGTATTGTCAGAACAGGTGCTGAAATGAGTCTCCGCTTGAGTTCTTGAAAACTCTACTCAAATACCTCGCTCCAACCGAATTTTGTATCTTTTCGAGTCAGCTGAATTAATGGAGTAGCGATTTGAGAAAATCCTTCCACGAATCTCCGATAATAACCAGCTAAGCCCAGAAAGCTACATACTTCGGTCACTGACTTAGGTTACTCCCAGCTTTGAATTTCTTTAATCTTTGTCGGGTAAATAGATATTCCATGATTTGATATCACGTGCCCAAGGAATGTTACTTCCTCAAGCCAGAACTAGCATTTCTTCAACTTGGCGTAAAACTTTTTTTCACGAAGCTTTTGGAGTATCAGCCTCAAGTGTTGCTCATGATCTTCACGGTTTTTGGAATAAATGAGGATCTCATCAATAAAGACGACCACAAAGTGGTCAAAATATAACTTAGATACTCGATTCATTATATCCATGAAGGCAGCAGGAGCATTAGTCAATTCAAAAAACATGACTAGGAATTCGTAATGCCCGTACCGAGTTCTGAAAGCAGTCTTTGGGATGTCATCGATTTTAATCTTTAACTAATGATATCTAGAATGAAGATTGATCTTTGAAAAGAATTTAGCGCCTTGCAACTGGTCAAACAGGTCATCAATGCGTGGTAACAGGTACCTATTTTTGATGGTGACATGATTCAACTCCCGATAGTCAATACAAAGTCGCATACTTCCATTTTTCTTCTTTACGAATAGAACAGGAGCACCCCAAGGAGACGTACTAGGACAAATGAAGTCAATGTCTAACAATTCTTGCAGTTGGGTCTTTAACTCCTGAAGTTCAACATGAGTCATTCGGTATGGGGCTTTGGAAATGGGTTTTGTATCGGGTTCAAGGTCGATACAAAATTTGATTTAATTTCACGCTCTGGGGGTAGGCCAGGAAGTTCTTCATGGAATATGTCTGGAAATTTATTAACAATAGAAATATCATTCAAATCTGACGTATTTTTGTTTAAATCTGTGACATGGGCTAAGAAAGCTTGACATCTGTTTTTCAATAAACGAATAGCTTTATGGCTTGATATGATCGTGATTGACTTTAGTGGTTTGGTTGCTTTAATTCGCATAATAGATTGGTTAGGAATATGAAAGCTAACAACCTTACGAAAAAAATTAATTTTAGCATGATGAGTAGTTAACCAATCAATTCCTAAAATCACATCAAATGCAAGTATTTTCAAAGAGATAAGATCTACAGGTAATGTGAGGGTGCCAATTTGAATAAAACAAGATTTATAAACAGTGAATGTAATGAAGGTTTCTCCCAATGGAGTTTCAACAGATAATTCAAAGTCTAATTTCTTCGGAGTCAAATTTAAACGTTCAGCGCAAGTAGGAGAAATAAATGAATGGGTAGAACCGGTATCAAATAAGGTATAAACTTCGTTAAAGTATATGATTAGCTTACCCGTGATGACTTCGTTCGGGTTCCTCACTTTTTGGGAGGTCACAACAAACGCTCTCCCTTGAACTACCGGCTTTAACTTATCTGGGACGGCCTTTGGTGTCTCCATCCCAGCTGGACTTGACTTTACTACACAACAAAATCAGGATAGGTGACCTTCTCTTCCACAATTATAACATGCTTTGGACTGCTGCGTACAGTTTGGACTGATGTGTCCCTCCCCTCCGCATTTGTAACATACGATCAGCGGTCGTTATCTTTCCTTAACAACCGGTGATGGTGCTGACGTCTTTCCATCATTATTGAATCTCCTCTTCTTGAAATTTCCACTCCTATTGTCTTGGCTATGATTACCACTAAAGTGGTTACCATTTCTGGCATGTTGATTCCCTCCACATTTGTTGTCACCGCTTTGATGATTGCTACCACTGGTACTATCATTTTGCTGGTTGCTCTCTCTTGGTTGGGTTAACTCATTATCGCGCTCCAATAACTGAGCCCCATTTACAACATCTGAATACAAACACAGTTTGTGAAAAATGAGGTATTAATGTATTTCGGGTTTCAAACCTCGCAGGAACATTCGTGTCATATGCTCCTCATTATCAACCAAATGGGATGAAAATCGGGATAACTCAGAAAACTGAGCTTCGTAATGCGACACGGACATATTATTTTTCTCCAGCTTGATGAACTATACCTCCTTCTTGTGACGAATACTTTCAGGAAAGTACTTGTCGTTGAACAATTCTTGGAACTTATCCCAAGACATCTTGAGTGTAGCAGGCTGAGTATGTTTTACAAATTCCCACCAATAATTTGCATCTCCTCGCAACATGAAGGTGGTAAAGGGAACCTTTTGCTCCTCGAAGCATCCCAAGACATCAAATATCTTGGTGATCTACTTTATCCACGTCTCTGCCTTAAGTGATTCTGGCTTTCTAAAAAACTCCGGTGGTCCCAGCTCCTTGAACTACTTAGCAGTGACCGTCCGAGAGTTGTCAGTGTTTTCACCTGTATTTTGAACAGGAGTCTCTCTTGCCTGATGTTGCACGAATTACAGAAAGCTCCTAAACATTCTGTCGTTCATCATTTGATCGGTGTTGTTGTGTACATGAGGATTATTGCCTTCATGATGCAAATTATCCTGGGTATTGATTAACAGTGACTTAACGGTCTCATGTGCTCTATTGCTTAACTCAACATTTTTAGATGCCATTTTCAAACACTGCCATAAAACAAGGGTTAATTGACATGCCACATATTATCCTTATATTCTGACCAACCAATTAAATAACAAATAAACTTAGGTAGGTCATACTAGCAAAGGATTTCCCCCTCTCTCTCCCCTTAATTCTAGCCTCACATCTTAGTCAGCGATCATATCCCTAAGCTCTGATACCAACTGTGATGCCCCCAAAATAGGTATACATCACCCATCTTGAGTCGCCAAATACATGGTACAGAATTCAAATACAAACTTAATTATACAACTGTCGTGTAAAATACGACAAAACATAGCTGAGAGTTTTAATACGAATATTGTTTTCTAAACAATATCCAAACTCAAATGGAGTCCTCATTATAATTATTATCACATTATTTCATAGAATAGTGAGGACTACTATAACACCATCTCGGACCATCACTCCGTTCCCCAACTAGTCCCGGCTATGTTCTCATTTCCTGAAGAGAACAATGAAAGTAAAATGGTGAGCTCAACTAGCCCAAAGAAGAAATATTATGACTAAGATAATGCGTAAATAATTTATCGTTAGCCTTCAACAAAGGTTAAGCCGATAAAATACAAAAACATCAAGTTTAATCGCAATCTTAACAAGCAATCCATTAGAAGAGTCAAGTAGAGCATGATATCTACTATCTTCTATGATTTAAAAAGGTTATCATTAATTTTATTGCTGAGACTCAGCTTAATAAATAATGCACATCATGGAATCATCCCTGCACTACGGGCCAAGGATATTCATTAGTATCACGTCCACGAATTATCCATGCACTACGGGCCAAGGATATTCGTGTAATCACCAATGGTCATGATCATGCCAACAACTGTTCATCAATGCACTACGGGACAATGAGGACTTTTACCACATCATTTGTAACATTATGGGTCGTGATTATACCGAATAATCCCTCATCATAATCATACCAATCAACAGTCCATCTATGCACTACGGGCCAAAGATGACTTTCATAATAATATAAGCATGAGTATGATGACAATGGTATAAGAATTCAATTAAAAGAAAGCAAAGGATAAATTTATAAAGATTTATAATTTAATTTATCCAGAATTCAATAATGTCCAAATTTTCAACATGATACTGCTTTGTGGAGTAAAATTCAAGAATAATATTGTATCAAAAATGATTTGGACAGAAAAGAAATCAATTTTTATCATGAATTGTACCCCGGGTGAATAGTACCCCGTGAATAGTAGTCCGGCATAAAAAAATTAAAAACTTATCAAGAATGCTCAGAATAATATTTTCATGAAAAGATACTGGATGAAATGCAAATTTCAAGGATATTCTACTAATTTCATGGAGTATAGAGGCCAAAACTTAACAAAATGAGTGTAGAATTCAGAATCTGAAACGAAATAATATTACTTACATACTACAGAGAATAAAAAAAATATTATTTCATACAAGTATTAAATAAAAATAATATCCCTTACCTTAAAAAGGAGAGTATTCCAACTAGTATAGCGGGGATATTCTTGAAGAAAATTTCATTATTTTCTACACTCGAAGCTTCCTAAAACTCGAAAGAAATACACTCAATATTATAGAAGAAGAATTTTCTGATTTCGGTGCGATTTTCAATTCTAAACTAAGCATCCTATTTATAGGAAAATGAAAATGATACTATTTGAATAAAATCACGGGTGCGCAGTGTTAAAACTCACGGGCGCAAACTTTCGTCTGAAATTTTTTATGATTTTACTATGCAGATACTATGCAAACACTATGCATAATAAAATATAATATATTCTATTTTTCATAAAAAAATAAAACTTATTATAATATATATAATAATTTTTCCACCACTTCCCGTGACCATTCTAGGATTCCCACCCTCCTTTTTATTATTCCACCAACATATGGGCCCCACCTAACCCACTCGTGGCCCCCACCATTATTATATATATGAATAACTTTCTACCGATTATTTTGAAAAATAGGTAAATAGGGGTCCATATAATAAGCAAAATTTATAACAAATACTTCATAAAAAATCCCCTCGATATTTTTAACAACATTTATTCATCATTATTATAACCTGCAATATTAACAACCAGATCGTTCTCAGGAAAGAGGGGGCTTTCTGATAAGGATTTCTCCCTATTTACGCGCAATTAGGTGACCAAACCCCTTTCCTCGACAGAACTTTCTAGACATTGTTAATTATGCAAATAATAATATGAATAACTTGTCATCTCAATTATTGATTTATAATATAAAATATTTTGTAGATGATACTGTGACAATAATAGAATCAATAATGTGAGATATTATGCAGCAAATACTGTAGCAATAACTGAATAAAATTGAGTGACTTTTCACGTAAGCATCAATAGTCAATACCGTGTGCTACTATGCAACCACGTGTATTACTGTACTTTTATCACCGGGTATATAAATAGCTAACGGTAAAATTGTCGCCGTTATTTTTTAAAAAGATATTTTTGTCGTTTTCTCATTCCAACAATAATTCCGTTCTGGGGTCCACCAATGATTGTGCCATCGTACGAATACTCCCTGTTAAAACGAATATTTCCCGACCAATCGAATATTTTATGACAACTTGCATACTTTACAAAATTTATAAATATTACCCACAACTATAACATTATATTAAATCCACACCATAATATTAAATTTATAAACATATTTGAGAAAAATTAATCTTTATTTATGAAAGTTGGGGTCTTACAAACTCAATGGGAATTCCTTGTGCACATGTATGTGCAGCTATGTTCTACATGAGATACAATCCTGCAGACTATGTTTGATGGCTCAAGCTTTGAATAACAGCTTCAAGGAGACTAGAGGGGGGAAGAAGTCCAGAGGGTGAGGGTCAGTCAAGTGGAGTGACAAACAAGACTGGTGGTACTCAAGAAAGTGTGAACAAGGAGTAGAATTTTAAGATCTATTAATATATATTATCATTTTGTGTGAGCAGTTAATTAGTGGTTTTTGGTGTTTGTATTATGTCAAACATAAAACACAAAACTGATACAGTAAGGTTTATTTGGTGTACTAGCATGGATGGTTTATTTGGTGTATGGTATCCTAGACTCTTATATTTATTTTTGTGTTTGTAATCATGACAATGGTGTTACTGATTAAATGAAAAGGAGAGTTTCTTATTAAGTTTTTTGTACAAATTTTATAGTTACAATTATAATTAAAGGGTTGCAGTTTGTTAGGTATGCAATTTCTTAACAATGGGATTGCACAATTATAATTAAAGTGATGTAGTTCTGACATTTTCTTAACAATGGTGTGACACCCCCAAAACAAGTATACATCACCCATCTTGAGTCGCCAAATACATGGCACATAAATTAAATACAAACTTAATTATACAACTGTCGGGTAATATACGACAAAAACATAGCTGAGAGTTTAAACAAGAATATTGCCTTCTAGAAAATATCCACTCTCAATGGAGTCCTCATTACAATTATTATCACACTATTTCACAGAATAGTGAGGACTACTAAAACAACCATCTGGACCGTCTGTAAGACCCCAAATTTTATGAATAAAGATTTAAATTTCTCGAAATATTTTTTTTATTATTATGGTGTGGATTTGATATAATGTTATAGTTGTGGATAATATTTATAAATTTTGCAAAGTAAGCAAGTTGTTATATAATATTCGATTGGTCGGGGAATATTCTTTTTGTCGGGAATATTCGTACGATGGCACAATCATTGGTGAACCCACAACGAAAGTATTGTCGTAGTAAGAAAATGACAGAATTGTCTTTTTATAAAAATAACGGCGAAAGTATTACCGTTAAAACTGTTGAACTACCCTTAGTAAAAGTACGATGTCTGGCGTGATTGCATAGTAGCGCACGGTATTGATTATTGATGCTTACATGAGAAGTCACTCAGTTATACTCAATTATTGCTACAGTAATTGCTGCATCATATCTCTCATATTATTAATTTGATTATTGTCACAGTATCATCTGCATAATATGCTATATTATTAAATCAATATTGAGATGATAAAGTTATTCATATTATTAAATTGCAATATTTACAATGTCTAGAAGTTCTATCAAGGAGAGGTTTGGTCATCTAATTAATGGCATGATAGGAGAAATCCTTATTGAAAGCCCCTCTTTCTGAGGAGCGACACCGTTGTTAAATATTATGGGTTATAATATTAATGATGAATAAGTTCGTGTTGATTAAAGTTGAATTTGATAGTTCCATTGTGTTGGGATTATTATTGTTAGTGGAAATCGACATCTATTCCGATGATAATTGATGTCTGGGGGTTATATTGATAAATCGGGGAATTTATCGGATAAATGAGCAATTAATTGCTACTAATTCACATGCTTATATAACTTTTTGTTCACATGTGTGTACTATTGAATCACATTCTTATACTATTAGGGGAGTTGGTGCAAGATTGATAATACTTGCATGATTAAATTAAAGATGGAGGTATAGATGGAGGTACTATACCATAATTCGTATTTTTACATGATTATAACTATTGATTCATATGATTGAACTATTTATTCACATTATTTACTATTAGGGGAGGTGGTGCAAGTTTGATAATACTTACAGGACTAAATTAAAAATGAAAGAAAAGTTGGAGGTATTGTACTGTAATTTTTTGAGCCCCAAAACGTGCAATTATCGAAATTATGTTTTTCTATAAATAGAAGTTCATTCTTCCTTCATTTCTCACCAATTCACTAAAGCTATAGAGCAATTATTATAGAGAGAAAAGAAGAAGAGAAGTCTGCCACCTCTATTCCAATATCCACTTTTATTCTAGGTAAGGGTATTATTCTTTCGTATTCATGAAGAGAATTATTTTCTTTCAATACTAAGTAGGAGTTCTTATTCCATTCTTCATTATTATGTTGGAATAACTTTTATTTATAAGTACCGCATACATGGTGAAATTCTTCTGTTATTTCATTCTTTATTATTATGTTGGAATAACTTGTTTATGCGAAGTACCGCATACATGGTGGAATTCTTCTATTATTCTGTTCTTTATTATTCTGTCATAATATCATGTTTGTGCGTTTACGCATGACCTGGTTCCATTCTTTATTATTCTGTCGGAATATCCTGTCTGTGCGTTCTTACGCATGACCTGGTTTCATTCTTTATTATCCTGCCGGAATATCCTGTCTGTGCGTTTACGCATGACCTGGTTCCATTATTTATTATTCTGTTGGGAATAACCTGTATGTGCGATCTATCGCATGTATAGGTGAATTCTTCTGTTATTCTATTCTTTATTATTCTGTTGGAATAACCTGTCTATATGTGGATTACCATATGCATGGTGAATGATCCTTTGTATTCATTCCTTATTAAATTGTGGAAATGATCTGTTTACGTGGATTATGATGAAAGTCATAATAAAAGCTTTGGACTGATGAAAATCACAGGTATATGTAGTATTAGTAAGTGTTATGATGAGTTATGTTGGTTATTATGTGAAAACATGAAAGTTTCTTAGAAATCACGAAGTGTTGAAAAATCAGATTTTGGTAAAAATGGAACATGAAATTCAATTGACCATATCTTCTATTATATTTCGAATGTTTGAGTGTGGTCAAGTTCTACAGTTAGACCTATGAGTTTTCTAACTTATCCAAGTGGAATCACTGGAAAAGATGTTATAGATTTTCTTGTGGACTGATTTTAGCAAAGGAGTCAAAAACTACAAATTTCTAAAAAGCTCATCACCTGAGAGAAATTTAAAAGGGTCAAGCTTTTACCACTTAATTTGTGAGAAAAATTCTGGCCTTTTGGGACATAGAAATATATGGTATAAAGTACCTCCTGTCCAAAAATGAGCTCATTCCGACTTAAATGAGCAAGTTATGACTATTTCAATATTTATGTTTTTTTGACGAAAAATACTATAATCGGAGTTCTATAACTTCGATGACCATGAAATTTAAACTGGAAGCTCTCGTTAACATGCGTAAGATCCTGCAAAGATTTGGGAATTTTTGGAGTTAAACTTGAGGTAGCTAATTTCTTAAGGAATTAATTAGAAATTGATTTTTAAAAAATAGTAAATGAATTTTAAAAATTCCGAGAAAAATATATGTTCAATATGTGACTATATTCTGCTAAATTCCAGAAAAAAAAATATTTTTGGGATTGATTTGGTATTTTTCATGAAAATAATCTAGTTATGAGTAAATGAGTTAAATATGTTATGTGAAATAACAAAATTGGAAAATAGGATTTTATGACTTGGGAATCCTATATAGGGTATATGCAGATTTTTGATAAGGGAATTGATCATTGGTGATGAAATCTTATGAGTATGACATTTTTGAATGATTAAATGCATTATTTGGTAAAGTGTAAACAATTGAAATAAATTATTTATAAGTTTAAGAAGTGATTAAAATATTGTTATAATATTAATAATATTAGATTATGAGTTTATTAAGTGCTTGATAATATTTGGATAAATTTAAAGTCTTTAATATTTATCCTTGTTTTCGTTTGATTAATGCTTATATCATTGTCATCATTCTAATGCTTATATTGTGTTGAAAGTCATCTTTGGCTTACGTGCATAGAAGGACTTGGTGTGATTATGACCAGGGATTATTCGGTATAATCATGACCGTAATGTGACGAATGATGTGGTAAAAATCCTCAATGGCCTGTAGTGCATTGATGGACAGTTTTTGGTATGATTATGACCAAGGATTATTCGGTATAGCCATGAGCATTGATGATTTAATGAATATCATTGGCCCGTAGTGCAGGGATGATTCGATGATGTGGTTTATTTATTAAGCTGAGTCTCAGCGATAAAAATTGATGAAAATATTTTAAATCATAGAAGTTAGTAGATATCATGCTCTACTTGACTCTTCTAATGGATTTCTTATTCCGCTGCAGTTAAACTTGATGTCTATTATATTTTATCAGTTTAACATTGTTGAAGACTAATTATAATTTATTCTGCATTATCTTAGTCATAATATTTCTTACTGGGCTAGTTGAGCTCAGCCCTTTCTTTCACTGTTCTCTTCAGGAAATGAGAATATAGTTGGGACGAGTCAGAAAATGGAGTGACAATCCAGATGATAGCATTAGTAGTCCTCACTATTCTGTTAAATAGTGTGAAAATAAATATAATGAGGACTGAATTTGAGTTTGTATACTGTCTATGAGGACTCCATTGAGAGTGGATATTGTCTAGAAGGCAATATTCTTGATTAAACTCTCAGTTTATGTTTTGTCGTATTTTACACGACAGCTTGTATAATTAAGTTGTATTTGATTTATGTACCATGTATTTGGCGACTCAAGATGGGTGATGTATACCGCTTTTGGGGCGCCACACATCAATCCGTTCCCCACCGGTCCCAAATATATATTCTCATTTCACGAAGAGAACGAAGAAAAGAAAAGGGTGACCTCAACTAGCCCAAGAAGAAATATTATGACTAAGATAATGCGTAATAAATTATCCTTAGCCTTCAATAGTATAACAACCGATAGAATACAATAGACAACAAGTTTTAGATCAACAACTGCAGTGGAATAAGCAATCCATTAGAAGAGTCAAGTAGAGCATGATATCTACTAGCTTCTATGATTTAAAAGTTTTTATCAACTTTATCACGAGACTCACTTTTTAATAAATAAACCACATCATCGAATCATCCCTACTCTACGGTGCCAAGGATATTCATGTAATCATCAATGGTCATGATTATACCGAATAATCCATGGTCATAATCATACCAACAACTGTCCATCAATGCACTACAGGTGCCAACGAGGACTTTACCACATCATTTATAACATTACGGGTCATGATTATACCGAATGATCCTCGGTCATAATCATACCAATCAACAAATTCATCTGCACGTACGAAGCCAAAAATGACTTTCATCACAATATAAGCATGAGGATGATGACAATGATATAAGCATTAATCAAACGAAATCAAGGATAAATATTAAAGACTTTAAATTTATCCAGAGTTTAAAAATATCTAAATTGTCAACATGATACTACTTTGTGGAGTAAAATTCAAGAATAATATTCATGTATCAAAAATAATTTGGACAGAAAAAATATATATTTTTTGGGTGAATAATACCCCGTGAATAGTACCATGTGAATAGTAATTTGGGAATAGTACCTCATGAATAGTACCCGGGCATGAAAAGTGTCCCAAATACCCGAGTGAATAATATTTGAGTGAATAGTAATCAGGTGAATAGTAACCCGTGAATAGTAACTCGTGAATAGTACTCTGGTATGAAAAGTGCCCCGAATACCCGAGTGAATAATATTTGAGTGAATAGTAATGGAGTAAATAGTAACCCGTAAATAGTAACTCATGAATAGTATTTCGGTATGAAAAGATCAATAATTATCAGAAAGCTCAGAATAATATTTCTATGAAAAGATATTGGATGAAGCGCAAATTTCAAGGATATTCTACTAATTTCACGGAGTATAGAAGCAATACTTTAACAAAATGAGGGTATAATCAGGAATATGAGACGAAATAATATTACTCACATAAGAAAATATTATTCTTTATGAATACTGAACAAAAATAATATCCCTTACGACTGTTGAACGAAAATAATATTCTACGAATATTGAACGAAGATGATGTTCCTTACGAATATTGAATGAAAATAATATTCATACGAATATGAAAAATAATATCTCTTCAGAATATGAAATAAATAATACCCCTTATCTTGGAAGAAGACTAGATACTGGAATAGAGAAGTAGCAGACTACTCTTCTTCTTTCTCTCAATAGCTTCTCTCTATATAGTTTCTCTCTCTATAATTGCTCTTGTGAGTCTTAGTGAATTGGTGAGAATGAAGGAAGAATGAGCTTCTAGTTATAGGAAAATATAGTTTTGATAATTGCACATTTTGGGGCTCAAAATATTACAGTATAATACCTTCATCTTTTCCTTCATTTTTAATTTAATCCTGCAAGTATTATCAAACTTGCACCACCTCCCCTAATAGTACATCATGTGAATCAATAGTACAATCATGTGACTCAATAATTCTATACATGTGAAAAAAAATTACAGTATAGTACCTTCATTTATACCTCCATTTTTAATTTAGTCATGCAAGTATTATCAATCTTGCACCACCTCCCCTAATAGTGCATTCACGTGAATCAATAGTACACACATGTGAACAAATAGTTATAAGCATGTGAATTAATAGCAATTAATTGCTCATTTATTCGATTAATTACCCGATAGGTCAATATAACCTCTAGAAATCAATTATTATCGAAATAAATGTCGATTTTCACTAACACTAATAATCCCAACATAATGGAACTATCAATTTCATCTTTACTCAACACGAACTTATTCATCATTAATATTATAACTCAAAATATTTAAAAATCAGATCATTCCCAGGAAAGAGGGGGCTTTTCGATAAGGATTTCTCTCTATTGACGCGCAATTAGGTGACCAAACCTCTCCTCGACAGAACTTTCTAGACATCGTCAATATCTCAAATAATAATATGAATAACTTTGTCGTCTCAATTATTGATTTAATAATAATAAATATTATGCAGATGATACTGTGACAATAATTGAATCAATAATATGAGAGATATTATGCAGAAATTAATGTAGCAATAATTGAGTATAACTGAGTGACTTCTCACGTAAGCATCAATAATCAATACCGTGTGCTACTATGCAATCACGCGTATTACTGTACTTTTACTACCGGGTAGTTCAATAGTTTAACGGTAAAACTTTCGCCGTTATTTTTATAAAAAGATATTTTTGTCATTTTTTAACTACGACAATACCTCCGTTGTGGGGTCCACCAATGATTGTGACGTCGTATGAATATTCCCTGTTAAAACGAACATTCCCCGACCAATCGAATATTCCCTGACACAACGAATATTTTATATCAACTTGGTTACTTTGTAAAATTTTCAAATGTCACCCTTAACTTTAACCTTTATCCATTTAACCATTTACTAAATAAAATAATAATTATAAAAATTGAATACTTTCATTTCATAAAATTCGGGGTCTTACAATCTCCCCTCCTTCTGAAATTTTGCCCTCAAAATTTACGTACATACCTGATATGTCGAAGAGATGATGATACCTCGTTAGATTATAACTCTTGAGGTATAACCTTTAAGTGTAGAATATATTCATTCTTATCCAACATTTTAACAGGTATCTCCTCATACGTTAAATCTTCTGCTATCTCGTCTAGTTCTAATTCAATAATGTGGTTCAGGTCGTCCACATATTTACGTAACATCGATACGTGAAAAACGTTATGAACACGTAACATACTTGGCGGTAAAGCGAGTCTATAGGCCACAATTCATACTCGATCGAGGATTTCGAATGGCCCAATTAAATTGAGGGTTGAGATTTACTCTCTTCGTCGATTCTTGCTTCTAGAATAACGCCTTTGTGACGCCCCCAAAACAGGTATACATCACCCATCTTGAGTCGCCAAACACATGGTACAAAATTCAAATACAACTTAATAATACAGCTGTCGTGTAAACAATACAACAAAATATAAACTGAGAGTTTTAATAAGAATATTGTCATCTAGACAATATCCACACTCAAAGGAGTCCTCATTACATTTATTGTCACACTATTTAACAGAATAGTGAGGACTACTAATGCTATCATCTGGACCGTCACTCCGTTCCCCGACTCATCCCATCTATATTCTCCTTTTCTGAAGAGAACAGTGAAAGAAAGGGTGAACTCAACTAGCCCAGTAAGAAATATTATGACTAAGATAATGCAGAATAAATTATCATTAGTCTTCAACAATGTTAAACTGATAAAATATAACAAACATCAAGTTTAACTGCAGCGGAACAAGCAATCCATTAAAAGAGTCAAGTAGAGAATAAAATCTACTATCTTCTATGATTTAAAAAGTTTTTCATCACTTTTATCATTGGGACTCAACTTAATAAATAATTCACATTATCAATTCATCCCCTCGCACTCACGTGCCAAGGATATTATTTAGTATCACGACCACGAATTATCCATGCACTACGCCAAAGATAATTGTGTTTTCATCAACTATCTCCCGATCATGCCATAAAATAATTCATCTTTGCTCCCTTGGTCGAAGAGAATCCATAGTCATAATCATACCAAAACCGTCCATCAATGCACTACGGCCAA
This sequence comes from Panax ginseng, assembly GCA_020205605.1. Lineage (NCBI taxonomy): Eukaryota > Viridiplantae > Streptophyta > Magnoliopsida > Apiales > Araliaceae > Panax > Panax ginseng. The sequence goes on along the minus strand of CM035144.1, from coordinate 97,869,913 downwards.
TGAGGACTTTTTCCACATCATTTGTAACATTACTACGGTCATGATTATACCGAATAATCTCTAATCATAATCATACCAAGTCCATCTATGCACTACAAAGCCACACGATGACTTTCAACAAAATATAAACATGAGGATGATGACAATGATATAAGAATTCAATAAAACAAGTTCAAGAATTAAATTATCCAGGAACTAATAACGTCCAAATTGTCAACATGATACTTTTTTATAGAGTAAAATTCAAGAATGCTCAGAAGAATATTTCCATGAAAAGATACTAGATGAAGCGCAAATATCAAGGATATTCCACTAATTTCATTGAGTATAGAAGTCAAAACTTTAACCAACTGAGTATAATAAAGAATAGAATAACAAAAGAAATCACCATGCAAGCGGTACTTCGCATAAATAGGTTATTCCATTAGAATAATAAATAACGAAACCAGGTCAGGCAAAATTCGCACCGACAGGATGTTCCAACAGAATAATAAAGAATAGAATAACAACAGAAATCACCATGCATGCGGTAATTGCATGATGTATGAGTTATTCCAACAGAATAATAAATAACGGAACCAGTGTCTCATGTAAAATGCAATCCGGCGAGGATATTCCAATGTAATAATAAAGAACTCGAATAACAAAAGAATTTCACCAAGTATAGGGTAGCTCATGTGATACAAAGTTATTCCAATGTAATAATAAATAATGGAATAATGTAAAAATTTCACCAAGTATAGGTAGCACACAGATATAAAGTTATTCCAATGTAATAATAAATAATGGAATAACAGAAGAATTTCACTAAGTATAGGGTAGACCGCTTATACAGGTTATTCCAACAGAATAATAAAGAATGGAATAACAGAAGTTCTCTTCATGAATATGAAAAAAAAAATACCCCTTACCTTAGAAAGAAACTGGATATTGGAGTAGAGAGGTAGCAGACTTCTCTTCTTCTTTCTCTCTATAATTTCTCTCTATAATAATTGCTCTATAGCTTTAGTGAATGGGTGAGAAATGAAGAAAGAATGAACTTCTATTTATAGAAAAATATAGTTTCAATAATTACACGTTTTGGGGATCAAAAAATTACAGTACAATACCTCCAACTTTTCTTTTTCTTTTTAATTTAGTCCTGCAAGTATTATCAAACTTGCACCACCTTCCCTAATAGTAAATAATGTGAATAAATAGTTCAATCATGTGAATCAATAGTTATAATCATGTAAAAATATGAATTACGATATAGTACCTCCATCTATTCCTCCATCTTTAATTTAATCATGCAAGTATTATCAATCTTGCACCAACTCCCCTAATAGTATAAGAATGTGATTCAATAGTACACACATGTGAACAAATAGTTATATAAGCATGTGAATTAGTAGCAATTAATTGCTCATTTATCCGATAAATTCCCGATTTATCAATATAACCCCAGCACATCAATTATCATCTAATAGATGTCGATTTCCACTAACAATAATAATCCCAACACAATGGAACTATCAAATTCAACTTTAATCAACACGAACTTATTCATCATTAATATTATAACTCATAATATTTAACAACCAGGTCGTTCCCAGGAAAGAGGGGGCTTTCCAATAAGGATTTCTCCCTATTGGCGCGCAATTAGATGACCAAACCTCTCCTTGATAGAACTTCTAGACATTATAAATATTGCAATTTAATAATATGAATAACTTTTTCGTCTCAATTATTGATTTAATAATACATCATATTATGCAGATGATACTGTGACAATAATCGAATCAATAATATGAGAGATATGATGCGAAGAATTATCGAAGCAATAATTGAGTATAACCGAGTGACTTCTCACGTAAGCATCAACAATCAATATCGTGTGCTACTATGCAACCACGCGTATTACTGAACTTTTACTACCGGGTAGTTCAACAGTTTTAATGGTAACACTTCCGTCGTTATTTTATAAAAAGATAATTTTGTCATTTTCTTACTACGATAATACTTTCGTTGTGGGTTTGCCAATGATTGTGTCGTCGTACGGATATTCCCGACAAAAAGAATATTTTATAACAACTTGCATACTTTGCAAAATTTATAAATACTACCCACAACTATAACATTATATCAAATCCACACCATAATATTAAAAAAAATATTTTGAGAAAATTAAATCTTTATTCATAAAATTTGAGGTCTCACAGCCTTCTTAAGCCTTCTTCTTCACATTCATCAACTCTGGGTGTGTAGCTTGAGCGGTTTTAACTTTATCGGTTAACGTCGATTCTACTCGTATTATTTGACATCATCACGTGGGTCCTTAGAGTCTTTAACTCTATCTTTATCATTTGTAAGTCATATAAAATGGGTCTTTGTGTTAACAACGTTATAATCGTAAACGCATACGATCTTCTACTCAATGCATCAGTTACCACGTTCGCTTTTTCCATGATAATAATGAATGGTATGGTCGTAATCTTCAATAGCTCGAGCCAATGTCTTTGGCGCATTATACGTTCGTTTTGGTTGAAGAAATATTTAAGGGTTTTAGAAATGGGTTTTGTACTGGGGTCAATACAAAATTCAATTTCACGCTCTGGGGTAGGCCAGGAAGTTCTTCGAGAATACGTCAGGAAGTTTATTAACGATAAAAATATCATTTAAAACTGTGAATCTCATCCAAGACTTGGATAACACATGTAATGAAGGTTTCTCCTAATGGAGTTTCAACAGATAAGTCGAAGTCTAATTTCTCCGGAGTTAAATTTAAACGTTGAGCGCAAGTAGGAGAAATAAAAGAATGGGTAGAACCGGTATCAAATAAGGTATAGACTTGTCTAGAGTTTATGATTAACTAACCCGTGATAACTTCGTTCGGGTTACTCGCTTTTTGTGAAGTCACGAAAAACGCTCTTCCTGAAACCACTGACTTTTTTTTGTCCGTATCCACCTTTGGTGCCACCGTCCCAGTTGGATTTGATTTCGCTACAGGACAAAATTGAGCTATGTGACCATCTTTTCTACAACTAAAACATACCTTGGAAGGCTGTGAACAGTTTAGACTTATGTTTTCCTGCTCTCCGCATCTGTAGCTTCTAACTGGCGGTCGTTCTCCTCCCATAGAATTTGTTGTTATTGCTGGTGCTGGTGCTGCTGCCGACGTCTTCCCATCATCGTAAAATCTTCTCTTCTTGAATTTTCCACTTGAATCATTTCTTCTATTATCTTGACCATGATTACCACCGAAGTGGTTACCATTTCTTGCCTGATAATTTCCTTAACGATGGTTATCGTTGTTTCGATGGTCGTTGCTACCGGTACGATTATTATCGTGTTGTTGGTCATTAACTTTTGGTTGGGCTGGCTCATTATCGCGCTCCAATAACTGAGCCATATTCACAACATCTGAATATAAACAAAGTTTGTGAGAAATGAGGTATTGACATATCTCAGGTTTCAAACCTCTTAGAAACATCCGTGTCATTCTCTCCTCATTATCAACCAAGTGGGACGTAAACCAAGACAACTCGGCAAACTTAGCTTCGTACTATGACACGGTCATATTTTTTTGCTCCAGCTTGATGAACTCTACCTCCTTTATGTGACGAATACTTTCGGGAAAGTACTTGTCGTTATACAGTTCTTGGAACTTCTCCCAAGACATCTTCATCTGGCGGTCGAGTACGCTTTCTTCGATTCCCACCAATGTCGCCTCTCATCGCAATACGAAGGTGGCAAAGGAACCTTTGCTCCTTGGAGCATCCCAAGACATCAAATATCTTGGTGATCTACTTTATCCACGTCTCCGCCTTAAGTTGTTTTGGCTCTCCCAAAAACTCTGGTGGTCCCAGCTCCTTGAACTGCTTAGTGGTGACCAACCGAGAGTTGCCAGTGTTTCCACCTGCATTTTGAACAGAAGTCTCTCTCACCTGATGTTGCATGAATTGCATAAAGCCTCTAAACATCCCATCGTTCATTATCTGATTGGTGTTGTTATTTACCTGAGGATTATTGTCTTCCTGATGCACATTATCCTGGGTATTGATCGTTGGTGACTCAACGGTCTCATGTGCTTCATTGCTTATCTCGACATTTTCAGATGCCATTTCAAACACTGTCACAAAACAAGGGTTAATTGACATATCACATATTATCCCTATACTCTGACCGACCAATTAAATACCAAATAAACTTAGGTAGGTCATACTAGCGAAGGAATTCTCCGTCTCTCCCCTCGTAGTTCTTGTCTCACATCTCAGCCAGGGATTATATCTCTAAGCTTTGATACCAACTGTGACACCCCCAAAACAGGTATACATCACCCATCTTGAGTCGCCAAATATATGGTACATAAATCAAATACAAACTTAATTATACAACTGTCGGGTAATATACGACAAAACATAGCTGAGAGTTTAAACAAGAATATTGCCTTCTAGATAATATTCACTCTCAATGGAATCCTCATTACAATTATTATCACACTATTTCATAGAATAGTGAGGACTACTAAAACAACCATCTGGACCGTCAATCCGTTCCCCGACCAGTCCCAGCTATATTCTCATTTCCTGAAGAGAATAGTGAAATAAAAGGGTGAGCTCAACTAGCCCAGTAAGAAATATTATAACTAAGATAATACAGAATAAATTATCCTTAGCCTTCAACAGTATAACAACTGATAGAATACAATAGACAACAAGTTTTAGATCAACAATTGCAGCGAAATAAGCAATCCATTAGAAGAGTCAAGTAGAGCATGATATCTACTAGCTTCTATGATTTAAAAAGTTTTTCATCAACTTTATCGCTGAGACTCAGCTTAATAAATAAACCATATCATCGAATCATCCTTGCACTACGAGCCAAGGATATTCATGTAATCATCAATGGTCATGATTATACCGAATAATCCCTGGTCATAATTATACCAACAACTGTCCATCAATGCACTACGGACCAATGAGGACTTTTACCACATCATTTGTAACATTACGGGTCATGATTATACTGAATAACCCCTGGTCATAATCATACCAATCAACAGTCCATCTATGTACGTAAGCCAAAAATGACTTTCATCACAATATAAGCATGAGGATGATGACAATGATATAAGCATTAATCAAACGAAATCAAGGATAAATATTAAAGACTTTAAATTTATCTAGAGTTTAAAAATATCCAAATTGTCAACATGATACTGCTTTGTGGAGTAAAATTCAAGAATAATATTCATGTATCAAAAATAATTTGAACAGAAAAAAAAATATTTTTTGGTTAAATAGTACCCCGTGAATAGTACCCTAAGAATAGTACTTCGGGAATAGTACCTCGTGAATTGTACTCCGGCATGAAAAGTGCCCCAAATACCCAAGTGAATAATATTTGAGTTAATAGTAACCGGGTGAATAGTAACTCGTGAATAGTAACTCATGAATAGTACTCCGACATAAAAAGTGCCCCGAATACCCGAGTGAATAATATTTGAGTAAATAGTAAGTGGGTGAATAGTAACCCGTAAATAGTAACTCATGAATAGTATTTCGGTATAAAAAGATCAATAATTATCAAGAAAGCTCAGACTAATATTTCCATGAAAAGATACTGGATGAAGCGCAAATTTCAAGGATATTCTACTAATTTCACGGAGTATAGAAGTAATACTTTAACAAAATGAGAATATAATCAGGAATATGAGACGAAATAATATTACTCACATACTATAGAGTATGGAAGAAAATATTATTCCTTATGAATACTGAACAAAAATAATATCCCTTACAACTGTTGAACGAAAATAATATTCCTATGAATATTGAACGAAGATGATGTTCCTTACGAATATTGAATGAAAATAATATTCATACGAATACGCAAAATAATATCTCTTCAGAATATGAAATAAATAATACCCCTTACCTTGGAAGAAGACTAGATATGGAATAGTGAAGTAGCAGACTACTCTTTTTCTTTCTCTTTACAGCTTCTCTCTCTATAGCTTCTTTCTCTATAATTACTCTTGTGAGTCTTAGTGAATTGGTGAGAATGAAGGAAGAATGAACTTCTATTTATAGGAAAATATAGTTTCGATAATTGCACATTATGGGGCTCGAAATATTACAGTATAATACCTTCATCTTTTCCTTCATTTTTAATGTAGTCCTGCAAGTATTATCAAACTTGCACCACCTCCCCTAATAGTACATCATGTGAATCAATAGTACAATCATGTGACTCAATAGTTCTATACATGTGGGAAAAAAAATTACAGTATAGTACCATCATTTATACCTCCATTTTTAATTTAGTCATGCAAGTATTATCAATCTTGCACCACCTCCCCTAATAGTACATTCACGTGAATCAATAGTACACACATGTGAACAAATAGTTATAAGCATGTGAATTAATAGCAATTAATTGCTCATTTATCCGATTAATTACCCGATTGGTCAATATAACCTCCAAAAATTAATTATTATCGAAATAAATGTCGATTTCCACTAACACTAATAATCCCAACACAATGGAACTATCAATTTTATCTTTAATCAACATGAACTTATTCATCATTAATATTATAACCCACAATATGTAACAACTCGATCATTCCCAGGAAAGAGGGGGCTTTCCGATAAGGATTTTTCCCTATTGGCACGCAATTAGGTGACCAAATCTCTCATCGACAGAACTTTCTAGACATCGTCAATATCGCAAATAATAATATGAATAACTTTGTCGTCTCAATTATTGATTTAATAATAATAAATATTATGCAGATGATACTGTGACAATAATTGAATCAATAATATGAGAGATATTATGCAGCAATTACTGTAGCAATAATTGAGTATAACTGAGTGACTTCTCACGTAAGCATCAATAATCAATACCGTCTGCTACTATGCAACCACACGTATTATTGTACTTTTACTACCGGGTAATTCAACAGTTTAACGGTAAAACTTTCACCGTTATTTTTATAAAAAGATATTTCTGTCGTTTTCTAACTATGACAATACCTCCGTTGTGGGGTCCACCAATGATTGTGCCATCGTACGAATATTTCCTGTTAAAACGAATATTCCCCGACCAATCGAATATTCCCCGACACAAAGAATATTTTATATCAACTTGCTTACTTTGAAAAATTTTCAAATGTCACCCTTAACTTTAACCTTTATCCATTTAACCATTTACTAAATAAAATAATAATTATAAAAATTGAATACTTTCATAAAATTCGGGGTCTTACAAATGGGATTGCACAATTATGTGCAGTTTGAACAATGTGACTGCAGCCTATGAACGAATTAAGAGCTTCATGTCATATTCAGAATACTTGCACTTCTAAGATGAGTGCTCTGTTTTGCTTATTATCAATGGGACTGCAGTTTGAACAATGGGATGCTCCCTGTTCATATTTTATGCTTTGTTATGCTCTGTTTTGTAAAAGAACAAATTAAATAATTTGGAATGTCCTCAATTAGTGAAGTAGCCTCTGTTTTGCTAAATAATTATTCAAATAAACACAATTATCCAAACAAAATCATTCTTCAAATTATGTAATTATCTAAACAAAATCATTCTTCAAATAATCTAATTATCCAAACAACATTATACAATCCTCATTTATATATCAATTTTTTTCAAATATCAAAACAACTTAAACTATTTCATGGTTTTTAACATGCTCAAACACAACACAAGAAGCAACCCAATTACAAGTAAGAACCATTTCTCCCTAGTTTGTAAATTCTTTATTTCTTGTTTTAAACACTTCAAATCATTCTTCAATTAGACTTTCTTTTTTTCCCAATTTCGATACTTGCACTCCCAAGTCATGAGCTTTCTCCTTCATCATCTGTAGGTCAATTTCTATGTTCCTCATATTCAACAGACCTGAATCATTCTCTACCCCAAAATCTTCTAACATGTGGAAAGAGTCAATCCATTGAAAAAAACCACAAAATGCTTGGGTCTGTAGAAAATTAAACATACAGTTATCAATTATTATGATTATATGTAAAAATTTAAAATTTTATCAAGGTAAATATAATAACTTACACCATAATTTGAACAACCATAAAACTTTCTCCCAACATCAAGTCCCTTTGACGATGTACAAATTCGTAATCGTATCCCACACCCACAATACCTTGGTGATGAAATCCTACTGACTCCAGTGGATACTGAACTTTTCCCAACCCTTTGATGGCTATTTTCTTTAGGGTGCTGCTTTCCTCTTTTCATTCCTCACAAAGTTCAAGATTACAGCAAGAGAGAGAGAGAGACGATGGAACCCTAACCTTTTTCCTCACTTTACAGCAAGAGATAGAGACGATTTCATGCGAGAGTTGGATGAGAGAGAAAGACAAAGAACGAAATGAATGTTGTCTGAAGGATCTGTAAATCTGTAAAGTGTTTTAATTATTTTGGGAAAAATCTCATGTTTTGATATAAATATTATTCCTTACAAATTACTAACAGCTAGGCATGTGGTGCTCGGGTGGTCATATGACCAAAGTTTCAAACGATGGGTTGCAGGTTCGAATATGTGGAGAGACAATTTTTGTAAAAAATTTAAAAGACGCCACGTCAGCAGCGGACACATGTCAAATTATAATATTAAATACCACGTCAGACCTGACGTAGGTCCCACGTGTGCCACGTCAGTAGGTCAACGCACATGTGACCGGAAGAAAGGGGTTCAATACCCAAATATCACAAAAGTTCAGTAGTCGACTTTGCCACGTAGGCGCCACGTGTGCCACGTCAGCAGGTCAACGCACATGTGGCGCATGGGGGTTCAAACATGTGGCACCTGGAAGTTTAAAGTCTAAATTTTTGAATAGAAATGGGCTCAATTTGCGTTGACCGGAATAAAGGGGCTTAATACCCAAATATCACAAAAGTTCAGTAAACGACTTTGTATTTAACCCAATAATTTAAAGTTGTTTTGGACGTGCAAATTAAGGTGGACCCGCTTGTAGTTTAATTAATGGTGAGCAAATTGTCCACCTCAACCGATAAATTGATGGTTCTTGATTTATGTGGTTGTATTTATGTTGTTTGTTTTACATAATTTAGTTCTGCTGAGAAACCTAAGTTGCAAACCATCAGCTCCTCTTTCATGTATTGATTGACAAATAATATTACCGTCACATAAAAAAAAAATCTCACATACATACACATGCGTACTGCGGATCGGGACTAGACTACCACCGGTAATGGCTCTGCCTCGACAACTGTTTGGTAGCGTTAAAAGAATGAGGTAGGTGTTATTAATTGGTTGGAAGTTGGAACTATCAACCCACGTAACCATTTAAGCTACCTCATCTTTCAACTAAAAGGGACACCGCACCGGCTTGCCTTCAAGTTTGACGGTAAAATGTAGTAGAAGTTATAATGATATATATGTTTCAGTGAGATTTCAATTCATGCTGCGAAAATATATTTCAACTTAATTATTTGTAGGTCAAGAAAAAATTGATCCAGATTGCAATGCAAGAATTACGATTGAAATGAAATGAACTAATCACTGTAATACTCCGAACTCGATATAGACCCGAAATACTATAATGATGAGATATTTTATGGATGATTAATTTATCTCGAAAAATGACATACCGTATTTAAAAAATTCGATGGCTTTGACCCGACGGGAGCATAATCGTCCAAACAAAACTTTAATCATAATCGTTCATTATTGCAATAAAAGATAAAGATGGTATTTATTAATTTTTAATTCATAATAAATAAATATTATGAATTAGTATTAATATATATATATATATATATATATATATATATATATATAATGTGAAACTTCAAAGCGTAATTCTTAAATAGCATAACGCCTTAAATAGTATAATTTTATCAAAACGACGTAGTTTTGATAAGACGCGATGGCATTTTTGTAAATATGCGGTGGCATGGTATTTACAAAAATGTCATCGCGTCCCTCCAAAACTACATCGTTTTGATAAAATTATGTTATTTAAGGCGTTATGCTATTTAAGGATTATACTCTTGAAGCTTACCGTATATATAAATAAGTATACGTAACAGATATGTAATTATTCGGAAAAACACATTTTTTATCATTAATAAGAAAAATGGGGATCCAAATTTTTGATAAAAAAATGTCAATGTTAAATTTGGACCGTCCTATAGGAGATGTTAAATCTCGAAATAGTGAAATGGCTGGTGGAGTACTTGTAAATGGATAAAAAATTGATTTTTTGTTCGAAGACCCTAAAGTTTACGTAACTTGCATAAGTACCTCCAAAGTTTTATTTTTATTTCAGTTTAATTATAACTAAAAAAATGTTGATGGTCAATAATAAATTCCAAACATACTTTGATGGTAAATATAACTACGTACACAAATTTAGGGTACGATAGAAAATGATACTCTCTTCCTTAAATTAGAGATACAATTTAATTTTTAAGGTCAATATTAATTTTAAAATTGATATAACTTATAAAAGTTTAGAATAAAATAAATTTTGTGATTAATAGTTTTTATTATATACTATACAATTATAATAATTATATCAATTCAAATTAAATACATTTGTATCAATTTGAAGTTTAATGTATCGTCGTTTGACCTTAATTAAAAGTTAAATTGTATCTCTAATTTTGGAATGAAAGGGATATTATATATACTAATTAATTATATTATCTATACTTTAAAATTTATATTTTAACACGGCAACAAATACATTTTTTTCCTAGGCTTCGTCCCTGAGCTAGGACCCTGTAGATTTTTGTTGGATTTTTTTTTTTTTTTGCTAAATATTTTTTTTGTTGGATTTCCTAATAATGTACTGACTAGCTACCATGCAATCAAGACCTTATTTACAAATCTTATCCAAAAAGCCTTCATTAATACCGGAACTGTTCAACCCTCCAACTGTACATTCTATATAAGATCGGATATCCACTCCATGAATTTTATTAAGGAAGTGTTGGAAAAAAAAAAAAAAAAAACTAGTTTCAATATCTTCTCAAAAAACTACAGGTATACTAATACTACATTCATGTTCTAGATCATGAGTTACATATAGACAGTGCATGTATGGCATGAGGTTCTTGGGAAAAAACGACAGCTTACTTATCTCGTAAACAATTGTAATTTTTATGCCTAAACTGGATCTTGATTCCAGACAGTTCAAAAAAGTTGCGTTTTATATAGTAGAGAGTTGGGGTATTATGTACTAGAGATTTTGAAAGCTGATGCATTTTATAATCAAGTTGCATATCTCTCTGCTATATAAATGCAATTTATTTTTTATTGATCAACATGCAACTTGTTTCTATAAACGGGCCCAAATAGATTGTTTGGAATCAAAATTCGTACTCATGGCACCAGAATTGGTGCTGTGTGCTGTGTGCTGTGTGCTGTGTTTTTATACATCCAAAAACTCCAAATAAGCTAACCCCATAGTATGTATATATGAATAAATATCTGGTACTTCTTATAGCTCAAGTTTTAATTACTCTATAATTGGCTTGTTACACGTGCAGGTTCAATGGAGGCTGTTATTTCTATTAAGAAGTCGGAACCAGTATTAGTTCAACCTGAAACCAAAACAAGCGACGGATTTTACTTCTTATCAAACCTTGATCAGAACATTGCTGTTATAATTCAAACAGTTTATTGTTTCAAGCCCAATGATGATAAGAAAAGTACCGAGAGCGTCAGCAGTGTTATCAGGCAAGCCTTGGCAAAAATTCTAGTGCATTTTTACCCACTTGCAGGAAGTTTAACGATAAGCAGTGATGGGAAGCTTATTGTCAAGTGCTGCAACAAAGGTGTGCCGTTTGTTGAAGCCGTGGCGGATTGCGAAATGGAGGTGTTGGGGGATATTATGTTTCCTGATCCTGCAGTGTTGAGCAAGCTTGTTTATATAGCTCCTGGTGCAAAAAATTTGCTAGAAATGCCTCTACTAACTGCACAGGTGAGTAAGTGTTTTAATTATCATGAATAAATAGATTGTATGCATATATCGTCTACAAGATATAAGACAAGTAACCATGGGTCGATGCATGCACTTGGTAAAAAAAGGGGAGGGGGAGAAATGACCACGTTGATTTTAGGAGGATAAAAAGATTAGTATCATTAAGATTCAAAATTCTCATAAAAACAAATTCTCTTCTAAATGATAGTTGCTTATATAAAATGACAATATATACTTACGTAATCCTATTTAATTTATTATGTCACAACCTACTATTGTTTTTAAGATAAATATGGAATAAAAATACCTTTAATATTTACAATTTTGCATGCAAATAGTACTCATTTTGTGAAATTGCTGGAGTATATATCTTTGCGGAATTGTAAGTATAAACACAAAAGCGCGCATGCATATTTAGGTAACAAGGTTCAAATGCGGAGGATTTGTGATGGGAATGACAATTAACCATTGCATGACCGATGGAATATCAGCAATGGAATTCGTAAACACATGGAGTGAAATAGCAAGAAGCAAATCCCCAATAATATTACCGGCCATCGACAGAACCGTTCTAAGATCAAGACAACCTCCAAGAATCAACTACCCTCACAACGAGTTTTTAGAAATACAAGACATATCAAATATGTCCACCCTCTACCAAGAAGAGCAAATGGTATACAAATCATTCAAATTTACTCCACAAAAACTCGCAAGGCTAAAGCAAGCTGCAACTGAGAACGGATCATTCCTGGACAGTGTCACTAGCTTCACTGCGCTCACGGCATTAATATGGCGAGCGCGAAGCAAAGTGCTGAAAATGAAATCCACCCAACAAACCAAGCTAGTGTTTGCAGTTGATGGAAGGTCCAAGTTAACTAATCCACCCTTGCCAAAAGGGTATTTTGGGAATGGAATTGTGTTAACATGTTGCGTTTGTAACGCAGGGGAATTGATCGAAAAGCCCTTGTCCTTTGCAGTACAGTTAGTGCAAAATGCCATCAAAATGGTGGATGAGGAATTTATTAGGTCAACTATTGATTATCTTGAAGTGAATAGAGGAAGGCCTTCTTTATCTGCTACTCTTTTGGTTACTTCATGGACTAGACTTGCGTTTAACACCACGGATTTTGGATGGGGAGAGCCGGTGCAGACCGGTTGTGTGACCTTACCGGAGAAAGAAGTGGCCTTGTTTCTCTCCGATGGAAAAGATAAAGTTGGTACAACTTTGCTTCTAGGCTTGCCGGTTACTGCCATGAAGTATTTCCAAGAACTGATGCAAATTTAGTTTAATTATAAGATATAAAGTTGAGTATAATTAATCAGTACTGCAGTTCAAGTATATCAACCATTTTCTCTTAAATCTGAAAACAACAAGAAAGGAACATGGCATATGTACCTTATCTAAATAAGCACGGTATGCAAGTGTGTAGGAGCTTGAAGTTGTAAAAATCAAGAAGCTAGCATGCTTGTTTTTTAAAAGCTATTTACTTGCTTCTGTATGCACTTCGATCAACTAGTCTTAAAGTTCACAGTTTTTGTATATTTACAATTTTATGTGTTCTGATTCTTTATTTAATCATGAATAAAGATTGGAATCAGCAACCTTGGTGTTAATGAGAGTGGTTAGCGTAAAGTTAATTTTGGTCAATTAACTAATACAATGTCGACATGCAGATCATGAGGTGATCTCTCACTGCGTGTCAGGTCATCATCATAAAGGCCTCAACCATTTCTCCCACCCCTTCAGGTCCATTTCATAACAGGAGTATTATTACCTTCACTATACAGAACAAGCTACAGAAGAACAAACTGGTGCAGACATGGAAGATTAGCCTCGCGTAAAGATCAACAATCCATTTGTTTATTATTAATACTTCAAAACTCCCATTGTTTATATAGTCATCATGAAGAATTACAATACTATCTTTTGAATTCTTCACATCACTATAAATCGAAACTCAAACCCCCAAAACAATGTTTTGGTGAATTCCCATTTAGCATTACACTCCATAAATTGAAAAGAAACTTGCTAGAACAGCAATAATTTCACACCAACGTTTTAATAGTTTCCGCTATTCACTAGTCATCGCCACCAAGATCTCCCCATCGAACATTGTGCTTTGCAGCAAGATAATGCGCTCCAACTGGCCCTCTGCTACCATAAGGGTACAGTTCTGGAGCAATCTTCTTCTCTTCCAATTCCTTCAACACTGGTGTAAATAGAGACCAAGCAGCATCAAGCTCGTCACTTCTGATAAACAATCTTCGTTCTCCTTCTATTGCATCTAAGAGCAGTCTTTCGTATGCATCTGGTACTTCTTTTGAATACCTTCATAGTGAATCCAAGTTTCTTGGAGTCAGATCTTTACATATATTGCAAAACTACTCGTCATAGCTCTGATACCAGTTCAAGATAAAAGACCAAACACATGTCTGGATCCCAACTTGATCCGAAAGCTTAAGCCATTAGTATTGAGCCCATTCATATGCATTAGCCCATCTTGTTTTCAGTACCCACCCTTGCCTCATACGTGAACTCTTAAGGAAAATAAAAATAAAATACTTTTGAGAAATACATATCTTACCTTGCGCTGTACAGCAAATTAAGGTCGCTGCGGTCCAGTCTCATTCCAAGACCAGGAACCTTGTTGTTGATCTTCAGATATATGGCTTCATCTGGCTGTACACGAAGTATTAGCTCATTTGTAGCCTTGTCCAAATTAGTTCCAAAAGTCCGCTTGTACAGGTTACCAGGGACATGCCTGAACTGAACTCTGATCTCTGCTCTGAATGCCATTGCAATAAGAACATCAGACCCTTCCATTATCAGAATTTCCCATTATGCAGGGCATTATACAGTTTATATCATCATGTACAAGAGAAGGAAATAGAGGATCCACCTACCGCTTAGTATGGAGTGCCTTGCCTGCTTTCATTAGAAAAGGAACCCCATCCCATCTTGCATTATCAATAAAGAGTGCCGCAGCTGCAAATGTTGGAGTCAGACTGTCCGTTGGCACAGTTGGGTCATCAGTATATCCTAGATTCAATTTACCGCCCTTGCTGTGGCCCTTATACTGGCCTACAATTACATCTTCAAGCTGCAGGGGTCTCATTGACCTTAAAACCTTGACCTGCATATTATATGATCAATCCAGTCTGCTTTAGTGAAGCTGACTTTCTCTGAAAGACTCTAGGGTTTCCAAAAGATTTGGGCCCTGTTTGGGTGGGAAAAGGTTAACTCAAAAACGGAGTTCCAAACGACAACTGTCATGACAAAACAAAACTAGAGTGTTAGGATCACAAGTGGAGGATGTTCAATACCTTTTCATTCCTAATGTCCTCGGCATCCAAGCTGACAGGTGTCTCCATAGCAAAAAGTGCTAATATTTGCAGGAGATGATTTTGCATGATATCTCTGATGATTCCATAGTTGTCAAAGTATCTAAGGACAAAAAAAGAAATAATAATTCTTAACATGGAAATGTTTTGAACTATAATATAGATGTTGCACGTATGAACTTACCCTCCTCTACCCTCTGTTCCAAAATCTTCAGAAAAAATTAGCTGCACATTTCGGATGTAATTCCTTGACCAAAGTGGCTCAAAAACAAGATTCGAGAAACGAAGCACTGATAGGTTCTCAACAATCTCCTTGCCCAAGTAATGATCAATCCTGAAGGAAGAATACCGGAGGTAAATACTTTCCAGTTCCATAAGTTTGTCTTATCAAGAAGCAATGCAGCAGAGTATACCTGAATATCTGGTCTTCAGTTATGTACTTCTTTAGACATCTGGTCAGCTCTCCAGATGACTCTGAGTCACGACCAAATGGCTTTTCGACAATAACTCTAGTCCACCCCTTTGCTGAAGAAGCTTTGACACTAGCACATTTCACCACATCCACAAATATGTTTGGAGGTATCGATAAATAAAACAACCTATTTGAAAGTAGTCCAGCCTGAAGAGAGTCATAAAGTATCCTCAATGTTCAGAATACAGAAGTGTAAGACATAATGCAGCCATAATATAATCATTCATTACGTTGATGTGACATTTCTCCTTATTTGGTTTGTCCAATTACGCTGTAACAAGAATTAGGTTCCACGTAGACCTTTGTTATTGCATTTATATATGGGTGTAATTTCTCATTACGTCCAACTGGTAATGTGCATGGTATACAAAGTAAAAATTATTCTTCTGACATTTTGGCTTATTTGTTATCATCCATACAGTACACCTCACTATTTTGTGGTATTCTCATATAATCAATAAATTAACAATATTTGAAATGTAATAGCACATTAACATTACATGCTACACAATTCCCAAGTATGAACCAAAACCACGTATTATAATATCGCATATTACCATTACATTACGACTTTATTACATTATTCCCTAAAATCAATTAGTGATCCAAACTTACCCCAAGTATGAAGCAAACTCTATTTTCTCTCACTCTAGAGCAAGCATAAAATGTGAACTCGTGTCTCATTTGATGGATAAAAGCATATCAAAATAGGAAAACATTTATTTTACGGGGTTCTGAGAACCTATTTAGCAAATCAAGTCGTAAAAGTTGCCAATTGTCAATGATTCTGCAAGCATGCCTAAAATACAGTTGAAGTGATTATTTTGGAGATTCAATTATAACCAGAAAAGGAAAGATAAAAAGAGATAGTAAGATAGTAGAGAAAAGAAAAGAAAAGGCTCAAATAATAGATAGATGTTGCTCTTGCTCTAATATATCTCTTCAATAGCATGATCTCCAAACATTAAAATTTCTATCTCCATGGGTCATTAGTTGTACCTCGACAAAAGCTGTTTAGAGAATACTTTCATGCATTACATACTTCTGCTAGAGATCTATTAAGATTAGAATTGCTTCAGAGGCATTCTCAGTTAACATTCGGGTATATGAAGCTTACGGAATCTCTGGTCAGATGAAACAAATTTTTTTACCAAAGGTCGTCACTTCTTCCTCAAATTAGTCGGTTGTACAGTTACAGAAATGAAATTGGTGCCACATTATTTCCCTATTAACGGCAGTGAATATTATTAATATGATTGTACTGAGGGTCCTTTCCGCTACATTCTTGAAAATTGATCGTTCATTGTTTGATGGAATTGCAAAATTTGATCAACGGTTCACTAGATGACTTTTCCAACTACACCAACGCTGCCACCACTGCTTCCCCATGCAAGTTGTGCTGGGTCATGCAACCTGAATCTGGAGCAATAAATTTCAAAAATAATTTCACCATAATTAACTAGCACCACGTTATCTACAATTATGTAGCCACTAGCTACCATAATATCTCTATGACCATCTCTACATCCAATCCAAAAACCCCTGGTTGCTTTCCAACTTCTCCAACACTACGTCACTACCATTAACATCATTATCATTAGTGGAATCTTTGCTATACCGTCATCACCAACGTTGGCCCTATATCTACACCTTCACATTTACCTAAAGTTTATCCCACAACCACCTCAGTGAAACCGAACCATGCAACCATCATAAATCACCCCTTAGTACCACTTCCATCACCTTTTACGGCCTTCACAACTAGCGCAACCTATAAAAACCAAAAGTACGACAACTACTATACTTTGACAACCTTTTTCTGGCACTAGTCCTACATGCATACATTTCACAATTGGAGCATGAATGATGCACCCTCACTCCCCAAAGTACACAAACCCTATCAATCAAGAGGCAGGACATACCATTGAACTCTAATTGCAGGTGTTACTGCACTGTTACAACTTTCAACAAATCACAATTACGTCACAAAATTAGAGAATTGAAAACAGCAAGACCAGGAAAATGAAATGGAAAAGGGTTATAATTCCCAAAAGTTTCAGTTCTCGGAACCAACCTAGGACTTGAACATCATTGGATACAAACTCTGAATCACAAGAGAAACTGTACCAACACCGAGAGAGTGCAGCAAATGAGGCAGTTTATGCCGATTTCATTAAGCATTAATGTATTATTCATGGTTTGGCCTATCTGATACATTCGAGCATCCAATCATTGTGTAACATGGTGCCTTTTTCATTCTATTACAAACTATGAAGTTTGGTTGATCAAATTTATAATTTTAATGCTCATCCAGACAGTCCATGTGAAACGCCTAAGAGAGAGATTCAGCAATAGTAAACTTTAAGAACATAAGTAGAGAGGAAACTTACCTCTTTCTCTTTCATCTTGTTGTCTAATTCTGAAAAGTGCTCCTCCGAATTGTATTTCCCCGATTGGTAAAAGCATCTCCTTAGAAACTGATCCATTTTGTCATCACAGTTTGCTCTGCAAGTCCTCGGCAGATTAATGGACACAAGATGGTTGATAACCACATGACGAAAAATTCAACAAAGTAGCTTACCTCTTATCAATTCTACAAGTTAAGGTTTTGCTAATCATGTTCCTCAGCTCCTCGTCAGTCATTTTAGTTCGGGCATAACCAAAAACTATAAAATTCTGCATGAATACAAGAGAGGGTAAAAAAGGGAGATAAAACTGATCAGTAACTGAATCCAGCATAATGACAAAAAATGACTATACTAGTATGACATACTCTATACGTAATATGTGTAGAACAGAACCTTCGGTAGGCAATCCTCATAAAACAAAGCAAAAAGTGCTGGAAAAATCTTCTTCTTCGCGAGGTCCCCAGAAGCACCAACAACAGTTACACTGAGATTGGACTCTGCTTTTCCCAATTCTGAGAATGCAAGTTCTTTGGACAGATTTTTCAGCTGTATCTACCCCAAAAATCCATCAAGATTTACTAATCGGAAATCCAGAAAAGGGATATGAAGACATTATAAATATTACAAGCGATACTATAAATATTGCAAGCCAACAAGTGTGATGATTACATAAAGGAGAATCAAAAGAAATTAAGTTGAAGTCTGTTTAAATATGGATGTTCTAGATGCAATAGCTTTGAAAGCTATGAGAATTGGCTGTTTATAGTTAAGAGTAACTTATAGGGGCTCGATAACCTGGCAAGCAAAAGAATTTCGTAGGGCCATTCGGACATCAAAATAAACTTATTTTCTTCAATGTCCAACTGCAAGTATGAATAATGTCACCAATCTTGACTAAATTTTCTTGTTTCCAAATTCTGGAATTTTTAAATTTGATTGACTGTTGCACTAAACCCATTTCAAGAATTAATTTGTTGGCTTTCAGCCATTTAATTAAACCCTTATTATCCATAATTCTTCATATATACGAATACAAGTATACAACTCATTGTACAGTCAATTAGCATTCAATAAATACATTGATTATTATGATGAGGAATCCCTACATTTCCTAATTGTAATCTTCAGTATCCTGTCCGTTAGCTTCTACATTACGTCAAACCAGGAAAAGATTTCTCACTACGGACGGCGCAATTTTGAAGAAACAAACAGGAATGGAACTTTTGGGGAATTAAGGATATAAATGTAACTAAGCAACATATAAATATAAAGTAGTAAACCAACAGATATACATTTTCACAAACAGAAAGTAGACGAGTAGTTAAAAACAAACAGAAAAAGAATAATCAAAACTTGGTAGAAGATTACAATAATTAGTTAAGAAATATCTGCAATTCTGCATGCCTCTGCTAATACATGAAAAAGATGAGGTGGAAGAAGTATTGAAACTCACCATTCTGCAAAGAAACAGCATTCAGAGGATGCCCATTTGAGAACTTGAGCTCAAAATCCTTTCTTGGCTGGATTCTTGAATGAATCTGGGGAACCCATTTGGACAAACAGGTTCTTGTCGGGACAATGGCAATTTTTTTAGAGAAGTGTGTCTCATTCTTGAATGAAGAGGGTGATAATGTAGTTGAGGAAGAAGAACAATGACTGAATTGTCTAGCCATGGCATCGAGTGAAATACTTTTCTCAATCCTTTTTTCGTGATTAAACAGAAGAATTTATATGAAACAACTAAAAAATACTTTTGATCAGTTTTTTTGAAGATATTTTTGTGCATAAGAAATGAAACTAGTTTTCGAATATTAGCTAATCCTTTATGTGAGGTCAGAGATTATTCTTTATTTTTTTTCTTTTTCCCCTGTTTCTTCCCTGCAATTTTATGTTTTTCCCAATAAAACGCCTATTGGGCTTTTAAGTGTTGGATTATGTCTCATCAGATCGAACTTGGGTTGAAAAACTTACAAAGTTGAGTTGTGCTGCCATCTTTAGAATTGGGCCCAAATCAACCCCTCAGAAATGTCCAGATTTTGGAGGATTTGCGTATGTATCTTGAGCATCGGGCCCAAACAGCCCCTAAAAAAAGTCCAGATTTTGGAGCATAAATTTTGTGTATGTATAAGATCCTTAATCCTTATTATGTTTACATTAACAAAAAGAAATTTTATATTACAAATAAAAAAAGAAGAAGCCTTTTTGTAACTAATTACAGTAGCTTACTTGAGTGACTCTTTAATCCATTAAAATTGAATTACATGAAGAGTAAAACTATATATTTAGGATGAAAAAAAAATGTATATACATAACTATCGTCTATGACGATCGTTTTTTTGAACTATGGCGACGGTTCATCCGTCGCCATAGATATTTTGGTCACCGTCACCATAGGCTTAAAAAAAATCGTCATATATACCACGATCAATGTCTTTGATAAATTGTGTATATACATATAGTCTATTTATGATATAATATAATTATTCATCATATATTTGTCAATAATAATACTCTTTTTGTTTCAATGTAACAGTTACCTTATTTTATTGACAACAATTATATTCAGACAATAATACAAATATGCATCTCTAATCTATTTTAACCATCACTAACAATTATACTTCAAACAATTATTTTCAAATTTCAACCCAACAAATTAAATAATAGCATAGATGTGCCCTGTGGAAGATTGTAATAACATACTCACTCGGTCCTATAATATATGACATTATTAAATATAATATTAATTATTTGTAATATTTTCTCAAAAATAAAATCATCAAAAAAATGATAGACGAGTATATCTCTAGTCAACAACGGGTCGGTCCGATAAAATGACCCAGGCCCAACATACGTACACAGTAGACTGGCTTGGTAAATTCAACGACACTACATTTTAACTGATTTTTCATTTCTACTGTCACAAGACAAGACTGTCCCATTGTATAGTAAAAATGGTTTTATATGAATGAAAGAACTTTTGCCAAGGGGAAGGAAGGAGAGGGAACCTCCTTTAACTCCCTTATAGTTTAAATAAATTAGTCATAGAAAATATATTTAGGGTACATGGGAACTTAACCGTTTATAAAAAAAATGATCAAAAATTCTACATTTCAATCCCACATCAAAAGATATGAGAAAAATTTAAAATTAAATTACTAACAATAGTACTTTCAGTCGTGACTTTTTGAATGAATTTATGAATAAATTATGATAACCTAAGAAGATACTATTGAATCAGTTCGTTATCTCTATCCGTTCTTTTTAGGCGTTAAAAGCTACTAAAATTTAATATTTCTCATATTTCCTCTTTACCAAACAACATTTTGCTAGCCTCTAGATCCGAATTTTGTACATGTGGACAGCAGCTGTGTGATAAATAATGTACAGAAATAGTCAAAAATGGTGGTCTAGCTAGTAGTAGTAGTAAAATCATCATCATCTCATTAAATTCTTAACCTGATCCACCGTGTTGGAGGGTCAGACAAGTTGCCCCAATAACTCCGTCGCCCCATTCCACAAGTTAGCACTACTCCTCTCCTTCCCATAAATCCAATTATTCTTAAAGTGGTTAGTTTGTTGGCTGTCTTAAAAAGTGGAGTGCCCTCGAAAACTACCTACACTTACTTGATGTAATAATTACTTGCCGGAAAGGCAAAAAAAAGTTGTAGTAATAATCAAGGCAAGGGTTAGTTTCATTAGACAAACTTAAGTAGCACTCCTATATATGTTCCAATTAAATACTCCCTACCATTCCTTTTTAATTCACGTTATACCAAAGGAAACGTAATTAATATTTTGTCTAATTAATTAAATTGGAAGTGAATTCTTAATATTATCCTTCTAAAATTTATTGAATAGATGAAAGAGAAATAAATTCGTATTTAATATTTAAGGATAAAATGAAAAAGTTAGTTGTAACATCCTAGTCCCAAGTCGAAAGATATATGAAAAATTTGTATGTACTTGAGGAATGGGTCAATGGTTTATAAGACCTTATTTGTATGGATTTTGATTCGATTTGACCATGTTGTTTTATTGAAATATAGAAATAGAATTTAGTTTTCCAAGATGTTCAAGTTATTTTATAGTACAAAAATAAAAATGTATGTCAGAGCCGAGAGAGTATTCAAGCTTCTATATAAATAGCTATCACCTTCATCCCCAACCAACATACTCTTCTTGTTATTCCTAAGCTGCTGTTCCCATTTGGGACAAAGACATATATATTTTTGTGTGGAAAATATGGATCATCAGCATCATAAAAACAACCGAATTCCCAGTCCATTCACCTCCTCAAAGAAAGCCATTCAAATTCTATTCTCATTCTCACTATTTTCTTTTATATTTTCCCAATCCTCACTTCTTCTTCCTTTCCCTTTCCCTTTCCCTTCATTTTCCATCAAACTATTCAACTACTCC
The DNA here is from genome assembly GCA_020205605.1 of Panax ginseng. NCBI lineage: Eukaryota > Viridiplantae > Streptophyta > Magnoliopsida > Apiales > Araliaceae > Panax > Panax ginseng. Next base: position 97,847,300 of record CM035144.1, on the reverse strand, counting down.
GCCGACAGAAACTACATCTTCCTCCTCTGCAATGGAATTCTGCTAGTCATCATAAAAAACTCGGGTTTGTTGGCAAATGATGAATTTAGAGACGAACATATCCATGTTCATACTGATGAATCCAAGGATTTAAAAAACTATGATATTGTCAAGAAGAATGATGAACCTCAAGTCTTATCCGATACAAAATCACAAAGTATACAAGTTGTTGAAGCAGAAAGCGAGATTTCATCTAAAGAGGAAGAAGGTGATGAAAATGTGATCAGCTCTGAAGCCAAAGATGAAGATCAACTTCTTCTTCTTGGTTTCGAAAAAGAAGGAGATGAGTTTCTTGATATCAAAGAAAAAGAGGAAGAAAATGAAGGAGGGTTATTGAGTGCAGAGGAATTAAACAAGAAATGTGATGATTTCATTAGGAAGATGAAAGACGGGATCAAAATTGAGGCTCAAAATCTATTCATGGTTTCTTGTCAAGGCTAGGCTAGCTTTGAGGAGTCTTGTCTGTCTTCTTGAAATATTATATATGTATGACTGACTTGTAGTTATGTAATCTTTTTTAACTCCCTAAGCTACTATTCTCTTCTCTTCTCCGTTATTATTTTAATTTTGTGTTGGAGCTGCAGAAAGCTTCTCCCCATAACTTTATCATGACTGGTTGGTATCTTTGAGTTTGTAAGTTAAAAGTATATAAACCAAAGAAAATCAGTGCTGAGACTATCATTTCCTTTTCTTTTATTTATTTATTTATTTATTTATTATTATTATTTATAAGTTTCTTCTGGTATTCCATAAGATGCCAAATGATTAGAAAAATAAATTACCCAGAAAGACACATACCCTGTTCAACAGAGGATGACAATGAAGTTGAAGAAGTAATATAAATAATGAAATGAGTTCCATAATTTCACATAAACACAGGCGCGCATGCTTAGATAAAGAGATATATAATATTCATACTGCATATGTATGTATTTCATTTTAGATATGATTCACATGTATGTATGTGTTGCCAAAAAATAAATGTATAAAAGTCACAGCTAATTCAAATCTCCATTATCATAAACAAGTATATTTGAATCTAAGGCAATCTTTATTCATTAGAATATCAGGAGCAATATCACCAACTAATATTAATTCAGATCCTCAAATCAAATAACTTCATAATGAGCTGAGCTGAGCTGAGCTGTCAAATTTCCTTTTTTCTGTTACCACAACACCAGATAACGTCAATAAACTGCATATTTATTACCACCCACCGATAACTAAAAACAACTGAACATTCATGATATACATACAATTTACTGGGATTTTCATGGAGGGCCAAATTTTGTAAGGCTTCTCCTTGCCCAAGCTCGACTAAAAGTTCAATTCAAGCTCAACTCGAATTATAAATTTTCAAGTATGAGAAAATTTTAAAGTTCGATAAATTATTCGAATCTCTTCAAATTGTAAGTTTTTGTCTTTTGAAAAATACAAACTTACTCGAGTTCGATTCGAAATCGTGCTCGACTCGGTAGCTAAACGAGCTACAAAACTTATTTCATACCCAATAAATTTTGTGAATAAAATCTGAGCAACTCAATACTCGACTCCACTCGGTTCATTTACACTGTGCAAAACCGCAAAGAAAGAAAAATAGGGGGAAAAAAGACGAAGAAAAAGAAAAGTGAAACAGATCCTGCACTGTTCATATGGCCAGGCATAGGGGGAACAATAATTCAACAAAAATGAAATTGTTCCCTTTATAATTCTACAACAGCAATATTTCGTCCCCACTAGTTTAAGAGGACACCAAGAGAATATTTAGAGGAAAGTACCTCTTAGGCCAGTTTGATGTCAAATCTTAACCATTTTAATAAATTCCAGCCAGAGATGGAAGTTAACATATAAAATCATGAACCAAAATGCTACTATAAATTGTTCTAAATGTTGTGCATAGCTGATTATTCAGAACATTTAGAGGCATTTGACCAATTAAGGCACGTGTACACATCTAATGTGAATAAAACAATAATGACAGAGATTTCTTTATTAACAAGTTCACACAAGTAACAACTATCATGAACTTATGAAGACTTGGGAATTGTTTGGTTAGGACAGGATGACTAAATCGGTCGGCCATTAAATGCGTTTGTTTTGGAAATAGAAAACATGTGGTAAACTAAACTAAACAATGTATTAAAGTAAAACTTCCATAAGTCTGCATCCTATTCTTCCCATTAAACAAATTGACTAGATGAGAATCGAATATCATACTTTATTTCAAATAGACATGCTGCATTTTACACAAACAACAATTAAAGCATAGCTTCTAATAAGCCTTTAGTAACATTTGAAGATAAATTTAGATAAAGGAAAAGCATTTCTGAGGGAAGAATTTACAAAAAGGGAACAGAGGCATTCAGTTAACTGATATTGCATGCTAGAGAATGGGGACAAAAAAATCTATACAGGCTCTTTGTTTTGCGCATGTCTGAAGTATGAGTTTATTTTGTAAATCGTAGAACAACAATACCTCAATGTATCTTACTGGTGCTTTTCAACACCTACTTGATGCCCCTAAGGAAATGGAAATGGAAAAGAATTAAAGGTGGTCAGGTGCAACATGCAGTTACATTAGCCACCAATTGCATATATCACACATCTAAAATTCACTGCCATTGTTAGGGGCTAAATTCAATGCAAATTCATCAATAACAGGCATATCTCGAACATGATCAAGGAGTTGTGTAAGTTCTCTATGAACATAAGTAAACCGGTCCTTGGAAATCAATGACTCTGAAAATAAAGCTTCGGTAAGAGAATGGAAAGCTTGAGAACACTCATCACTGCTACCTTGAATTATTTGATCATCCAAAGGAACTATGGAACTCTCAAGCCGCCATCGGATGGGAAAATATTTTTCTGGAATCTGAAAATAATTCTTTATTACAAGTACTCGAAGAGAATGTCTGCATAAGGTGCCAGAATGTTCAAACTCCTTACAGGAACAGTGAACTTGCTCATCTTCTGGAATCCAAATAACAAGACACTCTCCTTCCAATTTCTTATAGTGCCTCACCAGATAGGAACCATTAGCCATTTCTGTTATTGCATATTGCATAGATAGCACAATTTCATGCTGCAAGACATTGAAGGCATAAGGTGTAAGAAGAACTCTTGCATGTTCTTCAAGAGGCAAGCATGTCTTAATGGGCATATAGAGCAGCTTCTCTTTATTCTGATTCCCAAAGTTGGCTGCAACACCAACCTGCAAAGATTCCACACCAGATTTAGAACACACACGAACCAAATCATGGTAGATAACATTAAAAGATAATGTCAAGTAACTAAACTAACATACCTGTTCAAAGAACAACTGCAAGCATTGCGGGCTCAAAATACTTTTTAAGAACGTATCAACTGATTTAGAGTAATCAGCTGTCATTGTACGACCCAGAAAGTAACCTCTGATGTAGGACAATGGCCAGGATGCTCTATGAGAAAAGAGCAGAGCAATGTGTTTATCTGAACCAAGTCCAAACCGAGCAACCAGATTATTCCACTGGTGTTCGAAATCTTCTACATTCTCCAGATGACACAACATATCAAACTCAGCTTTGAAATCTGCATATTGCAGCGCAAGTGGCACAGAGAACCAACTAGATAACTTGGATAGAACATGCCATATGCATATGACATGTTTAGAATTTGGCAACTCAGAAGCTATAGCATCTTTGAGCCCCGAGTCTATATCAGTTACAATGGTCTGTGGTCGACTTCCTCTCATAAATTGGACAAAAACCTGTTAAAAAAAAAAATCATAAGAAGAGATGTGAATATAGATGCAAAATATGAGAAGAGTTTTAATCCCCAAACCTGTAATGCCCAAGAAAATGACTGGGAGGTTTCATCTTGTAGCAGAACACAACCAAGAAAAACAGCTTTGCCATTATTGTCAATACCAAACCACACCCCTAGAAGAGAATTATAGGTGATGGAGCGATAGGTTGTGTCAAAAGTAACTGCATCTCCAAATAGTGAAAATGCATGAACGGAGTGCCCATATGCCCATGCAATGTTTTCAACTTTACTATTTTCATCTGTTGTAAAATTATACACAAAGCCCTCATCCTTTTGTGATGTAGCCTTGCAAGCCTCAAGAAGTTCAAACATATCATTTTCCCTTTTCTCAGTAAGCAAAACATCATTCTCTTGAACAGTTTTCTTACAAGTCCTGACAAAATTCCGGACATCCTTTTCTATGAAGGGTAATTGTCCTGGTTGAACACCCTTTTCCAGCTCCAGCACCTTTACTATGCGATTCACAGGAAACCCAGCTTTTGAGAGTAAGAGAATGCGTTCTTGATCAGCCTCTTGTATTTTTCTATAAGCAGGAAGCAAACGAACTTGATCATCTTCTAACAATTCATGGTTATGAACATTACTGAATTGTGAAATATACCACTGTGTCACACCATCAACAATTTCCTTTGTCAAATACAATTTTGCATCACACCCACATCGTACCGATTTCCTGTCCCTAGGATGTTCCACATTAGCCTTTTTTCTAGGCTGATTAAACCCAGAACGATAACAGACAAAATCTCTTCTATATACCCCTAAAGTTTGGCTTTCTGTTGAACGAGCTTTTCTGATTGAAAACCCATTCTTTCGAGCAAAGCTGCTATAATACTCAAAAGCTTCATCATCGCTTTTAAATATCTGACCAACATATGGGGTGAAAACTATTTCTGAAGATGAGGCTAATGTTGTGTCACTCTTTACCAATTGAGACCCATTTGTGGCCTGGTCATCACCTTCATTCTTAATGAAACATTTCCAATCTCCACAAGGGCATTGCTGGCGCCGAATCCAAATATTATTCAACGGCTTTGTTGCCATTTCCCAAGAAAAAATTGCCGCAGGAAACTATAATACGGTCTAACACGCCTTTTGCTGGCGCCTAACTGCTACATTCCTAATAAAATGCAAAATTTACTGAAATTTTTATAAGCTAGATTATTAATCTTAACTGGACACTGAATAACTGCATCCACCACTTTACAAAAGACAAGAATACCTAAATTTAGTGAGAGAATGCAAGCCAACAAAAATCACAACTTGGCATCAAAATTTTCAAACTGGGAATATTATCAAACATATGACTAACAAAACTACTAGTGAAAAAAATGGTAAAAAAATAAAAACCCTTTAATGCATTCAAGGAAAGTTTCCCAGAAATGTGGCAAGTATTGCCCATTTATATAGAACCAAGTTAGTGAGAAACGAGGTCTTATGAAGCTCAAATTTTAAATAAAAGGTCCCAAATTGTGTGTATCAGATTGATTATAGTACTTTTTTTTAGTTTAAAAAGGGAAAGAAGAAGGTAAAATTTGAGAAATTAATTGAATGATTACATACCAGAAAGAAAAAGTTGCAGACTTTCAGATGATAAAACCCTCGAAGAACCCTTTTCTACATCTTCTCTACTTCCTCGGCACCCGGTGTTCTCCAAGAGTTCATTATTTCTTCAACATTTTTGGATACATAAATTGGTCAACATTGCGTTTCGGTCTATTGTCTGTTGGGCTTTCAAGGCCTCAACATAAGTTGGGCTATCAGGCCCGTTACTCTTATATAAGACTATAAGGTGACTATTTTTGGGTGCTTGTTTTATTAGTTAAGTGATTTTTAAGTGTTTGTTTAAACTTTTATTGTCGAGTTTTTATTCACTTGAACCTCTCTTCTTCTTTTTTTATTGTTTTTAAAAAATATTTATCTCATCCTTTTACTTAAAATGGGAATGAATAAAGTGAAACATTTATACTAATATAAATATACAAGTTCGTAACTCGTGCAAGGCAGATACTAACTTTTAAAAACATATTTTTATGATAAGATATAATTTTAATATAAGAATGATTATAAATATATAATTTTAATTTTTGGGTACGTAGATTATATGTTTTGGATGAAGGGTCTTTTAAAATACGATGAATATAAGTTAATAATCAAATTACTTTTAAGATACTGACCAACCAAATTAATTTAGATGTGAATCTCTTTTTTTGGATTGTTATACGCTTGTATTGATTGATTGATTTAAATTAATAAAGAGAATAAATAAGAGCTCTAAAGGGAATGGAGAGAAGTCATACACATTAATTTATGGGAATTAGTTGTTTTGAAGAGTGAATTTTAGTGTTGTGTATTATATTAACTCCAAATAAATGAATAGCTTAAATTTCACCAAAAAACTATTAGTTTTTATTTCATATTAAAGTTGCTCTCATATTAATTATAATATATTTACTGTATATAAACATGTATTATTATTATTATTATTATTATGTAATTTATAATTTAAAAATTGTAAGTTAATGACTAAATTAGCTTAGCATGACCAATAAAATTAATTTATCTCATTCTTATACGCTTGTTTTGATGTATTGATAAATGATAGCTCAACCCACAAACAATAAACAAAATTCTTCTTGCAATACTAGAAACTTAAAATTTATGTTAGAATTGTCTATTAGGTTTGTACGAAACTCTAGCCATAGGTTATAACCAAAACATGTATAATATTTGATGCAACTAATACGATATAATTTATCAGTTACTCAAAGGGTTATTGAACTTTCAAAATAAAAAATTAATATTTTTATAAGTAAATTTAATATTTTAATATTAAAAAAATTCACACAAGTGTGGGACCCATCTCCTATTTTGAGACTTTGTAAAACTATCATTTAGCTGACCCAAACAAGGCATAACAACATAACCACCTAAGTTTACAACTTGTAAACTTAACAAATTTAACAACATGATTATGATGATGATTATGATTATGATTATGATTATGAAAGTAGTTCCTATTCTCTGGAGCTATTGGCAACCAGAAAATGACTTGCGGGCTTATTTGGTCAATAAATTATAAACACCTGATACCAAAAATAACCTCACTGATTCAATTTCAAAAACAAAGCTGGCCTGTCTTTTTTCACCCATAAAGCTTCCCCTCCCTCAACAGATTTAGGTCGGACAGACTCGTTGATTAGAGTTTTACCCAGGTGTGCCTGAAACTGTCACTAATGAGCCTTTAGAAACTAGAAAGAAAGAGAGAGACTGATGTTTTCTTGGTGATAAAAAGGACAATGAACAAGCAATAGACACTAAGTTGAGCTGCAAATAGGAGGAGGGGATTCTGCTGCAAATGTTGGATGTAATTTTCAAGCATGAAACCTCTGTTTGACAAGTCGAGCTCTAAATATCTAATCCACCCCATTGAGACACAGATAAGGCCGATAGGACATGCTTCTGACATGTTTTCTGCTAAAATAGCTGAAGATAGTAGTCACTTCCTCTGTTTCTTATAGACTATTGGGTTTTAATTGGTTGTTGATCTTTTGAGCTAGTTGAAATTTTAATTGAATAATGTGAAAGATGTCTATCTGCCTCTTGAAAAGATATGTACGGTTCTTGGTCATGATCAAGCAAACTTCTTTTCCCAGAAAGGTGTGACCCTGTCAGGTTAATCACATAGTCAGATTCAACATTTTTTATTGATACATGACTCATCTATAAGACATATCATGCTGATCATGCACGAATCAGTCCAAGTCTTGTAAAAAATTGTCTACAAGTGAGATTACACGAATTCTATCACTTCAGATTAAAAATTCTTTGTACAATATATGGATACTCCATAAGTATTAAGATATGCAGTTAACGAGAAAGTAAACCGAAAATTAGGAAGACTATTACCTTGCAATTAGCTAAGATCAGGTAATATTTAAATGTTCAACTGAATCATCTAGCAGCAGGTTGACTATTGCTGTATAACTGTATATAGCTGGCTGCAGATCAATCTAATAGGCTCACGTTCTTCCACATTCCACACGTTGATAATGCTGAAGGCATCAATAACAAGATTGGACTGAAGGTCTCCTAATGAGGCTAGCATTTTTGCAGATCACCATTATCCACCATTTGTATATTTATATAAAATTAATGTGAAATATAAAATTATCCACCCTAACTATGCTATGCTGGTACCTACCGAAGGAACACCTGCAATCTTTTTGGAATCAGCTGATATCTCAGTGCAAAAACACTCGGAACATGAACCCTGAGGAATGAATTGCGTAGATTTCCATGTCTTCCCGGATAGGATGTGGATGTTAGCCAACAATAGGAAGCCTTGAAAGATGTTTATAGAGGTGCATCTTTTTTCCATAATTTTTATCATCTGCATCAGATAGTACTCCACTGCACTAGTTGTCTTTCACTGTGGAAACAGAACCAAAAGAGAGCTTTATGAAGTAAGTCTCATAGCATCCAATCATCACCAAGAATGGGAGCACCTGTATATAACCAGCTTCCATGCAGCTATAAGTACTTCAACCAGTAATCTCTCCATGGTACTCAATAAAACATTCATCTATATCCCTCATTTTTGCCTCTGTAAAGGTAACCCAAGTAACCAATTTCTTTTTTTTTTTTGGGTATCGCAACATGCAACTCCATTATGTTCGAGTTACATTTCCAGGAACAAATATCAGAAGCATGTCGCAAACCACAGTTTCTGTTTGTCAAGTGTATCCTTTAGTTGAGATGCCACTTCACTTTCTTACTAATCTGAACAATAGAAACTTGAATCAAGAACTCATATGCATACCTCCTCAACTGGAGTAGATCAAATTTAGGGCTAATGTGATTGCATTCAATCACCAGTAATCCCCACATGAACACTTCCCATCCACAAAATGATGGAATCTATTTGAGTCTCGTAAAATTATTTGCCGACCAACAATATTTGATATATATTTGAATGCAGAGTGACAGTCACCACAAACTCGAAGATTTTTCATTATCCTTATAGGCAATTGTGATTTGCGAGTGAGAACAAAAGCAACTGCAAGCCTTTCACTGTGATAGCTCAGGAGTTCTTCCATGTTCTCCAGATCAACATCATGAAGAGCAAAATTTGTCTGAGGCACATATCCAGCATCTCTCATTTTTATATGGAGTTCCTTGAGTTTTTCATATATTGAATCTTTACCTGGATGTGATTTATCTCCAGCTACAAAAACATGAACACCGTCCTTCATGGTGACCCAACTACATCCAGCTTCCTTCTTCACTGCTGCTTCCCTCATTGCAGTTCTAGTCTTTGCCATATCTTCCCACTTTCCTCCAGAAGCATACATATTAGAAAGAAGCACATAGTTCACAGCATTTTCGGGTTCTAAGTCAAATAGCATGTCAGCAGCCCTCCTACCGAAGTCATTTTTGCAACCACGCGCTCTACAGCAAACCCCAAGAACCGTCCTCCATATAAGAATATTTGGACTCATTGGCATTCTATTTATAAAGTCCTCTAACTTATCAAGTTCACCAGCACGTCCTAGAAGATCAACCATACATGAAAAGTGCTCCATCCGAGGGGTCAGTCTGTACACTTCATTCATTAATTCAAAATGTTCAAATGCTTCTTCAACTAACCCTACATGACTACAAGCTGACAAGACACCAACAAAGGTAACATGATCTGGTAGTGGACCTTGTAGCTTCATTTCCATAAATAACTCCAGAGCTTTGCCACCGTGTCCATGTCGTGCGTAGCCTGATATCATTGAATTCCAAGAGTAAACGTTCCTCACAGGCATTAACTGAAAAAATCTGGATGCATAATCAACTCTTCCGCACTTGGAATACATGTCAACAAGCGCACTACCAATCACAACATCAGATTCCAAACAAGATCTAATTGCACTAGCATGAACTTCCATGCCACGCTCTAATGTTGCAACCGATGCACACGCACTAAGAACAGTGGCAAATGTGAAGCAATCTAATCTCTGACCCCTCTGCAACATAAGCCAGACCAAATCCATGGCCTTAGGTAAGAGTTCGTTATGTATGTATCCAGATATCATAGAATTCCAACTCGCATCATCCCTCCTGTCAGACATCCTAGAAAAAATAGTCTCACACTCATCCATCTCACCACACTTCCCATAGAAAGAAAGAAGTGCATTCTCAATAGCAGTGTCATCCATAAGATCATACTTAAGTATTAGCGCATGAAATTGTCGCCCTAGTTCACATGAAGTAAGAGATGATAATGATGCAAGGGCGTTTATAAAGGTAACTTCATTAAGCCTCCATCCATCTTGCATCATTCCTTTAAAATATCTTATGGCTTCCAAATTCGGAGCCTCATTATTAGTAAATGCCCCAATAATAGAATTCCATGAGATTTGATCATGTTCAGGCATGAAGGAGAATATTTTCTTGCATTGAGTAATACATCCAGTCTCTGCATAGACAGCAAGAAGAGCATTTGCAACAGAAACATCCAAATTAAGTCCCAATTTGATCCCTTCACAATGTATTTGTTCTCCCATTCTCATCCAACCCAAGCTGGCACATGAACTCAAAGCACTAATCAATGTGAAATTTGAAGGTATTAATGTAGTTCTCCTCATATCACAAAAGCTCATAATTGCGTCTCCAAAACATTCATTTTGGTCAAGACCAGAGATCATGGAGTTCCATGATATTGGATCTTTATTGATCATAAGGTTAAATGTAGAGCAAGCATCATTAACTGCACCACATTTTGCATACATGTTTACCAGACCATTCCCAATTGCAACCTTGGAATCACTTAAACCAGTTCGAATAACATACCCATGAACCTCCCTACCTTTCCTTCTCCCTTCTGCAGGAGGAATAAATTCAGCAAAAGCACTCAAAAGAACCACATAGGAATCAGCATTTAGTTTAACCAAGCCTTTCATCTCAATGAAAATCTCAGCTGCTTCTTCTCCTCGATTTTGCCTCACCAATCCAGCCATCAGTCCATTTATAGATGCTGCATTCCTTGCTCCCATCTGCTTAAATATTTCCTTAGCAGTATCAATCAAACCAAATCTTGCAAAACTGCTTACCAGAGCACTGCCCACATACAGATCCTTCACGAATCCAAATCTTTCAACTTTGGCCAGCATCTGCTTAACCAAAGACAAACCACAATCAACAGAAGAAGAAGCTGCAGTAATCAAGCTGCCGAAAGTGTACTCACTTGGTCTCGAACTACACGGAGATCCCTCACGTTGCATTCTATAGAAAAGCTCAAAAGCAGAAATTGCATCACCTCTCCGCGAATAAACTGAAATAATAGAATTCCACGATATCGAATTCTTTGTATGTATCTCATCAAAAACACGGAAAGCATAATCAGGAGAATCCATACAGTTCCCATAAAGTGAAATCAATCCATTACAGACAACCACATCAAAGGCATACCAGGTCTTAGAAATCAACGCATGAATCTGCAAACCCGGATTAAGGCCACTAGATCTTAGGGCCTGGCAAACTCGTAGAGCACTACCAATAGCATAGTGGTTAGGAAAAAATCCCGCACATATCATTTCTCGAAAAATAACAAAGGCCTCATCAGGCATTTCATTTTGGGCATATCCCGAAACCAAACAAGCCCACGTAACCAAATTCCTGTCAGGCATTTTGTCAAACAAGTTACGCGCAGAACCCAAATCACCAATCTTAACATACAAATTAATAAGGGTATTAGACAAGAAAACATCACTACAGAACCCATTTTTAGTAATATGTAAATGCAGCTGTTCAACATCCTCAGGACAACAAGAATATTGATATCGCCGAACTAGAAATTCATACTTTTCTGAAGTTTGGGCCAAAAAGTTGGGATCTTTATGAGGTGGAGGTGAAAAAGAGAGATGGGGCTTCAGTTGGGAGTGGGATAAATTGTATTGATTGACCAAGTTTTGCAATCGGGTCAAGTAAGGAGAAAAGGGTTGAATTGCGTGCTTAAGGTTTTGTGAGTTGTTGATGGGAAGATTGTCAAGTGAGAGATAAGCTGATGAAGCAGTGAATGTAGTAAAAGAAGAAATTGGATTGAATGGGAATCGTTTGTGGGTTGATACCAAGTTCCCGCGAATCATGTTCTGGTTTAGGCGAAGAAGAAGAAAGAAATGTTTGGGTTCACGTTTCTTTCGCGCCCTCCGTCCTAATAATTTAAATTAAAAAGAAAAAGTAGTCTTTTCCTATTCAATAAATATATGGGGACATTGGTTTTGAGACATTCTATCCATATTTTTTTTTATTAACTTCTAAAAAATGTATAGTATTTATTTTAATTAAATTTTTTATAAAAAATAATATTTTAAATATAATTTGAATACATACAAAAAATAGGATTTTAGTCTGTACAGACCCTATTTTTTGTATGTATCCAAATTACACCTAAAACACTATTTTTTATAAAAATTTTAGTTGAAATAAATACTATACATTTTTTTAAGAGTTAATAAAAAAAACTAAAAAAAATGTCGCTAGAACAATGTCGCCCCAGAATGACTCTTTCCTATTATTACATTTTACATATAATAATTGAGACATAATTTTATAGTCCTTGTTTTGTAGTTATATATTAAAAATACAACATAGTAGGCTATATATATAACCTGTACATGAAGCTAATTTGAAATAAACTAATCACACTAATTTAGGCTATAATCTTAGATAATTTACAATCAAATAAAACTAAATTGGTAGCTAGAATGTTTTATTCCTATAATTGCTCCTTCAACAACTCACGTCAATACTCCTCTTTAAGTTGGTGCACAAATATCATCAATGCTCAACTTGTCAAGTGAGTTATGAAATATTTTGCTAGAGACAACCTTTGTAAGAATATATGCTAGCTGATCTTCTGACTTCACAAAAGGAAACTGAATTGTAAGACCCCAAATTTTATGAAATGAAAGTATTCAATTTTCTTATAATTATTATTTTATTTAGTAAATGGTTAAATTGATAAAGGTTAAAGTTAATGGTGATATTTGAAAATTTTGCAAAGTAAGCAAGTTGTTATAAAATATTCGTTGTGTCGAGGAATATTCGATTGGTCGGGGAATATTCATTTTAACAGGGAATATTCGCATTACTAAGACAATCATTGGTGGACCCTATAATTCAAGTATTGTCGTATTTAGAAAACGGCGTAATTATCTTTTTATAAAAATAACGGTGAAAGTTTTACTGATTAAAACTGCTGAACTACTACCCAGTAGTAAAAAATACAATGTACTGCATGGTTGCGTAGTAGATACCGCGACGCCCCCCAAACAGTATACATCACCCATCTTGAGTGCCAGATACATGGTACATAAATTCAAATACAACTTAATTATACAACAATTGTAAAATACGAAAAAACATAGTCGAGAGTTTAAACAAGAATATTGTCATCTAGACAATATCCACACTCAATGGTGTCTTCATTATAATTATTATCACATTATTCCGTAGAATAGTGAGGACTACTAAAGCCATTTATCCTAGACCATCACTCCATTCCCCAACTCGTCCCAGCTATATTCTCATCTCCTGAAGAGAATAATGAAAGAAAGGGTGAGCTCAACTAGCCCAATAAGAAATATTATGACTAAGATAATACAGAATAAATTATCCTTAGCCTTCAACAGTATAACAACTGATAGAATACAATAGATGAACAAGTTTTAGATCAACAATCTGCAATGAAAATAAGCGAATCCATTAGAAGAGTCAAGTAGAGCATAAAATCTACTATCTTCTATGATTTAAAAAGTTTTTCATCAACTTTATCATTTGAGACTCGACAATAAATAAAATCGAATCATCCACCGCACTACGGCCAAGGATATTCATGTAATCATCAATGGTCATGATTATACCGAATAATCCCAGGTCATAATCATACCAACAACTGCCCATCAATGAACTACAGGCCAATGAAGACTTTTACCACATCATTCGTTACATTACGGTCATGATTATACCGAATAATCCCCGGTCATAATCTTACCAAATCCATCTATGCACGTAAGTCAAAGATGACTTTCATCACAATATAAGCATGAAGATGATGACAATGATATAAGCAATAATCCAACGAAATCAAATCCAACGAAATCAAGGATAAATATTAAAGACTTTGAATTTATCCAGAGTTTAAAAATATCCAAATTGTCAACATGATACTGCTTTGTAGAGTAAAATTCAAGAATAATATTCATGTACCAAAATAATTTGGACAGAAGAGAAATATATTTTTCGGATAAATACTACCTCGTGAATAGTACTTCGAGAATAGTACCCCGTGAATAGTACCCCGACATGAAAAGTACCCCAAATACCCGAACGAATGATACTAGAGTGAATAGTAACCCGTGAATAGTAACTCGTGAATAGTACTCCGATACGAAAAGTGCCTCGAATACCCGAGTGAATAATACTAGAGTGAATAGTAATCAGGTGAATAGTAATCTGTGAATAGTAACTTATAACAGAAAAATAACAAAGAAAACGATATTTCATGACGAGTACAAAAGAAATGATATCCAGATGAATATAATAGAATATACGAAACTACAAATGGATTTTTCACCCGCTATGCGGTAATCCACGTAGACAGATCATTTCCACAATTTAATAAAGAATGAATACAAAGGATCATTCACCATGCATGCGGTAATCCACATAGACAGGTTATTCCAACAGAATAATAAAGAATGGAATAACAGAAGAATTCACCATGCATGCGATAAACCGCACAGACAGGTTATTCCCAACAAAATAATAAAGAATAGAACCAGTTAAGCGTAATCCGCATGCATGTGATATTCTAACAAAATAATAAAGAAAAAAACCAGGTCATGCGTAATCCGCACAAATAGGATATTCCAACAAAATAATAAAGAATGGAATAACAACAGAATTCACTTAGGCGTGCGATGATCAAGCCAGCATGTGTTATTCCAATGTAATAATAAAGAATGGAATAACAAAAGAATTTCACCATGTATGCGGTACTTGGACAGTATGCATTATTCCAACATAATAATAAAGAATGGAATAACAACCCCTTACGAGTATTGAAAGAAAATAACTCTCTTCATGAATATGAAAGAATAATACCCACTTACCTCGAAAAGAAGAGTGATACTTTGGAATAGTGAGGTAGCAGACTTCTCTTCTTTCTTCTCTCTATAATAATTGCTTTATAGCTTTAGTGAATTGGTGAAAAATAATGAAGGAATGAGCTTATTTATAGGAAAATATAGTTTTGATAATTGCACGTTTTGGGGCTCGAAATATTACAGATAATACCTTCTTCTTTTTTTTTCCATTTTTATTTTATTCTTGCAAGTATTATCAACCTTGAACCCCTTCCCCTAATAGTAAATAATGTGAATCAATAGTTCAATCATGTGAATCAATAGTTATAATCATGTGAAAATACTGAATTACAAAGATAGTACCTCCATCTATACCTCTATTTTTAACTTAGTCATGCAAGTATTATCAATCTTGCACCAACTCCCCTAATAGTAAATGAATGTGAATCAATAGTACACACATGTGAACAAATAGTTACAAGCATGCGAATTAATAGCAATTAATTACTTATTTATTCGGTTAATTACCCGATTGGTCAATATAACCTCCAGACATTAATTATTATCGAAATAAATATCGATTTCCACTAACACTAATAATTCCCACACAATGGAACTATCAATTTCATCTTTAATCAACACGAACTTATTTATCATTAATATTATAACTCACAATATTTAACAACCAGGTCGTTCCCAGGAAAGAGGAGACTTTTCAATAAGGATTTCTCCCTATTGGCGCACAATTAGGTGATCAAACCTCTCCTTAACAGAACTTCTAGACATTGTCAATATTGCAAATAATAATATGAATTACTTTGCCGTCTCAATTATTGATTTAATAATATAACATATTATGTAGATGATCTTTGTGACAATAATTGAATCAATAATATGAGAGATATATGACGCGTCAATTCTCGTAGCAATAATTGAGTATAACCGAGTGACTTCACGTACGTCAAGCATCAATAATCAATACAAAGGTGCTACTACTTACCACACGCCAGACATCGTATTTTTACTACTTTTACTAAGGTAGTTCAACAGTTTTAACGGTAACACTTTTGCCGTTATTTTTATAAAATGATAATTCTGTCGTTTTCTAACTACGACAATACTTCCGTTGTGGGGTCCACCAATGATTGTGTCGTCGTATGAATATTCCCTGTTAAAACGAATATTCCTCGAACAATCGAATATTATATAACAACTTGCATACTTTGTAAAATTTATAAATATTACCCACAACTATAACATTATATCAAATCCACACCATAATATTCAAAAAAATATTTCGAGAAATTTAAATCTTTATTCATAAAATTTGGGGTCTCACATACACGGTATTGATTATTGATGCTTACATAAGAAGTCACTCAGTTATACTCAATTATTGCTACAGTAATTGTTGCATCATATCTCTCATATTATTGATTCAATTATTATCATAGTATCATTTGCATAATATTTTATATTATTAAATCAATAATTGAGACAACAAAGTTATTCATATTATTATTTATAATATGGACAATGTCTAGAAGTTCTGTCAAGGAGAGGTTTGGTCACCTAATTGCGCGCCAATAAGGAGAAATCCTTATTGGAAAGCCCCCTCTTTTCTGGAAATGATCTGGTTATTAATATTGTGAGTTATAATATTAATGATGAATGTTATTAAAAATCGAATTTGAGTTTGGAGTTGAATTTGGAGACACGGACGTGATATTTGAGTCCGGAACAATGAAATTAGTACAAATCGACTATAAACACAAAATTTATCGGGGTTGACTTTTTGGTCGAAAAAGTCAATAGTTGACTTTTTTCGAAAAAAGTCAAACTTTAAAATTTCAAAAAAAAATTGTTGATAAAAATATTTCCATTATGTTGGGATTGTTAGTGTTAGTGAAAATCGACATTTATTTCGATAATAATTGATGTCTAGAGGTTATATTGACCAATCGGGTAATTAATCAGATAAATGAGAAATTAATTGCTATTAATTCACATGTTTATAACTATGTGTTCACATGTATGTTCTATTTATTCACATGCATGTACTATTAGGAGATGTGGTGCAAGATTGATAATACTTGCATGACTAAATTAAAAATGAAGGTATTGATGAAGGTACTATACTGTATTTATTTTTTCACATGTATAGAACTATTAAGTCACATGATTGTACCATTGATTCACATGATATACTATTAGGGGAGGTGGTGCAAGTTTGATAATACTTGCATGACTAAATTAAAAATGAAGGAAAAGATGAAGGTATTATATTGTAATATTTCAAGCCCCAAAACGTGCAATTATCGAAACTATATTTTCCTATAAATAGAAGCTCATTCTTCTTTCATTCTCACCAATTCACTAAGACTCACAAGAGCAATTATAGAGAGAGAAGCTATAGAGAGAAAGAAGAAGACAAGTCTGCTACTTCACTATTCCAGTATCCAGTCTTCTTTTGAGGTAAGGGGTATTATTTATTTTACATTCTGAAGAGATATTATTTTTCGTATTCGTATGAATATTATTTCCGTTCAATATTTATAAGAAATTTTATTTCGTTCAATATTCGCAAGAAATATTATATTCGTTTAATATTCGTAATGAATATTATTTTCGTTTAATATTCATAAGGGATGTTATTTTTGATCAATATTCGCTTGAAATAATATTTTCTTCCATACTCTGTAGTATGTAAGTAATATTATTTCGTTTCAGATTTCAAATTCGATACTCGTTTTGTTAAAGTTTTGGCTTCTAAACTCCATGAAATTAGTAGAATATCCTTGATATTTGCGCTTCAACCAGTATCTTTTCATGGAAATATTATTCTGAGCATTCTTGATAAGTTTTAACTTTTTCATGTCGGAGTACTATTCACAAGTTACTATTCATGAAGTACTATTCACAGGATATTATTCACTCAAGTACTATTCACCCGGGGTACTATTCATGATAAAAATTGATTCATTTTTGGTCCAAATCATTTTTAGTACAATATTATTCTTGAATTTTACTCCACAAAGCAGTATCATGTTGAAAATTTGAACATTATTGAATTCTGGATAAATTAAAGTATAAATCTTTAAAATTTATCCTTGAACTTGTTTTATTGAATTATTATATCATTGTCATCATCCTCATGCTTATATTGTTATGAAAGTCATCTTTGGCCCGTAGTGCATAGATGGACTTGGTATGATTATGACCAAGGATTATTTGGTATAATCATGACCGTAATGTTACAAATGATGTGGTAAAAGTCCTCATTGGCCCGTAGTGCATTGATGGACAGTTTTTGGTATGATTATGGCCATGGATTCTCTTCGGCCAAGGGTGCAAAGATGAATTATTTTATGGCATGATCATGACCGTTGATGAAAACACGATTATCTTTAGCCCGAAGTGTATGGATAATTCGTGGTAGTGATACTAAAGAATATCCTTGACCCGTAGTGCAGGGATGATTCGATGATGTGGATTATTTATTAAGTTGAGTCTCAGCGATAAAATTGATGATAAATCTTTTAAATCATAGAAGATAGTAGATTTTATGTTCTACTTGACTCTTCTAATGGATTGCTTATTCCACTGCAGTTGTTGATCTAAAATTTGTTGTCTATTATATTCTATCAGTTGTTATACTGTTGAAGGCTAAGGATAATTTATTCTGCATTATCTTAGTCATAATATTTCTTACTAGGCTAGTTGAGTTCACCCTTTCTTTCACTGTTCTCTTCAAGAAATGAGAATATAGCTGGGAATAGTCGGGGAATGGATTGACGGTCCAGATGGTTGCATTAGTAGTCTTCATTATTTTGTGAAATAGTGTGATAATAATTATAATGAGGACTTATTTTGAGTTTGAATACTGTCTAGAAGAAAATATTTGTATTAAAACTCATAGCTTATGTTGTATATTTAAGTTTGTATTTAAGTTCTGTACCATGTATTTGGCGACTCAG
The DNA here is from genome assembly GCA_020205605.1 of Panax ginseng. NCBI lineage: Eukaryota > Viridiplantae > Streptophyta > Magnoliopsida > Apiales > Araliaceae > Panax > Panax ginseng. The sequence goes on along the minus strand of CM035144.1, from coordinate 97,828,348 downwards.
AATGGGTGATGTATACCTATTTTGGGGGTGTCACGTGAATGACCTTGTCTTTGAGCTTCTGCTTGATGAAATGTCGATCCACTTCAACATGTTTGGTGTAGTCATGTGGATTTGGGTTGTGCGCGATTGTTATGGCTGCCTTATTATCACAAAACAAGTTCATTGTATCATGAGATGAACACCCAATTTCCTCCAATAATCTTTTTAACCAAAGTAGCTCACACAATCCTTTAGTCATGCCTCTAAACTCGGCCTCTGCACTAAATAAAACAACTACCTTCTATTTTTTACCCCTCCAGGTGACCAGATTGCCTCTCACAAATGTGAAGTAGTCCGATGTAGATTTTTTCTCAGTAATGTTCCCTGCCCAGTCTACATCCGTATAGCCGTCAATGGGCAGATGTTGTGTTTTTGTGAGCATCAGTCCTCTTCCTGGAGAAGACTTCAACTACTGTAAAATACAAACCACTACACTCATATGATCTTCACTAGGACAATGCATGAATTGACTCACCAAGCTCACCGCATAAGCAATATCAGGCCGTGTGTGAGATAAGTATATCAGCTTTTCCACAAGGCGTTGATACCTTTCTTTATTGGTAGAGGTTTGATTAGGAAATTCTCTTAAGCCATGGTTTTGAACAACTGGTGTATCAGCATGTTTACAATCAAGCATTTCTGTTTCAGACAACAAGTCAAACACGTACTTCTTTTAGGATAGAAATATGCCTCGTTTTGAATGGGCTACTTCAATCCCCAAAAAATACTTCAACCCTCCAAGATTTTTCATCTCAAATTCAGTTGCTAAATGCTCTTGTAATTTGAAGATTTCTTCCTCATCATTTCCTGTAATTATTATATCATCAACATAGATTATTAGAGTTGTTACCTTCCCTCGTTGGTGCTTCAAGAAGAGAGTATGATCTGAATTACTTTGCTTGAAACCGTGCTTTCTCATGGCAAGGCTAAATCGTCCAAACCATGCTCTAGGAGACTGTTTCAATCCGTATAACGCCTTTTGTAACTTGTAAACCACCTTCCCTTGTGTTGAAGAAACAAAACCAGGTGGAATGTCCATGCACACCTCCTCTTCAAGATCTGTGACGAATGAATTGTTTGAGTTATGATTCTGGGGACAAAATCTTTGTAAGGAGGGAAGGATGTAACAATCCAAGATTTTATTTGTAATTTAAAATATTTATTAAATTAAATAAATATTTTATTTATGTGGTTGTTGTTAGTAGATATTTGTGAATTAAATTTAGTAGATAATACTTTAATTTAATTTAATAATTAGAGAGTTATTTTAATAATTTAATTTAATAGTTAGAGAGTTGTTAAAGATTTCATGAATTGCTATATTCTTTGCTTTTAATTTAATAATTAAAGTGATATGTTAAATTATTAAATAAAATTATAATGAGATTATAATTTTGTGACATTTGGATTAAGTGGAAAATTTATTTAGTATGTGTATTGGACATGGAAATCCAAAGAAATAATATGGGATTATAAACTATATTATAAATAATTTATTAAAATAAATTAAAGTAGTTTTACATTGATTTACCCAAACAAGGCTTAAAGATATTAAGTCTTTATTTTAAAAGTGTTTTGCCAAACAAAGCCTTATGACTTTTGAATTTGTTTTAATAATAATAATAATAATAATAATAATAATATAATTAATATTTTTAACTGATATAAGTTTAAGTTTTGTAACTCATATAATTAAGTATACGTATTATGACTATCAGTTTATTTGTTTTACGCTTAAGTGAGAGTTGGCTTTATCCTTTGATACGTAAAAAGGTTTGGCTTAAGAGTTTACAGAGAAATTGAGAGAGTTTGAGAGAGAGTTGAGAGAGGATTCTTGAGATTTTCAAGCAAATTTTTGTGTTTTAGCAAGGATTGTTCAAGCAATTGAAGGTATACTTCCATAACCTTAATATTATATATATGTGTATGTTCTACATCATGTATTTCAAGTTTCTGTGAATTCAATTTTTTTTGAATTGTTGTCATACAATTGATTAATTGAAATTGTGTGTAATTGTGGTGTTAGAATTTTCATTTAGACAATAATTAGTGTGCTAATCACGTTAAAAAGAAAGAAAATTATTTACGGTGCATGTTTATATATATGGCTTGTGAAAGTACCAAATTTGGCGGTTAATTTGTAAACTAATCTGTAAATTGAGCCTTGAATATGCTAGTTCATTAAGAAACGAAGAGAAATTAGTTTGAATGAGTTAAATTGGTGTAGAATTGTGATCACAGTGTTAATTTTTGTGAAGGATGTCAAAAATAGAGTTTTTGTACAAAAACATAGAATTTAAGGATTTAAGTTAATTGAAGTTGTTGTTTAATTGTTATAAGATATCATATATATGAGGAACTATGTATATATGTGTTTTATATCAATTGGGTATGCTTAATTTACTGTTTTGTGGGTGAAATTCGTGATAGTTGGGCTAAACAGAGTGTTTATAGTAGACTGCATAGTTTTTTTGCATACTGCAAGCGTAATATAGTACTTTTGATGTCAAGGCGAAAAAAAGCAGTAGCGCCATACTCCGATCGAGGCGATGATGTACATTACTTATACAGACTTTGAAAACCTATTGTGACCTAGTCTAATGAGATGTTAATGTGATAAACATGTAATGAAGAGATTAAAATAGAATCGTATCATGTGATTAGTAATTCCAAAGTTGTAAAAAGATTAGTAAGTTATGAAAGCGATATGTTATGATTTAAGGTACACAATGAATTGTGAATAAGTGTTTTGAAGCTAACACTTGTGATTTCTGAAATACATATGGTGTAAAGTAAAACTTGTACTAAAGTAACAAGTTTAACTAAAAGTGAGTTCTATTTTAGAAAGTGTATCTTAGTATATCTAATAGATATTGCAATCCTAATAATGTGTGTAGGTGAACGTGAGTTGTAATTTATAGCTTACGCACGAGGCAAGTTCCTTACCCTAAACTTTAATTGAGCAAGTTCTTTTATCCTTAAACTTTATTTGAGCAAGCTCCAACCCTAACTTTACTCGAGCAAGTTTTGAATTCTAATCATTGTTAATTTATTCTAACTTGTTTATACTTAAGCAAGTTTCTTTAGTTTCATTCTTTTATATTGAATGCAACTTCTTGAACTCTAATCTCTAATATTGAGCCGTCATATTTCATTTACTTTGCACAAGTTATTATCATGTTGAGCAAGCTTTGTTTCCAGCTTGTTATCAGTTAATGTATGTTTAGTAATTCAATTTCTTATTTGACAAGATCATAGCCTTAGCTTAATATTGTTCAAGCAATGTTTATTATTTTATTCAATGCTTCTGCTTTTTAGTTATTTCTAAGCATAAGTTTAATGTATAGTTGGTTCATCTATGATTCTTAATCATTTTACATTAAATTGTTATTGATCACTCGTAGTGCTGTTAAGTCTTGTTGATTCAACTAATCCTTTAGTTGATGATCGTGAAACTCTAAATTACCCTTGAAGCTTATCCAAGCCAAACTTTCTTTGGTGCGGACTTGTACTCTAAAACTGAGAAGAACAACCCTATTATAGGGGAGTTATTTTACGCGATGCGTTTAGATATTTGTGCACAATACATGGTACGAAGGGCTGATCACCCCAAGTACGGGTAGTCCCTACAATTTTACTGTTTAGGTTAAAGTTGAAAGATTACTTGTAACCGTGGACATAGTTCGTGGTCTTGTGACCCTCAGTTACATTTTGTATGTTGATATCAGTTTTGATTATCATTGACAGAGTATTATTCATCTCTGATGAGCTTATTCATTGCCATTTATTATGCTATTATTATTCATTGTTATTCCAAGTGAGCATTTGTTTTGATCACTCTTGCATATATATATATATATATATATATATATATATATATATATATATATATACTCATTACAGCTAAGGTTGAGAAGGTCGATGAACCTACCACTAGCAAGGGAAAAGGAAAAATGATCAAGTAATAAAGACTTGTAATTTAATTAATGTCATGATGATAGACTTTATATTTAATGATGTGATGTAATTATTTTATTTTCGCACTTGATTTATTTTAAAGGTTAGATAACCTGAGAGACTTTTGATTTTATGATGTAACCCTTTTTAATGGGAAGATTGATGGTTTAATTTTATTATAATTGGATAGTTAGATATGAATGAATGGAAAGTGAACACCAAATCTTGTGGGAATGATGTACCTAGATTTGGGGGTGTCACAGGTTGGTATCAAAGCTTTAGGTTATGAACCTTAGGTGGGGAAAAGCCTTAGGAAGCAACCTTGTAGGAATTTGAAAAGATAGTGGTGATAAACTCTTATCGAGTTTTAAGAAAGAAGTAATAAAACACTTTATGTGCTTAAGTGATTGCAACCTATGTGCTCGTGAGTGTCGAGTAGTAATGATTAGTAATTAAAACTTAAACTTTTGTTGTCAGGATGGCTAATATGGGAGAATCTAGTCAGGCTAGGGAGGAAGGATCTCAGATGCCTGGAGAGGAGGAGCCTCAAGATATTCAGGTGGTTTTGGAATAACTACTGCCATGGGAGTCATCTCCGTTGGTCACAGTGGTTGAGCAGGAGGGATTACCTGATGAGGATGATGAGGTAGAGATGGACGAGGAGGATCCCGTTGAGATACCACAGTCGAATGGGGATGAGGAGGATGAAGAGAAAGAGTTTCCACCAAACTCGATCGCTGCCTGTATGTATGACGAAGTATACAACCGTAATGTGGAACTTCAGGATAGAGTCAAGGAGTTGGAAGAGATAGTAGCGGAACAACAGACCTCAATGGCGCAGAAGGACGACGAGATCCGAGATTTAGATGGACGTCTAAGTAATGTCGAATGGAAGCTGATTCACACTGAAGGAGAGAACGAGCAAATGGCAGAAGAGATCGCAAAGCTGCAGAACAAATTGAAGAAAAGTCTACTAAGAGAGCAAGGGCCAAAGACGCATATGAGGAAGCTTTTCAACGAACCGGGGTAGCAGAGAGAGAAATACAAGTAAAGAAGATCAAGATGGAGGAGATGAATAGCGTTTTCAACACCGTGGTCAACCGAGCTCAAGACCGAATCATGTATTATCCGATACAATTTGAGACGCTGCCATGGTATATGCTAAACCGCCGAATAATGTTCCGTATTATGGAAGAGGAGCGTCGTAAGGCTATGTAGCATTTTAGTAGGTCGTCATAAGAAATGTAATTATTATGTAATTAATGAGTATATAAGATGTAAATCCCGAGTATTATATAACCAATGGGATATGATGATGATGATGTTCTTCTGAAATTTTTGTAGTTTAGGAAAGTAATATAGATAGCTGGGATGCTATCATGGCTATGTTTTTAAAAGATGATGAATAAATAAAAGTTACTATTTATTCAAGATATTGTGTGCTATGTGGTAATTATATTTTTTTTGATGTGCAAGTTGTATATATAACACTTAGAAGATTGAATAATGATCTAATGGGAATATTTTAATAGAAAATACCTCCAAGACATCAACCACGACATAGAACCCCTGAGGGATCTACCAATAACAACAATGCTGAGGCTAATCCAGTTCATCAATTAGTAACGTTACTGACGGGAGCATTGCAGAATCAAGCTGCGACATTTAAGGACTTCAAGGCGGTTGGGCCACCCGAATTTCATGGGTCCATGAATCCGGTTGAGGCACAGACCTGGATCATGGAGATAGAGAAAGTTTTCAATGTTGCTAGAGTAGGTGAGAATTAGAAAACTGCTTCTGCAACATTTATGTTGAAAGCAGAGGTTAGTTATTGGTGGCAAGCCAATAAAACTTGAGGAGTTGAAGGGGTAATGACTTGGGATAGGTTTAAGGAGATATTTTTCAAGACTTATTTCCCAGAGAGTTGAAATAATCAGATGGAGGTGCAGTTTTTAGAATTGAAGCAGGGATCAATGACGGTATCGGAGTATGCCACAAAATTTAATGAGTTGGTGAGGTTTGCGCTATTTCAAGTCAACACAGATGAGCGCAAGGCTAGGAGGTTTGAACAGGGACTGAAACCCTGGTTATACAGCAAAGTCTCCATGTTTCAACTGAAGACATTTACAGCGGTACTAGAGAAGGCAATTCTCGCTGAGGGTGGAGGTGAGGCTGTAATAAAGTACAATCAAGAGCAGAGAAAGAAGAAGAGTGAAGGCAAAGCTAAGAATTGTGGTGGTAGTGGTGGAAATGGTAATAATAATTTGAAGAGGAAGTGGAATGCAAATGTGGGAGCTGGGAACCAGCATGGTAACCAATAGAAGAATAAGTTTGTAGTATGTGCTACATGAGGGAGATTTCACACGTGTATCAGTATTGCCGTTGGTTCTCTTTGTTGAACTTACCCTACATCATTTGCCATTGGTTCTCTTGGATAAACCTCCCCTACATCATTTCTCATTGGTTCTCTTGGCTGAACCTCCCCTACATCATTTGAAGTTTCGTCGAAGCCTGGCCAATTTTCCCAATTTTGGTCTTCACTCATCATCTCCCCCTGAAGAGAGGAGCAGGAAGATTGAGATATGAAGTAAAGATGACATCTATGGTGGTATAGAGTTGCCTTGTAGCTAGATCGTAACATCGGTATCCTTTCTTGTGAGCTGCATAGCCAAGAAAAACACAATGGTCATCACATGGATCAAGCTTTGTCCGTTGATTCTTGTGTATATGAACATATGTAACACAACCAAACTTTCTTGGAGGAAGCATTAGAACTGATGGAAACATCACATGTTGTGCGAGAACTTAAAGAGGGGTTTTGTAGTTCAAAACTTGTGATGGCAGTCGATTCATCAAGTATATAACAGTTATTGTTGCATCTGTCCAAAAACGTTTAGGGACTGATAGGTATAATTTTATTTTGTATATTTTGATGACAACAATTATATTATAATTAATATATTAATTATTAAATTATTTTCTTATTATTTTCTTATTTTATTTTCTGATTTTACTTGAATTAATTTTTATTGACCTTGATAATTTAAATGTCAAGTGTTAAATAAATTGATTCATATAAAATTCAAGGCAAGGAGATCCTATTTGTTTTCAATCAAAGTTGGGCAAAAATTGTTTTATTTGATGCATATATCATACTATATAAAATTATGTATATTAATAAAGTATATATATCAATATACTTTATAACAAGTATGTTTAGAATATATATATAAGTATGTTAAGTTTTATATATATGTAACCTTGTACTATATATATATATAATCATGCATGTGCTTTATATATATATATATATATATATATATATATATATATATATATATATATATATATAAAATAAGCATGTATGTTAGTTTGTGCTTGCAAAATCGAGTGGCAATTATTATGGGACAAAACCGTGTGCTGACATCTCTTTTAATTCAAAACATGTGCTTGCTCAAATACTCATTTATTACTAAGTTGATGAAGTGTTGCCCGGGAGAAAATTTGAACTCTTTCGCGTGTAATTCTTTTTTCATCCGGACAGTTCAATTCAAAAATACTTCATCCAAATTGTGCATTTAAAATAAGATTTCTAAAATTATATTTTTGCCCTCAACTTCAGCAATCTATAAATAGGGAGTATTTCATTCATTTGGTTTTTACCAATTCAGTGAAAAGAAAAGCATACTCTCCTTGCCTACATTCTCTCTAAAAGCTTTATATCTCTTCTTACAAAAGTTCTGATTTTTTGAAGAGAAAAATTGGTCCAAGTATTGAGATAAGTTTAATTTCTGTTGAATTATTTCTTTCTTGTATTATATCTGTAGATATACAAATACACATTGTTCTACACAATTTTATATATCTATATTTCATCTATTTGTTAAATAAAAGGATACTTGGGCGCCGCAAGGCTACGGAGATACACCTTTACGAAGAGGAATTCGAACTGTACGATTCCTTATAGTCTTTAGTAACCTTTTATCGACATTTTATATAAATATCGTAAAATAGATACGACACTTGATAGCTCAAAACGACACTGAGATACTACTCCAAAAAGAGTAGTCATCCGAACTGGATTTGAGAATCGTAGTAATCTATTGAAAATATTTATATAAATATCAATTGTGAGAATTATAAATTTTTTCATACTTAGACGCCTCAAGGCTATGGAGATACACCTCTACCAAGAGGAATTCGAACCGTACGATTCCTTATAGTACTAAATGACATTATTTATAAAAGTTCACATAATAGATAAAATATTCTTATATATTATCTGAGTTAAACAATAATATTTGCTATATCAGTTTGTGCTTAAATGATTTAAATATTATACTTGATAAATATTATTTGAATTGATTTATTCCTTTTATACAAGTATTTATACATAAACATCCTTCATATAATACTTGTTAAGAAATAATTTTATATAATCCATAGAAAAACACTCTTTATTTTAAAGAATCAATAATTATTTATAAAGTGCATTAAAATTATATATCTTCTTAAACCGAAGAATTATTAAGCTAAAGCTAAAATTAACTTATCTGCTTATTCAAGAAGCATCTCTATAAAATATAAAAGTTACTTGAACTTTTATAACTGAGCATATTATACATACTTGCTTAGTCAGAAGCATCATTTGATCCAAACAAAATTTTTATCTATTTTAAAGAAGCACATTGTTGAATATAAAAGTCTTTGAACTTTTATACATATATATTTGTTCTTAAATTAATATCTGCTTATTTGAAGAAGCATTCATCAGTACTAAATTCTTATCTGCTTATTTAAGAAATACATTGTTGTAAATCATTTATAAAGAGAGAAAATGTCAGAGTTAGTTTATTTTACGTACCTGTGAAAAAGACGAGTAATTCTTCGACCAAGACCAAAGTCTTAGAGAGGTCGGCGGGAAGTTGAGTCTCTAGTGTACTTGTGAGGTGAGGAAGAAGCTGTTGTTTCAAGACCAAATCATAGAATAGAACTATAACGACCCCAAAATTCATATAATTTAATTCTCGACTTCGGTCATTAACAATAAATTCAACCTCTAATTTTACATCATTAAACGATAATACAACCATTGAAATTTGCAGAATAATTAAAATTTTCTATTACAAACTATTCTCGTTCCCAGAACTTTCAACCTTTACATCTAAATATCTTAGAATCATTGTAATACTACAAGAGTTTACATCGCAAAACGATATTACAATTCAACATTAATACATTATTCGGAACCTTAAACATGGTTCAAATAATAATAACTCAGCCAAAGTATATAAATCTTCAAGTATCACATTTGATTCATATCTTTCAAGTAGCACATAACCTTACCTTAAATTTTAAACTCGCAAAAGTGGTTATTTGCAAGGTTGAGCTCGACACCATTGAAAGAAAATCTAATGATTTTCATGCATCACATAGCACATAATAACATGCTCAACATATATCTCATAAACATTGGACTAACATAACATACATGCTGTATTTCATATAACAAGTATAAAGATTGAGTTCCTTACTCAATCAATATTCATTATTCAATTAACGTAGTCATAAATTGACTTTAACGTTTCATACTTTCAATATATATACAACACATCATGCTCTTTGCAACAAATATTTAAAATAGTTCATCATCAAGTTCACATAATAAATAGGAACTGAAAGACTTGCCTTGATCGTTGTTTACCAATAACAGTTTAACAACTTACAGTTATCTGCACTTCACATGCCCTACACAATTATATAATTATACACATCAACTATTAGTCACATAACAACACAATAATTATAATGTAAACTCTACTCCACATCTCATAATCTTTCCTATTAATTAGTGCACAATGTTCAATTAGATTGTGTTAACTTTTTGACTTATGTAATATTCGAAATTCATTCAAGTGTTTAAATCTTGCTAAGAATCATTATTGTTTTTATATTAAACTCATTTCATATTTTATAATATTCATTTCATTTAACTTAAAACACTTTTTACGTTCATTAACACTTATCACTGCTGCTTTTACGCTTATTCGCCACGCCACCGATTTGTCTCTCTTGTGTATGCTTACTATGCTTCTATAACTTATCTAATACATTATTTATTAATGTTAAGCATCATTATGTTTACTAACATTCATGTTTTAAAAATTATAACAACATCTTTTATCGTTAGAAGCACTACACATGCATACGTGCATGCTCGACGCCCTCCGATTGCCCCCGAAAACACAATAGTCCTAAAGATGATCGTTTGACCACTGTTCCTGACATCAAATTGACAAACTTAAAGAACAAAAGTTGTAGGTCTACTCGTCCTCGTTCCGGATCATCTTGTATCACCTCAATCGAAGTTCGTATGAAAAAGTTATGCTCATTTTAGTAAAACATGTCCGGTCAGTTTTTTTTTCCAAAATTCGGCTAGGCAGACTACCCCCCACCGGGGCCGGGGTTTTTGTACTAGGAGGGCCCACCGGGGCGGGGGTCCCTTCTGCGTTTTTGTGATTTTTGATCTAGAACACTATAGAAACCCAAATTAGGCCTACAAACTCCTTTCTAACAACAATACCAACCTACCCAAGGTGTAATATGCTTATAGAAACATAAACTAATGTTTCTAACACGTTTTTACCTACATAAACAACATAAACATCAAAGATTACAACCTTTAATTTCACTATTTCTATTATTTCTTATTCTTTTGACATTCATAGCGAAATTCTTCACTTTGAATTCGTTTTACATCCGTTTTGACTCGTTCAATTTAGGTTGTTTTTGTTTTTCAACCTACTAATAAAATATTTCATCAATTTCAAATTATATCACGACTTCATCATAAATTTTGATTCCAAAATAAGCCCTAATGTATATATATCAATAAAACTCAATTTCTTTACTTTCAAACATGCTTTCATAAATTCGATACTTCAAAAATCATCTATAGACAACATATAATAGATTATGTAATCCCAATACACATAAAACTAATTTCTCAACAAATTAACCATAGAACTTAGAAAACAAAACTAAGAAATCGAAACTTTAATCTAGATTGCTTACCTTTAATTAGCTAGATGATTAGAGAAGCTTGTTTAATCTTCTTCCTCTTCTTTGATTCTCAGAATTTTCTTTCCAAATTACAGAGAATTCTCTCCCTTTCTCTATTTCTCTCTTCTGTGTTCTTAACCTTAGAAAAATAAGTTACGTATATTTACTTAGCTCTTAGTTACACAATCCAATAGTTTTAGCAGTTATAGAATACAAAGGGTCTCTAGGCCATGTTTGGCTAGAACCCAAAATCCTTTTTTTAAATTTATTTTAATACTCCTATATTATATGGTACATTTGTCACACATAACCAAACCAATCTTATAATTTCATATTAATTTACATTGTGTTTATTAATAACTTAATTTATCAAATCACTCCTTATCAACATAATAAATTTATTTAATAAATCATTCATCCTCTAATTTAATTATTTAATTAAATTAGAGCATTGTCATTCCATTAGCGTAATAAAATACGCACCGATTATAAAATTGTTTATCATCAATTTACTTAATATCATCATACATGAATAAATTATTCCATAATAATTTCCATCAAATATTTACTTTATTTAATAAATATCTCAACTAAAATATTTATTTTACTTGATAATTATCTTAACTATTTATAAAATTCACAATTAAATTACATTAACATATTACATTTATATGTGACACATTACCTCTCATTTTATTAAAACAAATATATTTACATTAATTCACTATTTTGATTAAGTAAATTACTCTCAATATTTATGAAATTTAATTCATAACAATTCCATTTCCAATAAGGCATAATAATCAAATTATATTATTTCATACTCAAACTCAAAACATCTCATAATAAGAATTTTAATTATTAAATTTCCATTTTAATAACTTATAAAAATTCGGGTTGTCACAAGAACTGAACTCAAAAGGTGGTACAACTAGACTTGAGGAAGGAGCGGGGAGCTTGTTGTCCAAGATAGACTAATTGAAAAAGTTGGAAGTTTGTCTATAAAACTTTGTAAAGGCTTCTCACTTTGTTGAAGGAGTTTTTATTATCGATAGTAATAGGATCTCAAGTTCAAGTAGGGACTTGAGATCGGACGTAACAAACATACCAAGGGTGTATGTTGTGAACCAGATAAATCTCTATGCATTGTGTGATTGAATTTTTTATTATCTTGCATGCTAATTTCTAAAACTATAAATTAATTACTAAAAATTCAAAAAGGCATAATATATTTTTTAATCGGTAAAATCTATTCAACCCCCCCTTCTAGACTATTATTGGACTATCAATTGGTATCAGAACACTATGAATTACAAGAAGCTTATAGTCATTTATATAAAAATAATGAATCATTAAAAGAAGAATCAGAAAGATTAAGAAAAATAAATAAGAATCTTGAAATTGAAAATGTTAATTTAATTATCACAAATGAAAGTTTAAATGAAATAAACTTAGAAAATAAAGAAGAATTAGAATAACTTAAGAAAATAAATAAAAATCTTGAAAATTCAACACTTGCTGTAATCAATGAAGATAATCAAGTACAAGAACAAGTAGTAATTGAAGAAATCAAAAATGAAAACTCACTTTTAAAAGTAGAAATAGAAAATCATAATTCCATAATTGAAAACTTAACTAAATAACGTGAAGATTTAAATACTATAATTTATAAGTTTACAAAAGGAAAGGAAAATCTTGAGGTCATGTTAAATCAACAAAAATGCAGCTTTAATAAAGAAGGTTTAGGATATACTGGAGAAACAAGTAAATCAAAAGATAAAGGACTATATCACGTTAAAATCAAAGAAAAAGAAAGTCATATATCTCCTTTCACGAAATGTTCCTATTGTAACAGAAATGGTCATTCCTTTTATATGTGTAATGCTAGAAATAAAAACTATAAAGAAAAAATGATTTGGGTTCCCAAAGGAACATATACTACACCGACCATCACAAGAAGAGAATTTCATAAATAGCATTATCATACTTCTCACAATACAGTTACTCATAGAATGCTTTTTTCTACTAAAATTGATTATCCTATGCCTAATTTTGTAAAGAAAACTTCAAATGCTCCTTATACAAAATGGAAAACTCACCCTAAGGACCCTTCATATTAAAGGGTACCAACTTGTAAAATTAGTACATATATTGCAGGTATGTCTTGCATCTGATATGAATAAAAGCAAATGGTATCTTGATAGTGGATGCTTAAGACATATGATTGGCGACAAGTCCAAATTAAGAAATCTGCAAGCTGCAGACTTTGGTGAGGTAAATTTCGGAGATAACAATAAAGGTAAAATAATTGGAGTTAGATGTGTAGGTAATAACCACATAACCATTTACAACGTTCAGTTAGTTACTAGACTCAGGTATAATCTTCTATCTATCAGTCAACTATGTGATAGTGGTTTTAAAATATCCTTTAGTACACGTAATTGCTCTATTTTTGATCAAACTGGTAAATTGATTTCAGTTTGTCCTAGATATCAAAATGTGTATACTTGTGACTTATATGCCTACTCTCATTTAGATAACATTTGTCTTGTATCTGCAAATGAGGATCCTTGGCTATGGCATCGTAGACTAGGACACATCAATATGAAACTTATAAATAACATTTCTTCTAAAAAACATGTCCGTGGTCTTCCTAAATTAAAATTCTTTAAGGATCACATCTGTGAAGCTTGCGAATTAGGAAAACAAATTCATGCATCACATAAACCCAAATTTACTATGTCAACCTCTCGACCCTTAGAATTGTTACATATGGACCTTGTTGGACCTATCCCTAAACATATCATGGGTGGTGCTATATACATTCTAGTTTTGATTGATAATTATTCAAGATTCACATGGGTTGATTTTCTAAAATTTAAAAATGAGGCTATTAACTCTTTTTCTACCATATATAAAAAGATTCAAAATCAACAAGGAAGCTCTATTGTCTATATTTTATCTGATCACGAAAAAGAATTTGATAATTTTGATTTCATTATGTTCTGTGATGAGAACGATATATGTCATAACTTCTATGCTCCTTATACCCCCCGGTCAAATGGTGTAGTTGAAAGGAAAAATCGTTCTTTACAAGAAATGGCTAATACCATATTGAATGAATATCGTCTTGCAAAGTATTTCTGGGCTGAAGCTGTGGCAATAACATGTTACATTTTAAACAGAGTCTTATTAAGACCTATTTTGCTCAAAACTCCCTATGAGCTTTATTATAAAAGAACTCCAAAAATAAACTATTTTTGTATTTTTGGGAGCAAATGTTTTATTCTAAACAGCAAAGGACATTTATTGAAATTTGATCCCAAATCTGATGAAGGAATATTTCTTGGATATTCTCTTAATAGTAAAGCATACATAGTATTCAACAAAAGAAGTCTAGTTGTGTAAGAATCAATGAATGTGACTTTTGATGAAACTCAACCTCCTCCAAAATATAAAGAGATTGTTTATAATGATGTTGTCATTGAAGATATTCTCAGAAATATAGAAGAACCAAAACTAGATAATACATCTCCACTTATTGATGAGAATTCCCTTGAAAATCTAAACCCTCAGTTGAATGATTTGCCCAAAGAGTCTCACGTTATTAAAAATCATCCTATAGAAAATGTTATTGGTAATATTGATAAAGGGGTTATTACTAGATCACAAACACATAATCTAGCTGGTCACTTATCTTTCTTTTCTCAAATTGATCCTAAAAACATTAAAGATGCCTTACTTGATGAAGACTGGATAATGGCTATGCAAGATAAACTTGAACAATTCACTAGAAACAAGGTATGAGAGTTAGTCCCACAACCCAAGGATGTTTCAATCATTGGAACTCGATGGGTATTTCATAATAAACTTAATGAAAGTGGAACTGTTGTACGTAATAAGGTAAGATTAGTTGCACAAGGGTATAATCAAATGGAAGGAATTGACTATGATGAAACATATGCTCCTGTTGCTAGAATTGAATCTATTCGTATGTTATAAGAATTTTAAACTATTTCAAATGGATGTGAAATCTGCATTCTTAAATGGTGTTATAGAAGAAGAAGTTTATGTTAAACAACCTCCTGGATTTGAAGATTTTAGTCATCCTGAATATGTTTATAAATTACATAAAGCTTTATATGGTTTAAAACAGGCCCTAGAGCTTGGTATGAAAGACTGAGTAAACTTTTGTTAAATAATGGGTTTA
Organism: Panax ginseng; assembly: GCA_020205605.1. NCBI lineage: Eukaryota > Viridiplantae > Streptophyta > Magnoliopsida > Apiales > Araliaceae > Panax > Panax ginseng. The sequence goes on along the minus strand of CM035144.1, from coordinate 97,813,080 downwards.
AACGAGGAACTGTTGATACTACTTTATTCACTAAAAACTAAAATGATGATATTCTGGTAATTCAAATATATGTTGATGATATTATTTTTGGTTCGACTGACATTACTATGTGCAATGATTTCTCTGAAAGTATGAGTAAAGAATTTGAAATGAGCATGATGGGAGAACTAAACTTCTTTCTTGTTGCAAATCAAATAAGGAAAAAAATGTATTCATATATCTTAGTCAATGTACTGTAAAGAAATGATCAAGAAATTTGGGTTAGAATCTGCAAAACCTCTTAACACTCCTATGTCAACTACGGATAAATTAATTATTGATGAAAATGGAAAATCTGTTGACTCAAAAAAATATAGAGGAATGATCGGAAGTCTATTATATATAACTGCTAGTAGACCTAACATCATGTTTAGTGTTTGTAAATGTGCCAAGTTTCAAGCTGATCCTAAAGAATCTCACCTGACCATAGTAAAAAGGATTTTTAGATATCTTAAAGGAACTGTTGAATTAGGTCTATGGTATCCTAAGGATCAATAATTTAATCTTTTATATTTTTCAGACTCTAACTATGCAGGTCGTCATGTCGATAAAAAAAGTACTAGTGGTACATGCCAATTTCGAGGAGGGTGTTTAGTTTATTGGTTCTCTAAGAAATAGAACTCGGTATCTATTTCAACCACTGAAGCTGAATATATTACGGCTGCACGATGTTGTGCTCAAATACTGTGGATGAAACAGACCCTTGCTAATTATAACTTCAAATTTGACTGTGTCAATTCTATGTGATAATACAAGTACTATCAATCTTAGTAAAAATACAGTTTTGCATGCTAGATCAAAACATATAGACATTAGGCATTATTTTCTACGTGATCATGTTAATAACAGAATTATTAAACTATAACATATTGACATTGAATTAAATATAGCTGATATATTCACTAAACCACTAAGTTCTAAAAGATTTTGCAAATTAAGAATTGAGTTAGGTATGCTAGATATTTCTTCTTAATTTTCTTTGAAATCTCAGTATAATTTTATTTTATTAATATTTAACAATTTTAGTTTAACAATATTTTTTTTCTTCTCAATTATTTTTTAATATTATTTCTAGATATTCGGATAGTAATTATTATAAAATATTTATGTATTTTATATGTTTATTGTACTATTTTTGTAATTAAATAATTGACATTTTATTTTTTCGAGTTAATATATATATATATATATATATATATATATATATATATATATATATAGGATTAAATCCGCACCATCAATACTTGTACAAATCCAATGGTCAGAATTGACTCATCCGTGTCTCTCAAAACGAAATAATCAGCTTCAAGTATCCAAAAACACACGGATCACTGTCTAAGTCCTTTGATCAAAACTGAGCTTTCATCCCAACCATTGGATCATGTTTTTTAAAAGAAACACAACTAGTCATTAATCAGATTAATTTATAGTCATTGATCTCAATCTGCGCCAACTCTCCGCCGTTGGATCTATCTGGTGAGTCAAACTATATATATAATTTTCATTTTTTTAATTCATTTTCTAGTCTTTATTCTCTCTCTTCTCATCTCTCACATCTGACCCTCTCTCTCGCCTCTCAACTCACCGGTTCTCTCTTCTCTCTCATCATCTTGTCTTCTCTGATCTCTATCTCCGGTGTTGGCTCCTTCTCTTCTCTTCTGATCATGACTCTCAAACATCTTACTTCGTTTTTACAAACCTTGTTTCTGATATGATTAATCGATCCGATTAATTGTGAGTCTTAAATTTTTTAGGGTTTCGGTTAAAGAATAAATTTTTTTAACGATGAAAGTTGTTTTATTTAATCTACTGTAATCTCTGGTAAGTTATGTTTGTAATTTTTTTAAAACCCTAAGTTCTCTCGATTTTTTTGCAAAAGTTTTTGTTAATCATTTCTCTTATTTCTATTTTCTCAAACCCATTTACTTTCTGATAAATTTTTTTAAAACCCTATTTTTTAAATGTTTCAAAACCTCCAACTGTTTTCCTCTAAGTTAAAATCAATATTTTTTAAACAAAAGGGGGAGTGCCATATAATTTTTTTTCGAAAGCAAACCCTAATTTTTTTTTACTCATCTTCCAACAATCACTTGAAATGTTTTGACATCTATGTCTTTAAGGGTTTCAACAGAAAACATTTCTTTTTTTTAAAAAAAACCCATCATTTTTTCTTACAATCGCTCTCTCACAGTCTTTCCATTTTTTTAATTTTACTTTAAAAACTAGGCTCATCTTTATTTTTTTTTTCATATTATATATATCTTTGTATATATATATATATACATATTATATATCCTTATATATATATATACATATATATATATATATATATATATATATATATACCTATGTGTCTGTGCACCTTTGCTGGGGTAACTGATGTTTTCATTGAAGAAACTGCATAAGGAAGAGCTTGTCACACTAACCTGCTCTATAAAATTGGTATATTGTTGCTACCGACTCAGGTATAAACTTCCTATCTTTCTGTCTATTACTACTTGCATGGATGCTGATGTCCACTATTTTCTTATTTTTTGATTGCCTTATATTTCTTTGTGGATACTGATGTCCACTGGGTTTATTTTTATATGTCTTATATATTGTGTGGATGCTGAGGTCCACTGGATTAATTTATTGCACTACTGCTATTTGACTTTTCTTGAGATTTGCTATAAATATTAAAATCTTGCAATTTACTTGCCTCATTAAAAAATTTTTCTTCTGAAATGACACTCTCTTTACGTGATGATTCAACTTGACTTTACTCTTCTCAACTTAATGGTTTCTTGCCGTGTTTTATGAAAATTGTTTTAAATGAATCTTTGATAATCATTCTTAATGTTGACTAAACTCATTCATTCTCTATGTTCTCTATATGACATGTGGCTATCCTAGGTTACTGTTTTCTATACCCTCTTAACTAGCAATATTTAAAATGTTTTATCTATCCTCCTGTGTACCTTAAATGATTTCTGTTCTTCCTTACTATTTTAAGTATAGTCATATTATTTGTTACTACTTAAGTCTATTAACTACTACTCTTACTTGACTACTCGTATATCTTACCTGCAGCTTATCATCACACTATCCCTCTTTATCTATATATATACACTCTTTCAAAAACATGGTGCATTCATCTTTCCAAATTTTATTTAACATCATTCTCTCTCCTTTCTTTCCTGCATCTCTACTCCTAATGTCTAATTTATTTTCATCCAAAAGAAAAACTCTTCTTCTAAATTATGAGTTACAATTCTCTAATGCTGTCCCTCACCTCACTACTGCCTCTGGACAATCAAAGTATAGGACTATGAGACACAATATGTGTCTAGGGAATGTCATTACATTTCACTACTTTCCCAACTTGTTTGAAAAATTTAAAAATGTTGAGTGGAAATGCTTAGTTTCTTTCTATGATAAATCAATTTGTCCTAGTCTTGTAGCTGAGTTTTATGCTCATATTGACTTTTCTATTGATTCTTCTGGTTTATTAAAGAGCATCACCACCTGCATTCAAGGTCAAACCTACATAATTGATGAACTCTTTCTTGTCCATGCACTACAAGTACATCCCTCAACTTTAGAATTGCCTAGGTCAACTCCTATCTCCTTCCATCCGGTATCTCTATAAAGGAATGTATGTTGTTTAAACACAATTTGTCTGTTATAACTGAGCAAATGGTGCCAACATTCTTAATTGACTGTCCCTGCAAAATTGGTTTAGAATTTCTCACTGCTAAGTGCCAGTTTTTGGGCAAAATTTTAAGAAATAATTTCATCCCTGTGAGAGATGATTGAAAACTGCTGCCCTTTGATCTGGATATTATAAAGATTCTTTTAAATGAATGCATGCCCTACAATTTGGCCTACTTCTTGTTGTCATCTTTTGAATTCTGTTTTCAAAATAACTTTCTTGGCTTTGGTCTACTACTTACACATGTTTTCAATTATCTGAACATTCCTTTGTCAAACCATTAGTCCCAACTCGTTCCCACTAGCAACATTGTATCCCACTTAAATCTGCCACCTCAATCACTTATTATTTTTAAACCCATTGATCATGAGATTCTTTAAACCAACATCAACATGGCCACAAAAATTGATTCACTTAACAGTATGAACCAACTTCTTTTGCACAACCAAACTCTAATTTTAGAAAAGTTAGAAGATGTTCAGTTATCTTTACATACTGTTAAATCTGTGGTATATTTTTTAATGGAGAAAAATAACCTGTTGATGGATCCCTATCCATTTAATGCAAATACCACTGCTGACTCCACTGCTCATGTTCCCCAACAAGAAGATCCTGATGGCAACATTCCTGACATTTCTCACTTTTCTCCCCTAAAGAGGACATCTAACTATTTGTCCAAATTTTCTAACTATTTGGATGACTGTAAACTTAATTCCCTAAACCCCTCTCCTACTACACTACTAATACTACTGATTTTATATCTTTACTAGTTTTATATATTTTTGCTAATAACTCTTTGAGCAGGTTTTCCTTAACTTACTATTTTCTACAGGTTAAAGATTTTCTTTACCCCATCATTTTTGTGATGACAAAGGGGGAGAAGAAAAATATTAATAACTGCTATGTGATTGGATATAACTATCATATATACTGCCATGAGATTGGATAACTGCTATAAGATTGAATATAACTGTCATATATACTGCCGTGAGATTGGATATAAAAGCCATGTGATTGGATATAACTGCTATGCGATTGAATATAAACTGTTTAAAATATTCATAGTTTAAGGGGGAGCTTCTTAAAAGATAAAAATATTTTTATAATTGTCATCATCAAAAAGGAGGAGATTGATAGGTTTAATTTTATTTTATATATTTTGATGACAACAATTATATTATAATTAATATATCAATTATTAAATTATTTTCTTATTATTTTATTATTTTATTTTCTGATTTTACTTAAATTAATTTTTATTGACCTTGATAATTTAAATGTCAAGTGTTAAATAAATTAATTCATATAAAATTCAAGGTAAGGAGATCCTATTTGTTTTTAATCAAAGTTGGGCAAAAATTGTTTTATTTCATGAATATATCATACTATATAAAATTATGTATATTAATAAAGTATATATATCAGTATACTTTATAACAAGTATGTTTAGAATATATATATATATATAAGTATGTTAAGTATTTTATATATGTGTAACCATGTACTATATATATATAATCATGCATATGTTACATATATGTTTAATAAGCATGTATGTTAGTTTGTGCTGGCAAAATCGAGTGACAATTATTATGGGTCAAAACCGTGTGTTGGCATCTCTTTTAATTCAAAATATGTGATTGGCCAAATACTCATTTATTACAAAGTTGATGAAGTGTTGCCTGAGCGAAAATTTGATCTCTTCCGCGTGCAATTCTTTTTTCATCCGGACCGTTCAATTCAAAAATACTTCATCCAAACCGTGCATTTAAAATAAGATTTCTAAAATTACATTTTTGTCCTCAACTTCAAAAATCTATAAATAGGGAGTATTTCATTCATTTGGTTTTTACCAATTCAGTGAAAAGCAAAGCATACTCTCCCTGCCTACATTCTCTCTAAAAGCTTTATATCTCTTCTTACAAAAGTTCTGATTTTTTGAAGAGAAAAATTGGTCCAAGTATTGAGATAAGTTTAATTTCTGTTGAATTATTTCTTTCTTGTATTATATCTATAGATATACAAATACACATTGTTCTATACAATTTTATATATCTATATTTCATCTATTTGTCAAATAAAAGGATACTTGGGCGCCGCAAGGCTACGGAGATACACCTCTACGGAGAGGAATTCGAACCGTACGATTTCTTATAGTACTAAGTGACGTTATTTATAAAAGTTCACATAATAGATAAAATATTTTGATATATTATTTGAGTTAAACAATAATATTTCCTATATCAGTTTGTGCTTAACTGATTTAAATATTATACTTGATAAATATTGTTTGAATTGATTTATTCCTTTTATACAAGTATTGATACATAAACATCCTTCATATAATATGTGATAACCCGAGAATTTAGACAATTTATAAAAATCTTAAATGATTGATTTAAGGTCAAATAATAGACCTAGATAGAAAATAAGTGTATGCATTTGATGTTATTAGGACGGAATTTTGAGGATTTCAAAATTTCGTGAAGGCTTATAGTGAATTATTCAGATTAAGTGTTTATGTGATTAAGTTACGTGTATATGGTTAATGATGTGTTCGAATGTGGTTATGGAGTCATTGAGGTTGACCGGATAAATTATATCAGAACAAACCCTAAGAATATATTAAAACGTCCAATGTTAGGTTAGAAAAATCCTAGTGTTTAGCAAGAAACCCTAGAAATGGATTTCGAAACCCTAGTTTCAGTTCCGGGAATCCGAAACCCTAATTCGGTGCATGAAACCCTAAATCGGGAACTTAATGGCATAAGTGTAAATAACTATAAGATTAATTAGGGTTAATCTTAACAAATTGATTACAAAACCCTAATTCCAAATCTGAAACCCTAATACTTGATCTGAAAACCCTAGTTTCAGATTCTGATAAATTGAAGCCCTAATCTGGGAAATTAATGGAGAATTATAATGCTCTATTGCTATTATTATAATATTAATTAGGGTAACGCTTAATTAATTAGCAAACCCTAATTTCAAATTATCGAACTTAAAATTTCCCGTCAGACACCCTAATGATGGATTTGAAACCCTAATTTATAATTAGGAAAAATGAAAGTGTTAATTGAATATTTTAATGTTAATTAGGATATATTAATCCTAATTTTAAGGTTAAGTAATTAGAAAACCCTAATCTAATTACGAATATTTAATTTCTATTTTTAGAAAATTATTTTCTATTAGAAACCCTAAATTGTGGGTTGAAAACCCTAATGACCATTTTGAACCCTAATTGTACAGTGGTGGATTTAATTGCTATAATTGCAATGTTAATTAGGAAATATAAATCCTAATTGTCAAGTTATTAGAAACCCTAATCTAATTGGGAAATCTAATTTCTAAACTTTAAATATTATTTTTATATTTAAAACCCTAATTTTTGGGTTATAAATTATAATGTACAAATTTGACCCTAAGTGCTTAATTAGCAATTTTAATTAGGATAAAATAAGTCCTAATTAGCAAATAATGATTCATGATTAGGAAATTATGATATAATTAGGAAGCCCTAATTTTAATTAGAAATCAAAATTTTCTATTTTTAAAATTTAATTAGAAAATTTTTGAAATCCAAGTTGCTAAATATTTAAGGGTTAAACCCTAAACTCTAAATGCTCCAAACCCTAAACCCTAGATTTCTCAAACCCTAAACCCTAAGGGTTTTATCTTTTGGCAAGTTCTAGAAATTAATGGAAATGACTATTTTGCCCTTTTTATATTTTAATGAGTTGGTGTTATAGGTTTTGACTTTTAGGGGAGAGTTGCTCACCAAAATCATAGCCTAGCATGTGCTATTTATCTTAGCAATCAGCCAATTTGCTTGCAAATTCAATGAATCTAATTGATTAAAAAGGGGAAATTAAAGTGAAGTCTTACTTTAATTTTCATATCAACCAAGTCCCTTCTCTCTATATTTTCGGATTTTAAAGTGAGAGAGAGTAAGAATCAAAGCCATGATCAAGAATCAGCAAACCAAAATCAGAATCCATAGATCAAAAATCAAAATCAAGCATAAAAGGTAAAGAACCCTAAATTTTTGAAATCTATGATTCTGATGTTAAATGTTGTAATTGATTGTTCAAAGTTGTTTAATAGGGTGTCAATTAATGTTCTGGGTTGATAAATCATGAACCCATAACATCAAAGTGCACGATTTTAAATTTTTAGCAAATCTGGAAAAGTTGGAAAAATATGTCTGACAACCATATGTCAGACCTCATAGATCTGTGTGTGTTATGTGTTTAGTGTACTTTTTGTTTTAGATCTGTTCTATGTCATGTTGTCTTTGATTCAGAACTGGAAATAGTGTCATAGCTTATCTAGATCGTGAGATATATGTGGTCAAATGCCGGTGATTAGATCATCTTAAATCGCTTTATGGGAAACCCGTAAATTTCCTGTGTTTTCTCGACAAGATGTTTGAGGCATTTGATCTTACTTATAAGTATTCATTTTGGCCATGTTGTTGAGTGTATGTTGTAGACAAGTATAAGGACTTCACATTCATGCCTTTAGATCACCAAACTACGTAACAGAATCATAGAAATTGTGGGTCAAACATGCGTTGACCATCACTCCAGGATGAAGATTCAGGTAACCCGGATCTTCATCACCAAGTTCTGACAAGTGGTTTGACCGAACTAAATATTAGTGTAATGTTGTTTTTAGACTGATCTGATGATATCTAGTTGTGCACTGACATCTCTTCTACGATCAAGAACCTTAATATCACATAAACCGAACCCAGAAGATTAAGATTTAAAGCTTCAAATGTAGGCACTCGAACTGCTTTGGGTTTCGGGTTGCCCGTAAAACCCAGTGTGCTCTCGACAAGGTTTTGATTACCCGATATTGCTTGTTTTGTTGTTGGATGGCCATGTTATCGATTGATAATAATAGTATTACACTTATACTACATGTTAGGTAACATTATACTTGATTATAAAAGGAACATGAATTTATTTCTCGTCAAAGTGGTAACCTCGAACTCGATATGAAGATCTGAATTTGCCCAAGAACACCAAGAACACCTATAGCGGACGGTTACCTGCCGCTATAGGACCCTTTAGCGCACAGCTTTATTAATATTATTTACGAAAATTAATTAAAATTAGAAAAAATGGTTTTAATTATTAAAATACATATTAAATTCGAAAAAATTATTTTAAAGCTTGAAAAATAGTTTTAATTATTTTGGATATATTTCAAAAATATTTAATATTTTTGGGAATATAAAAAGTATTTATTTATTTAATTATAATATTAAATAAATTATTTAAAAATAGTTTTAATTCATGAAAATCATGAAAAAAATATTATGGTAAAAGAAAATATTTTAAGTTATTTTTGATGACTTTTAATATTTTATGATAAATTTCATTAATAATTTATTATTAATGGTAATTAATTTATTTAATAAATGTATTAAATAAATAAAGGAAAAATAGAATTAATGTTTTAAAAATCATTTAAAATGATTTAAGTGTTATAAAATATTTGAAGTTATAAAATATAACTTTTGATATTTTGGGCATGAAAATATTAATATTTTAATATTAATATTAATTACCTGGATAATGGATTTAAGTGTTTAAAAATCAAATAATTGTGATTTTAAAGTATTAAAATACTTTGATGTATTATAATTATATTATAATATTATGTAATGATTTTCATTAATATTTTATATTAAATGAATATTAATGATTAAGAATTATGTGGTATTTAATTTATTTAAATACGGTTTTAAGGATTGTAAAATGTTGATAAATGGTAATAATTATCCAAAAATTATTACAAGCTTCAGGAAAAATGTTTTGACTGATAAGAAAATTATCTCAGATAATTGTTAAGGGTTAAAGCGAGTTTAAAATCGAACTTAAACTCGAGTATTGTCCGACTAGATCGCGTCGGGATGATAGAATTAGTGTCGCTTTTAAGTCGATCAAAATAGTTTGACCCGATGCTAAGTCTTATGTCTTTATATAGATCGATAAGCTTATGTGTTATATGTTTAGGTTATTCTGTATATATAAATATAACAAGATTATAATCGTGATGATATTATTCTAATATTGGAGATCTATATTATTAATATTAGGTCTTCTGGGTAAAAGCGATATAAATTGCATTACGTGTATCAAATTCGTTCGAAAAAGCAAGTTTGTATTTACTTAACTCTACTAAGAGTGTTTTATTCAAGCTTATGGTTAAATCATTGTTTGATTGCCATGAAAATTGTACTCAGACATCTTGCATGTATAAGTCGGTATGAAAGGTCGATCACCTTCACTACCAGCTTGATTCGAAATGTTTGTTCATGTTTAAAACTTGTTCACCAAAAGTTTGTTCTGCTAGTTCTCAATTATATTGATGAATTATAGCCACTTTTATTATTCATACTCTTCAATCATGATATATCCTTATATTGTTGTATTTAAACTTGCTGGGCAACTTTCATGCTCACCCTTGCTATATCATGATAAAACATTGCAGATAAGGCGAATGCGTTCGGATACAGGAAAAGGTTAATGCCAAGTACAGCTTGGGATAAATTGTGCGGCTAGTTTGTAATAGTATAGGCATAATATGTTATCTGTTAGATAGCTTATGAAATGTGTATAAGTTAAGGTTACTCGACCTTGGGGAATAGTGTGTAATGTAATGTATAAACAATTTATGTTTATATCTTCCGCAAACAGTTATAGAAATAGTATACCGGATCCGCGGCGATTTGGGGCCCGGATTTGGGGATGCTACATAATACTTGTTAAGAAATAATTTTATATAATCCATAGAAAAACACTCTTTATTTTAAAGAATCAATAATTCTTTATAAAGTGTATTAAAATTATATATCTGCTTAAACCGAAGAATTATTAAGCTAATGCTAAAATTAACTTATCTGCTTATTCAAGAAGCATCTCTATATAAAAGTTACTTGAACTTTTATAACTGAGCATATTATACATACTTGCTTAGTTAGAAGCATCATTTGATCCAAGAAAAATTTCTATCTGCTTTAAAGAAGCACATTGTTGAATATAAAAGTCTTTGAACTTTTATACATATATATTTGTTCTTAAATTAATATCTGCTTATTTGAAGAAGCATTCATCAGTACTAAATTCTTATCTGCTTATTTAAGAAGCACATTGTTGTAAATCATTTGTAAAGAGAGAAAATGTGACGCCCCCAAAATAGGTATACATTACCTATCTTGAGTTGCCAAATACATGGTACAGAATACAAATACAAACTTAAATATACAACATGAGCTGTGAGTTTTAATACAAATATTATCTTCTAGACAGTATTCAAACTCAAAATAAGTCCTCAATACATTTATTATCACACTATTTCACAGAATAGTGAGGACTACTAATGCTATTATCTGGACCATCACTCTGTTCCCCGACTAGTCCCAACTACGTTCTCATTTCCTGAAGAGAACAATGAAAGCAAAAGGGTGAGCTCAATTAGCCCAGTAAGAAATATTATGACTAAGATAATGCAGAATAAATTATCGTTAGCCTTCAACAGTGTTAAATTGATAAAATACAATAGACATCAAGTTTAACTGCAGCGGAACAATCAATCCATTAGAAGAGTCAAGTAGAGCATGAAATCTACTATCTTCTATGATTTAAAAAGTTTATCATCAATTTTATCGCTGAGACTCAGCTTAATAAATAATCCACATCATCGAATCACCCCTGCACTACGACGAAGGATATTCATTAGTATCACAACCACAAATTATTCATACACTACGGGCCAAAGATATTCGTGTTTTCATCAATGGTCATGATTATGCCAACAACTGTCCATCAATGCACTACGGGCCAATGAGGACTCTTACCACATCATTTGTAACATTACGGTCATGATTATACTAAATAATCCCTGGTCATAATCATACAAAGTCCATCTATGCACTACAGGCCACAGATGACTTTCAACATAATATAAGCATGAGGATGATGACAATGATATAAGAATTCAATTAAAAGAAAACAAAGAATAAACTTTTAAAGATTTATAATGTAATTTATCCAAAAATCAATAACGTCCAAATTGTCAACATGATACTGCTTTGTGGAGTAAAATTCAAGAATAATATTGTACCAAAAATAATTTGGACCTAAAACGAATTAATTTTTATCATGAATAGTACCCCGGGTGAATAGTACTCGAATGAATAGTACCCCGTGAATAGTACTTTGTAAATAGTAACCCGTGAATAGTACTCCGACATGAAAAGTTAAAACTTATAAAAAATGCTCCGAATAATATTTCCATGAAAAGATACTGGATGAAACATAAATTTTAAGGATATTCTACTAATTTCATGGAGTATAGAAGCCAAAACTTTAACCAAATGAGTATAGAATTCGAAATCTGAAACGAAATAATATTACTTACATACTACAGAGTATGGAAGAAAATATTATTTCAAGCGAATATTGAACAAAAATAACATCCCTTACCTTGAAAAGAAGAGTATTCCAACTGGTATAGCGGAGATATTCTTGAAGAAAACTCGCACTATTTTCTACGCTCAAAACTTTCTTAAACTCTAAAGAAATACGCTCAAGATTATAGAAGAAAAATTCTCTGATTCTGGTGTGATTTTCAATTCTAACTAAGCATCCTATTTATCGGAGAATGGAAGGGGCACTGTGTAAGGAAATTCACGGACGAAACATTCACAACTCACGGGCAACGCTTTGAAAATTTTTAGACGTCTGTTTTATAAATATAATATTATAATATTCAAGTAAAACAAATAACTTTATATATAATATAATATATTCTATTTTTTTAAAAAACAAAACTTATTATAATATATATATATATATATATATATATATATATATATATATATATAATATGTATAATAATACAATAATCCTCCGTGACAATATTACTCCTTCCTTGACAATTAACAAAACATGTGGCCCCTCTACATGTTATTATCATATATATATATATATATATATATATATATATATATATATATATATATATATATATATATATATATAGTCCCGGATCTTAAGCTCACCTTCTTATCAACTCACTGAGCTCACCCCCTTTAATGACGGACACGTGTGGTCGTTTTCGGTCATACAACCGTAAATCTATACTTTTAGGAACGGACAATATATAGTATCGCTAAAAGTATAGACGACGGTTGTTGTATTTAAACCGAACCATCGCCAGTCCGGTCAAAAAAGAAAGGGTGAGCTTCGGTGAATCGGATAAGGGTGAGCTTAAGATCCTGATCGTATATATATATATATATATATATAACGCCCTTACATTTACGTAAACCTTTCTTCCCCCCATTTCCATTCTTCATCCTACATGTGGCTCCACCTTTATTATATTAAATAATTTTCTACCGATTATTTTGAAAAAATGGGTAAATGGAGGTCCATAAAATAAGCAAAATTTACATCAAATACTTCATAAAAATCCCCTCAATTTTTTTAACAACATTTATTCATCATTATTATAATTCACAATATTTAACAACCAGGTCGTTTCCAGGAAAGAGGGGGCTTTTCAATAAGGATTTCTCCTTATTGGCGCGCAATTAGATGACCAAACCTCTCCTTGACAGAACTTCTAGACATTGTTAATATTGCGAATAATAATATTAATAACTTTGTCGTCTCAATTATTGATTTAATAATATAAAATATTATGCAGATGACACTATGACAATAATTGAATCAATAATATGAGAGATATGATGTAGCAATTACTATAGCAATAATTGAGTATAACTGAGTGACTTCTCACGTAAGCTTCAATAATCAATACCGTGTGCTACTATGCAATAACGCGTATTACTGTACTTTTAACACCGATTATTTCAATAGTTAACGGTAAAACTTCCGCCGTTATTTTCATAAAAAGATATTTTTGTCGTTTTCTCATTTCGACAATAATTCTGTTGTGGGGTCCACCAATGATTATGTCATCGTACGAATATTTCCTGTTAAAACGAATATTCCCCGACCAATCAAATATAATATAATAACTTGCGTACTTTACAAAATTTATAAATATTACCCACAACTATAACATTATATCAAATTCACTCCATAATATTCAAAAAATAATATTTATAGAAAAATTTATTTTTATTCATAAAAGTTGGGGTCTTACAACCTACTCTTCTTATGAAATTTTGCCCTCGAAATTAGGGTACATACCTGGTATGTTGAAGAGGTGAGGATACCTTGATTTCATTTCATATTCTAACTCCCAGGTCATTTCCTCAACATCGTGGTTTCTCCACAACACTTTGACTTGAGGTATAACCTTGGAGCGTAGAATATGTTCCGTCTTATCCAAGATTTTAACAGGAACCTCTTCATACGTTAAATCTTCCGCTATTTCGTCCAGTTCTAATTCAATAATGTGGTTCGGGTTTTTCACATATTTACGTAACATAGTTATGTGAAAAATGTTATGAACATGAGACATACTTGGCGGTAAGGCGAGTCTATAGGCCACAGTTCCTACTCGGTCAAGGATTAAAAATGGGCCAATGAATCAAGGATTGAGATTTCATCTCTTTCCAAATCTCATAACTCCTTTCCATGGAGCAACACGTAACAACACATGATCTCCAATATTGAATTCCACGTCCTTTCGATGAAGATCAACACTTGTGAGGTTTTTATACGTTGCTGGATCGTTTGAATCTTTTCTGTAGTCATACGTACCAACTCCGGTCCCAACAACGTTGCTTCACCCACCTCATCCCAACATACTGGAGAATGGCACTTTCTTCCATACAACGCCTCAAATAAAGCCATGCCAATACTTGCTTGATAACTGTTGTTGTAGGAAAACTCCACCAATAATAAGAACTTGTCCCAACTTCTCTTGAAGTCAAGGACATAGAGTCTTAATAAATCTTCAGGAGTTTGAATAGTCCTCTCTAACTGCCCATCCATTTGAGGATGATATGCCGAACTAAATCGTAAATCTGTGCCCATAGCTTTTTGCAAACTAATCCAAAATCTTGAAGTGAATCTTGGGTCTCAATCAGAAACAATGGATACTAGCATACCATGCAATCTTAAAATCTTGTTTATGTACATACGAGCACGACGTTCAAGTGTATAAATTTCTCATATAGGTAAGAAATGAGCTGACTTGGTCAATCTATCAACAATGATCCAAATTGCATCTATGCCTTGAGAAACTTTGGGAAGACCAGTAACGAAATTCATGGTAATGTGCTCCTACTTCCATTCTGAAATTTTAAGTGATTACAATGGACCTTTTAGCACTTGATGCTCCGCCTTGACTCGTTGACAAGTTAGACACCTTGAGATAAAACTCGCTATCTCTCTCTTTATATTGCTCCACCAAAATGTATGTCGAAGATCATGATACATTTTGGTACTCCCAGGATGGATTACAAACAGTGTGTTGTGCGCCTCCATTATGATTTTATACTTTAAATCAGGGTCGTTAGGAACACAAAGTCTGGAGTTGACTCGAAGTATTCCTTCTTCATTGATTCTTGCTTGCACTTTCTTCCTCATACGCATCAGCTACAGGTCTGTAGCTTGAGCAGCTTTTACTTTATCGATTAAAGTACGTTCTACTCGTATATTCGCTGTTATCACATGGGTCCCTGGAGTCTTTAACTCTATCTCCATCCTTTGTAAGTCATACAAAATGAGCCTTTGCATTGACAATATCGTACTCGTACCCGCATATGATCTTCTACTCAATGCGTCAGCTACTACGTTTGCTTTTCTAGGATGGTATTGAATGGTATGATCGTAATCTTTTAACAGCTCAAGCCAACGTCATTGCCGCATGTTGAGTTCCTTTTGGGCAAAGAAATATTTGAGGCTTTTATGATCCGTATAGATCTCCACCTTCTTTCCATACAGGTAATGCCTCCAGATCTTTAGTGCGAAAATGACTGCTGCCAACTCTAGATCATGAGTAGGATAATTCCACTCATATTCTTTGAGTTGTCGAGAGGCATAGGCTATGACTTTCCCATGTTGCATGAGAACACATCCTAACCCTTTGCCCGAAGCATCACTATAGATGACAAATCCCTCCGAGCTAGATGGTATTTCCAGAACAGGTGTTGAAATGAGTCTCCTCTTGAGTTCTAGAAAACTCCTCTCACATTTCTCGCTCCAACCAAATTTTGTATCTTTCCGAGTTAGCTGAGTTAATGGAGTAGCGTTTCGAGAAAACCCTTCTACGAATCTCCGATAATAACCAGCTAAGTCGAGAATGCTACGTACTTTGGTCACTGATTTAGGTTTCTCCCAGCTTTGAATAGCTTCAATCTTTACTGGGTCAACAGATATTCCATGACTTAATACTACGTGCCCAAGGAATGCTACTTCCTCAAGCTAGAACTCGCATTTCTTCAACTTGGCATAAATCTTATTTTCATGAAGCTTTTGGAGTATCAGCCTCAATTGTTGCTCATGATCTTCACGACTTTTGGAGTATATGAGAATGTCATCAATAAAGATAACCACAAAATGATCCAAATATTCCTTGAATACTCGGTTCATCATATCCATGAAGGCATCAGGAGCATTAGTCAATCCAAAAGACATGACTAGGAATTCATAATGCCCGTACCGAGTTCTGAAAGCCATCTTTGGAATGTCATCGGTTTTAATCTTCAATTGGTGATATCCAGAACGAAGATCAATCTTTGAAAAGAATTTGGCGCCTTGCAATTGGTCAAACAGGTCATTAATATGAGGCAACGAGTACCTATTTTTGATAGTGACATGGTTCAACTCTCGATAATCAATACAAAGTCGCATACTCCCATCTTTCTTCTCCATGAATAGAACAGGAGCACCCCAAGGAGAAGTACTAGGACGAATGAAACCGATGTCTAACAATTCCTACAGTTGGGTCTTTAACTCCTGAAGTTCAATAGGAGCCATTCGATATGGGGCTTTAGAAATGGGTGTTTTACCGAGTTCAAGGTCGATACAAAATTTAATTTCACGCTCTGGGGGTAGGCCAGGAAGTTCTTCAGGGAATACGTCAGGAAATTTATTAACAATAGAAATATCATTTAAAATTTACTTATTTTTGTTTAAATCCGTGACGAGCTAAGAAAGCTTGACATCCGTTTTTTAATAAATGAATAGCTTTATGGCTTGAGATGACAGTGATTGATTTTAATGGTTTGGTTGCTTGAATTTGCATAATAGGTTGGTTAGGAATATGAAAGCTAACAACCTTACAAAAATAATCAATTTTTTCATAATGAGTAGTTAACCAATTAATCTCTAGAATTACATCAAATGCAAGTATATTTAATGAAATAAGATCGACAGGTAATGCGAGGGTACCGATTTGAACCAAACAAGACTTATAAACAGTGGATGTAATGAAGGTTTCTCCCAACGGAGTTTCAACAGATAAGTCAAAGTCTAATTTCTCTGGAGTTAAATTTAAACGTTGAGCGCAAGTAGGAGAAATAAAAGAATGGGTAGAACCGGTATCAAATAAGGTATAAACTTCGCTAGAGTTTATGATAAGCTTACCCGTGATGACCTCGTTCAGGTTCTTTGCTTTATGGGAGGTTACGACAAACGCTCTCCCTTGAACTATTTGTTTTGAATTTTCTGGAACGGCCTTTGGTGCCTCCATTCCAGCTGGACTTGGCTTCCCTGAATGACAAAATCGAGCTAGGTGACCTTCTCTTCCACAATTATAACACGTTTTGGACTGCTGCACACAGTTTGGACTGATATGTCCCTCCCCTCCGCATTTGAAGCATATGATAGGTGGTCGTTCTCCTTCCTTAACAATGTGAATTTGATCTTGACGCCTTTCCATCATTATTGAATCTCCTCTTCTTAAAATGTCCATTCTTATTGTCTTGACCATGATTACCACCGAAGTGGTTACTATTTCTGGCATGTTGATTCCCTCCACGTTTGTTGTCACCGGTTCGATGACCGCTACTTTGCACCCCTTTGGTATTATCATTTTGTTTGGTCGCTTCTCTTGGTTGAGTTGACTCATTATCGCGCTCCAATAACTGAACCCTATTAACAACATCTGAATACAAGCAAAGTTTGTGAGAAATGAGGTATTGCCGTATCTCGGGTTTCAAACCTCTTAGAAAAATTTGTGTCATTCTCTCCTCATTATCAACTAAGTGGGACGTAAATCGGGACAACTCGATAAACTTGGCTTCGTACTGCGACACGGTCATATTGTTTTGCTCCAGCTTGATGAACTCTACCTCTTTCATGTGATGAATACTTTCAGGAAAGTACTTGTCATTGAATAGTTCTTGGAACTTCTCCCAAGACATTTTGAGTGCGGCAGGATGGGTACGCTTTACAGATTCCCACTAGTAATATGCCTCTCCTCGCAACATGAAGGTGGCAAAAGGAACCTCTTGCTCCTCGGAGCATCCCAAGACATCAAATATCTTTGTGATCTGCTTTATCCACGTCTCCGCCTTAAGTGGCTTTGGCTCTCCAATAAACTGTGGTGGTCCTAGCTCCTTGAACTGCTTAGCGGTGAACGTCCGAGAGTTGCCAGTGTTTCCACCTACATTTTGGACAGGAGCCACTCTCGCCTGATGTTGCATGAATTGCATAAAGCCTCTGAATATTCCATCGTTCATCATTTGATCGGTGTTGTTGTTTACCTGAGGATTAGTGTCTTCCTGTTGCACATTATCCTGGGTATGGATTTGTGGTGACTCAACGGTCTCCTGTGCTCCATTGCTATTCTCAACATTCTCAGATGTCATTTTTAAATACTTCCACAAAACAAGGGTTAATTAACATGTCACATATTATCGCTATTCTCTGACCGACCAATTAAATACAAAATAAACTTAGGTAGGTTATACTAGTGAAGGAATTCCCCGTCTCTCCCCTCCTAGTTCTTGTCTCACATCTCAGCCAGGGATCATATCCCTAAGCTTTGATACCAATTGTGACTCCCCCAAAATAGGTATACATCACCCATCTTGAGTCGCCAAATACATGGTACAAAATACAAATACAAACTTAAATATACAACATGAGCTGTGAGTTTTAATACAAATATTGTCTTCTAGATAGTATTCAAACTCAAAATAAGTCCTCAATACATTTATTATCACACTATTTCACAGAATAGTGAGGACTACTAATGCTATCATCTGGACCGTCACTCCATTCCCTGACTAGTCCCAACTACGTTCTCATTTCCTAAAGAGAACAATGAAAGCAAAAGGATGAGCTCAACTAGCCCAATAAGAAATATTATGACTAAGATAATGCAGAATAAATTATCATTAGCCTTCAACAGTGTTAAACTGATAAAATATAATAGACATCAAGTTTAACTGCAGCGGAACAAGCAATCCATTAGAAGAGTCAAGTAGAGCATGATATCTACTATTTTCTATGATTTAAAAGAATTTATCATCAATTTTATCGCTGAGACTCAGCTTAATAAATAATCCACATCTTCCCTGCACTACAGCCAATGATATTTATTAGTATCATGACCACAAATTATCCATGCACTACGGGCCAAGGATATTCGTGTTTTCATCGATGGTCACGATCATGCCAACAACTGCCCATTAATGCACTACGGGCCAATGAAGACTTTTACCACATCATTTGTAACATTAGGGTCATGATTATACCGAATAATCCCTGGTCATAATCATACCAAGTCCATCTATGCACTACAGGCCACATATGACTTTCAACATAATATAAGCATGAGGATGATGACAATGATATAAGAATTCAATTAAAAGAAAGCAAAGGATAAATTTTAAAAGATTTATAATGTAATTTATCCAGAAATCAATAACGTCCAAATTGTCAACATGATACTGCTTTGTGGAGTAAAATTCAAGAATAATATTGTACCAAAAATGATTTGGACCGAAAATGAATTAATTTTTATCATGAATAGTACTCTGGGTGAATAGTACTCAAATGAATAGTACCCCGTGAATAGTACTTTGTGAATAGTAACCCGTGAATAGTACTCCGGCATGAAAAAGTTAAAACTTATCAAAAATGCTCTAAATAATATTTCCATGAAAAGATACTAGATGAAACGCAAATTTTAAGGATATTCTACTAATTTCATGGAGTATAGAATCCAAAACTTTAAACAAATGAGTATAGAATTCGAAATCTGAAATAAAATAATATTACTTACATACTACAGAGTATGGAAGAAAATATTATTTCAAGCAAATATTGAACAAAAATAACATCACTTACCTTGAAAAGAAAAGTATTCCAACTGGTATAGCGGGGATATTCTTGAAGAAAACTCGCACTATTTTCTACGCTCAAAACTTTCTTAAACTCTAATGAAATACGCTCAAGATTATAGAAGAAGAATTCTCTGATTCTGGTGTAATTTTCAATTCTAACTAAGCATCCTATTTATAGGAGAATGGAAGGGGCACTATGTAAGGAAATTCACGGACGAAACATTCACAATTCATGGGCAACGCTTTGAAAATTTTTTAGACGTCCGTTTTATAAATATAATATTATAATATTCAAGTAAAACAAATAACTTTATATATAATATAATATATTCTATTTTTTCATAAAAAACAAAACTTATTATAATATATATATATATATATATATATATATATGTATGTATAATAACAATATAGTAATCCCTCCGTGACAATATTACTCCTTCCCTGACAATTAACAAAACATGTGGCCCCTCCACATGTTATTATCATATATATATATATATATGATTAGGATCGAGTAGCATACCCTTATCTTATTCATTGTAGCTCACCCCTTTAGCGATGGAATCGGCGACGGTTCGATCGATATAACCGTCGCCTATACTTTTAGCGACGCTTATAGGTTGTCCGTCGTTAAAATTATGAGACGATGGTTGTATGACCAAAACCGCCACCGTCCGTCCGCTAAAGGGGGTGAGCACGTGAAGAAGATAAGGGTATGTACTCTGATCTCTTCTCTCTCTCTCTCTATATATATATATATAATGCCCTTACATTTACGTAAACCTTTCTCCCCCCAATTTCCATTCTTCATCCCACATGTGGGCCCCATATGTGACCCCACCTTTATTATATTAAATAATTTTCTACCGATTATTTTGAAAAATGGGTAAATAGGGGGTCCATAAAATAAGCAAAATTTACATCAAATACTTCATAAAAATTCCCTCAATATTTTTACCAATATTTATTCATTATTATTATAATTCGCAATATATAACAACCAGGTCGTTCCCAGGAAAGAGGGGGCTTTCCAATAAGGATTTCTCCCTATTGGCACGTAATTAGGTGACCAAACCTCTCCTTGACAGAACTTCTAGACATCCTCAATATTTCAAATAATAATATTAATAACTTTGTCGTCTCAATTATTGATTTAATAATATAAAATATTATGCAGATGATACTGTGACAATAATTGAATCAATAATATGCGAGATATGATGTAGCAATTACAGTAGCAATAATTGAGTATAACTGAGTGACTTCTCACGTAAGCATCAATAATCAATACCGTGTGCTACTATGCAACCACGCGTATTACTGTACTTTTAACACCGGTTATTTCAACAATTAACGGTAAAACTTCCGCCGTTATTTTCATAAAAAGATATTTTTGTCGTTTTCTCATTCCGACAATAATTCTGTTGTGGGGTCCACCAATGATTGAGTCGTCGTACGAATATTCTCTGTTAAAATGAATATTCCCCAACCAATCGAATATAATATAACAACTTGCGTACTTTACAAAATTTAAAAATATTACCCACAACTATAACATTATATCAAATTCACTCCATAATATTCAAAAAATGATATTTATAGAAAAGTTCATCTTTATTCATAAAAGTTGGGGTCTTACAGAAAAGGTCAGAGTTAGTTTATTTTATTTACCTGTGAGAAAGACGAGTAATTCTTCGACCAAGACCAGAGTCTTAGAGAGGTCAGCAGGAAGTTGGGTGACTAGTTTACTTGTGAGGTGAGGAAGAAGCTATTGTTTCAAGACCAGATCATAGAATAGAATTTAACTCAAAAGGTGGTACAACTAGACTTGAGGAAGGAGCGGGGAGCTTGTTGTCCAAGATAGACTAATTAAAAAAGTTGGAAGTTTGTCTATAAAACTTTGTAAAGGCTTCTCCACCTATTGAAGGAGTTTTTATTACTAATAGTAATAGGATCTCAAGTTCCAAGTAGGGACTTGAGACTGGACGTAGCAACATACCAAGGGGTGTATGTTGTGAACCAGATAAATCTCTGTGCATTGTGTGATTGAATTTTTTATTATCTTGTATACTAATTTCTAAAACTATAAATTAATTACTAAAAATTCAAAAAGGCCTAATATATTTTTTAACCGGTAATAATCTATTCAACCCCTCTTCTAGATTATTATTGGACTTTCAGGGATATAAGCAGTGGTCAAGAGAGCTCGAGTGATTTCCAAGATGTGTCTATTCTTGTGCTCTGTAACACCGTTCTGTTGCGGTGTTTGAGAACAAGATGCCTCATGATGAAAACTCTGACGCCCCCAAAATAGGTTTACACAACCCATTCTAAGTCGCCAAATACATGGTAAAGAATTCAAATACAAACTTAATTTACACAATATGACAAAACGTAGCTGAGAGTTTTAACACGAATATTGTCTTGTGGACAATATCCAAATTCAAATGGAGTCCTCGTTATATTTATTATCACACTATTTTATAGAATAGTAAGGACTACTACAGCCACCATCTCAGACCATCACTCCGTTCCTCGATTAGTCTCAGTTATATTCTCATTTGCTGAAGAGAACAATGAAAGCAAAGGGTGAGCTCAACTAGTCTAGTAAAGAATATCATGACTAAGATAATGCAGAATAAATTATCGTTAGCCTTCAATAGTGTTAAACTGATAGAATATAATAGACAACAAGTTTAACTGCATCGAAACAAACAATTCATTAGAAGAGTCAAGTAGAGCATGATATCTTCTATCTTCTATGATTTAAAAGTTCATCATCAATATTTTGTCGTTGTAACACAGCTCAATAAATAATCCAGATCATAGAATTATCCATGCACTACGGGTCAAGGATATTCATTAGTATCCCATCCACAAATTATCCATACACTACAGGCCAAGGATATTCGTTATTATCACCAATGGTCATGATCATGCCAACAACTGTTCATCAATGCACTGCGGGCCAATGAGGACTTTTACCACATCATTTGTAACATTATAAGTCATGATTATACCGATACATAATTCCTGGTCATAATCATACCAATCAACAGTCCATCTATGCACTATGGGCCAAAGATGACTTTTATCACAATATAAGCATGGGGATGATGACAATGATATAAGAAATTAATCAAGTGAGATCAAGGATAAATATTAAAGATTTTTAATTTATCCAGAGTTTAAGAATGTCCAAATTGTCAGTATGATACTACTTTGTGGAGTAAAATTTAAGAATGATTTTTATGTATCAAAAATAATTTGGACAGAAAAAAATTAATTTTTTTTTGTTATGAATAGTACCCCATGAATAGTACTTCGTGAATAGTACCCCATGAATAGTACTTATAAATAGTACTCTGGCATGAAAAGTTTAAAATTTTACAAGAAAGTTTAGAAAAATAATTCAGTGAAACAATACTAGATGAAGCGCAAATTTCAAGGTTATTCTACTAATTTCAAGGAGTATAGAAGAAATACTTATCAAAATAAGTGTAGAATTAGGAATATGAAACGAAATAATATTACTTACATACTACAGAGTACGGAAGAAAATATTATTTCTTACGAATATTGAACAAAAATAATATCCCTTACCTTAGTAGGAGAGTAATTCTAACTGGTATAACAAAGATATTCTTGAAGAAAATTGTACTGTTTTCTACACTCAAAGCTTCCGTAACTCAAAAGAAATACGCTCAATATTATAGAAGAAGAATTCTCTGATTCTGGTGTGATTTTCATTTCTAAACTAAGCATCCTATTTATAGGAGAATGACATGATACTATTTAGGAAAGTAATCACGGACGCACAATAAAAAAAATATTCAGACGCAATTCATCAACATATATTTGAGACAACCAATAAGGAAATGCCCTCCTTAGGAGGTAATTGGAGTTTAGGAGATATGGACTAATGAGAGACCGCCTTTATTAACAAGTTAGTGAATAGTAATGAAAGTTTGGTCAATAATAATATAACCAACCAATCAAAGGATTTCCTTCTTTGAAGGTAATTGGGGCTACAGAAGGATTAAAAAAACTAAATGAACAAACACCAATTTAAAAGGATAATTGAACAAACATCTTCCACTCATCAATTATTATTCTTATCTTTAATCAACACGAACTTATTCATCATTAATATTATAACTCACAATATTAATAATCAGATCATTCCTAAGAAAGAGGGGGCTTTCAGATAAGGACTTCTCCTTATTGACGCGCAATTAGGTGACCAAACCCCTTTCCTCGATAGAACTTTCTTAACATTGTCAATAATGCAAATAATAATATGAATAACTTTGTCGTCTCAATTATTAATTTAATAATATAAAATATTGTGCAGATAATACAGTGACAATAATTAATTAATAATATGAGATACTATGCATCAACTACTATTGCAATAATTAAATAAAACTGAGTGACTTCTCACATAAGCATAAATAATCAAAGATATTATACAATACCGTGTGCTACTATGCAACCACGCCATTCGCATTTCTTTATCATCGTGTATTTCAACCTCATAATGGTAAAAGTTTTGTCATTATTTTTTTATAAAAGTTATTTCATTTTTCTAACTCCGACAAGAATTCCGTTGGGGTCCACTAATGATTGTCTTTGTCATCTGCATTTAATATTCCTTGTTAAAATGAATATTTCCCAACCAAACGAATATTTTATAACAACTTACTTACTTTGTAAAATTTATAAATATTACCCACAACTATAACATTATATCAAATCCCCACCATAATATTTAAAAATATATTTCGAGAAAAATTAATCTTTATTCATAAAAGTTGAGGTTTTACAACCTCCCGTTCTTATGAAATTTAGTCCTCAAAATTAGTGTACGTACCTGGTATGTTGAAGAGGTGAGGATACCTTGTTTTCATTTTAAATTCTAACTCCCAGGTCATTTCCTCAATATCGTGGTTTCTTCATAAATTTTGACTTGAGGTATAACCTTTGAGCGTAGAATATGTTCCTTCTTATCAAAGATTTTAATAGGTACCTCTTCATACGTTAAATTTTCCGCTATCTCGTCTGGTTTTAATTCAATAATGTGGTTCAGGTATTTCACATATTTACGTAACATAGATATGTTAAAAACATTATGAACACGAGATATATACTTAATGTAAGCAAGCCTATAGCCACAGCCCTACTCGATCGAGGATTTCAAATGGGCTAATGAATCGAGGATTGAGCTTTCATCTATTTCCAAATCTCATAACTCCTTTCTATGGAGCAACACGTAACAACACATGATCTCTAATATTGAATTCCATATCCCTTCGATGAAGATCGGCATAACTCTTTTGTCGATCTTGTGAGGTTTTTATACGTTGCCGGATTATTTGAAAATTTTTCGTTGTCATGCGTACTAATTTCGGTCCCAACAATGTTGCTTCACCCACCTCATCCCAGCATACTGGAGAATGACACTTGCGTCCATCCAATGTCTCGAATGGAGCCATGCCTATACTTCCTTGATAACTATTGTTATAGGAGAATTCCACTAATGGCAAGAACTTGTCCCAACTTCCTTTGAAGTCTAGGACACAAAGTCTTAATAGATCTTCAAAAATTTGAAAAGTCTTCTCCGACTGCACGTCCGTCTGAGGATGATATGCAAAACTGAATCGTAAATCTGTGCCAATAGCTTTCTGCAAACTAACCTAAAATAGTGAAGTGAATCTTGGGTCTTGATCAGAAACTATGGATACTGGCATACCATGCAGTCTTACAATCTCATTTATGTAAATATGAGCAAGAAGTTCAAGTGAATAAGTTTCTCGTATAGGTAAGAAATGAGCAGACTTAGTTAATCTATCGACAATAACCCAAATTGCATCTGTGCCTTGAGAAACCATTGGAAGACCAGTAACAAAATTCATGGTAATGTGTTCCCACTTCTATTATGGAATTTCAAGTGGTTGTAATGGACCTTTTGGCATTTGATGCTCTGCCTTCACACGTTGACAAGTTAGACACCTTGAGATAAACTCCGCTATCTCTTTCTTCATATTGCTCCACCAAAATGTATGTCGAAGATCACAATACATTTTGGTACTCCCGGGATGGATTGCAAACGGTGTGTTGTATGCCTCCATCATGATTTTATACTTGAAATATGAGTCGTTAGGAACATAAAGTTTGGAGTTGACTCGAAGTATTTCTTCTTCATCGATTATTGCTTCTGGAATAGCCTTCTTGCACTTTCTTCTTTGTACGCATCAGCTCCAGGTACGTAGTTGGACCAACTTTAACTTTATCGATTAAAGTCGATTCTACTCGTATATTTGATATCATCACGTGGTTCCCTGGAGTCTTTAACTCTATCTCCATCCTTTGTAAGTCATACCAAATAGTCCTTTGCGTTGACAATATCGCACCCGTACTCGCATATGATCTTCTACTCAACGCGTCAGCTACCACGTTCGCTTTTCTATGATGGTATTGAATGGTATGATTGTAATCTTTCAACAGCTCGAGCCAACGTCATTGCCGCATGTTGAGTTCCTTTTGGGTGAAAAAATATTTGAGGCTTTTATGATCCGTATAGATCTCCACTTTCTCCCCATACAGGTAATGTCTCCAGACCTTTAGCGCAAAAACGACTGCTGCCAACTCTAGATCATGAGTAGGATAATTCTTCTCATATTCTTTGAGTTTTCGTGAGGCATAGGCTATGACTTTTCCATGTTACATGAGCACACATCCTAACCATCTGCCCAAAGCATCGCTATAGATGATAATTCCCTTCAAACCAGATGGTATTGTCAAAATAGGTCCTGAAATGAGTCTCCTCTTGAGTTCTTGAAAAATCTTCTCACATTCCTCGCTCCAACCAAATTTTGTATCTTTTCGAGTCAGCTGAGTTAATGGAGTGGCGATTCATGAAAACCCTTCCACGAATCTCCGATAATAACCAACTAAGCCCATAAAGCTACGTACTTCGGTCACTAAGTTAGATTGCTCCCAGCTTTGTATTGCTTTAAGCTTTTCTGGGTCAATAGATATTCCGTGATTTGATATCATGTGCCCAAGGAATGTTACTTTCTCAAGCCAGAACTCGCATTTCTTCAACTTGGTGTATAACTTTTTTTCACGAAGCTTTTGGAGTATTAGCCTCAAGTGTTGTTCATGATCTTCACGACTTTTGGAGTATATGAGGATGTCATCAATAAAGACAACCACAAAATGATCCAAATATTCCTTCAATACTCGGTTCATCATATCCATGAAGGCAGCATGAGCATTGGTCAATCCAAAAGACATGACTAGGAATTCGTAATGCCCGAACCGAGTTCTGAAAGCAGTCTTTGGAATGTCATCAGTTTTAATCTTTAACTGATGATATTCGGAATGAAGATCGATCTTTGAAAAGAATTTGGCACCTTGCAACTGGTCAAACAGGTCATCAATGCGAGGCAATGGGTACCTATTTTTGATGGTGACATGATTCAACTCCCGATAATCAATGCAAAGTCGCATACTCCCATCTTTCTTCTTTATGAATAAAACAGGAGCACCCCAATGAGACGTACTAGGACGAATGAAATCGATGTCTAACAATTCCTGCAGTTGGGTTTTTAACTCCTGAAGTTCAATAAGAGCCATTCGATATGGGGTTTTGTAAATGGGTTTTGTACCGGGTTCAATGTCAATACAAAACTTAATTTCACGCTCTGGGGGTAGACTAGGAAGTTCTTCAGGGAATAGGTTAGGAAATTTATTAACAATAGAAATATCATTCAAAAATGACGTATTTTTGTTTAAGTCCATGACATGGGCTAAGAAAGCTTGAAATCCATTTTTCAATAAACGAATGACTTTATGGCTTGATATGATAGTGATTGACTTTAGTGGTTTGGTTGCTTGAATTCGCATAATAGTTTGGTTAGGAATATGAAAGCTAACAACCTTATAAAACTAATTAATTTTAGTATGATGAGTAGTTAACCAATCAATCCCTAAAATCACATCAAATGTAAGTATTTTCAAAGAAATAAGATCGACAGGTAATGTGAGGGTGCTGATTTGAATCAAACAAGATTTTATAAATAGTGGATGTAATGAAGGTTTCTCCCAACGGAGTTTCAATATATAAGTCAAAGTCTAATTTCTCTGGAGTCAAATTTAAACTTTGAGCGCAAGTAGGAGAAATAAAAGAATGGGTAGAACTGGTATCAAATAAGGTATAGACTTCACAAGAGTTTATGATTAGCTTACCTGTGATAACTTCGTTTAGGTTCCTTGCTTTTTGGGAGCATACGATAAATGCTCTCCCTTGAACTACCGACTTTGAATTGTCTGGGATGACATTTGGTGTCACCATCCCAACTAGACTTGTCTTCACTACACGACAAAATTAAGCTAGGTGACTTTTTCTTCCGCAATTGTAACACGCTTTGGGTTATTGCGTACAGTTTGTACTGATGTGTCCCTCCCCTCCACATTTATAACATACGACTGGTGGTCGTTCTCTTCCTTGAAAACGGGTGCTGGTGCAGCTGTCTTTCCATCATTATTGAACCTTCCCTTCTTAAAATTTTCACTTGACTCATTTCTTCTATTATCTTGGCCAGGATTACCACCGAAGTGGTTACCATTTCTGGTATGATGATTTCCTCCACGTTTGTTGTCACCATTTTGATGACTGCTACCACTAGTATTATCGTTTTATCGGCTGCTATCTTTTGGTTGGGCTGACTCATTATCGCGCTCTAATAACTGAGCCATATTCATAACATCTGAATAGAAGCAAAGTTTATGAGAAATGAGGTATTGACATATCTCGGGTTTCAAACCTAGCTCGCAGGAACATTCGTGTCATACGCTTCTTATTATCTACCAAATGAGATGCAAACCGGGATAACTCCACAAATTTAGCTTCGTACTGCGATACAATCATATTGTTTTGCCCCAGCTTGATAAATTCTGTGACGCCCCCAAAATAGGTATACATCACCCATCTTGAGTCGCCAAATACATGGTACAGAAATCAAATACAAACTTCTTTAATACAACTGTCGTGTAAAAATACGACAAAACATAGCTGAGTTTTTACATGAATATTGTCTCATAGACAATATACAAACTCAAATACAATCCTCATTACATTTATTATCACACTAAGTAGTGAGGACTACTAGAATAACCATCTCAGACCATCACTCCATTCTCCGACTAGTCCCGGCTACGTTCTCATTTCCTGAAGAGAACAATGAAAGCAAAAGAGTGAGCTCAACTAGCCCAGTAAGAAATATTATGACTAAGATAATGCAGAATAAATTATCATTATCCTTCAACAATGTTAAACTAATAAAATACAATAAACATCAAGTTTAACTGCAGCGGAACAAGAAATCCATTAGAAGAGTCAAGTAGAGTATGATATCTACTATCTTCTATGATTTAAAAAGTTTTTCATCCACTTTATCATTGAGACTCAGCTTAATAAATAAATCACATCATCGAATCATCCCTGCACTACGGGCCAAGGATATTCATGTAATCATTAATGGTCATGATTATACTGAATAATCCCTGATCATTATCATACCAACAACTGTCCATCAATGCACTATGGGCCAATGAGGACTTTTACCACATCCTTTGTAATATTATGGGTCATGATTATACCGAATAATCCCTAGTCATAATCATACCAATCAACAGTACATCTATGCACGTAAGCCAAAGATGACTTTCATCATAATATAAGCATGAGGATGATGACAATGATATAAGCATTAATCAAACAAAATCAAGGATAAATATTAAAGACTTTAAATTTATCCAGAGTTTAAAAATATCTAAATTATCAACATGATAACTGCTTTGTGGAGTAAAATTCAGGAATAATATTCATGAATCAAAAATAATTTGGACAGAAAAGAAATATATTTTTCGGGTGAATAGTACCCCGTGAATAGTACCCTATGAATAGTACTTCGAGAATAGTACCTCGTGAATAGTACTCTGACATAAAAAATGCCCCAAATACCCGAGTGAATAATATTCGAGTGAATAGTAATTGGGTGAATAGTAACCCATGAATAGTAACTCGTGAATAGTACTCCGGTATGAAAAGTACCCCGAATACCTGAGTGAATAATATTTGAATGAATAGTAACTGGGTGAATAGTAACCCGTAAATAGTAACTCATTAATAGTATTCCAGCATGAAAAGATCAATAATTATCAAGAAAGCTCAGAATAATATTTTCATGAAAAGATACTGGATGAAGTGCAAATATCAAGGATATTCTACTAATTTCACGGAGTATAGAAGCAATACTTTAACAGAATGAGTTTAGAATTAGGAATACAAAACGAAATAATATTAATCACATACTACAGAGTATGGAAGAAAATATTATTTCTACGAATACTAAAAAAAATAATATCCCTTACCTCAGAAGAAGACTGGATACTAGAATAATGTAGTAGCAGACTTCTCTTCTTCTTTCTCTCTATAGCTTTTCTCTCTATAATTGCTCTTGTGAGTCTTAATGAATTGGTGAGAATGAAAGAAGAATGAACTTCTCTTTATAGGAAAATATAGTTTCGATAATTGCACGTTTTGGGGCTCTATATATTACAGTATAATACCTTCATCTTTTCCTTCATTTTTAATTTAGTCCTGCAAGTATTATCAAACTTGCACCACCTCCCCTAATAGTATATCATGTGAATCAATAGTTCAGTCATGTGAATCAATAGTTCTATACATGTGAAAAAAATAGTTACAGTATAGTACCTTCATTTATACCTTCATTTTTAATTTAGTCATGCAAGTATTATCAATCTTGCACCACCTCCCCTAATAGTACATGCATGTGAATAAATAGTACATACATGTTAACAAATAGTTATAAGCATGTGAATTAATAGCAATTAATTGCTCATTTATCCGATTAATTACCCGATTAGTCAATATAACCTTATCGAAATAAATGTCAATTTTCACTAACACTAATAATCCCAACACAATGAAAATATCAATTTCATCTTTAATCAACACGAACTTATTCATCATTAATATTATAACTCACAATATTTAACAACCAGATCATTCCCAGGAAAGAAGGGGCTTTTCGATAAGGATTTCTCCCTATTGGTGCACAATTAGGTGACCAAACCCCTTTCCTCAACAGAACTTTCAAGACATCGTCAATAATACAAATAATAATATGAATAACTTTGTCATCTCAATTATTGATTTAATAATATAAAATATTATGCAAATAATACTGTGACAATAATTGAATCAATAATATGAGAGATATTACACGCGTGAATTCATCGTGAGCAATAATTGAGTATAACCGAGTGACTTCTCACGTAAGCATCAATAATCAATACCGTGCTACTACGCAACCAAAGGACATCGCATTTTTTTACCACCGGGTAGTTCAACAGTTTAACGGTAAAACTTTCGCCGTTATTTTTATAAAAAAGATATTTCTGTCGTTTTTTAACTACGATAAAACTTCCGTTGTGGGTTCCACCAATGATTGTGTCGTCGTACGAATATTCCATGTTAAAATGAATATTCCTCGACCAATTGAATATTTTATAATAACTTGCTTACTCTGTAAAATTTGTAAATATTACCCACAACTATACCATTATATCATATCCACACCATAATATTCAAAAATATATTTTGAGAAAAAGTATTCTTCATTCATAAAAGTTGGGGTCTTACAAATTCTACCTCCTTTATGTGACGAATACTTTCAGGAAAATACTTGTCGTTTAAAAATTCTTGGAACTTCTCCTAAGACATCTTCAGTGCGGCAGGCTGAGTACGTTTTATAGATTCCCACCAATGATCTACGTCTCCTCGCAACATGAAGGTGGTAAAAGGAACATGTTAGTTCCCAGAGGGACAATAGTTATCTATAAGGGGGGGGGGGGGGGTTGAATAGATATTTTAAAATTTCTTTTATAAAATACTTGTCAGATTTATTAATAAAATAATCACAGTGAAATTTAGGTTTTGTTTGTTTTCCCTTTAAGATAAAACGAGTTGACGGAAGATAAGTAGTTATGACAGATATAGTAGTTATAGCAAGAATATAAGAGACACGGTGTTTTTAAGTGGTTCAGAGCACTCAAGGCTCCTAGTCCACTCTTCTACTCCTTGAGTAGGAAATCCACTAAGGATATCTTTACAATCTTTGAATCTCATAGATTCCTTTAAGGACAGCAGTCTCGAAACTTTTTAGTTCACTCAGAACTCTTCAAGTCCAGCAGACTTGGAACTTCTTTCTTTACTTTTCGGATGGTTGAGTTCTTGAATGATGCTTCTCAGTTGCCGTTAAGCTTTTGTTCGCAAAAACTGAGTAGCTGAGTAAGATTTCTTTTCAGATCGTAGAATTGAGCGTTGAGTGTTCTTCAGCTTTTTGTTATATACTTGCTTATTTCTTGCATCTGCATCTGATTTGTATAAAAGGTGCCTTTGAAAATGTATCCATTTGAAGGCATCTGTTGAAGAATTAATTGTATTTGACATTTTTGAGCACTGATGGAGATTTTCTGCAAATCTTTTGATTAGCCATCTGGCCCCACTGACACAGCAGACTGTTGTCTCACCTAACACCTGAAAAGGTGTCTTCAGCTTACTTATGGAACTTTCCTTAGCTTTTTCAATACGTTTCTTTGTTATATACTAAGGATGAGTATTGGGATTCCTAATAGTCTCAATGTCTATAATCTATTCCATATTTGTTGTATTTTATTCATTAACAAATGGACAGAGCTCGATGTTTCTGATGCAGACAAATGATGCACTACGATCATGATCGTGGTGTCTTGCCATATTGGTGCTTGTTTCAGTACTAATAGAAGAGAGCACTACGATTTCTTTTAAGCACTGGTAGACTACGATCTTTGCTTTCTAGATGCAGTTGCTAGAAAGTAAATATGACCTAGTGTTTCAGTGAGCAGCTGAAATCTCTAGAGAATAAGCATGAATTTATTAATGTTTGTCAGGATAAATATTACAATAATATTTAGTTACATCAATAAGAAATAAATTCCAACTTATCTTTATTTCTTCTGCCTTTTGCTCCTTGGAGGATTTGCATGCTCTCCATCTCTCTTTCTCCTGCTAGTTTCGTCTCTCCATGCAATATCTTCCAGCTCGCTTTGACTCAGCCTTTTTCTATGATCATGTCTATTCATAAAGACAGGGTCTCCAATCAGCATATGTAGGCCAGTAATAGTTACCCCTGTGAGCTGGGAGATTGCCCTTAACTCCTTAGTGGTTGCACCATGATAATTTGCTAATGTTCAGGTTGTAGAGTCTGATAGCGAGGCTATCTTGAGGGAGGGCTCCTTAAAGATTGAGCAATGAATTTTCCTCTGCCTTTGCCTTTTTCTTTCTCTCCTTCCCCTTTATTCTCCCCTTTTATGCCAGTATCAAGGGTTCGAATGTCTTCAGACAGTCGAGTTATGAGTTGGAAAAGCTCGTGGAGCTGATTCCTGGATTGAGCAATATCTTCAAGATTTTCTTGAATCAGAGAATCAGTTTGAGATGTGTTCTTTTGTAGAATGGACAAGAAAGTTTATGTTTGTTGCATTTGACCTATGGAGAATGCTTGGAATTCTTTCATTGAGGTTCGTAGACTTTCTATCATAAGTGTATTCTGAGATTCCTGAGTTTTTTGCAAAAGGAGAACTGCTTCCTTGTGCTTTTTGGCAGCCTGAAAGTGAATTTGATCCCTTTTATTGATACTTTGGATCATTTCTTTGATGATCTCCCTAAGCTTCTTTGTAAGCTCAGTACTTAGATTGTTGGGGAGGGTGTTAGCAACATCGATCAGATGAGTCAGTCTCATATGAACAAGCTCAGAGTGAACTTCAAGATCTTCTTGAATATCCTTGGTCACCTTTTGAGATGCATTAGACAGATCCGTTTTGGTGGGAAGATCTAAAATAAGCTCAAGGAGTTGTTGAGTATTTGGAGGAAAGGTTCTAGTATTTTGATCTTGCAGAGTGTAAAGAGCAAGTTCAATATCAAAATAGTTATTGGTTGATAATGATGGAATATCTGAAGGAGGGGCAAGTGTGTGAGGTTGAGCTTTCGGAGGAGGTGATATTGGTGCTTGCTGAGTGGGTGACTCTACGATTGGAGTAGGATCAATATTCTTAGAGTGAGAGATGGTAGGAGATTGCATTAATATAAAATTAGACAAATTTGGTTCCTCAGTTACAGAATGTTGGGATTCTGTAACTGGAAATTGGTTTAGTGGATGAAGTATCACTTCCAACCATCTTGGCAATTCGTAGAATTGGTTGAAAGTTGATGGAGGACAGTGATTAATCCTGAAATAAATAGGAATAGATTGTACCTCACGCCCATTTTCTAAATATGAACAGTTTGTGATCAGCTTTTGAGCAAACGTGAGATTCCCTGGGAATCCATGAGCTAGCACTGAGATTGCTAGATAAACTTTGAAGGTCCAGAACATGTGATCCCAGGAGTTGAGAATTTGGGCTCTGTGAAAGGGCATCATTGGCAAATTAAAGAATAACTAATTGTAGTTAGCTCTCCTATATCCATCACAGCCTACTGCAATAATCTCAACTTCTTTTTCTTCCCGGTTTTCATTTTCTTCATTTGAAATTTCCACAACTTCAATCATTTCCATTTCTCTTCTCTGTTCTTCTACCCTCTCCACCTCCATAACTTCAATCCTCAATTTCTACAATTTTAGAAGCTAAGATCTCTTGAGGAACTGAGGGAGGTTCATGATAATCTCTTTGCAGCTCTTCCTCAGCTGTGGCCTTTTCTGACACATGGTGTGAGATCCTGAATTTTATGAAATGAAAGTATTCAATTTTCTTATAATTATTATTTTATTTAGTAAATGGTTAAATTGAGAAAGGGTTAAAGTTAAGGGTGATATGTGAAATTTTTTGCAAAATAAGCAAGTTGATATAAAATATTCGTTGTGTTAGGGAATATTCGATTGGTCGGAGAATATTTGTTTTAACAGGGAATATTCGTACGACGACATAATCATTAGTGGACCCCACAACAGAAGTATTGTCGTAGTTAGAAAATGACAGAAATATCTTTTTATAAAAATAATGGAAAAAGTATTACCGTTAAACTGTTGAACTACCCGGTAGTAAAAGTATAGTAATACGCGTGGTTGCATAGTAGCACACGGTATTAATTATTGATGCTTACGTGAGAAGTCACTCAGTTATACTTAATTATTGCTACAATAATTGATGCATAATATCTCTCATATTATTGATTCAATTATTATCACAGTGTTGTCTGCATAATATTTTATATTATTAAATCAATAATTGAGACGACAAAGTTATTCATATTATTATTTGTAATATTGACGATGTCTAGAAAGTTCTGTCGAGGAAAGGGGTTTGGTCACCTAATTGCGCGCCAATAGGGAGAAATCCTTACCAGAAAGCACCCTATTTCCTAGGAATGATCTGGTTGTTAAATATTGCGAGTTATAATATTTATGATAAATAAGTTCGTGTTAATTAAAGATGAAATTGATATTTCCATTGTGTTAGGATTATTAGTGTTAGTGGAAATCGACATCTATTCCGATAATAATTGATATCTGGAGGTTATATTGACCAATTAGGTAATTAATTAGATAAATAAGCAATTAATTGCTATTAATTCATATGTTTATAACTATTTGTTCACATGTGTGTACTATTGATTCACATGCATGTACTATTAGGGGAGGTGGTGCAAGATTGATAATACATGCATGACTAAATTAAAAATGGAGGTATAGATGAATTTACTATACTGTAATTATTTTTTTCACATGTATAGAGCTATTGAGTCACATTATTGTACTATTGATTCACATGATGTACTATTAGGGGAGGTGGTGTAAGTTTGATAATACTTGCAGGACTAAATTAAAAATGAAGAAAAAGATGAAGGTATTATACTGTAATATTTCGAGCCCCAAAACGTGCAATTATGAAAACTATGTTTTCCTATAAATAGAAGCCCATTCTTCCTTCATTCTCACCAATTCACTAAGACTCACAAGAGTAATTATAGAGAGAGAAGCTATAGAGAGAAAGAAGAAGAGTAGTCTGCTACTTCACTATTCCAGTATCCAGTCTTCTTCTGAGGTAAGGGGTATTATTTCTTTCGTATTCATGAAGAGAGTTATTTTCTTTCAATACTCGAAAGGGTTGTTATTCCAATCTTTATTATTTTGTTAAAATAACATGTCTACGCAGACTACCGCATACATGGTGAATTTTTTTTTTGTTCCATTCGTTATTATTCTGTTGGAATAACCTATCTATGCGGACTACCGCATGCATGGTGAATGACCCTTCCTATTCATTCTTTATTAAATTATGGAAATGATCTGTCTACGTGGATTAACGCATGGCGGGTGAAAATCCATTTGCAGTTTCGTATATTCTATTATACTCGTATGAGATATCATTTCTTTTATACTAGTCATGGAATATAATTTTCTTTTGTATTTTCCTTTTATGAGTACTATTCATAGAGTACTATTCATGAGTTACTATTTACGGGTTACTATTCACCCACTTAATATTCACTCAAATATTATTTACTCGGGTATTCGGAGCACTTTTCATGTCGGAGTACTATTCGTGAGTTACTATTCACAGGTTACTATTCACCCAGTTACTATTCACTTGAATATTATTCACTCAGGTATTTGGGGCACTTTTCATGTCGGAGTACTATTCACGAGGTACTATTCCCGAAGTACTATTCATGGGGTACTATTCACCCAAAAAATATATTTCTTTTCTGTCCAAATTATTTTTGATACATGAATATTATTCTTGAATTTTATTCCACAAAGCAGTATCATGTTGACTATTTGGATATTTTTAAACTCTGGATAAATTTAAAGTCTTTAATATTTATCCTTGATTTCGTTTGATTAATGCTTATATCATTGTCATCATCCTCATGCTTATATTGTGATGAAAGTCATCTTTGGCTTACGTGCATAGATGGATTTGTTGATTGGTATGGTTATGACACAGGATCATTCGGTATAATCATGACCGTAATGTTATAAATTATGTGGTAAAAGTCCTCATTGGCCGTAGTGCATTGATGGGCGATTATTGGTATGATTATGACCAGGGATTATTCGGTATAATCATGACCATTGATGACTACATGAATATCCTTGGCCTGTAGTGCAGGGATGATTCAGTGATGTGGTTTATTTAAGTTAAGTCTCAGCGACAGTTGATGGTATGATCATGACCATGTGTTCTCTTCGGACAAGGGTGTAAAGATGAATTGTTGTTTGGTGTGATTATGACCATTGGTGAAAACACGAATATTTTTGGCCCGTAGTGCATGGATAATTCGTGGTCGTGATACTAATGAATATCCTTGGCCGTAGTGCATGGATAATTCAGTGATGTGGATTATTTATTGAGTTGAGTCTCAGTGATAAAATATTGATAATAAACTTTTAATTCGTAGAAGACAATAGATATGTATCATGTTTTACTTGACTCTTCTAAAATACAATTGCATGTGTTTGGCCTGTAGTGCAAAGTTGAACTGTTAATGAATATCTTTGGCCCGTAGTGCAAAGATGAATTTATTAGTATGATTATGAACAGGAACTGTGATTTGGTATAACTGTGAGATCCCAAATTTTATGAAATAAAAGTATTCAATTTTTCTATTTTGGTAAATAGTTAAATTGATGAAAGTTTAAAGT
The DNA here is from genome assembly GCA_020205605.1 of Panax ginseng. NCBI lineage: Eukaryota > Viridiplantae > Streptophyta > Magnoliopsida > Apiales > Araliaceae > Panax > Panax ginseng. The sequence goes on along the minus strand of CM035144.1, from coordinate 97,775,270 downwards.
TAAGGGTGATATGTGAAAATTTTTCAAAGTAAGCAAGTTGTCATAAAATAACCAGTAGTAAAAGTACAGTAATACGCGTGGTTGCATAGTATCACACAGTATTGATTATTGATGCTTACATAAGAAGTCACTCAGTTATACTCAATTATTGCTTTCACATAATTAACACATCATATCATCATATATTATTGATTCAATTATTGTCACAGTATCATCTATATAAGATGTTATATTATTAAATCAATAATTGACATGACAAAGTTATTCATATTATTATTTACAATATTGACAATGTCTAGAAGTTCTGTCAAGGAGAGGTTTGGTCATCTAATTGCGCGCCAATGAGGAGAAATCCTTATCAGAAAGCCCCATCTTTCTTGGGAATGACCTGGTTGTTAAATATTGTGAATTATAATAGTAATGATGAATAAGTTCGTGTTGATTAAAGATGAAATTGATAGTTCCATTGTGTTGGAATTATTAGTGTTAGTGGAAATCGACATTTATTTCAATAATAATTGATGTCTGGTGGTTATATTGACCAATCGGGTAATTAATCGAATAAATGAGCAAGTAATTGCTATTAATTCACATGATTATAACTATTTGTTCACATGTGTGTACTATTGATTCACATTCATTTACTATTAGGGGAGTTGGTGCAAGATTGATAATACTTGCATGACTAAGTTAAAAATGGAGGTATAGATGGAGGTACTATACTGTAATTCGTATTTTCACATGTCTAGACCTATTGATTCACATGATTTACTATTAGGGGAGGTGGTGCAAGTTTGAGAATACTTGCAGGACTAAATTAAAAATGAAAGAAAAGTTGAAGGTATTGTACTGTAATATTTCGAGCCCCAAAATGTGTAATTATCGAAACTATATTTTCCTATAAATAGAAGCTCATTCTTCCTTCATTTCTCACCAATTCACTAAAGCTATAGAGCAATTATTATAGAGAGAAATTATAGAGAGAAAGAAGAAGAGAAGTCTGCTACCTCACTATTCCAGTATCCAGTTTTCTTCTAAGGTAAGGGATATTATTATTATAGTAAGGGTATTATTTCTTTCGTATTCATGAATAGAGCTTCATTATTCCATTCTTTATTATTATGTTGAATAACACATCTATGCAAGCACCGCATACATGGTGAAATTCTTCTGTTATTCCATTCTTTATTATTCTTCGGTGGAATATCCTCACTGCATGCGGATTACGCTAGACACTGGTTCCATTCTTTATTATTACATTGGAATAACTCATTCTGCATGCGCTATCGCATGCATGGTGAATTCTTTGTTATTCCATTCTTTATTATTCTCATTGGAATATCTTGTATGTAAGCGGTTTCGCTTATGACACAGTTCCATTCTTGATTATTCTGTTGGAATATCCTCGTCTGCATCGATTTACGCAACTTTGGTTCCATTCTTTATTATTACGCTTGAGAATAACTTTTGTATGTGCGATCTATCGCATGCATGGTGAATTCTTCATTATTCCATTCTTTATTATTACATTAGAATAACCTATCTATGTGGATTACTGCATGCATGGTGAATGATCCTTTGTATTCATATGAATAGTATTTTCATTCAAAGGGGTTTCGCCAGGCGGTTTCATAATTTTTCTGACCCTCAAAATTTCTGGAAAAATTTAAAATGATAATTTGATGAGTTTTCTAGATTGTGTCCAAAAATGGAGATTTTTGGATGTATATTAAATGAATTTTAAAAATTCAGAGAAAATATATGTTCAATATGGGACTATATTACATTAAATCTCGGAAAAGAAATATTTTTGGGGTGATTTGGTATTTTTATGAAAATGAACTAGTTATGAGTAAATGAATTAAATATGTTATGTGAAGTAACAAAATTGGAAAATAGGATTTTATGGCTTGGGAATCCTATATAGGGTATATCAAATTTTTGATGAGGGATTTGATTATTGGTGATGAAATCTTACGAGTATGGCATTTTTGAATGATTAAATGCATTATTTGGTAAAGTGTAAATAATTGAAATAAATTGTTTATAAGTTTAAGAAGTGATTAAAATATTGTTATAATATTAATAATATTATATTATGAGTTTATTATGTGATTGATAATATTTAGATAAATTTAAAGTCTTTAATATTTATCCTTGTTTTCGTTTGATTAATGCTTATATCATTGTCATCATCTTCATGCTTATATTATGATGAAAGTCATCTTTAGCTTACGTGTAAACATGGACTGTTGATTATTGGTTTTGCAGTTGTATATCTTTGGCTTACGTACAAAGATGAACTATTGATTGATGAGTATCTTTGGCTTATGTGCATAGATAAACTGTTTATTGGTATGATGATGACCAGGGATCATTCGGTATAATCATGACCCGTAATGTTATAGATGATGTGGTAAAAGTTCTTATTGGCCCGTAGTGAATTGATGGACAGTTATTGGTATGATTATAACCAGGGATTATTCGGTATAATCATGACCATTGATGATTACATGAATATCCTTGGCCATAGTGCAGGGATGATTCGATGATGTGGATTATTTATTAAGCTGATTCTCAGCGATAAAATATTGATTATACACTTTTAATTAAGTAAAGATAGTAGATATAATGCTCTACTTGACTCTTCTAAAATACGATTTGTATGTCTTTGGCACAGAGTGCAAAGAATAAATTGTTAATGAATATCTTTGGCCGTAGTGCAAAGATGAATTTATTAGTATAATTATGAGCAGGAATTGTGATTTGGTATAAACATGATTTTTAATGTTTCGTGAAGATAGGTGATGAAAATTATCTTCGTGATTTGAGTGCGAAGAGGAATTTAGAATCACAATTATGATTATGAGTTATTCATATGATTGTGATGAGAATTGTTGATTGATGCTACAGGATAAAACATTATTGGTGGACTTTTAACTTTGGAGGAGATAATAGACTGATGGTCTATTCGACTCTTCTAATGGATTTCTCGTTCATTTTGTAAATTCTATGGTTGAAAAGTTTTATCATCTACCATATGTTCTAAATCTCTAATTTATTATTGACGAAGGCTATTGATAATTTAATTATCTTTAGTCATGATATTTTTTATCGGATATTTGTGCTCACCTTTTGCTTCACAATTCCTTTCGGGTAATAAGAGTGTATTTGGGTCGAAATGGGATAATAGGAAATAGTGTGATGGTCCGAGATCGTCAAGTTTCTCAATACATTATAAAAGCGGCTTGACATGCAATGTATAATTGTATTGAGGACCTAAGATTTGTGTGTCGATTTTATACGTCACTTAATAATTGATTTTGGCGAACAATAATAGGGTGATGAGAACTCGACTTTGAAAGCGTCAAAAGTGCACCACATTAGAATGAATATGATAGTAATCTTCTCGTTCTTCTTTGGGGTCTTAAAATATTTGCTGTTGTATTTTATATGGCGTTGTAACAATTTGAGTTTGGATACTGTCTACGAGATAATATTGTATTTTCTCACAGCTTATTTGTTGTCGTACTCTGCACGACAGTTCAACAGTTATATAAATGAAGTTTTTAAATGATTTTTATAGTGTGATATCTGGCGACTCAGAACGGGTCGTGTGGACCTATTTTGGGGGCGTCACAATAACCATGATCTTTGATGTTTCAGGTAAAGACAGGTGATGAAAATTATCTTAAATCACAGGTGCGAAGAATTTAGAATCACAATTATGATTATGAGATATTCACATGATTGTGGAAAGGCAGATTGATTGATGTTACGAGGGATAAAACATTGTTGGTGGACTTTTAACGTGGAGAATATAATAGACTTTATGGTCTATTTGACTCTTCTAATGGATTGCTTCGTTCAACGCCACTATGGTTGAAAAGTTTTATCATCTACCATATGTTCTAAATCTACGATTTATTCTTGACGAAGGCTATTGATAATTTAATTATCTTTAGTCATGATATTCTTTCTTGGGCTAGTTATGCTCACCCTTTTTTGCTTCACAATTCCTTTCGTAATAAGAGAGTGTAGTCGGGGTCGGCCGGGGTAATAGAGAAATAGAACGATGGTCTATAAATTGCTGAGGTTTCCCTAAAGCAAGATGGAAATAATTTTATTGAAAATTTTAGATAAGTGTGTCGTATTTTATACGTCATTTTAACTGTTGATTTTGGTGAACGGAATAGGGTGAGGTGAACCTAACTTTGGAAGGGTGTTTTGTCACTATTATACAAGATGTCTAATGACAGACGACTTCGTGTTATAATAAGACAGGGTTGTGCACATGCACTTGCTGATTATATCTATGAGCACTACCTATATAATCTTAGAGTTTGATTGAATTATAATTCTCAATTGGAGACAATGGAGATAATTATATGTCAAGAGAAGACTCACCATTGGAAAGAACATGACAGTAATCATCTCATTTTTCTTTGGGGTCTATTGGGTCAACCAAGGATAATTCCCGAGTCATATGATATCTATCATAACTTAGATGTATGGCCTCCCATGTACGAATGTTTTCTTGAGCATTTTCCAAAGATTTTAATTTCTAAAACAGTTATTGATTGTACTTTTATGTAAAGTACCATTGTAAGGTGTTGTGGTCGAGGCACCATAAGAGTTATATGTATTTGTATTAAAACTCATAGCTTATGTGTTGCCGTACTCTGCACGACAGTTCAACAGTTGTATAAATGAAGTTTGTATTTGATTTCTATAGTGTAATATCTGGCGACTCAGAATGGGTCGTGTGGACCTATTTTGGGGGTGTCACAAATGGTATCAGGGATATGGTCGCTGGCGGAGATATGAGTCTAAAACTAGGAGGGGAGAGACGAGTAATATACTTCGCTAGTTTGTGACTTACCTAAGCTGAAATTGTTTACTTGATAAGTTGACAAATTCTGATATGTCAATTAACCTTTGTTTTGAAGATATATTCTAGAATGATATCTGAAATATAGGAGATGAGCAATGGGAAAATCATGAAACAGAGGAAATAACTGGGAAGGTATAATCCAAAAAGAAAGCAAGGTATTCTCATCTCTTTGAACTACCAGGTACGTAAATTTTGAGGGCAAAATTTCATAAAGAGTGGAGATTGTGAGATCTCGAATTTTATGAAATGAAAGTTTTCAATTTTCTTATAATTATTATTTTATTTAGTAAATGGTTAAATTGAGAAAGGGTTAAAGTTAAGGGTGATATGTGAAATTTTTTGCAAAGTAAGCAAGTTGATATAAAATATTTGTTGTGTCGGGGAATATTCGATTGGTCGAAAAATATTTGTTTTAATAGGGAATATTCATATGACGGCATAATCATTGGTGGACCCCATAACAGAAGTATTGTCGTAGTTAGAAAACGACAGAAATATCTTTTTATAAAAATAATGGCGAAAGTATTACCGTTAAACTGTTGAACTACCCTAGTAAAAGTAATGAATGTCTGCGTGGTTGCATAAGTAGCACACGGTATTAATTATTGATGCTTTACGTGAGAAGTCACTCGATTATACTCAATTATTGCTACAAGATAATTCTGCATAATATCTCTCATATTATTGATTCAATTATTATCACAGTGTCGTCTGCATAATATTTTATATTATTAAATCAATAATTGAGACGACAAAGTTATTCATATTATTATTTGTAATATTGACGATGTCTAGAAAGTTCTGTCGAGGAAAGGGGTTTGGTCACCTAATTGCGCGCCAATAGGGAGAAATCCTTATCGGAAAGCCCCCTCTTTCCTGGGAATGATCTGGTTGTTAAATATTATGAGTTATAATATTTATGATAAATAAGTTTGTGTTGATTTAAGATGAAATTGATATTTCCATTATGTTGGGATTATTAGTGTTAGTGGAAATCGACATCTATTCCGATAATAATTGATGTCTGGAGGTTATATTGATCAATCAGGTAATTAATCGGATAAATGAGAAATTAATTGCTATAAATTCATATGCTTATAACTATTTATTCACATGTGTGTACTATTGATTCACATGCATGTACTATTATGGGAGGTGGTGCAAGATTGATAATACTTGCATGACTAAATTAAAAATGGAGGTATAGATGAAGGTACTATACTGTAATTATTTTTTTCACATGTATAGAACTATTGAGTCACATGATTGTACTATTGATTCACATGATGTACTATTAGGGGAGGTGGTGTAAGTTTGATAATATTTGCAGGACTAAATTAAAAATGAATAAAAAGATGAAGGTATTATATTGTAATATTTCTAGCCCAAAAATGTGCAATTATCGAAACTATTTTTCTATATATAGAAGCTCATTCTCCATTCATTTTCACCAATTAACTAAGACTCACAAGAGCAATTATAGAGAGAGAAGCTATAGAGAGAAAGAAGAAGAGTAGTCTGCTACTTCGCTATTCCAGTATCCAGTCTTCTTCTGAGGTAAGGGGTATTATTTCTTTCGTATTCATGAAGAGAGTTATTTTCTTTCAATACTCGAAAGGGTTGTTATTCCAATCTTTATTCTTTTGTTGGAATAATCTATCTCACGATCTCTGCATGCATGGTGAAATTCTTACGGTGTTCCATTCATTATTATTCTGTTGGAATAACCTATCTCACGCGACTACTGCATTTACTCAGTGAATGACCCTTCGTATTCATTGTTTATTAAATTGTGGAAATGATCCATCTCATTGGATTAACACACATGGCGGGTGAAAATCTATTTGCGATTTCAGATATTCTATTATACTCGTATGAGATATCATTTCTTTTGTACTAAATCATGGAATATCATTTTTTGTATTTTTCTTTTATGAGTACTATTCACAAAATCTTATTCATGAGTTACTATTTATTACTGTTACTATTTATTTACGCATTACTATACACTAAAATATTATTCACTCTCGGTATTCTAGGACCTTTTCATGCCGAGTACTATTCACAAGTTATTATTCACGGTTACTATTCACCCAGATTACTATTCACTCGAATATTATTCACTTTCTAGTATTTGGGGGCACTTTTCATGCCGAGTACTATTCACGGTACTATTCCCAAAGTACTATTCATAGGGTACTATTCACTTGGTACTATTCACTTAAAATTATATTTCTTTTCTATCCAAATTATTTTTGATACATGAATATTATTCTTAAATTTTACTCTACAAAGCAGTATCATGTTGACAATTTGGATATTTTTAAACTCTGGATAAATTTAAAGTCTTTAATATTTGTCCTTGATTTCGTTTAATTAATGCTTATATCATTGTCATCATCCTCATTCTTATATTGTGATGAAAGTCTTCTTTGGCTTACATGCATAGATGGACTGTTGATTGGTATGGTTATGTCCAAGGATCATTCAGTATAATCATGACCCGTAATGTTATAAATGATGTGGTAAAAGTCCTCATTGGCTCGTAGTGCATTGATGGACAGTTATTGGTATGATTATGACCAGGGATTATTCGGTATAATCATGACCATTGATGATTACATGAATATCCTTGGCCCGTAGTGCAGGGATGATTCAATGATGTAGTTTATTTAAGCTGAGTCTCAGCGACAGTTGTTGGTATGATCATGACCATGCGTTCTCTTCAGACAAGGGTGCAAAGATGAATTGTTGTTTGGCGTGATCATGACAATTGGTGAAAATACGAATATTCTTGGCTCGTAGTGCATGGATAATTCGTGGTCGTGATACTAATGAATATCCTTGGCCATAGTGCATGGATAATTCAGTGATGTGGATTATTTATTGAGTTGAGTCTCAATGATAAAATATTGATAATAAACTTTTAATTCGTAGAAGATAGTAGATATCATTCTTTACTTGACTCTTCTAAAATACAGTTGCATGTCGTTGGCCTGTAGTGCAAAGATGAACTGTTAATGAATATCTTTGGCTCGTAGTACAAAGATGAATTTATTAGTATGATTATGAACAGGAACTGTGATTTGGTATAATCATGATCTTTGATGTTTCAGGTAAAGACAGGTGATGAAAATTATCTTCTACCTGGGTGCGAAGAGGAATTTAGAATCACAATTATAATTATGAGATATTCACATAATTGTGGAAAGGAATCGTTGATTGATGTTACATGGATAAAACATTGTTGGTGGACTTTTAACGTAGGGAAGATAATAGACTTTATGGTCTATTTGACTCTTCTAATGGATTGCTCGTTCCGCTACCACTATGGTTGAAAAGTTTTATCATCTACCATATGTTCTAAATCTCTGATTTATTACTGACGAAAGCTATTGATAATTTAATTATCTTTAGTCATGATATTCTTTACTGGGCTAGTTGTGCTCAACCTTTTTTCTTCATAATTTCTTTTCGTAATAAGAGTGTAAATTTGGTTTGAAATGGGGGGTAACAGGGGAATAGAACGATGGTCTATAGTTGTTGAGGTTTCCCCTAAAACAGTATGGAAGATAATTTATTGAAAATTTTAGATAAGTGTATCGTATTTTATACGTCATTTTAAATGTTGATTTTGGTAAACCAAATAGGGTGAGGTGAACCCAACTTTGGAAGGGTATTTTGTCACTATCATACAAGATGTCTAATGACAGACGACTTCATGTTATCATAAGACAAGGTTGTGCACATGCATTTGCTAATTATATCTATGAGCACTACCTATATAATCTTGGAATTTGGTTGAATTATAATTCTCAATTGGAGACAATGGAGATAATTATATGTCAAGAGAAGACTCACCATTGGAAAGAGCATGACAGTAATCTTCTCATTTTTCTTTGGGGTCTATTGGGTCAACCAAGGATAATTCTCGAGTCATATGATGTCTATTATAACTTAGATGCATGGCCTCCCATGTACGAAGGTTTCCTTGAGCATTTTCCAAAGATTTTAATTTCTAAAACAGTTATTGACTGTAATTTTATGTAAAGTACCATTGTAAGGTGTTGTGGTCGAGGCACCATGAGAGTTACATGTATTTGTATTAAAACTCACAACTTATATGTTGTTGTAGTCTGCACGACAGTTTAATAGTTGTATAAATGAAGTTTGTATTTGATTTCTATAGTGTGATATTTGGCGACTCAAAATGGGTCGTGTGGACCTATTTTGGGGGCGTCACACATGGACTTCGTAAGGCTCCCCCTCAATCTGAGCATCTATTTGAACTTCAGGCCGCTCCCCCTCAACTGGAGCATTCTTTAGTGTAGCAACTTCAGGAAGCTCCTTTTCTGCAGCTATTTTCTTTTCTTCTTCCTTCAAGGCCTTTACATTTTCAAGTACATATGCCTTAACAAGCTTTCTCCTTGCCTTTCTGGGTTGAGTTTCAGCCTTGGTGTTTTCTTCATCTGTTGCTTTAACGATTGATACTGTTGCATCATCCTCTTCTGGAGTGATGTCAAGTCTGGACTCGATGATCGGTAGTGACTCTATGATCGAAGAGAGCGAAGACTTCTTTGTTTTGAAGTTGCGTTTTCCCTTCTTATGCAGCTGAGAGATGGTGACTTTGTCTTCTTCTTCCTCAGACTGCTTCTCTTTCCTCTTTATTTTCTTCTGAGTTTCAGTGCCTGAACTCTATTGGGGTGCATCAGTAGTTGAGCCTTGAGGCTCTTCTATAGTTTGTGCCTGCATTTTTCTCTTACCATTGCTTTTTTTGATCAAAGCGATGTGTTTCTCCTTGTTAATTTCTTCTTCTTCATCAGTTTCCTTCACAACTGACATGTTTCTTGGTAGTCCAGATTCCTTTGCTTCACTAGTCCTTCCACTGGATTCAGACATCATTCTGACATTTTTTATAGGATTTCTCTTCCAGTTTTGAAACAGCTGTTGGGTCATTTTTCTGTTGGGATTGATAGATTCTCCTTCATTGTCCCCAATTTTGTCACCCAGAGCCAATTGTAGAATAATGCTTATGAACCACCCATAGAACATCTTTCCAAAGCTCTTTGATTTCTTTGAACTGAGTATCCACTTCCCAATCCAATCAATAAGTAAGGCCCCATAGTTGAGTTAAATCACAGGCGATTGTTGTCATGAGCTTGATTGAACTTCATTCACGAGTCGTGGCGAGCTTTTCTGAAGATATGCACTTCCCAACAATGTCGACCAAACTCATACTTACGGGAAACTTTTCTTCAGATCCCTTGACGTTCTAAAATTTTGTGTAATGTATCTTCTTCAGACCTTCATGAAAGTCGATGACCTCTATAGATGCAAGTCCCTTTGATTTAAAACCTAGGGCTAGGTTTATATCTTCAGCCTTGAGTTTAATTTGTCCTCCCTTGACCCTTGAGGTGATGATGTCGTTCTCAAAGACTCCATTGCTGTAAAATTCTTTCACTAGCTTCGGGTAGATCCATGTGCTAGTACTCAGAGCTTCTTCAAGACTAGCTTTCTTTAGAAGAGACAGAATCTTGTGAAATTGAGGGTCAACCATCTTGAACTCGTCAAAGCAGAGTTGGTAACTAGAGATAACATTGGAAACAACCATTGATTTTCTTGAACTGAGGTTGATTGAGCGTTCGTTCTGAAAGCTAGGGTTTCTGATGGTAGAGAGATAAAGAGAGAAATGAGCTCTTTGAAATTCTGAGATGAATTTTTAAAAACCTTTTCATCATGTACTTGTAACTTCCCTCCACTCGTTCTGCATAGTAGGGCACATGTCGAGTTCTGCCAGGCTCCACGATTTTAAATGATGTTAAAAATACTGATCTGCCCTTAGCTCCCCCTGAGCTAGTGTATCCTTTGAGAGGACTACGATCGTCGAGGTTGCACTATGGTGTTGAGTTCACTGCTGAATTTGATCTACAATCATTGTTCTTCCTGGTCCTTGCGGTAAATTTTGACTTAGCATTCCTTCTGGGTTAAGGTAACTCAGGAAGGGCCAACCTCTTAGATTTAACTAAGGATCTGGTATGTCCCTAAGGCGCTTATCAGAGGATTTGCTTGGATTTATTAGGAATGTTGTCACCATAGGATGCTCCTTTGTCACGTCGAGGCAGCTCTACGATCGTGGTTCCTCTTTAGTCATCTTTACGATTTTAAACATAGCCTTTTTATCTGCAGGGTTAGCACAAACTATAGTATAGAGTTTATGGTTGCAGATTTAGCATGCCTAACTCACTTATCAATTTATTAAATCTGGATTCATTTAGAGGCTTTGTAAAGACATCAGCAAGTTAATTTTCAGTAGGGATGTATTGTAGAGATATAGTTCCATTTTGAATATGATCCCTAATAAAATGATATTTTATTTCTATATGCTTAGTCCTAGAATGCATGATAGGATTATGTGTTATTGCTATGGCACTTGTGTTATCATAATGAACATGTATAGATTTGAGATCAAACCCATAGTCTATTAGCTAATTTTTCATCCATAAGATTTGAACACAAAGAATTGCCAAAGAACAATGTATTCAAACCTGCCATTGAGGTGAATCTTGAGTTTTGCTTCTTGCTGAACCAGGACACAAGTTTGTTTCCTAGTAACTGACATGTGCCACTAGTACTTTTTCTATCGATCTTGCAGCCTACAAAATTAGCATTTGTATATCCTATTAGTTCAAAGGAGGACTCCTTGGGATACCAAAGTCCCAAGTGAGGTGTGTCGTTGAGATACCTAAAAATTCTTTTTACAGCAGTTAAGTGTGATTCCTTAGGATTAACTTGAAATCAAGCACATATGCATGTTGCAAACATTATGTCTGGTCTACTGGCAGTTAGATATAGAAAAGAGCCTATCATACCTCTATATTGAGTTATGTCAATATTTTTACCTTTCTCATCTTTGTCAAGCTTGGTTGCTGGAGCAATTGGTATTTTTATGGGAGAGGCTGATTCCATGCCATACTTTTTAAGTAAGTTTTTAATGTACTTGGCTTGGTTTATGAAGATACCTTCATCAGTCTGCTTTACTTGTAATCCAGGGAAGAAATTCAGCTCACCCATCATACTCATTTCAAACTTGCTCTGCATAAGCTTGGCAAATCTCTTGCATAATTTTTTGTCAGTAGAGCCAAAGATAATGTCATCAACATATATTTAAACTAATAAGATTTTGTTTTTGTGCTTTCTAAGGAATAATGTGGTGTCTACTCTACCTCTAGTGAAACCATTTTTAATAAGAAAGTTAGTTAATGTTTCATACCATGCTCTAGGTGCTTGTTTATGTCCATATAAGTCTTTGTCTAATATATAGACATAATTAGAGAAAGTTAGATTGATAAAACTTGGAGGTTGCTCCACATATACTTCTTCTTGAAGTTCACCATTCAGGAATGCACTTTTGACATCCATTTGAAAGACTTTGAACTTCATATATGCAGCAAAGGCAAGGAATAGCCTGATGGCTTCTAATCTGGCAACAGGTGTGAAGGTCTCATCGTACTCGATGCCTTCTTCTTGAGAGTAACCTTTGGCTACTAGTCTTACCTTGTTCCTTGTTATCACCCCATCTTCATCCATCTTATTTCTGAAGACCCACTTGGTGCCAATGACTGGGTGGTTTCTTGGTCTTGGAACTAATCTACATACTCTGCTTCGCTCAAATTGATTTAGTTCCTCTTACACGGCTTCTATCCAACTTGAGCCTTACATAACATCTTCTATTTTCTTGTGTTCTATTTGTGACAGAAAGCTTAGATAGAAGCACTCATTTTGGGTGGCAAATCTTATCTTGACTCTTGCATTTGGATCTCCAATAATCAGGTCTTGAGTGTGATCTCTTACCCATTTCTTGTTGGAACATCTGACCTGATCCCATCTTGTCTGAATTCTTCAAGATCAACCTCTGCTTCTTGATGTGGAGGTTCGTTGTCTGGCGTAGTCTTCCTACGATCTCTTCTTCAGGCTCGACGATTTCATCTTCTGGGACTATGATCGTGGTGTTGGGCTCAACTGCCTTGTTCGTAGTGTCTGAGTTATCATTCGTAATGACTTGAGACACAGTTTTGTCCAAGTCTATTTCATCAAAGATGATGTGAATCGAGACTTCTACACCTAGCGTCTTCTTGTTGAACACTCTATAAGACTTACTGTCTGTGGCATATCCGAGAAAGATTCCTTCGTCTGAATTGGGTTAAAACTTAGTTAGATATTATTTTCCATTGTTGAGAATATAGCATGCACAACCGAATACATGAAAGTAGCTGACACTTGACTTTCTTCCTCTCCACAGCTCGTAGGGAGTCTTCTTTAACGTATAGTGTATGAGAGATCTGTTCTGAGTGTAGCATGCAGTGTTGATAGCTTCTGCCCAGAAGTATTCAGGCAGATGGGCTGCTGCTAGTAGAGTTCTTCCACCCTCAATCAATGTTCTGTTCTTTCTTTCAGTTACTCCGTTTTGTTGTGGAGTTCGTGGAGTTGAGAAGTTGTGATTGATGCCATTGTCTGTGCAGAACTGGTCCATCTCAGAGAAGTCAAATTCTCTACCATGATCACTTCTTATCGCCTTAATTTTCTACCCTTTTTCGTTTATTACCAGCCTTAACATCTTGATGAGTTGGGAGCTTGTTTCATCTTTTGAGTTTAGAAAGAACACCCATGTAAATTTGGTATAATCATCCACTACAACCAATGAGTATCTCTTCCCTCCAAGGCTTGTTATTGGAATTGGCCCAAATAGATCCATGTGAAGTAACTACAGAGGCTTATCAATTGAGTTGATTGTTTTTCTCTTGAATGAGCTTCTAGTCTATTTTCCAAGCTGACAGGCATTGCATGGCATTTCTTTGACAAAGCTGAGCTTGGGTAAACAAGCTACTAGATCCTTGGAGGCCAGTTTTGACATGCTTTTGAAGTTAAGATGAGACAGCCTTCTATGCCATAGCCAACCCATTTCTTCAGAAGCTTTAGCCAAAAAGCATATAACCTTGCCAACTGATCTAGGTTGAATCTGATTTTGATCGGAAGGAAATGTACGGATTTCGTCAATCGATCAACAATAACCCATACTACGTCGTAGCCTTTCTGAGTCGTCGGTAGGCCAACCACGAAATCCATCGTAATATGTTCCCATTTCTATTTTAGAATCTCTAAAGGTTGTAGCAATCCACTCGGTCTCTGATGTTCTGCTTTTACTTTCTGACATGTCAGACACTTGGCAACACATTTTGCAACCTCTCGTTTAGAATTTGGCCACCAAAAGTGTTGTCGAAGATCTTGGTACATTTTGGTACTACCAGGGTGAATCGAATATCGTGAGTTATGAGCCTCACTCAAAATTTCTTCCTTAATCTCTGGTACTGGCGGTACCCAAATTCTGTTCTCAAATCTAAGTAGTCCCTCACTGTCTATTTTGAATCTCAGTTCAGTCCCTTCAGATATCTTCTTCTTCACTTTCTCACATTCTTCATCCTGAAGTTGAGCCTCCTTAACTTTATCCAAAGAAGGTTGTACCGACTTGCATCCGGAGCAGGTTTCTCGTCAATTTCCATAGGATACTTCACTTCCAATTCCAAATTTTCCATTGCTAAAATTAGCTCCTCCCGAGCGGTCAACGTCATCAATTTCTCCCAACCTTTTCTACTTAGTAGCGCCTACCACCACATTTTCCTTACCGGATGGTATAGAATCTCATAATCGTAGTCCTTAATTAACTCCAACCACCTTCTTTGACGCATGTTCAAGTCTTTTTGTGTAAAAATATATTTCAGACTCTTGTGGTCTATATATATTTCACACTTCTCCCCATAGAGATAGTGCCTCCAGATTTTTAAAGCAAAAACCACTGCAGCTAACTCCAAGTCATGGGTCGGATACCCCTTTTCATAATCTTTCAGTTGTCGTGACGCGTACGCAATGACTTTACCATTTTACATAAGCACACAGCCAAGTCCTTTATGCGATGCATCACTATAAACCACAAAATTTCCTGTATCATCTGGAAGAGATAACACAGGTGCTGAACTTAACCTCTTCTTTAATTCTTGAAAACTTTCCTCACAATTCTCCGTCTAAACAAATTTCACCGATTTCTTAGTCAAATTCGTCAACGGAGTTGCGATCTTGGAAAAATCCTGAATGAATCTTCTGTAATAACCCGCTAATCCAATAAAACTTCTTACTTCCGACGGCGTCTTCGGCTGATCCCAGTTAATCACAGCTTCGACTTTGGAGGGATCCACCGAAATTCCGTCTCTATCAATCACATGTCCAAGAAATTGTACTCTTTCAATCCAGAATTCACATTTCAAAAACTTAGCATACAACTTCTCTCTTCTCAATGTCTCTAATGTCAGCCTCAAATGTTCTTCGTGTTCTTCCTTGGTTTTTGAATATACCAAAATGTTACCAGAAATTTGTAGTGACCGTATCGTGTTCTAAACGTTGTCTTCGGTACATCCTCTGGTCTCACCTTCAGTTGATGATAACCACTTCTCAAATCTATCTTCGAAAAATATTTTGCTCCATTTAACTGATCGAACAAATCGTTGATTCGCGGTAATGGATACCTATACTTAATCGTGACCTTATTCAGTTCTCTGTAGTCGATGCAGAACAGCATTGTTGCATCCTTCTTCTTTACAAATAAAACCGGCGCTCCCCACGGTGATACGCTTGGTTGAATATACTTTTTATCCAATAATTCTTGTAGTTGGACCATCAGTTCTTTCATCTCTACCGGTTCCATTCGGTACGGTGCCTTCGATATTGGGGTCGTTCCTAGAGCCAAATCGATCACAAATTTAACTGCTCTGTCTGGAGGAAGTCCCAACAAATCGTCCGAAAATACGTCTGCGAAATCTCTCACTACCGAAATCTCATCTATTTTCGGATTCTCTTTATGACTATCGACTATGTAAGCTAGATATCCTACACAGTCTTGCCTTAATAATCTTCTGGCCTGCATCATTGTCAGACAACTCGCTTGTCTAGGTGACTTGCTACCATAAAACACAACCTTTGACAGAGTCATAAGGTTAATACGCTTCTTCTAGCAATCAATTACCGCCCCATAATTGGATAACCAATCCATACCCAAAATAACATCAAATTCTCCAAGTCGAATAGGGATAAGATCTACGTTCATGATATTACCCTTAATATCTACTCTACAGTTCTTGTGCACAAACTTAACAGGGATAATTTCTCTATTCGCAATTTCTATGTTCATGGGGTATTCTAACTCGTCCTTAAACAATTTTAAGTTCTTAGCGAAGTCATCAGATATAAATGAGCAAGTAGCACCTGAATCAAATAACACATAAGCATTAACTTTATTGATCGGAATGATACCTGACACCACATCGCGAGACTGTACTGCATCCTGTACTGTCATGTTGAACGTTCTAACTGTTGGTCTATTGGTTGCGATTGGTCCTTCAATGGTTAGAGTGCTTCCACCAGTATTTCCTTTGTTTCCTCCTGAACTTGTCCCTCCCGATCCCTTCTTAGGATAATCTCTTGCAAGATGGTCCTTTGAGCCACATGTGAAACAGGCACCCTTTTTTGGGTTCGGACAGTTTGGTGCTATGTGGCCTTCCTGACCATAATTGTAGCACACTCATTTCCCTTTTAAGAAAACTCCCAAATGAGTTTTTCTGCAGGTTGGGCACGATTCAATCTTCTTCTTCTGCCCTCCCTGTTGACTTCCAATCGACTAATTTTCAAACCACTTCCTCTTCAGATTGTGATTACCCCCAGTGCTACTCCCACCAGTCTTGTTATTACCTTCCTTCTCACTCTTCTTCTTCTTCTTGCTCCGATTATACTTCATTCTTTGCATCACTTCCACCCTCGGCAAAGTATGGCCTTCTCTAACACTCCAAAGAAAAGTGTTCAATTGGAACATTGACACTTTGCTATACAACTGTGGCTTCATCCCTCGCTAAAATCGCTCTTGCCTTCCTCTCATCAATGTGCACTTTGGTATGTGGCGAACCTAGCCAACTCGTTAAACCTTGCAAAGATAATCACTACTAACATATTCCCTTGTTTTAATTCTAGAAACTGAACCTCCATCTGATTTTGTGAACTAGTCGGAAAATACATCTCAAGAACATCTCTTTGAATCTTTCCGTGATATTACACCTTCACCTCCTCTCACTTTGTTTGCTCGCCACACCATAGTCGGCTTCGACTTCAAGATAAACGTTGCATACGCAGTCTTCTGATCTTCCCTTACCCTATCAACATCGAACACCTTCTCCATCTCCATTACCCACGTCTGAGCTTCAATTGGGTTTATGGAACCCTTAAACTCTGGCGGTCCCACCGCCTTGAAGTCCTTAAATGAAGTATTTGGTGGAGCTTGGGGTTGATTATTAAGTTCTCCAGCTAAAAGGTTCACCAATTGCTGAACGGAGTTAGCATTGGCGTCGTCTTCTAGGCGGCATATTTCTATTAAGAATATACGCTTATTAGATCTTTACTCAATCTCTAAAACATTTAAGACTTAACTAAACATTTAATCATAACTCACTTAACACATTACTTCAAATAAACTTTGACATTTCATTTAATTCAAAAGTCTTTACATCATAAGATATCATCACTGCTATTTACATCAACTATCTCGAGATAAAGAATCTACAGGATTTAAAACATCACAATATTCCTTTATTTGTGAATATATCAGAATTTACATCATTAACTATCAAAAAGTTTTCACATATTTAAACTAATACTATCACTGTTTGTTAAGGCGCTGAATAGCCTTGCTACGTTCCTCTTCCATGATGCGAGACATCGTTCTGCGATCTAGCATATATGATGGTAGATCCTCAAACTGGATTGGATACTTCCTAACTAGATCTTGGACCATATCCATTGCATTTTGTAGTGTAGAGTACGTCTC
Organism: Panax ginseng; assembly: GCA_020205605.1. Taxonomy (NCBI): domain Eukaryota; kingdom Viridiplantae; phylum Streptophyta; class Magnoliopsida; order Apiales; family Araliaceae; genus Panax; species Panax ginseng. Next base: position 97,757,457 of record CM035144.1, on the reverse strand, counting down.
TTCAAGTTTAGCCTTCTTCGTACGATGATCATCTTCTGCAAGATCAGCACGACGTGACTCTCGTACCCAGCCCTCATCTGCTATGGCAAGCCTCTCGGAGCACTCTTTCAGATCCTTCTTTAACTTCTCTATTTCTGCGGACTTATCCTTGGTCTGACCCTTCTCGTGAACCAGATCCCACTCCACGTTTCCTAAACGTGTGTGAAGAGTCACAATCTCTATCCTTCGGTCAATAGTAATCAACACTAACACTTTTTCAACAAATCCGAAACAAGATCCTACAACTCTACGTTACGATCATAGAGTGCATCATACATCTCTGCATCAATGGAGTTCTGTGGGAACTCCTCTTCTTCTTCTTCTTCTTCCTCTTCCTCAGGATCCTCCTCTGGATCACCTACGGCTCATGCTCCCGACCCGGCAATAAAGGATCAACGGAGATGGGTCTCTCTGCATGTTGTTCCTCGACGACATGAATGTCTCTTGGCTCCTCCTCTATAGGTAATCGGGGTTCCTCCTCCCCAACCGACAAGCTCCTCCAACATCCGACATCCCTGACAACAAAATTTTAAGTTTTAGTTACTAATCTGTGCTAGCGAACACATAGATTAACACATAAGCACATAAAGTCTTTTATTATCTTCCATGAATTTAGAAATTCATTTCTTAGAACTCGATAAGAGTTTACCATTACTATGTTCTCGATCTCCTACAAGGCTACTACCTAAGGTTGTTTCCCCACCTAAGGTTCATAACCTACAACTTTGATACCAACCTGTGACACCCCCAAATTTGGTACTTCCATTTCCATAGGATTTGGTGTTCACTGTACAAACATCATCTATCTATCTACCCATAAATAAATGCAAACCATGCAATAGATAAAAATAAATAATAAATCTCTCCCCTTATAGGGTTATATCAACTGAATAATAAATAAATCCTAGGTTACTCTAACCTTAAAACATCTGTGCGGAAAACATAAACAAATAAGTCTTAGTAACATCAATTCTAATTACATCACATAACCACATTAATTAAGTAGTCTTCATTACTTGCTAAGCTTGCCCTTGCCCTTACTAGTGGAAGGTTAAATGCTTTCTTTCGTTTTAATCGCAATGTTGTTATTATGCAAGAGTGAGCATGATTGCCCACAAGTATAACATTATAACAAATGAATAATAACATGCGAGAGAAATAATAACTTCGATATAAAGCTCAACTTTTGAATCAAGAATGAATAACAAGAATCAAAAGAAATTAAAGAGGGTCATAAGACCTTGAACTATGTCCTAGGTTGTGAAGTGTTTTACTTGAAACCTTTAATGATCGTAAGACTATGGACTCTTCTTCTCGCATTTAGGGGGATCGACCCTTAGTACCATATCAGTATACAATATCTTAACGCTTAAAGCGTAAATAATCCCCTATCTACGTGGTTGTTCATCTTAGTTTGACATTCGAGTGCACTACTAAAGGAAAGTTTGGTTTGGATAATTCATCAAGGGTTCGAAATTTAGAACGCTTATCAACTATGGACTAGTCGAATCAATAAGGGTTCGCTAGTCTAACAAGGTTTAACAATAACTGATAATTTAACTTGGATAAAATCTCAAAAGTATACAATAGAATAATTATTGTATAACAACATCATACTTGAAAGATTAATAAGATTTAATATACGAAACATACTTAATCAATAATAATGAGAGTTTACTCAATGATAACAAGTAGGGTTAGGAAACTTGCTCAAAGAAAGTTTAGGGTAAGAAATTTGCTCAATGTAACAAGATAAGGTTTAGAAACTTGCCTCGTGCGTAGATTACACTTAAACAAACTCGTTCTTTGAATTAAATCCTACATATCAATTACGTTCACAATACTAGTCAATAATAATGTACTAAACATCATAAGTTATTCTTTGTCTAAACTCGACTTCATGACCACACTTAGTCAATTATTATACTTAGTGTAAAATTAAGACTTCACGAAAAATAAACTAATTATGCATTCGATCATTCAATCCACACGTAATTGTGTTACGGACATGTTAAGAATTTATTTTAACATCTCACTATAGGTCTAACAAGTCTTTATAATCATTAGACTAAGTTGTTATCACATTTCCATACTTGAACATTAAAAATTTGCATTTTCTGGACAATCTGCTAAGTGGTAATTCCATTTCCTTTTTATCTTAACTCTTAGCACTCAAGGTGGACACTTGGCATTACGGCGAGGTGGCATCATGCGGTATGGAAAGAACTAGGAGTTGATGCCATGCCATGAGAGACTCAGATTCGATTCTGCAATTCGCGAAAATTGCAGAACACGACTAAAAATTTCCAAGCAACTTATTTTTACACGAATTTAGACATACCCACATGCTAGAATTCATAAATAATCAATACTTAACATCTATGGAGTGATTTTCACCCATTAAAACACATAATCACAGAATTAAAGCATGCAAATTGGACTGTTCTTGATGTTCTTGAACAAAAACATGAATTTTAATGCTACGGATTCGTTATAAAGCCAAATCCAACCATTCAAGTTTCATTTTGTTCATTTTAACATGCATAATCATATCAATGTTTGAATTCTGTAAAATAAATTATATTTGACATATAAAAATCACGTATAAGGCCATATGGCCATATCACGTACTCTGTAAATTTTTGAAATAACAAGCCATAATCATACGTTATAATCTTATGAAATTGATGATATGGAAACACACAATATATATATAAAACATGTCATACAACTCGAATCATTACATATATTCTCATAACAACAAAATTTCTCAATTTCAGAGAATTACAGAATGAATAAAACCATATTCATGAAAACTTTAAAAGACGTAAAATATATAAATTGGGTTGAAGAGATTACCCAAGCGTAGATTAGATAAATTGACAATTCTCTCTACTTCAATCACAGAGTTTCTCCCAATCTCTCTCAAAATTTTCTCAACTCTCTCTGTATCTCTCTCTGCTTAATATTAGACTTAAAAAAATGAAAGAAAAGAAAGGAAGACGATATAATATAGAAATCAACTGACGCGTTGGTGGGCAGTTACCCAGTCATGGGTAACTGCCCTCAACTTCCCATAGTGCCATGTTTGGCTAGATAGAATAGGTTTTAAAAATCATTTAATTTAATAAAACTTTATTATATAGTTTTAAATAATGTCACACTCCTTATAAAATAAATCTAATATCTTATTTAATTTACTTTAAATAAAATATAATAATTTCTCATTAATTTACATAGTCACATAATTAAATTTCTCATTAATAAAAATATTAAATTATTAAATCTCTAATTAATAATTAAATTAATTAAAATAACAATAGGCTTATTAAATATTTCTTTTAATTCAATAAACTCACATAATCGCATACTTCGAATAATAAAAATTCTCCACATTAATTTAATAAATATAACACATATAATTAAATTAATCTATCACAACTTCATCAATTAATTATTTAATCTAATAATTAACTCATCGAAAAATATTTATTCAATCCAATAAATATTAAAATTAATTTACAAAATTACGGTTGTCACAATGACCCTTATCGTAGAGTTGGCTTATGCTCAGAAGTTTAAGTTTTAGTCCTTCCACATAGGCTACTTTACTGAAGGACACTGCACCATTTCCAGCTGAGCCATATCCTTTTGTCTTGCCAGAGCCATTGTCTCCAAAGATGACTGTTGGACCCTCCTTTTCTATGAAGTTAGATAGGAGGGCTTTGTTCCCAATCATGTGCCTTGAGCATCCACTGTCCAGATACCAAGTTGTGATCGTGGAGCTCTGTTCCTGTGATAAGATAAAACTCTCATTTTCGTACCCATACTTGCATGGGTCCTATCTTGTTAGTACCCTTGGGAACCCAAATTTGCTTGACTTTGGGTCTAATATACAGAGAGTTATTGTAGTATACTGCAGCCTTATGACCAATTTTATTACATACAAAACATCTAGCATGATGCATACTTGTGTGTGTATGTGGGTTCTTTCTCCATCTGGACTTATGTGGGTTCTTGGCAATCTTTCCTTTATACTGGTTCTTCTTTTTCCATGTGTCCTTGTGATTAATGATTGAAGAGTGAAACTCAACTCTACTGTTCCTACCCAGTTGGTTCGTGGAGTTGATTTTACTCGACTCTACGATCCTTCGAGGTTGAAGAGTAGTGACTAAGTTACTTTTCTCTTTTCTGAATCCTAGGCCAGCATGGGATCCATTATGCCTTGGAACGTGGATTGGATTAGAAGAGCAGGGATGGACTGGTTTTTCCTTCTGTGAGGATTTCACAAAGGTAATGCTTCTATTAAAATTTGAAACATTACTAGAGTTAGTTTCCTTTATCTTTTCGACATATGGTTTTGAGGTGGATTCCCCAAAACCTAAACATGTTTTATGAGATGCACTTCTCTAACTGGAGAACAGGGAGTCCATGGATGAAGAGGATCTATTACACATTGAGATTGTCTTTTCTAGTTCCTCAATCTTGGAGGTTAGATTTGACTCTCTTTGTGTATTAAGTTCATTGGTCTGTTTTAAGAGTTTATTTTCAGCTTCAAATTTAGAGAGAGTTAGTTCTTAGAAGAGCTGTTTTCATTTCTTCCTAAACTTTCTCTTTCTCTTTTTGAAGAAGAGAATAATCTTTAAACAGAACTCTGAACCACTTCATGTATTGATGGAGATCAGATGTTATGCCATGTAGTGCAGTTCTTAAATCATCAATATCTACATCAGGAGAGGTAAAGTCAAATACCTCATCTATACATACTTCATGATTGTCAGAGCTTTTCTTATCCTTTACATGTTTGGCCATTAGACATAGATTTGCTACTTGAGGATCTTCATCATCTCTAGACTCAGGAGTTGTGTCATTGTCTGAGTCACTCCACGATCCTTCGGCCACAAGACCTTTGTTTTTCTTATGGAGCCTCTTGTTGCCTTTAAATTCTTTCTTTGAATTTGATTTCCTCTTTAGTTCTTCTCTAAGAGGTTTGTTGTAGTTTGCAATGAAATGGTCAGGCTTCTTGCAGTTGTAACATTAGTCATTTATCTGCTCCTGACTGTTGTTGTTGAAGAATCTCTTAGGTTTGTTGCTTCTGCCTTTACGCATGAACCTCTTGAGTCTTTTTACCAGCATTGCAATATCATCATCATCATCTTCCACAGAGTCAGAGTCATTTTCAATGTTAACTTTGGAGTTGTTATCTGTTGCTTTGAAAGTAACTCCTTTGTTCTTCTTTCTTCCTTCAGATAGAGTCTCTACTCACTGAGTCAGCTCTAGTTCATAGGTGAGAAGGTTGCCATATAATTGTTGAACAATCATTTCATTGAGATTCTTTGATTCTCTGATGGCAGTGGTTTTGGTATCTCACTTTCTAGGTAAAGCTCTCAATGATCAAATCTTTATTTGGATAGATCTTTCTAAATGCTCGAAGAGAGTTGAGCAGTACGTTTAATCGCTCATAAGTGGATGTGATATTTTCACCTGGAACATGGGCAAACATTGTTGGGCTTCGGCACAGAAACGCACAGCGGAAATTAAAATTTTAAAGCAATTTTCAAAACCCTAAAACAGGATCCATGCAAAAAATCAATTAATTCAGAGGTTTAGAGATTATACCAGATATGAAAAATGAGAATCTGAAACCGACTGCGCCTTGAATCTCCAACGCAATACAAACCGATTAACTTCTACGTATCCACATTTAACGCCGCATTTAACCGTCGAACGATTCTCAATAAGAAGGACTTGCGGTACTAGCCACCAAAAGGAATGGATTTTCTGAAACTGTTTTCTCTAGTCTCTCTCTAAGAGCGGCTAGGGTTTTTCAATTATGATATCACCCTAAGTAGTCGCTATATATATCATATATATAGTAGTTAAAAGGAATTAATCAAATCAAAACCTAATTTCATAAAATCCTAATTTATATATATATATATATATATATATATATATATATATATATCTTAATTAAGTCTTACTTAATTAATATACATATATACAATTATCCTTTTAATTTAAATTCATGATTTAAATACTATTAATCAAATTAATATATTTAAATCCTTAAAATTTAAATTAATTCCCTTTTAAATAACGTTCTATGTGTGTGACCCTATAGGTTATTATTACGTTGGCAATAATTTTAAAATCATATTATAAAATTATAAACAGTGAGCGGCATCTAGTAATGCATCATCGCTACCCAAGTAATAATAAGATCGATGATTCGATGCAACCTTTTTTGTGACCAATGTTTCAATGTAATTTAATCCTTTTAACCTTAATATCCTAGATTAAACTCGAGTCATGGAATGTGTCATACTCTTCATAATTTAATCTGAGTTTTCTTGATCAATGAGTAGACTATATGAAACAAATCACTATTTGAGCATGGCCATGCATTTCATAGTCCTACTCAATCAAGAGGCCTATGGATATCACCCATAATATATAGGATGGTTAAATTCCATCTAGATCACTTATATTTCTCACACGATTAATGATGAACCCAATAATCACCTTTATAGTCCACCCTATTAAAGGTGACATTTGATGATATCAAAGTACATAAATTCTCGTAGTAATATAGCGATTTCAGTCGGAGGACCATTACATCATTGTCACTATGAGAATTGCTAATGACACTTCGCATAATGCTCTATATAGAATTCTCATGGTGGGTCTGTCCAGTACATCGTTCTCTAACATGTACCTATGCATTGACTTAGTATCTCATATATTTATGACCAATGAGATTTGGTCATCAGTCAATCCACATACTAGTCTCAATGCATCATTGTTGTCCCATCAACAATGATACTCGACTATGGACATTTAAGAACACTGATACTAATGGTAATATATAATCTCATGTTCAAGTCACATACTTGAAACTATATAATTTGTATCACTATTCTAAGGAATTTTATTATGTTAACAATTATATTACGCAGTAAATAAAACCATAATAAAATCATATATTTATTCAATCAAATATAATATCAAAATGTTAAGCAATTATATCAAATAATTGGCCTCTAGGGCATAAACTCTAACAAACATTTCATATTGTTGAGTCAGAAGAGATTGTTTATTTTCTCTGACTTTTTCAGTTCCTTCGTGCATAATGAGCAGTGCTTCCCATACTTCCTTTACAGTTTTGTTGTTGACCACATTTTCAAACAGATAATCTTCTAAAGATTGGAACAAAATTTTCTTGTCCTTTTTGTCGAGTTGGACAGCTTTCTTTTTGTTGTCAGTCCATTTTGCTTTGACCTTGATTTGAACTATGTTTGGATCTTCTGGAGTTGGTGCAAGCTTTGTTGGAACATAGGGCCCATTCAGAACAGTTTCAAATAGATCTTCATCTATTGAATCCATGTAGGCTTGCATACGAACTTTCCAGTTGGCGAATTTATCTTTGATGCACATTGGTGGCTTACTGCCTTCTCCAGTCTTTGATTCGCTTATCAGCTGTGCCATTGGATCAACTCAAGCTTTGTAGGCTGATTGAGAAAACCTGCATTGATACCAATTGTTAGTTCCCAGAGGCACAATAGTTATCTAGAAGAGGGGGTTAAATAGATATTTTAAAATTTCTTTTATAAAACACTTGTCAGATTTGTTAATGAACTAATCACAGTGGAATTTAGGTTTGGTTTGTTTTCCCTTTAAGATAAAATGAGTTGATGGAAGATAAGCAATTATAACATATATAGCAGTTATAGCAAGAATATATGAGACACGGTATTTTTAAGTGGTTCAAAGCACTCGAGGCTCCTAGTCCACTCTTCTACTCCTTGAGTAGGAAATCCACTAAGGATATCTTTATAATTTTTGAATCTCACAGATTCCTTCAAGACCATCAGTCTCGGAACTTCTTAGTTCACTTAGAACTCTTCAAGTCAAGCAGACTTGGAACTTCTTTCTTTACTTTTCGGATGGTTGAGTTCTTGAATGATGTTACTCAGTTGTCGTTAAGCTTTTGTTCGCAAGAACTAAGTAGCTAAGAAAGCTTCCTTTTCAGATCCTAGAATTGAGCATTGAGTGTTCTTCAACTTTTTGTTATATACTTGTTTATCTCTTGCATCTGTATTTGATTTTTTATAAAAGGTGCCTTTGAAAATGTATCCGTTTGAAGGCATCTGTTGAAGCATTAATTGTATTTGACATTTTTTAGCACTGATGGAGATTTTCTGCAAATCTTCTCATTAGCCGTCTGGCCCCACTGACACAGCAGACTGTTGTCTCACCTAACACCTGAAAAGGTGTCTTCAGCTGACCTATGGAACTTTCTTTAGCTTTTTCAATACGTTTCTTTTTTATATACTAAGGATGAGTATTGGGTGATTGGGATTCCTAAGAGTTTCAATGTCTATAATCTATTCCATATTTGTTGTATTTTATTCTTTAACAAATGGATAGAGCTCGATGCTTCTAATGCAGATATATGATGCACTACGATCATGATCGTGGTGTCTTGCCACATTGGTGCTTATTTCAGTACTGATAGAAGAGAGCACTACGATTTCTCTTAAGCACTGGTAGACTACGATCTTTGCTTACTTGACTTGCAGACTCTACGCTTCCGAGATTACACTACGATTTTTGAGTTGGCTCGGCAGACATCTGGACCACTCTACGATTCTGCGAGAGGCCCTCCAAAGCAGATAGACTATGATTCTTGATGCTCTCCGATTCTGCCTTGGCTTCTGCAATCTCTTGACTAGCTCGATAGACTACGATTCTGTTGAAACCTATCTATTACATCTCAAGGGATAGATCAACCTAACATCTTTGATCTTTTATTCTATACATTCATTTACAGAATGATAAACATTAAAGCACAGATCAACCTAACAAGTTTAATCTGCCACTATTTCCTTGTACATGTATTCCTTGAAGGACTTTACATATAAGCATGAATATTTACTTTCAACATCAAATTTAAATATGCAATTTCCCAACAGAACCTTCTGCTCCTCAGAGTATCCCAAGACATCAAATATCTTGGTGATCTGCTTAATCCACGTTTCTGCCTTAAGTGGTTCTGGCTTTCCCAAAAAATCCGGTGGTCCCAGCTCCTTGAATTGCTTAGCGGTGACCATCCGTGAGTTGCCAATGTTTCCACCTGCATTTTGAACTGGAGTCTATCTCTCCTGATGTTGCATGAATTGCAGAAAGCTTCTGAACATCCCATCGTTCATCATGTGGTCAGTGTTGTTGTTTATATGAGGATTATTGCCTTTCTGATGCACATTATCCTGGTTATTGATCATCGGTGATTCAAAGGTCTCATGTGTTCCATTGTTTATCATAATATTTTCAGATGCCATTTTCAAACACTACCACAAAACAAAGGTTAATTGAAATGCCACATATTATCCCTATATTCTGACTGACCAATTAAATAACAAATAAGGTTAGGTAAGTCATACTACTGAAGAATTTACCCGTCTCTCCCCTCCTAGTTCAAGCCTCAAATCTCAGCCAGGGATCATATCCCTAAGCTTGGATACCAACTTTGACACCCCCAAAATAGGTATACACAACACATTCTGAGTCGCCAAATACATGGTACATAATTCAAATACAAACTTAATTTACACAATACGACAAAAAATAGCTAAGATTTTTAACACGAATATTGTCTTGTAGACAATATCCAAACTCAAATAGATTTCTCATTACATTTATTATCACACTATTTTATAGAATAGTGAGGACTTATAGCCACCATCTCGGACCATCACTCCGTTCCCCAACTAGTCCTAGCTATATTCTCATTTCTTGAAGAGAAAAATGAAAGCAAAGAGTGAGCTCAACTAACCCAGTAAAGAATATTATGACTAAGATAATGTAGAATAAATTATCTTTAGCCTTCAACAGTGTTAAACTAATAGAATACAATAGACAACAAGTTTAACTGCAGCGAAACAAACAATCCATTAGAAGAGTCAAGTAGAGAATGATATCTACTATCTTCTATGATTTAAAAGTTCATCATCAATATTTTGTCGCTGTAATACAACTCACTAAATAATCCACATCATCGAATTATCCATGCACTACAGGCCAAGGATATTCGTTAGTATCACCAATGGTTATGATCATGCCAACAAATGTTCATCAATGCACTATGGAATAATGAGGACTTTTACCACATCATTTGTAACATTACAGGTCATGATTATACCGATACATAATTCCTGGTCATAATTATACCAATCAATAGTCCATCTATGCACTACGGACCAAAGATGACTTTTATCACAATATAAGTAATGAGGATGATGACAATGATATAAGAAATTAATCAAGTGAGATCAAGGATAAATATTAAAGATTTTTAATTTATCCAAAGTTTAAGAATGTCCAAATTGTCAACATGATACTACTTTGTGGAGTAAAATTCAAGAATGATTTTCATGTATCAAAAATAATTTGGACGAAAAAGTAATCAATTTTTTGTGGTGAATAGTACCCCGTGAATAGTACTTTGTGAATAGTACCCCGTGAATAGTACTGTATGAATAGTGTCGTATGTAAGACCTCAAATTTTATAAAATGAAAGTATTCAATTTTCTTATAATTATTATTTAGTAAATGGTTAAATTGATAAAAGGTTAAAAGTTAAGGGTGATATGTGAAAATTGTTGCAAAGTAAGCAAGTTGTCATAAAATATTTGTTGTGTCGGTAATATTTGTTTGGTCGGAGAATATTTGTTTTAATAGGGAATATTCGTACGATGACACAATTATTAGTGGACTCCATAACGGAATTACTGTAGGAGTTAGAAAACGACAAAAATATTTTTTTATAAAAATAACGGCGAAAGTTTTACCGTTAAACTGTTAAAATACCCGGTGGTAAAAGTATAGTAATACACATGGTTGCATAGTAGCACACGGTATTGATTATTGATACTTACGTGAAAAGTCACTCAGTTATACTCAATTATTGCTACAGTAATTGCTGCATAATATCTCTCATATTATCGATTCAATTATTGTCACAGTATCATCTGCATAATATTTTATATTATTAAATCAATAATTGAGACGACAAAGTTATTCATATTATTATTTGCATTATTGACAATGTCTAGAAAGTTCTATCGAGGAAAGGGATTTGGTCACCTAATTGCGCGCCAATAGGGAGAAATCCTTATCGAAAAGCCCCCTCTTTCTTGGGAATGATCTGGTTATTAAATATTGTGAGTTATAATATTGATGATAAATAAGTTTGTGTTGATTAAAGATGAAATTGATATTTCCATTGTGTTGGGATTATTAGTGTTAGTGAAAATCGACATTTATTTTGATAAGGTTATATTGACCAATCGGGTAATTAATCGGATAAATGAGCAATTAATTGCTATTAATTCACATGCTTATAACTATTTATTCACATGTATGTACTATTGATTTACATGCATGTACTATTATGGGAGGTGGTGCAAGATTGATAATACTTGCATGACTAAATTAAAAATAGAGGTATAGATGAAGGTACTATACTATAACTATTTTTTTCACATGTATAGAACTATTGATTCACATGACTGAACTATTGATTCACATGATGTACTATTAGGGGAGGTGGTGCAAGTTTGATAATACTTGCAGGACTAAATTAAAATTGAAGGAAAAGATAAAGGTATTATACTGTAATATTTCGAGCCCCAAAATGTGCAATTATCAAAACTATATTTTCCTATAAATAGAAGCTCATTCTTCTTTCATTCTCACCAATTCACTAAGACTCACAAGAGCAATTATAGAGAGAGAAGCTATAGAGAAAAAGATGAAGAGAAGTCTGTTACTTCACTATTCCAAAGATCCGATCTTCTTACGAGGTAAGGGATATTATTTTTGTTCAAGATTCATAAGGAATAACATTTTCTTCCATACTACGTAGTATGTGAGTAATATTATTTCGTCTCATATTCTGATTATACCTCATTCTCATTAAAGTATTGCTTCTATACTCCGTGAAATTAGTAGAATATCTTTGATATTTGCGCTTCATCAAGTATCTTTTCATGAAAATATTATTCTGAGCTTTCTTGATAATTATTGATCTTTTCATGTCGGAATACTATTCATGAGTTACTATTTATGGGTTACTATTCACTCGAATATTATTCACTCAGGTATTCGGGGCACTTTTCATGCCGAAGTACTATTCACAAGTTACTATTCATGGGTTATTATTTATCCAGTTACTATTCACTCGAATATTATTCACTCGGGTATTTGAGGACTTTTCATGCCGGGTTACTATTCATGAGGTACTATTCCCGAAGTACTACTCACAGGGTACTGTTCACGGGGTACTATTCACCCGAAAAATATATTTCTTTTCTGTCTAAATTATTTTTGATATATGAATATTATTCTTGAATTTTACTCCACAAAGCAGTATCATATTGACAATTTGGATATTTTTAAACTCTTGATAAATTTAAAGTATTTAATATTTATCTTTGATATCGTTTGATTAATGCTTATATCATTGTCATCATCCTCATGCTTATATTATGATGAAAATCATCTTTGGCTTACATGCATAGATGGACTATTGATTTGTATGATTATAACCAGGGATCATTCGGTATAATCATGACTCGTAATGTTACAAATGATGTGGTAAAAGTCCTCATTGGCCCGTAGTGTATTGATGGACAGTTATTGGTATGATTATGACCAGGGATTATTCGGTATAATCATAACCATTGATGATTACATAAATATCCTTGGCCCGTAGTGCAGGGATGATTCGATGATGTGGTTTATTTATTAAGCTGAGTCTCAGCAATAAAGTGGATAAAAAACTTTTTAAATCATCGAAGATAGTAGATATCATGCTCTACTTGACTCTTCTAATGGATTGCTTGTTCCACTGTAGTTAAACTTGATGTTTATAGTATTTTATCAGTTTAACACTGTTGAAGGCTAATGATAATTTATTTTGCATTATCTTAGTCATAATATTTCTTACTGGGCTAGTTGAGCTCACCCTTTCCTTTCATTGTTCTCTTCAGGAAATGAGAGTATAGCTGGGATGAGTCGGGGAATGGAGAGATGGTCCAGGATAAGTGGCTATAGTAGTCCTCACTATTCTATGAAATAGTGTGATAATAATTGTAATGAGGACTCCATTGAGTGTGGATATTGTCTAGAAGATAATATTCGTGTTAAAACTCTCAGCTTATGTTTGGTCATATTGTACACGACAGTTGTATAATTAAGTTGTATTTGAATTTGTACCATGTATTTAGCGACTCAGAATGGGTGATGTATACCTAATTTGGGGGCGTCACAGTTGGTATCAAAGCTTAGGGATATGATCCCTGGCTGAGATGTGAGACTAGAACTAGGAGGGGAGAGACGAGTTAATCCTTTGCTAGTATGACCTACCTAAGTTATTTGTTATTTAATTGGTCGGTCAGAGTATAAGGATAATATGTGGCTTGTCAATTAACCCTTGTTTTGTGACAGTGTTTGAGAATGACATCTAAAAATGTTGAGATAAGCAATGAAGCACACGAGACCGTTGAGTCCCCGACGATCAATAACCAGGATAATATGCATCAGGAAGGCAATAATTCTCGTGTAAACAATAACACCGACCAAACAACGAATGATGGTATGTTTAGGAACTTTTTAGAATTTATGCAAAACCAAACGAGAGAGGCTCCTATTCAAAATACAGGTGTAAGCACTGGAAACTCATGGCTGGTCACCGCTAAGCAGTTCAAGGAGCTAGGACCGCCAGAATTTTTGGGAAAGCCAGAACCACTTAAGGCAGAGACGTGGATAAAGCAGATCACCAAGATATTTGATTTCTTGGAATGCTTAGAGAAGAAAAAGGTTCCTTTTGCCACCTTTATGCTGTGTGAAGAAGCAGATTACTGGTGGGAATCTGTAACACGTACTCAACCTGCCGCACTAAAGATGTCTTGGGAGAAGTTCCAAGAACTATTCAACGATAAATACTTTTCCGAAAGTATTCGTCACATGAAGGAGGTGGAATTCATCAAGCTGGAGCAAAACAATATGACCGTATCGCAGTACGAGGAAAAGTTTACGGAGTTATCTCGGTTTGCATCCCATTTGGTTGATAATGAGGATCGAATGACATGAATGTTTCTACGAGGTTTGAAACCCAAAATACGTCAATACCATTTCTCACAAACTTTGTTTATATTCAGATGTTGTGAATAGGGCTCAGTTATTGGAGCGCGATAATGATCCAGCCCAATCAAAAGGCAACAACCAACAACACTATAATAATCGTACTGGTGGTAACGACCATCGGAATAATCATAACCATCGTGAAGGAAATTATCAGGAAAGAAATGGTAACCACTTCGGTGGTAATCATGGCCAAGATAATAGGAAAGGTGAACTAAGTGGGAACAATTTTAAGAAGAGAAGAAACAATAATAACGGAAGACGCGTCGGCGTGACCAAAGACACCCATTTCAAAGGAAGAAGAAGAACGACCACTGGTCGTATGTTTCAAATCTTGGACGGGAGGGACACATCCGTCAAACTATGTGACGCAAAGAACCCAAAGCGTGTTTCAATTACAAAAGAGAAGGTCACCTAGCTCGATTTTGTCGTGTAGTAAAGTCAAGTCCAGTCGGGATGGTGATGATAAAGGATGTCCCAGATAAGTCAAAGTCAGTAGTTTAAGTGAAGGCGTTTATCGAGGAACCCGAACGAAGTTATCACAGGTAAGTTAATCATAAACTCTTAGGAAGTCTATACCTTGTTAGATACCGGTTCTACCCATTCTTTTATTTCACCTAGTTGTGTTTAACGTGTGAACTTGACCCTGAAGAAATTAGACTTTGACTTATTTGTTGAAACTCTGTTAGGAAAAACCATCGTTACATCCACTATTTATAAATCTTGTTTAATTCAAATCGATACCCTCACGTTACTTGTTGATCCTATCTGTTTGAAAATACTTGCCTTTGATGTGATTTTAGAAATCGACTGGTTAAATACTCATCATGCTAAAATTGATTATTTTCGTAAGGTTGTTAGCCTTCCTAACCAACCTGTTATGCGAATTCAAGTAATCAAACTACTAAAGTTAATCATTGTCATATTAAGCCATAAGTAAAGAGTCCCAAACCTTTCGTTAGTGACTTCCAAGTCTTGGAATGCACTGAAGCCAAACTTTTTGTAGGGGAAGCCGTGAATAACGGTTGCAAGTTGATAAGTATCAATGTGAGGTGTTATCCAAGTCTTGGATGAGAGTCACAGTTTTGAATGATATTTCTATTGTTAATAAATTTTCTGACGTATTCCCCGAAGAACTTCCTAGCCTACCCCTAGAGCTTGAAATCGAATTTTGTATTGACCCCGGTACAAAATCTATTTCTAAAACCCTCAAATATTTCTTCACCCAAACCACATTATTGAATTAGAAACTGACGAGATAGTAGAAGATTTAACGTATGCAGAGGTACCTGTTAAAATCTTGGATAAGAAGGAATATATTCTAGGCTCAAAGGTTATACCTCAAGAGATAAAATCTAAACAAGGTATCCTCACCTCTTTGGCATACCAGGTACGTACGTAAATTTCGAGGGTGAAATTTCATAAGGACGGGAGATTGTAAGACCCCGAATTTTATGAAATTAAAGTATTCAATTTTTTTATAATTATAATTTATTAAATGGTTAAATTGATAAAAGGTTAAAAGTTAAGGGTGATATGTGAATTTTTTTGCAAAGTAAACAAGTTGTCATAACATATTCGTTGTGTCGGGGAATATTCGTTTGGTCAGAGAATATTCATTTTAATAGGGAATATTCGTACGACGTCATAATCATTGGTGGACCGTACAACGGAATTACTGTTGGAGTTAAAAAATGACTGAAATATCTTTTTATAAAAATAACGACGAAAGTTTTACCGTTGAATTGTTGAAATACCCGGTGGTAAAAGTACATTAATACACATGGTTGCATAGTAGCACGCGGTATTGATTATTGATGCTTATGTGAGAAGTCACTCAATTATACTCAATTATTGCTACCGTAATTACTGCATAATATCTCTCATATTATTGATTCAATTATTGTCACAATGTCATCTGCATAATATTTTATATTATTAAATCAATAATTGAGATGATAAATTTATTCATATTATTATTTGTATTATTGACGATGTCTAGAAAGTTCTGTCGAGGAAAGGGGTTTGGTCACCTAATTGCGGCATGATAGGAGAAATCTTTATCGAAAGCCCCTCTTTCCTGGGAATGATCTGGTTGTTAAATATTGTGACTTATAATATTAATGGTGAATAAGTTCGTGTTGATTAAAGATGAAATTGATATTTCCATTATGTTGAGATTATTAGTGTTAGTGGATATCGACATTTATTTTGATAAGGTTATATTGACCAATCGGGTAATTAATCGGATAAATGAGCAATTAATTGCTATTAATTCACATGCTTATAACTATTTGTTCACATGTATGTACTATTGATTTACATGCATGTACTATTATGGGAGGTGGTGCAAGATTGATAATACTTGCATGACTAAATTAAAAATAGAGGTATAGATGAAGGTACTATACTATAACTATTTTTTTCACATGTATAGAACTATTGATTCACATGACTGAACTATTGATTCACATGATGTACTATTAGGGGAGGTGGTGCAAGTTTGATAATACTTGCAGGACTAAATTAAAATTGAAGGAAAAGATAAAGGTATTATCTTTTGTAATATTTGAGCCCCAAAATGTGCAATTATCAAAACTATATTTTCCTATAAATAGAAGCTCATTCTTCTTTCATTCTCACCAATTCACTAAGACTCACAAGAGCAATTATAGAGAGAGAAGCTATAGAGAAAAAGATGAAGAGAAGTCTGCTACTTCACTATTCTAGTATCCAGTCTTCTTCTGAGGTAAGGGATATTATTTTTGTTTAGTATTCATAAGGAATAATATTTTCTTCCATACTCTGTAGTATGTGAGTAATATTATTTCGTCTCATATTCCTGATTATACCCTTATTCTGTTAAAGTATTGCTTCTATACTCCGTGAAATTAGTAGAATATCCTTGATATTTGCGCTTCATCTAGTATCTTTTCATGAAAATATTATTCTGAGCTTTCTTGATAATTATTGATCTTTTCATGCCGGAATACTATTTATGAGTTACTATTTATGGGTTACTATTCACCCAATTACTATTCACTCAAATATTATTCACTCGGGTATTTGGGGCACTTTTCATGCCGATGTACTATTCATGGGTTATTATTCACCCAGTTACTATTCACTTGAATATTATTCACTCGGATATTTGGGGCACTTTTCATGCCGGAGTACTATTCATGAGTTACTATTTTCGAAGTACTATTCACGGGGTACTATTCACCCAAAAAATATATTTCTTTTCTGTCCAAATTATTTTTGATACATGAATATTATTCTTGAATTTTACTCCACAAAGCAGTATCATGTTGACAATTTGGATATTTTTAAACTGTGGATAAATTTAAAGTCTTTAATATTTATCCTTGATTTCGTTTGATTAATGCTTATATCATTGCCATCATCATATGCTTATATTGTGATGAAAGTCATCTTTGGCTTACGTGCATAGATGGACTGTTGATTGGTATGATTATGACCAGGGATCATTCGGTATAATCATGACCCGTAATGTTACAAATGATGTGGTTAAAGTTCTCATTGGCCCGTAGTGTATTGATGGACAGTTGTTTGTATGATTATGACCAGGGATTATTCGGTATAATCATGACCATTGATGATTACATGAATATCCTTGGCCCGTATTGTAGGGATGATTCGATGATGTAGTTTATTTATTAAGTTGAGTCTCAACGATAAAGTGGATGAAAAACTTTTTAAATCATAGAAGATAGTAAATATCATGCTCTACTTGACTCTTCTAATGGATTGCTTGTTTTGCTGCAGTTAAACTTGATGTTTATAGTATTTTATCAGTTTAACACTGTAAAAGGCTAATGATAATTTATTCTGCATTATCTTAGTCATAATATTTCTTACTAGGCTAGTTGAGCTCACCCTTTTCTTTCATTGTTCTCTTCAGGAAATGAGAATATAGCTAGGACGAATCGGGGAATGGAGTGATGGTCCACGATAAGTGGCTATAGTAGTCCTCACTATTATATGAAATAGTGTAATAATAATTGTAATGAGGACTCCATTGAGTGTGGATATTGTCTAGAAGACAATATTCGTATTAAAACTCTCAGCTTATGTTTGGTCGTATTGTACACGACAGTTGTATAATTAAGTTGTATTTGAATTTTGTACCATGTATTTGGCGACTCAGAATGGGTGATATATACCTATTTTGGGGGCGTCACACCGTATGTATGAATAGTATCTATGAAATGTACTCTGGCATGAAAAGTTTAGAATTTCACAAGAAAGTTCAGAAAAAGATTTTTGTGAAACGATACTAGATGAAGCGCAAATTTCAAGGATATTCTACTAATTTCAAGGAGTATAGAAGCAATACTTATCAAAATAAGTGTAGAATTAGGAATATGAAATGAAATAAACTTACATACTACAGAGTATGGAAGAAAATACTATTTCTTATGAATATTGAACAAAAATAATATCTCTTACCTTAGTAGGAGAGTAATTCCGACTGGTATAGCGCAGATATTCTTGAAGAAAACTTGTACTATTTTCTACACTCAAAGCTTCCTTAAGTCAAAAGAAATACGCTCAGTATTATAGAAGAAGAATTCTCTAATTATTGTGTAATTTTTATTTCTAAACTAAGCATCCTATTTATAGGAGAATGGCAGGATAATATTTAGGAAAATAATCATGGTCGCATAGTAAAAAAAATTATTCAAATGCAATTCATCAGCATATATTTGAGACAACCAATAAGAGTGTGCCCTCCTGAGGAGGTAATTAGAGTTTGGCAGATATGGACCAATGAGAGAACGTCCTTATTAACAAGTTAGTGATCAATACTGAAAGTTTGGTCAATAATAATATAACCAGCCAATCAAAGGATTACCTTCTTTGAAGGTAATTGGGGCTACGGAAGGATTAAAAAAAACTAAATGAACAAACACAAATTTAAAAGGATAATTGAATAAACATCTTTCACTCATCAATTATTATTCTTATTTTTAATCAACACGAACTTATTCATAATTAATATTATAACTCACAATATTAACAATCAGATCATTCCCAAGAAAGAGGGGACTTTTCGACAAGGAATTCTCCTTATTGGCGCACAATTAGGTGACCAAACCCCTTTCCTCGACAGAACTTTCTAGAAATTGTCAATAATGCAAATAATAATATGAATAACTTTGTCGTCTCAATTATTGATTTAATAATATAAAATATTATGCAGATGATACTGTGACAATAATTGAATCAATAATATGAGATACTATGCATCAACTTGTAAGACCCCAACTTATTATAAATGAAATTGAATTTCTCTATTTATTATTTTGAAATAGTAAGGGTTGATTTAATTAATGTGATTAGTTATGGGTAAAATGCGCAAATATTTTAAATAAGCAAGTGGTTATAAAATATTCATTGTTGTCAGAGAATATTCGTTTGGTCGTGGAATATTCTTACTGTCGGGGAATATTTGTACGACGGCGCACCCTTGTGTGGGCCCCATAACGGAAAGCGATTGGATGAAGAAAACGACAAGTATAAGTTATTTATAAATAACGGCGTAGTTGTTACTGATTAATCTTGTTGGAATACCCTGGTTTAAACACGAAGAAGACATGCATTATTGCACCAATTATTGATTCTTACATAAGAAGGCACTACTCAATAATTGTTACAGTAATTATTGTTCAATATTTTATTTTATTGATTCAATAATTACTACGTTGATATTTTATATTATTGTTGTTTCAATAATTGTCACTACACAGTATTTTCCATTATCAGATCAATAATTCATATTATTTGAATAATATTATTAGATAGCATTATTGGCAATGTCTAGAAAGTTCTGTCTAAGGAGAGGTCTGGTCACCTAATTGTGCGCCAATAAGGAGAAATCCTTATTGAAAGCCCCCTCTTTCTGAGGAGCTACACGGTTGTCGATATTATGATTCTGTAATATTATTTATGAATAATTAATTATTAATTTATATGATAAGAAAAATATTTATTTTATATGGATATAGATGGAGAAAATTTTTTAATGTAAAAATTGTTAAAAATTGATATTTAATATTTTCTCGATAAAATAATTTATTTAAATATATTATTATATTATAATAATATAATAATGGTTATATTTTACAATGAATGTGTGATATATGAATAAATGAGGAGGAAGAGTATTTATATTATAAAAAATATTTAAAACATGTTAAACATGTTCGTGGGCTCCATTTTGTGACTGAAATTGGATTATAGCCGGAAAAATCGTCCGTATGTGGATATCGGTCAATTTCTGCTTGGAATTTGGAAAAACTTAAACTTACAAAGTTGTGGAGAATTGAATTTCCTATGGAATAGACATAAGATTTGAATTTTTCTGATAAAAAGGGATATTTATTATGAATTATTGAAGTTCCAGAATAATTGATTTTTGAGGTTTTAAATATTTTTTTAAAGAAAAACATTTTTTTTATTTTGGTGAGGTGGGCCCCACTTGGTGGATGATGTTTTGATCAAATGAGATGTGCGTAGGAATTTAAAAATATATATATATTAATATTTTATTAAATTTTCTACTTTGGTGTTCTAAGCATTTTCCTATAAATAGGGTCTTGGGTTAGAATTGAAAATCACACCGTAAATCTGAAGTTTTCTCTCTATATTATCGAGTGTATTCTTGTGAGTATTTTGATACTTTGAGTGTTGCTATCTGATTGCAAGTTCCTTCATTATATCTCGATATTCCAAATTAGAAGTACTATATCTTTTGAGATAAGGGATGTTATTTTTTTTTTAAATGATATTATTTCTTTCAATATCATTATGCTGAAATATTGGTAAGATTTTTCTTGTGAAATTCTTGTCTTTTTGTGTTGGGGTTACTATTCACGTATACGACACTATTCACAAAAAAATTAAATTTTCGTTCTTTGTCCCAGATGTCTATTTTTGTTACTATCTTTGATTGTATCCATGGTTTGATCATTATTCTTGAATTTTACTCCACTATAGTATATTATGGGGTGTTTTTAAACATGAATAAATCGAAGTACGAATTCTTAATATTTGTTCTTTTGTTTCACTGGATTCGTTTTCTTTAAAATATTTTTCATCATCCTCAATCCTATATGATGATATAACTGAATATCTTTAGCCTGTAGTGCAAAGATAAATGATTTTCTGATGAATATCTTTGGCCCGTAGTGCAAAGATGAACAGGTGTTGAGATGAACATGACCAACTGATGAATATCTTTGGCCTGTAGTGCAAAGATGAATATTTGATTCGAGATGAATATTGATTGATGTTACAGGGATTAAATATTGATGATGGACTTTTAAATTCATAGATGATAGTATATTTCATTATCTACTTAACTCTTCTAATGAATTGTTGTTTCCGCTACAGTTATTGATCTAAAACTTGTTGTCTATTATATTCTATCAGATTTTTTCCTGATGAGGACTAACGATAATTTGTTCTATATTATCTTAGTTATAATATTCTTTACTGGGTTAGTTGAGCTCACCCTTTTCCTTTTTTGTTCCATTTTTCTTCTCAGGATGCGAGAATGTAACGAGTACTAGTCGGGGTATGGAATGATGATTCTAAAAAGTTGTTTAGTAGTCCTCACTATTTTTGTAAAATAATGTATCAATAATTGTAATGAGGACTTATTTGCGTGTGGATATTGTCTAGAAGACAATATTTGTATTTAAACTCACAGTTTATGTGTTGTCGTATTTTTCACGATAATTGTATTAATAAAGTTGTAGTTGTTTTTGTACCATGTATTTGGCGACTCAGAATGGGTGATGTATACCTATTTTGGGGGCGTCACAAACTATTATTGCAATAGTTGAATAAAACTGAGTGACTTCTCACGTAAGCATCAATAATCAAAGATCTTTATGCAATACGATTGTCTTTCTTATGCAATCACGCGTATTACTGTACTTTTATCACCGGGTATTTCAACAGTTAGCGGTAAAAGTTTTATCGTTATTTTTATAAAAAGTTATTTATGTTGTTTTCTAACTCTGACAATAATTCCGTTGTGGGGTCCACCAATGATTGTTCCGTCGTACGAGTATTCCCTGATAAAACGAATATTCCCAGACCAAACGAATATTTTATAACAACTTGCTTACTTTGAAAAATTTGTAAATATTACCCACAACTATAACATTATAACAAATCCATATCTTATTATTCAAATTAACATTTAGAGAAAAAAAAATTCATAAAAGTTGGGGTCTTACACAAACCATGTTCTTCAAAGTATCTGTGAAATAGTGTATTATCATATTCCCCGCCATTATTGTAACGATCCGAAATATCAAATTGTAATTTAAATATTTATTGAGTTATATAAATATTATTTGAAGTGTTTATTGTTAAATAAATATTTTATTGATGGGATGGTTGATGAATCTAAATTTATTAGAGAATTTTCTAAATTAAATTAATTTATAATTTAGAGATGTGTATTATAACGCGAGGTGTGTTATATTGTGATTAATAATTTAATATGGTATGATATATTAAATTATCAAATAAAATTATAACATAAAATTATAATTTTGTTGTATTTGATAAAGGGAGAAATATTTATCTAAAATATAGTATGTAATTATAATCATAAACTAAAGTGTTTATTAAAATAAATTAAAAAGGGTTTAATTTAATTTTTGCCAAACAAGGCTTAAAAGTATTTTAATTCTTTAAAATTTAAATGGTTTGCCAAACAAGCCTTATGGCTTTTGAGATTTCTAGTTTTTAAAAATCAAATAAAATAAATAAAATAAATTAGAATAATAATTATAATATATACGTTAGTTTTGTAACTGCCATTTTAATTAAGTTGGCGTATTAAGACTATCAGTTTATTTCCTACGCTGGCTATCAGTTTTGTATTTTGGTTAATACGCATATTGGTTATCAGAGTTTTCATTCTAGTTGCTAGCCTAGAGAGCTTTAGAGAAAATTGAGAGAGAAGTTGTGAGGGAATTGAGAGAGAGTCTCAAGAATTTTCACGGCAAATTCTAATGAGATAACAAGGATTGCAAGCAAATTCAAGGTATTTTTACACAACATTAGTATTATATATATATATGGTTATGAGTATTACGGCAAACTTTTATATAATCCGTGAATTTCAATTGTTGAATTGTTGCTATACAATGGGATTACTTGTGATTATATGAATATATGATGATTGGAGGTTGTGCTAATATGAGAAATTTATGCTAATTTCGGATATGAGTAGAAATTTTGTCAGTATATAGGTATGTTTTCATATGTAGCTATGTAAGTACCAATTTTGATGGTCAAATTGCATGCTAAGATGTTAATTGAGTTTGGTTTATGTTAGTTGTTGAGATACGAACATAACGTAATTTGAATGAGATGATTTGATCATGTATTGAATTCACAGTGATGATTTTTAGGATGAATGTCAAAAAATTGAGTTTTTCATGAAAACATGAAAAATTGAGAAAATAAAATAGTTTTAGTTGTTGTTAAATTGTGTTAAGTGGTTTTATATGTTAGCAATCATGTCTATGATAGTTGTATATTTATTTTACGTGTTATTATCACTATTTGATGGGTGAAATTCGTGTTAGTTGGCTTATGAAAAGTGCCAAGCTCGCTACGTAAAACGAGTCCTCAGAAATCATGTAGCGCGCCGCATCCCAAGATAAAATCGCGGCACGCAAGTGCCCATTTTCAGACACTGAAGTCTGCTTGTACTGCAGACTTTGGTCGTTCTTTGTAGCTTAGCCTAAGGTTATGGTAATATGAGAATTATGTAACAACAAGGTTAAATAGAGTCATATGATATGGATTAGGTTTTCAAAATTTTAAAAAAAATGATTAGTAAATCGAGAACGCATTATGTGATATCTTAGTATACACATTGAATGTTAGACAAGTGTTGCGAAGTAAACACTTGGAATTTCTAAAATGTAAATGATAAAGAAAGACTTGTACTAAAATGGTAAGTTTAGCTAGAAATGTACATGTTATAGTATGTTAGCATATCTAATAGATAATGTGGTTTTAAATTAATGTGTAGGTGAACGTGAGTTTAATATTGTAGCTTACACTTGAGCCAAGTTTCTAAACCCTATCTTTTTACATTGAGAAAGTTTCTAACTCTACACTTTCGTTGAGTTAGTTCTATTACTATATTGTGTAACTTTATTCTTTTGATTGAGTAAGCTTTTTATCTTGGCTATTATTAAATAAATCAATTGTTCCTAACATTTATTCAAGTAATCTTTAACTCTAACGTTATTTGAAATTCTCATTTGGTTGATTCATTCTAACTTTTTTATAGTTAAGCAAGTTTCTTAAGTTACATTCTTGTATAATGAACACAGTTTGAACTCTCGTCTTTATTTTTGAACTGTTTTTAATCCTTGCATGAATTAATACCATGTTGGCAAGTTTTTAGTTTCCAACTTGCTATCAGTTAATGTATGATCAATAATTTCATTTCCAATGTTATAAGACTCTATCCTTAGCTTATTTATTGTTCAAGCAAAGGTTTACCATTTTATTCATTTTGTTTAATACTTATGCTTTATAGTTATTTTAAGCATGAGTTTAATATGTATAATCAGTTCATTTATGATTCTCAATTGTTCCATGTTATGTTGTTATTAAACATCTGTTGTGATTATCAAACACTACTGATTCAACTAGTCCTCTAGTTGATGTTCGTTAAACTTCAAATTACCCTTGAAAGCTTATCCAAACCAAACTTTCTTTGGTGCAGACTTGTACTCTAAATACTGAGATGAACAACCCTATTATTATTAGGGGATAACTTATGCGTAGCGTTAAAATATTTGTGCACAATACATTATACGAATGGCTGATCCCTTTAAGTACGAGGAGTCCTTATAGTCTTATAACTGTTAAAGTTGGAGTTGAAAGATTACTCGCAACTGTGGACATAGTTCATGGTCTTATGACCCTCAGTTATGTATATTCCATATTTTAGATTCCAGTTCTGATTATCATTGTTAGAGTACCATTCAGTCTTGATGAGCTCATTGTTGATAGTTATTGTTATTATTCTTCTGTTGATTCATTTTTATATTCAGTGAGCAATTGTTTTGCTCACTCTTGCATATTTATAAACTCATTGCAGCTAAAGTGGAGAAGGTAGATGAACCTTCAACTAGCAAAGGAAAGGGAAAATTGTACAAGTGATGCTGATTGTACTTTTATTTATTATGATGATCTTAGACTTTTTAATAATGATGTGATGTAATAAATTTTATTTTCCGCACTTGAATGATGTTTAAAGGTTAGATAACCTGGGATTATATTTGAATTTATTAATGTAACCCTATTTAAGGGAAGGAATTATGATTTAAATATTATTTATTTGGGTAGATAGTATGAATGTATGGTTAGTGAGCACCAAATCTTGTGGGAATGAAGTACCTAGATTTGGGGGTGTCACAATTATCAGATTGAAGAATCTGAAGTTTGGTAGAAAATTCTGTTCGAATCATATTATGAAATGAGCAAAATATTTCAAACACTTCATGTTTATTCTTCAACAAAGGTTACAAACCATCGAACGCCAGAAGAAATAGTAATAGAAGCAGGGCCCCACACGTCAGAATGAACAATTAAAAAAGGATTATCATATTTATTCAAACTGATTGGATAAGGTACACGATGACTCTTAGCTTGAATACAAGATTCACATTTATAATCTGACTCATTAAACTTTGTAAATAAATTTGGGAATAAATATCTCAAATATCGAAATGAGGGATTCCCCAACCGATTATGCCATAACCAAATTTTCCTTTCCTTAACTTCAGCGAAATGCATATTATTTGTTCTACCATAACTAAAATCATCCATGTAATAAAACCCTTCCCTTTTAGTACCACGACCAATAATATCCTTGGTGAGAATATCCTAAGACAAACAGAAGTTAGGATACATTAGAGAACAATAATTTAATTCCTCAGTCACTTGTCCAATAGATAACAATTTATTGGAAAGTGATGGAACTAGTAGGGTATTTGGTAACAAAAAGCTGTTTCAGCCCCTGTTACTGGATATGTTACTCCATTAGCATTGGCAATGAATATTCGTTTCAGTTGGGTGGCTTCAGAGAAGTCATAAGGGTCAAAGGTCATGTGGTTTTTAACCCCAAAGTCAATTATCCAGCCATCATGGTTCCCTATTTTTGAGCAAGAAAAAACATAACCTTGGTTACCTGAGTCATACTGAGCAATCTGTTCATTAGTGGAAATAAAATATTCTTGTTGTGGTATAAGAGATAGTTGAGGCTCTACGCTCATAAGAGATGCACGACTAGGATTGTCTCCTCTAATTGCTTCACGCTTTTTCTTTGCCTTGAGTTTATGCCACCGATCTTGATAACCATGTAGTTTAAAGCATGTTTCGTTGGTGTGTTTTGTATTCCCACAATGTGTGAAACCTCCTCCTCCCCCTTGTGACCTTGATTTTATAGTTGTGTTAGGTTTTCCATTTGATGGCATTTGAAAAGATAATTGGTGTTGAGGTTTCTGCCCTCCTCTTGAAAGCATAGCACCACCAAATATGGTATCTTCATTCGTTATCATTATGGATTGCCTCAAATACTCTCTTCGGACTTGTGCATAGGCATGTTCTACTGTTGGGAATTATTTTATATTGAGCACATCTGCTCGGATTTTTTTAAGCCGATCATCGAGTTCATCTAAGAAGGTATAGACTCGTTCCTCCTGCGAAATAGAGTTATATATTTGTATATCAATATCATATTCCATAGGATTTGGTCGACAAAATTAGATTTCTCTCCACAAACCTTGCAGATTGTTGTAATATGTTTCGATAGATCATCCTTTTTGTTTGAGTCTGATTACTCTTCTTTTGAGATCATATACTTATGATGTATCAGTACCATCAAAGAACATAATAGAAATATTACCCCAAACATCCTTAGACGTTGAGAATCTGATAAAGTTACTGACTAACTTTGGATCCATAGAATTGATTAGCCATCCCTTCACCACTGCATTTTCAGTTCTCCATTTTTTGAATGCAGGATCTGTTTGCAGAGGCTGTGGATGATCTCCATTTATGCATCCCAACTTATTTTGTGTGAGATATACATCTCGATAATTTGGGACCATAGTACATAATTGTTACCATCTAACTTGATTCCAATATGTGCAGCAGGTTCATGACTTGTGATCTGGTTCTGAGTTTAGTTGTGGTCTAGTACTTGTGTCATTCTTGTCGTAAGATCTGCAAGAATTGAATTCTCCCCTTCGTGTTTTTCCACCCTAGTAAGAAGTGTTTCCATTTTCCTCTTTTTTGTTTTTTTTCTTCAAAAATTCTATGGCCCTAGAATCTCTGCTCTAATATTATGTTGTGTAGAAGAAAAGTTGATATTCTTGTATATTAAAGATACAACATAGTAGGCTATATATAACCTGTACATAAAGCAAATTTGAAAAGAAACTAATCACACTAATCTAGTGTGACGCCCCCAAAACAGGTATACATCACCCATCTTGAGTCACCAAATACATGGTACAAAATTCAAATACAACTTAATTATACAACGATTAAATGTAAAATACGACAAAAACATAATCTAAGAGTTTTAATAAGAATATTGTCATCTAGACAATATCCACACTCAATGGAGTCCTCATTATATTTATTGTCACACTATTTAACAGAATAGTGAGGACTACTAATGCTATCATCTGGACCGTCACTCCATTCCCTGACTAGTCTCGGCTACGTTCTCATTTCCTGAAGAGAACAATGAAAGAAAGGGTGAGCTCAACTAGCCCAGTAAGAAATATTATGACTAAGATAATGCAGAATAAATTATCATTAGCCTTCAACAATGTTAAACTGATAAAATACAATAGACATCAAGTTTAACTACGGCAGAATAAGCAATCCATTAGAAGAGTCAAGTAGAGCATGATATCTACTATCTTCTATGATTTAAAATGTTTTCATCATTTTTATCATTTGAGACTCGACAATAAATAAACCATATCATCAAATCTTCCACTGCCTTACGAGCCAAGGATATTCATTAAATCATCAATGGTCATGACTATACAGAATAATCCCTGGTCATAATCATACCAAAAACTATCCATCAATGCACTTCAGGTTACTGCGGACTTTCACCACATCATTCGTCACATTACGGTCATGATTATACCGAATAATCCTTGGTCATAATCATACCAAGTCCATCTATGCACGTTAGCCAAAGATGACTTTCATTACAATATAAGCATAAGGATGATGACAATGATATAAGCATTAATCAAACGAAAATAAGGATAAATATTAAAGACTTTAAATTTATCCAAATATTATCAATCACTTAATAAACTCATAATCTAATATTATTAATATTATAAAAATATTTTAATCACTTCTTAAACTTATAAATAAATTATTTCAATTGTTCACACTTTACCAAATAATGCATTTAATCATTCAAAAATGTCATACTCATAAGATTTCATCACCAATGATCAAATCCCTTATCAAAAATCTGCATATACCCTATATAAGATTCCCAAGCCATAAAATCCTATTTTTCAATTTTGTTACTTCACATAACATATTTAATTCATTTACTCATAACTAGTTCATTTTCATGAAAAATACCAAATCAGTCCCAAAAATATTTCTTTTTTGGGATTTAGCAGAATATAGTCCCATATTGAACATATATTTTTCTCAGAATTTTTAAATTCATCTACTATTTTTTATTTGGCCAAAACTGCCGAATATTTAGACATTTATCATAAATTGTACTTTTGTCCAAAAATTCCCAAATTTACAGGGTATACTCCTGTTATATACATGTACTTCCAATAAAAATTTCATCAATTTTGGAGTTAACCGCAAGGAGTTATAAGGGTTTACTTTTAAAATAGTCTTTTCTCATAAAATCCATAACTCTTAATCTATACAACCAAAAATTGCCATCTTTGGACACAATATAGAAAACTCATCAAATTATCATTCCAAATTTTTTCAAAATTTTTGAGGGTCAGAAAAATTATGAAACTACAAATGGATTTTCACTCGCCATGCGGTAATCCACGTAAACAGATCATTTTCACAATTTAATAAATAATGAATACGAAGGATCATTCACCATGCATGCGGTAATCCACATAGACAGTTTATTCCAACAGAATAATAAAGAATTGAATAACAGAAGAATTCACCAGGCATGCGATAAGCCCATGAGAGATAGTTATTCTTCAATGTAATAATAAAGAATGGAACCGGTCAATGCGTAATCCATGCATGCATGAGGATATTCCAACGAATAATAAAGAATGGAACCGGTCATGCGTAATCCTCAAAGACGGGATATTCTAAATAATAATAATAAAAAATGGAACCGGGCATGCATAGCATAATCCGCATGCATAATAATGTTCCGATAGAATAATAAAGAATGGAATAACAATGAAATTTACCAGCATGCGATATAGACCGCATGCAGGATTATTCCAATGAGAATAATAAAGAATGGAATAACAACGAAATTCACCGTGCATGCGATGATAGATAGCATGACATGAGTTATTCCAACGAATAATAAAAAATGGAATAACGAAGAGAATTCACCATGTATGCGATATTGGCGTAGTAGACAGGTTATTCCATCATAATAATAAAGAATGAAATAACAACTCTTATTCAACGAGAGTATTGAAATGAAAATAACTCTCTTCATGAATACGAAAATAATACCCTTACCTTAGAAAAAAACTAGATATTGGAATAATGAAATAGCAAACTTCTCTTCATCTTTTTCTCTATAATTTCTCTCTATAATAATTGCTCTAAAGCTTTAGTGAATTGGTGAGAAATGAAGGAAGAATGAGCTTCTATTTATATGAATATATAGTTTCGATAATTACACGTTTTGGGGCTCGAAATATTATAGTATAATACCTTCCTCTTTTTCTTCATTTTTAATTTAGTCCTGCAAGTATTATCAAACTTGCACCACCTCCCCTAATAGTAAATAATGTGAATCAATAGTTCAATCATGTGAATCAATAGTTATAATCATGTGAAAATACGAATTACAGTATAATACCTCCATCTATACCTCTATTTTTAACTTAGTCATGCAAGTATTATCAATCTTGCACCAACTCCCCTAATAGTACAAGAATGTGAATCAATAGTACACACATGTGAATAAATAGTTATAATCATGTGAATTAATAGCAATTAATTGCTCATTTATTCGATTAATTACCTGATTGGTCAATATAACCTCTAGACATCAATTATTATCGAAATAAATGTCGATTTCCACTAACACTAACAATCCCAACACAATGGAAATATTTTGCTCAAAAAATTTATTTTTGAAATTTTGAAGTTGACTTTTTCTAAAAAAAGTCAACTGTAGACTTTTTTGACCAAAAAGTCAACCCCAATAATTTTTGTGTTTATAGTCTATTTCTACTAATTTCATCGTTTCGGACTCCAATATCACGTCCGCATCTCCAAATTCAACTCTGAACTCAAATTCAATTTTTAATAACATTCATCATTAATATTATAACTCACAATATTTAACAACCAGGTCGTTCCTAGGAAAGATGGGGCTTTTCGATAAGGATTTCTCTTATATTGGCGCCGCATTAGATGACCAAACCTCTCCTTGATGAAACTTCTAGACATTGTAAATATTGTAATTTAATAATATGAATAACTTTGTCGTCTCAATTATTGATTTAATAATATAACATTTTATGCACGATGATAATCTTGTGACAATAATCGAATCAATAATATGAGAGATATGATCAAAGCAATTCTTTGTAGTAATAATTGAGTATAACTAAGTGACTTCTCACGTAAGCATCGATAATCAATACTGGTGTGTTCTTGTTATGCAACCACGCGTATTCTTTGTACTTTTACTCTACCGGTAGTTCAACAGTTTTAACGATAATACTTTCGTAGTTATTTTTAATAAAAGATAACTATGTCGTTTTTCTACTACGACAATACTTAGTTAGGGGTCCACCAATGATTGTCTTGTCGTCACAAATATTCCTGTTAAAACGAATATTCTCAGAGCCAATCGAATATTATATAACCACTTTTACTTTTTGCAAAATTTATAAATATTATCCACAACTATAACATTATATCAAATCCACACCATAATATTAAAAAAAAATTGAGAAATTTAAATCTTTATTCATCAAATTTTGGGTCCACAATCTCCCCTCCTTATGAAATTTTGCCTTTGAAATTTACGTACGTATCTGGTATGCATAAGAGGTGAGGATACCTTGACTTCATTTCATATTCCAACTCTTGAGGTATAACCTTTGAGTGTTGAATACAATCCTTCTTATCCAAGATTTTAACACGTATCTCATCATACGTTAAATCTTCTGCTATCTCGTCTAGTTCTAATTTAATAACGTGGTTCGGGTCATCCACATATTTACATAACATCGATACAAGAAAAACGTTATGAACACGAGACATACTTGGCGGTAAAACGAGTCTATAGACCACAGTTCCTACTCCATCGAGGATTTCAAATGGGCCAATTAAATTGAGGGTTGAGATAACGCCTTCTTGAACCTTCTTCTTCACATTCATCGATTCGGTTGTGTAGCTTGGCGGCTTTAAATTTATCGATTAAAGTCGATTCTACTCAGATATTTGATATCACCACGTGGGTCCTTAGAGTCTTTAACTCTATCTTCATCATTTATAAGTTATATGAAATGGGTTTTTGTGTTAACAACATCGCACTTTCGTAAACATATATGATCTTCTACTCAACAACGTCGGCTACCACGTTCTCTCTTCCACAATGATATTGAATGGTATGATCGTAATCTTCAACAAATTTCGAGCCAACGCGTCTTTGGCGCGCGTATTACGTTCATTTTAGTTGAAGAAATATTTGAGGGTTTTAGAAATGGGCTTTGTACTGGGGTCAATACAAAATTTGATTTCACGCTCTAGGGGTAAGCTAAGAAGTCTTCAGGAATACGTCAGGAAATTTATTAACAATAAAAATATCATTCAAAACTGTGACCCTCATCCAAGACTTGGATAACACGTCACATTGATATCTATCAACTTGTCACCGTTATTCATGACGTCCCCTACGGATATTCTAGCTTCGGTGTATTCCAAGACTTGGAAGTCACCAGCGAAAGGCTTAGGGTTCTTTACTTATGGCTTAATATGACAATGATTGACTTTAGTGGTTTGGTTTCTTGAATTCACATAACAGGTTGGTTAGGAATATGAAAGCTAATAACCTTACGAAAATAATCGATTTTAGCATGATGAGTAGTTAACCAATCAATCTCTAAAATCACATCAAATGCAAGTATTTTCAAAGAAATAAGATCGACGGGTAACGTGAAAGTGTCGATTTGAATTAAACAAGATTTATAAATAGTGGAGGTAACGAATGTTTTTTCTAACAGAGTTTCAACAGATAAAAGAGCCAAGTTCAAACATTGAACACCACTAGGTGAAATAAAAGAGTGGGTAGAATCGGTATCGAATAAAGTATAGACTTCGCAAGAGTTTATGATTAACTTACCCATGATAACTTCATTCAGGTTCCTCGATAAACGCTTTCACTTAAACTACCGAGTTTGACTTGTTTGGGACATCCTTTGGCGTCACCATCCCAGTTGGACTTAAATTTGCTATAAAGTACATTCCACCCTTAATTGCTTACATACATTCACGATCCATGATTGAATCATTACTCTCCGATCCATATCAAATTGGGGTTGGCCAGATTCTATCTTAAGGTAATTCCAAATTCGATGTTGGATTCTCCCAATTGCTGTCCAAAAAGCGAAATCCATCTCATCTATTTTGGCCTTATTAGATCGGACGTCTTTTTCTACAATATCAACACGTCGTGCGGCTTTTACGCATGCATAATCTATTCTCATTTGTTCATTTGCTTCTTCTTTCATCAAAACCTTGATCATAACATTCTCAGATTCCAACTCTAATATCTTATACTCTGCCAAAGAGTGCTTCTATTCAAGCATCGCACATCGGGTAACACAATTTTGAATTGTTGCATCCCTTTGCTCCACGACCGCCTGCCGTTCTTCAGCCTGCTCTTCTAACTCATGAATACGATTTTGTAATTCTAAATTTTGATCATAAAATTCTTCTAATAAATTCTCCTCATGTTCCTCTTCTTCCTCTTCTTCCTCTTCTTCCTCTTCTTCCTCACTCTCAGCTGCTACCTCTGCGACTAGCTCGGGTGCAGCTATTAGTTCTTCACTCACCACGTAGATATCTCTAATTTCTTCTTCGTGTGACATCACATTAACCTGGTTGGTGATTAAAG
The DNA here is from genome assembly GCA_020205605.1 of Panax ginseng. Taxonomy (NCBI): domain Eukaryota; kingdom Viridiplantae; phylum Streptophyta; class Magnoliopsida; order Apiales; family Araliaceae; genus Panax; species Panax ginseng. Next base: position 97,723,781 of record CM035144.1, on the reverse strand, counting down.
GTGTCTCAACGATCTCATGTGCTTCATTGTTGATCTCAACATTTTCAGATGCCATTTTCAAACACTGCCACAAAACAAGGTTTAATTAACATATCACATATTATCCTATATACTCTCATGACCAATTAAATACCAAATAAACTTTGGTAGGTCATACTAGCGAAAAAATTCCTCTCTCCCCTCCTAGTTCTTGTCTCACATCTCGGCCAGGGATCATATCCTAAGCTTTGATACCAACCGTGGCGCCCCCCCAAAATGGTATACATCACCCATCTTGAGTCACCAAATACATGGTACAAAATTCAAATACAACTTAATTATACAACAGTCGTGTAAAATACGACAAAACATAATCTAAGAGTTTTAATAAGAATATTGTCATCTAGACAATATCCACACTCAATGGAGTCCTCATTATATTTATTGTCACACTATTTAACAGAATAGTGAGGACTACTAATGCTATCATCTGGACCGTCACTCCATTCCCCGATAGTCCAAATTACGTTCTCATTTCTGAAGAAAACAATGAAAGAAAGGGGTGAGCTCAACTAGCCCAATGAAATATTATGAATAAGATAATACATAATAAATTATCATTAGCCTTCAACAATGTTAAACTGATAAAATACAATAGAAATCAAGTTTAACTGCATCGGAATAATCAATTCATTAGAAGAGTCAAGTAGAGCATGATATCTACTATCTTTTATGATTTAAAATGTTTTCATCAATTTTTATAGCCGAGACTCAGCTTAATAAATAAACCATATCATCGAATCTTCCTTGCATTACGAGCCAAGTATATTCATTAAATCATCAATGGTCATGACTATACTTAAATAATCCTGGTCATAATCATACCAAAAACTATCCATCAATGCACTTCGAACCACTTTGAGGACTTTCACCACATCATTATTCATCACATTACGATCATGATTATACCGAATAATCTCTTGGTCATAATCATACCAAGTCCATCTATGCACGTAAGCCAAAGATGACTTTCATTACAATATAAGCATGAGGATGATGACAATGATATAAGCATTAATCAAACGAAAATAAGGATAAATATTAAAGACTTTAAATTTATCCAAATATTATCAATCACTTAATAAACTCATAATCTAATATTATTAATATTATAAAATATTTTAATCACTTCTTAAACTTATAAACAAATTATTTCAATTGTTCACACTTTACCAAATAATGCATTTAATCATTCAAAAATGCCATACTCATAAGATTTCATCACCAATGATCAAATCCCTCATCAAAAATCTGCATATACCCTATATAAGATTCCCAAGCCATAAAATCCTATTTTCCAATTTTGTTACTTCACATAACATATTTAATTTATTTACTCATAACTAGTTCATTTTCATGAAAAATACCAAATCAGTCCCAAAAATATTTCTTTTCTGGGATTTAGCAGAATATAGTCCCATATTGAACATATATTTTTCTCGGAATTTTTAAAATTCATTTACTATTTTTCATTTGGCCAAAAGCTATTAGAATATTTAGACATTTATCATAAATTGTACTTTTGTCCAAAAATTCCGAAATTTAAAGGGTATACTCCTGTTATATACATGTACTTCCAATAAAAATTTCACCAATTTTGGAGTTAACCGCAAGGAGTTATAAGGCTTTACTTTTAAAATAGTCTTTTCTCATAAAATCCATAACTCTTAATCTATACATCCAAAAATCGCCATTTTGGACACAATATAGAAAACTCATCAAATTATCATTTTAAATTTTTCCAAAATTTTGAGGGTCAGAAAAATTACGAAACTACAAATGGATTTTCACCCGCCATGCGGTAATCCACGTAAACAGATCATTTTCACAATTTAATAAATAATGAATACGAAGGATCATTCACCATGCATGCGGTAATCCACATAGACAGTTTATTCCAACAGAATAATAAAGAATTGAATAACAGAAGAATTCACCAGGCATGCGATAGGCCTTGCATGAACGAGTTATTCTCAACGAATAATAAAGAATGGAACCGGTCAATACGTAATCCGCTTGCATGGGATATTCCAACAGAATAATAAAAAAATGGAACCGGTCATGCGTAATCCTCATAGATGGGATATTCTAACGAAATAATAAAGAATGGAACCAAAATAAATTCAATAATCGATGACGCCATGTTCCAGATGAATAATAAAGAATGGAATAACAATAAAGAATGGAACCGGATCATGCGAATAAGCGCTTGCAGATTAGGAGTTATTCCAACGAATAATAAAGAATGGAATAACAACGAATTCACCATGCATGCGATAGGCCTGCATACAAACGACTTATTCCAATGTAATAATAAAGAATGGAATAACATAAGAAATTTCACCATGTATGCGGTGGTTGCTTAGCATAAGTTATTCAACATAATAATAAAGAATGGAATAACAAGTCTTTCACCATGTATCAGTGAAAAAGAAAATAACTCTCTTATTCATGAATAATAAGGAATGGAATAAATACCTCTCTTCATGACCTTAATACCCACTTAGAAAAATTGGATATTAGAATAATGAGGTAGCAGACTTCTCTTCTTCTTTCTCTCTATAATTTCTCTCTATAATAATTGCTCTAAAGCTTAAGTGAATTAGTGAGAAATAAAGGAAGAATGAGCTTCTATTTATAGAAAAATATAGTTTCGATAATTGTACATTTTGGGGCTCGAAATATTATAGTATAATACCTTCCTCTTTTTCTTCATTTTTAATTTAGTCCTGCAAGTATTATCAAACTTGCACCACCTCCCCCAATAATAAATAATGTGAATCAATAGTTCAATCATGTGAATCAATAGTTATAATCATGTGAAAATACGAATTACAGTATAGTACCTACATCTATACCTTCATTTTTAACTTAGTCATGAAAGTATTATCAATCTTGTATCAACTCCCCTAATAGTACAAGAATGTGAATCAATAGTACACACATGTGAACAAATAGTTATAATCATGTGAATTAATAGTAATTAATTACACATTTATTCGATTAATTACCTGATTGGTCAATATAACCTCCAGACATCAATTATTATCGAAACAAATGTCGATTTCCACTAACACTAACAATCCCAACACAATGGAAATATTTTGCTCAAAAAATTTATTTTTGAAATTTTAAAGTTTGACTTTTTCTAAAAAAAGTCAACTGTTGACTTTTTTGACCAAAAGTCAACCCCGACAAATTTTGTGTTTATAGTCTATTTCTACTAATTTTATCATTCTGGACTCAAATATCACGTCCGCGTCTCCAAATTCAACTCCGAACTCAAATTCGATTTTTAATAACATTCATCATTAATATTATAACTCACAATATTTAACAACCAAAGTCGTTCTCCGGAAAGAGGGGCTTTTCAGATAAGGATTTCTCCTTATTGGCGTGCGATTAGATGATCAAACCTCTCATTGACACAACTTCTAGACATTGTAAATATTGTAATTTAATAATATGAATAACTTTGTCATCTCAATTATTGATTTAATAATATAACATTTTATCGAGATAATCTTTGTGACAATAATCGAATTAATAATATGAGAGATATGATGCAACAATTCTTGTAGCAATAATTGAGTATAAGCGAGTGACTTCTCACGTAAGCATCAATAATCAATACTTGTGTCTTCTTATGCAACCACGCAGTATTCTTGTACTTTTATTATCGGGTAGTTCAGCGGTTTTAACGGTAATACTTTCACCGTTATTTTTAATAAAAGATAACTTTATCGTTTTCTTACTACGACAATACTTTCATTGTGTGGGGTCCACCAATGATTATCTTGTAAATCGTCATGAATATTCCCTTTTAAAACGAATATTCCCCAACCAATCGAATATTATATAACCACTTGCTTTTTGCAAAATTTGTAAATATTACCCACAACTATAATATTATATCAAATCCACAACTATAAAAAAAAATATTTTGAGAAATTTAAATATTTATTCATAAAATTTGGGGTCTCACATCTAGGCTACAATCTTAGATGATTGTATCAAATAAAACTAAATTGGTAATTAGAATATTTTATTTCTATAATTACTCCTTCAACAACTAACGTCAATAGTCCTTAGGTCTCAAAATATATTTAGTGCTTTGGATCGAAAGAAAAAAATTAAAAATAAAATAAAATATACGGTTTCAAAGATAAATTTTCAAATTCTAAATTGATATAATTTATTTATTCTTTAAATTCACTTAAAAATATATTATTAATTCTATATTTTAGAAGGGATATATTATGATGTGATTCCCTCCTCCCCGTGACTCCCTTTCTTTTCTTCTTTCCTTCCTCACCCGTGAACCTCCTCCTCTTCTTTGCCTATATAAAGGAATGATCCTGAAGGAAAAATAATAAGATTTTTCTCTGAATGGTTTCTCTATATTTTTCTCTTACTTATTCTCTCTAAATTTATGCAGCAATTATAAGAGTATCTTTCTATAATTTGCTAAGGTTTTATAACACGTTATCAGCACGAGGGTCTAACCAACTGAGACGGTAAAATTAAATTCTTGTAATTTATTATTATATTACCGGTTTGGCTATGCCACCAATAATATTATTTTATTCTTATAATTGCCTTTAAATTCTTGCAATTTATTATTATACTACCGGTTTGGCTATGCCACCAATAGTATAATGTTATTCTTACAATTGGCTTGGCTTTGCCGCCTATTATATTCTTTAACTGTCAAGTTATAGTTATGTTTTATTGTCCATCTTTAAATTCTGTTATTTACAATGGTATCATCTATCCTTGTTGATCTTACAAGACTTGGTGGGAACCTTTTTACCATTAAGTTATGTTATTTACAATGGTACCATCTATCCTTGTTAATCTTACAAGACTTGGTGGGAACCTTTTTACCATTAAGTTCTGTTATTTATAATGGTACCATTTATCCTTGTGAATCTTACAAGACTTGGTAGGAACCTTTTTACCACTTATTAAATTGTGGAATAACTCAGTATATCTTGGAATATCGCATACACAGTGAAATTCTTCATTATTCCATTCTTTATTATTACATTGGAATAACTTTTTGTCAAACGTGGACTCTAGCATTCATGGTGAAATTCTCCTGTTATTTCATTCTTTATTATTCTCATTGAAATAACTTTTATACATCCGAACTCTGCATGTTAGGGTGAAGATCCATTTGTATTTTTGTATATATATATTTTTTATTGAACTATAATACTTGTATATATATTATTAACGATTACATATTCTTTTTACTAAAATAATATGCTAATAACATAAATATAAGAATATTTATATTTGCATTTTATCACCACTTAAGGTCGTGACTTAGTTTAATTTTCTATATCATACATGTAATTATTTATTGTTTTAATAAATAATAAAATTGTGTTTTAACCCAGAATAGATGGCAAACTTGGCAAAAATAGACTTTTCTATTTTGAAAATCTCTGGAGACACCTATTTGGCTTGGGCACTTGATGCGTAATCGCACCTTAGTGCAAATGAGTTAGAAAAAGACCATTGAATCAGAAATCAAACAACTTGGCACAAAATGCAAAAAGCTATAATTTTCTTCGTCACCATATTGATGAAGGATTAAAGACTGAATATTTAACAATCAAAGATCGTTTATCTTTATGGACACAACTGAAGGAAAGATTTGACCACCAAAAATTGGTTGTTCTCTCTAATGCCAAATTTGAGTGGCTTAATTTAAGGCTACAAGATTACAAATTAATTACGGAATATAGTTCCAATGTTTATAGAATAACCTCTACTTTGGCTTTGTGCGGAGATCCAGTTTCTGAAACCCAAATGTTAGAGAAAACGCTCTCAACTTTTCACAAAAGTATAGACAGAGTAAGTTCACAAAATTCAGTGACTTGTTATCTATCCTCCTTGTTACAGAAAAGAATAATGATTTTTTGTTGAAAAACCATCAAGTACGGCCAACGGGTGCTACCCTATTGCCAGATATTAACAGCACACCATACCAGCAAAATAAATGTGACAATAGATGGTCATATAATAAGAAGTCTTGGGGACAAAAGAATAAACGAGGCCATCATAATAAAAAATTCCAGAACCACGACAATTCGAGTCACCAAAAGTGGCAAAAGTGTAAAGGTCGGGTAAAATAAAGAAAATGCAAAGATCGATAAAGAACAAACCAGATGTTTGTTTTAGGTGTGGGATGAAAGGGCATTGGTCGCGTACCTGTCGTACGCCGAGGCATATTGTTAATTTATTTCAGGAGTCTCAAAAGAACAAAGTAATGGAGGCAGAAACAAACTTTGTTAATCATCAATTGAATATTGTTGATGTTCCACCAATGACCAACATTGAGGAAAAGGTTGTTGATATTACTGAACATTCTGAAAGTATCTTTTGGGATATCGTTTAATTTCTTGTTTTAATTAAACACCCTGCATGTATAATATTATTAGTTTTTGTTCTATACGTGGTATGTGTTTATCATGAATAAAATTATATTTGAAATGTAACTTTTCTTATTTATGTTTTTATATGTGTCAGACCATTTTTAATGGATATGGAAGATATATGTTTAACAGACAGTGCAACAACTCATACAATCCTTCGAAGTGAGAAATATTTTTCACAACTGATCAAAGCTAAGGGAAATGTAGGAACTATCTCTGGCACATCAAATTTAATCGATGGATTTGGAAAAGCTAATTTCATGCTACCAAATGAGACACAAGTTTTTATCAAAGATGCTCTATATTCTAGTAAATCAAGAAGAAATTTGCTTAGTTTTAGAGATATTCGACTAAATGGTTTTCACATTGAAACAACTAATGAAAATGAAAATGAATATCTTCTCATCACTTCTACTATTTCTGGAAAAAAGAATATCCTAGAAAAACTGCATTCAATTTCTTCTGGATTATATACTATAAAAATTAGAGCAATTGAGTCTCATGCTGTTATGATTTCAAAAATCATAGATCCCAAATCCTTTATGTTTTGGCATAAAAGACTCGGTCATCCAGGTACTTCTATAATGTGTCGTATTATTAAAAATTCTATTGGTCATCCTCTTAAAAATAAGAAGGTTTTTCCTAGTAGTGAATTTCCTTGTGCTGTGTGTTCTCGAGAAAAATTAATTGTTCGACCATCACCAGTAAAAGTTTATAAAGAAACCCCCAAAATTCCTAGAGAGAATTCAAGGAGACATTTGTGGACCTATTCACCTATTGTCTGACCCATTTCGATATTTTATGGTTTTAATAGATGCTTCAACTAGATGGTCTCATGTTTGTCTTCTCTCTTCTCGAAATTTTGCCTTCTCAAAACTTCTTGCTCAAATAATCAAGTTACGGGCTCAGTTCTCGGATAATCCAATCAAGTCAATTCGACTTGATAACACAGCTGAATTTTCATCAATGACTTTTAATGATTTTTGTATGACTATTGGAATCTCCATTGAGCATTCTGTTCCTCATATTCATACACAAAATGGTTTAGCTAAATCTTTAATAAAAAGACTTCAACTAATTGCACGATCATTAATGTTAAGGGATAACTTACCTACCTCAGTTTGGGGTCATGCAATTCTTCATGCTGCAGCCATCATTCGAGTAAGACCAACGGCTCTTCATAAATTTTCTCCTCTACAGTTAGTTCTTGGATAGATACCCAACATATCACACTTTCAAGTTTTTGGAAGTGTAGTATATGTTCTAATTGCACCTCCACAAATAACTAAAATGGGAGCCCAACGAAGAATAGGTATTTATGTTGGTTTTGATTCTCCTTCAATTATCAAATATCTTGAGCCTTTAACTGGAGATATTTTTACTGCACGTTATGTAGATTGTCATTTTGATGAATCTGTATTTCCACCATTAGGAGGAGGGAAAGTTTTAAATAAAAAACCCTCTGAAATATCATGGAATGCATCAGATTTAAATTCACTTGATCCTCGTACAGGACAATATGAAATTGAAGTTCAAAGAATTATTCATTTACAAAATAATGCAAATCAAATGCCAGATGCATTTAATGATGCTAGAAAAGTGATAAAGTCACATACACCTGCAGTGAATACTCCAGCAAGGATAGAAATACCTATTAAAAAATCAATTCCTGGAGAATTGACGAATAAGGTAATAGAAGAATCTAAACCACGCCAGAAGTGTGGAAGACCGGTTGGTGCAGAAGACACTGTACCACGAAAATCAAAAGCAAATAAGGGAATCCCGGAAGGAATACCCGCTCCAGAAGTAGCACTTATTCCAAAAATGGGAATAGCCCCAAAAGAGGTACAAACCGCTCCAGAAGTAGCACTTATTCCAAGAGTGGGAATAGCCCCAGAAGTGGTTCAAAATCTCAGTGAAGGGATAAGAGATGAACACCAAGAGATCTCAATAAATTATGTACATGATGAGAAAATATGGGATCGAAGCAAATTTATGATTGACGATATATTTGCTTTCTCTATAGCATCAGATATTACTTTGATTCCTGACACGGATCCTGAACCACAAAACGTGGAAGAATGTCAGAAAAGAAAAGATTGGCCAAAATGGAAAGATGTTATTCAATCTGAGCTACAATATCTATTGAAAAGAGAAGTATTTGGACCAGTAGTCCAAATACAAAGCCCGGTTGGAAACAAATGGGTATTTGTACGAAAGCGAAATGAGAAAAATGAAATTGTGAGATACAAAGCCCGACTTGCAGCTCAAGGGTTTTCACAAAAACCTGGTATTGATTATCAGGATACATACTCTCCAGTAATGGATGGAGTCACTTTTCACTTTTTGATAGGTATGGCAACAATGGAAGGTTTAGAAACACGTCTGATGGATGTTGTAACAGCATACCTATATGGCTCACTTAACAGTGAGATTTATATGAGAATCCCTGAAGGATTGAAAATGGTTGAATCACAAAGGCCACGTCACATATATTCAATCAAGTTACAACGCTCATTGTATGGGTTGAAAAAAGTTTGGTCGTATGTGGTATAATCGACTTAGTGATTATTTAATAAAAGATAGATATATAAATGATCAAGTATGTCCATGGGTTTTTATTAAGAAATCACAAAGTAGATTTTCCATCATTGATGTATATGTGGATGATTTGAATCTTGTAGGTACTCCTGAAGAACTCACAAGAACTACTACTTATTTAAAGGATGAATTTAAAATGAAAGATCTTGGAAAGACAAAATTCTGTTTGGGAATACAAGTGGAGCATTTAGCATCTGGAATTTTTGTTCATCAATCCACATATGCTGAAAAGATTCTCAGTCATTTTCATATGGATAAAGCTCATCCTTTGACAACCTCGATGGTTGTTCGATCTTTAGAAGTTGATAAAGATCCATTTCAGCCTCTAAAAAGTGGGGAAGAAGTTCTTGGACCTAAAGTACCATACCTAAGTGCAATAGGTTCTCTTATGTATCTTGCAAACTGTACACGACCGGATATTACTTTTGCTGTCAACTTGTTAGCAAGATACAGTTCTTCTCCAACTAAGAGACATTGGGATGGGATCAAACACATTTTTAGATACCTCCGTGGAAGTATAGATCTTGGGTTATTTTATCCAAGAAATTCAACGTCGCAATTGGTTGGATATGCCGATGCAGGATATTTATCAGATCCATATAATGGAAGATCACAAACAGGTTATGTATTTACGTATTGTGACACGGCTATATCCTGGAAATCCACAAAGCAAACCATGACAGTTACATCTTCAAATCACTCAGAGATTCTCGCTATACATGAAGCAAGCAAAGAGTGTGTTTGGTTCAGCATATTCAAAAATCATGTGGATTACCATCAATCAAAGATATTCCTACAATTCTGTATGAGGATAACGCTGCATGCATGGCTCAACTTAGAGGAGGGTACATCAAGGGAGATAGAACAAAGCACATTTCACCTAAATTCTTCTTCACACATGAGCTACAAAAGAAGGGTGATATAGATGTGCATCAAATTCGATCATGTGATAATCTAGCTGATTTATTCATAAAGTCGCTACCAAATGCAACGTTTGAAAAACTTCGAAAAAGAATCGGAATGTGTCGACTAAAAGACTTATGACAATATCTCATCAAGGAGTAATGAAATCCTTTTGAGGGGAAGACTGTACTCTTTTTCCTTAGTCACGATTTTTATCCCAATGGGTTTTTCCTGACAAGGTTTTAACGAGGCAGTCGATTAAGGTATTTATGTAAAAGATATGTACTCTTTTTCCCTTCGTTAAGTTTTTCCCACTGGATTTTCTTAACAAGGTTTTTAATGAGACATAATCTTCTATCGTAGAAAATCAGGGGAAGTATTATGATGTGATTCCCTCCTCCCCGTGACTCCCTCCTCCCTGTGACTCCCTTTCTTTTCTTCTTTCCTTCCTCACCCGTGAACCTCCTCCTCTTCTTTGCCTATATAAAGGAATGATCCTGAAGGAAAAATAATAAGATTTTTCCCTGAATGGTTTCTCTATCTTTTTCTCTTACTTATTCTCTCTAAATTTATGCGACAATTATAAGAGTATCTTTCTATAATTTGCTAAGGTTTTATAACAGGATACAATATATTAAATATATTTTTAGAAATCAAATGTTATATGTTAAAATTTTCCTTTTGCTTTATGTTTTAATTCATTAAAAAGAAGAACAATAGATGACAAAAATACTTTTTTTCCTTTATAGTATGCAGGATATATATTGGTTGTTTGTTGACTGTCCTTAAATTTCATATGACTGTTATATGTTTTTTAATTAAAATAATAAACAATGTGTGTTAACAAGTATTTTCAATGTTAAGATCATTGTTAATTGAGTAGTTCTACACAGACAGTTTTTTTTGACCAGAATATTGGATATTTTCAAAAAAAAATTATTTTTGCTTTTCTTGTGATTTTCAAAAAATGTATAGTATTTATTTTAACTGGAAACTTTTACAAAATACATTATTTTTAGGTGTAATTTGGATATTTGTAACTGTTGCGGTGTTTGAGAACAAGATGCCTCATGATGCGAACCATGTTTTTGAAAGTATCTGTGAAATGGTGTATTATCATATTCACCGCCATTATCAGATCGAAGAATCTGAAGTTTGGCAGAAAATTGTGTTCGAATCATATTATGAAATGAGCATAATATTTCAAACACTTCATGTTTATTCTTCAACACATAAAGCCAAGTCATTCATTTACAATCATCAACAAAGGTTACAAACCATCGAACGCCAGAAGAAATAGTAATAGAAGTAGGGCCCCACACGTCAGAATGAACAATCAAATGCAAACTGATTGGATAAGGTACACGATGACTCTTAGCTTGAATACAAGATTCACATTTTAAATCTGACTCATTAAACTTTGTAAATAAATCTGGTAATAAACATCTCAAATATCAAAATGAGGGATTCCCCAACCGATTATGCCATAACCAAATTTGCCTTTCCTTAACTTCAGCGAAATGCATATTATTTGCTCTACCATAACTAAAATCATCCATGTAATACAACCCTTCCCTTTTAGTACCACGACCAATAATCCTTGGTGAGAATATCCTGAAACAAACAGAAGTTATGATACATTAGAGAACGACAATTTAATTCCTCAGTCACTTGTCCAATAGATAATAATTTATTGGAAAGTAATGGAACTAGTAAGGTATTTGGTAACAAAAAGGAAGGAGAAAGAGTCACTATTCTAGCCCTTGTTACTAGATATGTTACTCCATTAGCATTGGCAATGAATATTCGTTTCGGTTGGGTTGCTTCAGAGAAGTCACAAGGGTCAAAGGTCATGTGGTCTGTTGCCCTAGAGTCAATTATCCAGCCATCATGGTTCCCTATTTTTGAGCAAGAAAAAACATAACCTTGGTTACCAAAGTCATACTGAGCAATCTGTTCACTAGTGGAAATAGAATATTCTTGTTGTGGTACAAGAGATAGTTGAGGCTCTAAGCTCATAAGAGCTGCACGACCAGGATTGTCTCCTCCAATTGCTTCACGCTTTTTCTTTGCCTTGGGTTCATGCCACCAATCTGGATAACCATGTAGTTTGAAGCATGTTTCGTTGGTGTATTTTGTATTCCCACAATGTGTGCAACCTCCTCCTCCCCCTTGTGACCTTGATTTTATAGCTGTGTTAGGTTTTCCATTTGATGGCATTTGAAAAGATAATTGGTGTTGAGGTTTCTGCCCTCCTCTTGAAAGCATAGCACCACCAAATATGGTATCTTCAGTCGTTATCATTATGGATTGCCTCAAATCCTCTCTTCGGACTTGTGTATAGGCCTGTTCCACTGTTGGGAATTATTGTATCTGGAGCACATCTGCTCGGATTTTTTCAAGCCGATCATTGAGTTCGTCTAAGAAGGTATAGACTCATTCCTCCTGCGAAATAGAGTTATATTTTTGTATATCAATATCATATTCCATAGGATTTGGTTTATGAAAGTCGATTTCTCTCCACAAACCTTACAGATTGTTGTAATATGTTTTGATAGATACTCCTTTTTGTTTGAGTCTGATTACTCTTCTTTTGAGATCAAATACTTATTATGTATCAGTACCATCAAAGTACATAATAGCAATATTACCCCAAACAGTCTTAGACGACGTTGAGAATCTGATAAAGTTACTGACTAACTTTGGATCCATAGAATTGATTAGCCATCCCTTCACCACTGCGTTTTTGGTTCTTCATTTTCTGAATGCAGGATCTGTTTGTAGAGTCTGTGGAAGATCTCTATTTATGTATCCCAACTTATCTTTGTGTGAGATATACATCTCGATAATTTGGGACCATAGTGCATAATTGGTACCATCTAACTTGATTCCAATCTGTGCAGCAGGTTCATGACTTGTGATCTGGTTCTGAGTTTGGTTGTGGCTTAGTACTTGTGTCATTCTTGTCGTAAGATCTGCGAGAATTGAATTCTCCCCTTCGTGTTTTTCCACCCCAGTATGAGGTGTTTCCATTTTCCTCTTTTTTTATTTTTTTTTCTTCAAAAATTCTATGGCCCTAGAATCTCTGCTCTGATATCATGTTGCGTAGAAGAAAAACTGATATTCTTGTATATTAAACATACAACATAGTAGGCTATATATAACTTGTACATGAAGCTAATTTGAAAGAAACTAATCACACTAATCTAGGCTACAATCTTGGATGATTGTATTAAATAAAACTAAATTGGTAACTAGAATATTTTGTTTCTCTAATTGCTCCTTCAACAACTAACGTCAATAGTCCTTAGGTCTCAAAATATATTTAGTGCTTTGGATCGAAAGGAATTGTTTTAAAAAAAAATGAAATATACGGTTTCAAAGATAAATTTTCAAATTCTAAATTGATATAATTTATTTATTCTTTAAATTCACTTAAAAATATATTATTAATTCTATATTTTAGAAGGGATACAATATATTAAATATATTTTTAGAAATCAAATGTTATATGTTAAAATTTTCCTTTTGTTTTATGTTTTAATTCATTAAAAAGAAGAACACTAGATGACAAAAATACTTTTTTTCCCTTATAGTATGCAGGATATATATTGGTTGTTTGTTGACTGTCCTTAAATTTTATACGACTGTTATATGTTTTTTAATTAAAATAATGAACATTAGGTGTTAGCAAGTATTTTCAATGTTAAGATCATTGTTAATTGAGTAGTTCTACACAGACAATTTTTTTGGACCGGAATATTGGATATTTTCAAAAAAAAATTGTTTTTGCTCTTCTAGTGATTTTCAAAAAATGTATAGTATTTATTATAATTAAAATTTTTACAAAATATAGTATTTTTAGGTGTAATTTCGATATTTGCAACTATTGCGGTGTTTGAGAACAAGATGCCTCATGATGCAAACAATGTTCCTGAAAGTATCTGTGAAATGGTGTATTATCATATTCCTCGCTATTATCAGATCGAAGAATCTGAAGTTTGGCAGAAAATTGTGTTCGAATCATATTATGAAATGAGCAAAATATTTCAAACACTTCATGTTTATTCTTCAACACATAAAGTCAAGTCATTCGTTTACAATCATCAACAAAGGTTACAAACCATCGAACGCCAAAAGAAATAATAATAGGAGCAAGGCCCCACACGTCAGAATGAACAATCAAAAAAGGATTTTCATATTTATTTAAACTGATTGGATAAGGTACACGATGACTCTTAGCTTGAATACAAGATTCACATTTAAAATCTGACTCATTAAACTTTGTAAATAAATCTGGGAATAAACATCTCAAATATCAAAATGAGGGATGCCCCAACCGATTATGCCATAACCAAATTTGTCTTTCCTTAACTTCAGCGGAATGCATATTATTTGCTCTACCATAACTAAAATCATCCATGTAATACAACCCTTCCCTTTTAGTACCACGACCAATAATCTCCTTAGTGAGAATATCCTGAAACAAACAGAAGTTAAGATACATTAAAGCACAACAATTAAATTCCTCAGTCACTTGTCCAATAGATAACAATTTATTGGAAAGTGATGGAACTAGTAAGGTATTTGGTAACAAAAAGGAAGGAGAAAGAGTCACTGTTCCAGCCCCGGTTACTGGATATGTTACTCCATTAGCATTGGCAATGAATATTCATTTCGGTTGGGTGGCTTCAGAGAAGTCATAAGGGTAAAAGGTCATGTGGTCTGTTGCCCCAGAGTCAATTATGCAGCCATCATGGTTCCCTGTTTTCGAGCAAGAAAAAACATAACCTTGATTACTTGAGTCATATTGAGCAATATGTTCACTAGTGGAAATAAAATATTCTTGTTGTGGTACAAAAGATAGTTGAGGCTCTACGCTCATAAGAGCTACACGACCAGGATTGTCTCCTCCAATTGCTTCACGCTTTTTCTTTGCCTTGGGTTCATGCCACCAATCTGGATAACCATGTAGTTTGAAACATGTTTCGTTGGTGTGTTTTGTATTCCTACAATGTGTGCAACCTCCTCCTCCTTGTGACCTTGATTTTATAGCCGTGTTAGGTTTTCTATTTGATGGCGTTTGAAAAGATAATTGGTGTTGAGGTTTCTGCCCTCCTCTTGAAAATATAGCACCACCAGATATGGTATCTTCATTCGTTATCACTATGTATTGCCTCAAATCCTCTCTTCGGACTTGTGCATAGGCATATTCCACTGTTGGGAATTGTTGTATCTGGAGCACATCTGCTCAGATTTTATCAAGTCAATCATAGTTCATCTAAGAAGGTATAGACTCCTTCCTCGTGCGAAATAGAGTTATATTTTTGTATATCAATATCTTATTCCATAGGATTTGGTCGACGAAAGTCGATTTCTGTCCACAAACCTTGCAGCTTGTTGTAATATGTCTCGATAGATCCTCCTCTTTGTTTGAGTCTGGTTACTCTTCTTTTGAGATCATATACTTATGATGTATCAGCACCATCAAAGTACGTAATAGCAATATTATCCCAAACAGCCTTAGACGTTGAGAATCTGATAAAGTTACTGACTAACTTTGGATCCATAGAATTGATTAGCCATCCCTTCACCACTGCATTTTCAGTTCTCCATTTTCTGAATGCAAGATCTGTTTGCAGAGGCTGTGGAAGATCTCCATTTATGCATCCCAACTTATCTTTGTGTGAGATATACATCTCGATAATTTGGGACCATAGTGCATAATTGGTACCATTTAACTTGATTTCAATCTGTGCAACAGGTTCATGACTTGTGATCTAGTTCTGAGTTTGGTTGTGGTTTAGTACTTGTGTCATTCTTGTCGTAAAATCTGCGAGAATTGAATTCTCCCCTTCGTGTTTTTCCACCCTAGTAAGAAGTGTTTCCATTTTCCTCTTTTTTATTTTTTTTTTCTTCAAAAATTTTATGGCCCTAGAATCTCTGCTCTGATATTATGTTGTGTAGAAGAAAAACTGATATTCTTGTATATTAAAGATACAACATAGTAGGTTATATATAACCTGTACATGAAGCTAATTTGAAAGAAATTAATCACACTAATCTAGGCTACAATCTTGGATGATTTACAATCAAACAAAACTCAATTGGTAACTAAAATATTTTATTTCTATAATTGCTCCTTCAACAACTAACGTCAATAGTTCTTAGGTCTTAAAATATATTTAGTGCTTTGGATCGAAAGAAAAAATTTAAAAAAAAATGAAATATACGGTTTCAAAGATAAATTTTCAAATTCTAAATTGATTTAATTTATTTATTCTTTAAATTCACTTAAAATATATTATTAATTCTATATTTTAGAAGGATATAATATATTAAATATATTTTTAGGAATCAAATGTTATATGTTAAAGTTTTCCTTTTGCTTTATGTTTTAATTCATTAAAAAGAAGAACAGTAGATGACAAAAATACTTTTTTTTTCCCTTATAGTATGCAGGATATATATTGGTTGTTTGTTGACTGTCCTTAAATTTCATAGGACTGTTATATGTTTTTTAATTAAAATAATAAACATTAGGTGTTAGCAAGTATTTTCAATGTTAAGATTATTGTTAATTGAGTAGTTCTATATACATCGTATAATCTTATTTTTATATATGTATTTAAATTATACTTAAAATATTGTATTTTATAAAAATTTCGGTTAAAATAAATAGTATACATTTTTTTGGGAGTTACAAGCAAAAAAAAAGAAGAAAATATCCAATATTCCGGTCCAAAAAAATTATATGCCAAGACTTATTGTTGTTAATTTTTAAAAATTAATTTAAAATATTTTTAAATTCAAAATTAAAATGATTCAATAATACTTGTGAAATTATAAAGAGTCTTGCTATATATTGTTATTTATCCTTCGTCAAATATTTATCGTCATATATATTATTTTCTAATTATAAATTTTACAATGAGTATGATTTTAAACATTTTATAATATTTATTATTTATTTAATTAAAAATTAAAAAATATCACATATTAACTTCAAAAAAATAATTAATTATTTTATATTTCGGAAGTATTATATATCAATCAATTATAAATTAGTACTACAATATTACTCATCAATTAAATATAGTATGGTCCTCATTAAGTTACTGGTAATTTGTGTTGATGAGTTGGTGAGTCGTCAAATATTTTTGAAAAAATAACTGATAATATATATAAACAAATGCAATATTCAACTCAAAACAAATCAATTAAAGTATAATAATCACAAGATTAGTATTCTGTTTAAGGAAGGAAAAAAAACAGAGTCACAAGATTAGTATGTTGAACTTCAACTGTTGGGTTGTCTTCTCCACGAGGACGACTATGTACCACTGAGATTTTTCCTGTTCTTTTCTGTTTTCCTTGTTTCCCAAGGACGAGCAAGAAAATCCTGCATCAAATTCTGTACAAGAAAACTTATCAAATCACCAAAAACTCTAACCCCTCCATGCATCAATAAAAACATTTGCAACTTGTTCCTCGGTTTTTGTTGAGCATTGGATTCACCCTTGATTAACCTGTTTAGCTGACAGAAATTTTACAAGAACAATGATAATGATAGATGTATTGAATCGTCACCTTCGGTTTAATATCTTATGTAATGCACTCAGATTTTTCACAAGAGAACAAATAACACAAGCATCAACCATGCTAACACACATGAAACAGGAAGGAGGAGTAGTATTCATCTAATACACTCGGAAGATTTTAAAATTTCATACGAAAAAAACTTAGCTCTCTACATTTGTCCGAACAATCAAAAATTAAATTTGTAGAGTTTAAAATATTAAGCAACTCACTTGTGCTCATACCCTGAATTAGACTGCCAAAGAAAATCTATATTTCAGTACCCAATTCCTAAAAGGTGATATTTTTGCCTCATTTGATCAATTATCCATCTCCAATAGTATATTTAATGAGTTAAACATAATGCAATAAAGAAAACAGCATTGCTTTGTCTAATCTTACTTGAAATGTCATAAATGAGTTGTGAAGCTCTGCCCCTTTCTATAGTGTGGATTGTTTTTTAGCAATGCACCTAATTTTATGCTTTATTAATACAAACCTAAAAAGAAATTACAAATCAATAGAGGAGCATCACTAGATCATGAGCAACAAGATCACTAAATTATTATTCCACAATTTATCATGACACAGTACCATTCTCAATGTATTCTTGTGTTTGTGTTGTATTGCCTTTAAGCACAAACCCATACTAAATCAAAAGGATGGTCATAAGCTAAAGTAAATTGATCTTAGAAGCAACTAAAAATCAATGGTCTCAGTATAAATCCTCTGCAAAACCTAGTATACTGAGTCATACTAATGCTGATTCCAGTAACCCTGACGGATGTGCTATGTCGATCGGTAAATTGCAAAGAACAGCATTCCTAATTAAGGGGGGAACAAAAGATGTTTATGACTTTTGGACTCTAATAGTCGACGAAAGAATTGAGCTCCAAAGCATGAGGAATTGAGAAGAATAACTAAATAACCAGACAAAGAGGGTTGGGAAGTGATCATATGATGTGTAAAATGAAAACCCAAAGCCCATTAATTTCTCTTTTAGTATACTCCACAGTTGTGCAATATATGATAATACTCAACAGTTCCATGTGGTATGTTAATTTTGGATCAATTTGACCTATTTTAAAATGAAAAAAAAAAAATCACCTAAACATGCATGGTTGACATCTCATAATAACTAATTCCAACCAACTATTTATTTTTATTTTATTTTATTTTATTTTTATTTTTTTTTTGGGGGGGGGGGGGGTGAACAGTAAAATAAAATTCAAAGAAAGACCACTGCCACGGATAGATAAATATTACTCCCTCCGTTCAATTTTACTTGTCCTAGTTTAAAAGTACACGCTTATTAAGAAAAAATATTTATCTCAAATTACCCATCTTAACTACTCTATTATCATCTCTTTTTTTAATTAATCTCCCAACTCTTTCTTGCAATAATAAAATAAAAGAAAGATAGAAGGGAAAAAGAAGTGTGGTTGTGTTTCCAATGTCAAAATTAATAGTGCTACTTTTTCCAATATATGTCGTGTTGTTTTCAATGAATTTATTTAAAAGTTAAATGAGGGTGGTATTGGAAAAATAAAGTCAAAAATAGTATTAAAAAGGAAAGAGGACAAATAGATTTGGATAAACAAAAAAGTAAATTTAGGCAAGTAACCTTGGGCAGAGGTAGTATTCAGGCTTACTAGTAACCAAGGCACATAATATACAACAGTACTGTCGGCAACTGAAAAAATAAAGACAAACAGATAAATGGATGTTGCCAAGTACAAATGATAGTTTTCAGAGAAGACAGACTACAACCACTTTATGGTAATGAAGGTAGGTCGCACATCAAGTAAAGCTTCAAGCCAAAACTATCAAACCTTCAGAAAAATGTGGTTTCATTGAAGCACTATCGAGAAAAACAATATGAGATGTCCGGAGTACAATACAAATGTTTACTTGTCTAAAAAAACATATTACAAATGTGTAACAGTAGTTTCTAGTAATTCAAAAAGTAAAATTAGTACCTTATCTCTTTTGATAATTGAGTGAGAATGCTGAGTAGATTTCACAAGTGAGTGCCTCCCACATGATACATGTTAGCAAATTCCAAGCACAGCTTATGATCCCTCTCATCTCCCCAGCCTCCCCAACCCTTGAACCCAGCTTGATATCCTGATTGGTGCTTATATACATGCACTCCCCAGTCTGACTTAATGTTGGCAACCTTATCAATCTCCTCTACTTCAATCTTCACATCACCATTATCAATACAAGCAGCATTTTCCCCCTGACCTTGATGCAAACCACATTTCCCAAAGTGAATGGCACTAGTCCTAGGCCCTCTTAGTGTATAAACTGGACCGCCGAATGAAGGATACACTGTTGCCCACATAGTTATATCCCAGTTGTACTCGTCAAATAAACAAAATTCTCTTGTCTTCCTGTGTATTTTCCTCCATATAGTCCGATTAAATGCATAACCCACATTTCCCATTCTTTCTGCTATTAAACTCTCCCATCCCTCTCCTCTTGACTTCACATCGGAGGGTGCCAGATTTGTAGCGTAGCAATTAGGACATTTTTTAGGCTTCAGTTCCACAAGTAACTGCAGATTACGATATGCATTGGGAAGTATGAAGTGGTCCTCTTCTATGAAAAGAACATGACCCAAGTGCTGACGAGTCTCATTTAACCCATCCCACACTGTGTTCATCATCCACCACCAATGATGCTTCAACGATACAATCTTTGGTGACCGGTGGTTTCCATATTGATCGGGATTCCCTTCACAGTGATTCTTACTTGGGTCATCTTTATCCTTACAATCCTTCTGGGAGACACCAGGAAAGCTATCAGGAAAGACATGAGGCGAGTAAGGAGCAAATATTTGTTTCACTCTGCAGAACTTAATACCGTTCACAATCTTGTTCATCTCTTCAAAGTACCCATCATGACTGACAATAAGTAGAGTTTCACTAATCCCCACTACACTAGAAAGGCTATCGACAACTAACTGGAGATATTGACGTCGATTATGAACATACAGAACAATTATTATATGATCCTTGGGTAGAGTTGGATACAAATTCATGTTTCTTGCAGGTAACTTATTTTTTTTTCCCAACAAAACTGAAAGCCCATTCTGTTTCGGGAGGTTAATTCTTCCTCTAAATCTCAGTTCCCTACCCTCATCAATTTCATTGGAATTCGAACTCTCTACATTTGTAACTGTATTTGTCCTAGGTAGAAAAAGCAAAAAATAAACCCCTAATAAAGTAATAACAACTACTGGGAGAAACCGGCGCAAATCCCCATCTCTAATTCGGGCTTTCTTGTATAGAGCCATGAATTCAACACAAAAGAATCATCAAAATCTCTTCATGGCATTTACACATACAGCATCCAGAATATTCAGAGTCCAAGTAAAAGAACCATAGATTTTCTGAGAAATATATATCTAAACTAACGATTGAGTTTAAAATTGCATACACCCAATCTAATAAAGATCAAAACAGAAAGAGGGTTAGTACTTGAACCTCCAAAAAGATCTTCACAGTGATAGCGAAGCAACCATATGAGGAAGACCCAGAAGAAGAAACACAAGCTAGCTGCTGCCGCAAACCAAATCAATCACAGGAATCGAGGTTACAGGGTTCAAAATCAACAAAATCCCACCAAGAAAGAAGCTTGAAGCACTAGGGTTCTTGCTTAAGAATCTAGTAAAGGTTGAGATAAAAGATGAATAGCAATAATTTAACCTAAGAGAAATCAAAAGGAAGGGCAGGAAATTCCTAAATTCACAAAATGTGAACTTGGACCAGTAGATAACCAGCAAACATGGTAATTGGTATAAGCAATGTTAAAGATGAATTCTTGGTAGAACACCGACGACAAAGACAAGGAGTTGATTCGTTTTACTGTTTTTTTTAAATTTATTATTATTAATAAATTGTATTGATAGTAATTCATCGAGAATATTTGGAATTTTGGATAATTCAAGAAATACTAAGATAGTACCATACAAATTTAAATCTTTACATTATTGCTTAACCTTGTGGGTACACAAATACTGGTATTAAGTCGGCTAAAACAAATTAGTATTCTGTTCTGTAATTTGCGAGGAAAAGTTGGGAAAATGTTTAGAAAAAGTTGGGTCATACTTAATACATCAAATCAAGGTTGGAATTTATCTATTTGTCAATTTATACTAACATCATCTCCTCCCAACAAAATGAGCATCACTTGTAAAGTTTACAAATTTTAAAGCTATATTATTATTATTTCATAATTATCATTAATTTTTTAACTATTTAGTTCAGTAAATTGTGAGTATTTTTAATTAAAAAATTGACGAGTTTTCTTTTTATTTGAAAAGCTTCATTTTTTGAGAAATATAATATAATTTTATAATCAAGTACATCACATCACTATTACAATATCAAGCACAAAATAAATAATTCTTTAAATCTAAAGAAATAAATAAACTCACTTAGAATAAACACCTTAGTCTTAAAGAGGATTTGGGAATCGCTTATAAACAGTCAAACCTGCTTATAATCAGTTTCAAGAAGTAAAAAGTGTTAGATTTTAAAACTGTTTATAATCATTTTTTATAAAAATAATCAAAAGCTCCAATTATATGATACTGATTTATAGTCTCGAATAGACTTTGATAAAAATTGCAGGGAGAAAAAAAGAGAAAAAAGATTGGAGAGGAAGTTTAATTCAATGAATCATTGATACCCCATTTATTACAAATCTCAATCTTATACAAGCATACTAATACAATAGTCTAATCTTTGCCTTTCATTTTTTTATAAATATCTATTATATGTATTCATAACATTACCATCCCCTCAAAATCCACCTTGTACTCAAGGAGGAAATACAAGTTGTTTGGCAATTTAGACCCATCAAAACTCTTTCTAAGCTTCATTTTAAAGTAGTCATCAACAAACATGCAAGCCTTTAGCCAATAGCTTTTAGGAAACCAACATGTGACGCATGTAGAGTGCTGCACGTTAATCCAAAATTTGTCCTTCCCAAATAAGAGCACATACTTCATTTCTCCTGGAAGTGTAGTCATTTATAAATCCCAAACCATTTAAAAGTGCAACATTTAGTGCTACTACCATTGTATCTCAGAGCTGGTTTCCTTTTAATATGTAGCCCATATGATTACTGCTGGCATAATACTTGGCTTTTGGCACCTTCACCCAATTTCAGTGTGTTCAACCTTGTGCAACTTTGAAGAACAAGGCAATAAGTAGGCATCATTCGGTTTATGAGCATCTCCATAATTTGCCATCATAATTACACATACATCAAGAAATTTAGCATTTAGAAGAACAATGTTCCTTGTAGTAGTGGCCAGAAACCCAAATGCAACATTTACATGGTCATATGTATAAAACCTGTACATTATTGCAGCCCAAACAACACTCCCTTCATGGATACTAAGCTTGAAGTTCTTTGTTAAAGCCTCGTAAAATTTAGTGTAATCTCCCTTATTTTCAGCAGTCTCAAAGATGAGCTCAATACACTTCTTCTTTTCTTCATCCTCATCATCTAAAATTTACTTTTCTATTGTTTTCTCAACCCACAAAGATATTGGATAACTAATAAACTCAGATTATCTCTTGATCAGATGCTTAAACCTGCGCTCCTCTAGATATTCTAGCTGGTCTTCCTTAAGATAAAGAACGATATTGGTACCCCTGCCACATACCTCACTAGAAGTATCTCTGGTTACAGTGAAAGGCCCACCAGCTTTATTACCTGATCCTACACTGGTACCTAAATTGTTAACCAAATCAGCCTTGGTCGTGCCAATTTCAATGTCAACAATAATCAATATATCGCTGGTATTGTTTGGAATAATGTGAATGAAAAGCTCTGGTAATACATCTAGTTTGCTCTTGTCAGTCAAGCTCTCAAAACGAATCTTATCTAGAGCATTAGAGGCTTTGCTTATAAGCTCGCAAAGAATTTTTTGTGTTGCTGTAAGAAAGTGTTGGTGATGATCAGACTCGAGAGCTGGTTGATCTCAGCCTGAAAAACAAATGTCTCCCTAACATTTAAAATGTTTTCCAGCCCTTCTAAACATATGGTAATAATCCTAAGATCAGGGCTTACTAGTAGATCACATAAAGGCTTAATGCAGTTCTGGTTCACCCAGTACTTGATTTGATCATGACTACACCAAAAGTGGTCTTTAAAATTTCCCATGCATTTGGATACACACTTACCCAAAATTGTAATTTCATTCCTCCAGGTTCAAACACAACTCTCAAACCATGTATACAAGAAGTCCTATATTTTTGTGGTTTGACCTCGGTTTGACCTCGTCAGTAGAAGATTTATGGACACACATGATATCATGCACTCCATGTGACACAAAAATAGTACTAGCAATTTCTTGATTAGTTGGCAACAATTGAGTAAATAACTGCCAATGACAAGTTAGTTAAGAGAGGAAAAGTGGAACCGATAATTGTTGTTGAAATATGACCAAAAGTCACCAAAACTAACTGATTAGAAGAACCATAATTGACCCCAGAACCATTGTAGTCCATGGTAGGAGGGTACTTTATACTGTACTCATGATCAACTATAAAACTTGAAGGTCTATTCATATCATCATTTTTTTCATATAAGTAAAACAACTCATCATTTTCCCCCCAGGGTGAAACATTGCTTCAATTGTTACACCATATCCTTCAATTTCATTCTGATGGTTAGTTATTCCTGCTTTTTATCAAACACCTTATCAACAACAGGATGTCCCTTTTTGCACAGATCATTCCTACTGCAGTGTTGGTGGACAAGTTAGGAGATGAAAAGTCATTGTGAGAAAAAGAAATTACCTTATCATGAATTGATTCAGCGCAAACTTGAGTGACGGTTGGGCTTGGGTCTTCAATTTTTGCCAGCAAATTCACATGATCTCCAACCTCGAAGACAATAGGATCATCATCTTGTTGAATCTGAAAATGGTTTTGATAGCCATTTTTCTCTTCAAACTCCACAACCGCATCATCTAGATCATATTCGGACTCCGTGATTTCTATAGCTATACAAAAGC
Organism: Panax ginseng; assembly: GCA_020205605.1. Taxonomy (NCBI): domain Eukaryota; kingdom Viridiplantae; phylum Streptophyta; class Magnoliopsida; order Apiales; family Araliaceae; genus Panax; species Panax ginseng. The sequence goes on along the minus strand of CM035144.1, from coordinate 97,699,175 downwards.
AGTCCTCCTCTTCCATATAGCCATAAATAAGCACTTTCCGATCATGCTTTTGTGTCAGATTTTGGCTGAGATTTTCGCAAACTTCAAGCCAATTAGCCACGGAAGTCGAAATTTTCAAAACAAATTTGTCGGCTTGAGTAGGATTAGATTCAACCTTATCTCTCAATGAGAGCACCATTGATACCGATTTATAGTCTCGGATAGAATTTGATAGAGATTGCAGGGAGAAAGAGAGAGATTCAAAGATCGGCGAGCAAGTTTTAATTCAATTCATTGATATCTCGTTCATTACAAATCTCAATCTTATACTAGGCATACTAATACATAAAGCTAATCTTAAACGTCTATTATTAGTTTAATCTTTCATTTATTTATATATACTATCTATTACCTATATTCATAACATTATATTACTAAATTATTCCTATTTAATTTTATAATTTCAATCATTACCCATATTTATTTTTTAAAATATTCTTTTTAGTAATTTACACTTAAAATAAGAGATTAACAAAAAAAAATTGCCAAACTTTTTTCACTTATTACGAATTTAAGTACTTTTTTATTTATCAAATACAAACTATATTTTTTTTAAATGATTATAATCAAAAGTACTAATCAGAATTAATATTCACATTTTTAAGTAATTTCAAACACACTTAATCACTAGGCTAAGCTAAGACCTCATCAACTTAATAGTACTCACTAGTTAGTTAATAGGGTTAAATATAAATTACTATCTTAAACTATGAGCTTTATTCCACTTTAATGATTCACCTTTCAATTTTGTCAATTAGATGATTAAACTATTATTTTTCTTTACACTTCTATTCATCATGTCAAAAATTGATGACGTGACACAAAGGGTAGTACTTAGTTTAGCTGTTGCGTAACTAAAAAAAAAGTATTTTAATATCTATTTACACATTTATTGTATATTAAAGAATAAATTTGTCAAACCATTTTATATTAAACATTAAAACTTAATATCATTCAATTTATTACCGAATTTACTATTCAGTATATAACGAAGAACCCATTGTTCTCTAACAAAAAAAAATAATTTCAAACTTTCAAAACTAGAGTTTCTAAGCAATAATCAACTACATTAATTCGCGATAATAATAATTTATAATTAAGCTTAATAAAGTATAGTTTAACATCATATCCATGTGCAAACAATTGGGTTTCTCTTAAAAATCACATTGGACATTAAGAAATGAGAATTAGATGCTTAAATATTTTGGATTAAGGGGCAAAATAAATGAAAAGAGGAAAGCAAAAGTAGCAGAGCTCATATGCTAAGAAGGGGAATGGTGGGAAAGGGGAGTTGCTTATGCTAATTATGCAGTGCATGTAATACTGAAAGAATATATAACTACTTACTTCCGGATTCAAACATGAACAAGTATGCAATTTTACCTAGCTAATCACACACTATTATAGTACCGGACCCCAAACTAATTAAGACCTTATTAAAATATTAAATATTATTTTTAAAAAAAAATCTTAATTCATTTATTCAGATATCCGAATAGCGTACCTTTTGAAATCAAACCCCAAAAATTTAATCGGTTATAAACGAACATAACCGAATAACTGAAATAATTTGGTTAAAAGGTAAGTCAATTTGGTTTTATCTATTTTTTTGCTCATCCCTAATTAGAAAAGTATGGATCCGGTTTTCATAAAATTAATTTCATGATAAGTTGGTCACAGAAAAATATCAGCTCTCGGTCTGCGTGTAGACACTGTATTAATCAATTGACTAAAATTAACTTCATGCTAATCACTCCCTCAAAATATATATCGGTTCATTGGATACTGCTGATAGGAGTACTGGGTCGGGCGGAAAGAAGGGAACATTTTCGAGAGGCAATTGAAGATGAAAGCGAAAAAGAATATGGCCACAATACCATAATTTGCGTAATATTAATATTTTTTAAGAGTAAACTTGAAAGTGAAAAATTATTTATAAAAATCATTATTTTAAAAATATATTTTAATTAATTATAGAACAAAGGAAATAATATATTAATTAATGATATATATATATATAGAGAGAGAGCAAAGATCAAGAGCATTTCTCTTAAATAACATTCCTCTTTAAATAGCACTCCTTTATTAAAACTACGTCGTTTTGGAGTCTTTTAAAAGAGAGTGGTCCCACTTTTCTTTTTATTTACAAAAATACCACTCACGACCCCCCACTTGTTTTTTAAAAAAAGACTCCAAAACAGCGTAGTTTTTAATAAAGGAGTCTTTATTTAAGGAGGAATGCTTATTTAAGGGAATGCTCTTGATCCTCGCTATATATATATATATATATATATATATATATATATATGAAAATAATGTATGTACACAAATGTATTACATATTTATTATTATAATGACAGTTTTTTAGGCTATAACGACAGTTTCACTCAATCGCCATATAGCCCAAAAATTAAATATATAGTTCTACTTGTATAATACACACATGTATATACATATAGCCTATATATATATATATATATATATATATATATATATATATATATATATATATATACTAGTTAGGTCTAAAGGCCTCCCAAGACTGTATTTAACACAGTGTGATTTATCTCAAACTTTGAACGGCCCAGATGATTTATTGAGTGAGCAAAAAATTCAAAATCATTTATATTTTATTAGATAGATATTGGATAAGGATCATGTCCGGACTCCGTACAGCTTAAAATACGGACTTTTAATTTTATTTTATTTTGCTTTTTTTTTAAAACAACTAAAAAAATAAAAATAAAATTATGGAACTGGAATTTTTACATAATACAGTATTTTGGGTGTGATTTGAATACATATAACAAAACATGTCTGTACAATTATGTACTTAAAAATTAATTCATATTAGTCTTGAAATTTAAAAAAAAAACCTCAAATGGACTTCCAAAAATCAATATTAATCATATTTTCAGTGGTAGGCATTACATCCACTGTGCAACTGATAGCATGGTGCAAAACCCGGCAGTTTTCAGATCCCTGGCTTGACATGCATGCATGCAAACTTTGTGATGCCACTACAGTCATGAAGCTTTGAGTTGTATATCAGTATCCTTAGTGGGATGGAGGGTGCTTAGTTCAGGTCATTATATAAAAATCTTGGCTCACATGAAATGCCATCACAAGAGTAATACATACTGGACTAGTTTTGAGTATTAATGTAAAAGGGCATATGATCAAATATACAAATTTCTCATGGACATGTCAATGGAAAATACAAGCTTACTGATGCAAGATTACAGTATCAAAAATGATTTGAAACCCCAGAAGCATGTTGATAATTAGTTGATTTTTCAAAAAAGAAAAAGAAAAAGAAAAGATCAGTCTTTAATTCTCGTCACCTGTCAAAGCGATTTAAATGATATTTCTCTTCATGTTTTATAATTTCAGTCTCCAAGAATTCAGGAAAGTAATTCAAGGTTTTAGCTTTTCCAAGGACTTGTAAAGTACCACCGTCACGTATTTTTTACGAAAACGCTGAGTTGAACTAAGTGCTGCCATAGATTCACCTGCACTACCTGCTTTCTGGATGTATAAATGGTTCAAAATACCAGTTAAAGGCTTCTCCAGACACTGGGGGCTGTCCGTAGAGGATGAGGGCTGGTCTAGAGGTGTGCGCTGCAGGAGCGGAGGCAATTCAGGCAATTTTTCGCTAAAGTCTTCTAAACTGAAGGGAGCGTTGTCATAGCTTGATAAAGGAGAATTAGGAGCTTCAGATTCAGGAATGTTATGAATTTCTGGAATATTTTCCTGCAGTATTATCCGTTTGTCAATTCCTAATTTACCATATATATATGCTCAAATTATGGAATGACATTTATTCTGTAAACCAACTATACGTTAGTAACAAAAGATGCCTGTCAAAATGAGCATGGGAAGGGAAGGAAAATAATTAAAATTCTTTCAAATCTCATATTTGTGAGTTTTTTTTAAGGAGAAAGAGAAGGGATTTGGAGTTAAAGTTTATTTTATTTTTGACAATTTAGAAGGATGGAAAAGTTAGATATTTTAAATTACCTAAAGTAATATGTAAGGATAATATAGTAATTGTGTAGTTTAAAAATAAAAATATTTTCCCTTCTATTCTCTCCTTATAAACACACAAAAATCACAAATGCACCTTAACGTTGTTGGATATTTCACATGAACTTCATATCGAATAAATTCAAGAACATAGATAAATTAATAAGTATAATGTAATCTTGACCTAATAAATTAATCTTTTAGATAAGAAGATGATTCAATATCGCCCGAATAAGACCACCTCCTTTTATAATGAATCATCGGTTTCCTCAAAAGGTATAATGAAAGTTCATACAAACAAGCAATCCTCAAAGAGGAGATTCAAACGAGAACTAACACTCCTATTTCAAATTAATTTGGCCAAAACCACACTCAAAAAAAGTCAGCCAACAATAATATTCTCAACTCAACCCAATTCACTAACGCAACCACTAGCACACAATTATATGCATTGATTAACACACCACTATTCTACTATGAAATATATATGACTTCCACCAAGGCACCAATGCACAATAACACCATCACTTGAAAACTTAACTCCACTATTTGCACCCAATTACTATAGCTAAAAATAAATAAAATTTAATAATTTTTCAATGGGTTAAATACAACTTTGTTACATTAAATATCATCAAATTCATAATTTAGCCCCTAAAATAATTGGGTTTACAAATTAATGTATAAAGTATCAAATTGCTTACAATGTTAACACCCTAGTTATAATTCCCGGCAAAAATTGATTAGAATTGTCCATGTGCCGGCCACTGTGATGCTGGAATACACGTTACTCTACGGTTTCACCATATATAAAGGGCAAAGAAGTAAATACATTAATATATTACATATTATAACAATATCAAAACTAGTTTTTAAGTATTCATTTTATCAACAAAACAAAATTCATGAACCCGAAACCAAAAATCTTTTTTATCAAATAAAACCCAAAAATACTTTTATATCAAAAATCAAACCCAAAAAATCCTATTCATCACACCAAACTAAAAAAATCTCATTCATCACACAAAACTCAGCATCACCATCTCCCTACCACAACCACCATCAGCATCGACATCTTCATCTTCATCTTCATCTTCAACTCTTTTATTACCATCGTCAAATACCCCTTTCTTCCATAAACCCTAACTTTATTCCAAACTTAACAATCACAACACAATTTTCAAAATTTCACATTTGAATAGATAGATTTAAGAATAATATCAACAATATCATTCTAAAACATACATATCTCACTCTAATTGAATGGATTAGGGACCTTTCTTTATTTCTCGTTTTTTTTTAACCATAAAATTGAAGAAATAGAAGGGGTGGCGGGCACGGGACGATCAGACGGGAGTTTGATGCCATATTTCCAACAAGCATCACTCTACATCTAAATAGGAAGATACAACTTAGAATAAAACTAGTGACATCTGCAAATAGTAGTACAAGAATATACCACATAGCCTTTCTCTCCATTTAGAGTTATGCATAAATTAAATATATTTTGATGCATATACGGTATTAAATAGTATTTTTTTTAAATCAAGTCAAAGTGTAGCTTTATACAATTAAACCGTATAAAATCAATCGCGTCCAATCGGATTGTCAGATGGATCCTGTATTCTAATTAATTTATGCAGGAAAATAACTTCTTTTTTTTTGGGTGGTGGGTGGTGGGTGGGGGGTGGGGGGTGTTGGGGGGGGTGGGGAGGCATTGTATGTAATAGGTAGTTTATGTAGCTATTTGTAAGCCAAATACTTTAGGGACCAAATTATAATTATGATGAAACTTTGTATTTAGCCCTTTCCCAATACCCAATGCATGTCAATAGTTCAGAAAATTATATGGTCCAGATAACCATCTTCTCACTCCATAACTATAAGCCATGCAATATAAAAATATAGAACAACAAATGGAGTTTCTACTACTGACTCAGTCTAACTCAAGGACCACACACCTAATTCTCTATTATCCGATGAAATTAATTATTGAAACTAAACATGTTTATAAATATAATTTATGTTAAAATAAAATAAAAAAGAAAAAGAATATAACAGAAGCGTATCAGATTCTATAATATTGTTTGATCAAACGGGTTAAAATCTTCCAATTGATGCGTATTTTTTTTTAGAAGTGAATTTCTCTTTTGATGGGGATACAAAGAAAACTATGAAGAGAAAAAAAAACATACGCTCAATTGGGGACCATGACCCTATTATATAGAAAATTGTATTGTGAAGAAATTGCCAATGACAATTATTAGCTTTTAGTATTTTAAAATTGGCCCCTAGCTCATCAATTTAAAAATACAAGTCCGATCTCTACACATTAATTCCATGACAAAACATACCCTTAAGCCTACTTAAAAACTTAATTAAATCACTTAAATTTAGGCCTATATATGATAACACACATTAATAATATACATGTGTGGTCCCAATTAAGATTAATATAAAAATTAATCTATCAATCTCCTACTGGACCACATATATATTCTAAGAAATTTGTTTAACTTTAGTGAGCTCTTGAAATCCGTTTTCATGTCCTGAAGGGTATCCAAACAATCTCATCCATAAGCTACATTAATATAGGATCAAAGTGGTCTTCATTACAATAACCGTAATTGGACCTATCAATGGTCTCGTATGTCGACATAGCTAAATGACACAGATCAATCATGGATGCATAGCATGGAAATTACATGTAATGTGATTCACACATGCCTATTTCCAACTGGTCCTACTTAACTGTAGTGAAATCAATACTTCAGTGTATACTTAATAGAGTGTAGTAAACTGAATACTTTATTTCTGCAGAAAATATATAAATGAAATATGTAGTTTTAACATAAAGCAATAATCTAAATACAAACTCTCACTAAACTAAAGTATCCTCAAATAGAATAACACCCATATGAGCAGTGTGTTCGTGAAAGACATTTGGTGATAATCCTTTTGTGAGCGGATCCGCTATCATGGAGTTTTTCTCAATATATGTGCTCTATGAAAATCTGTCCACTCTGCACTCTTTTTTTCACAACGAGAAACTTGATTTCAATGTGCTTTGACTTTGTCGAGCTTCTGTTGTTATTGGAATATAATACCGTTGATTTATTGTCATAATATAATTTTAATGGTCTTTCAACACCCTCCAAAATTCGCAGCCTAGTGACAAAATTTCGCAACCATATTCCATGATTTGATGCCTCATAACATGCTACAAACTCTGCAGCCATGGTAGACGAAGCAACGAGCGTCTGTTTTGCAGACCTCCATGAAATCGCTCCATCAGCCAACAAGTAAACATAGCCTGAAGTGGGTTTCCAACTATCTTGGCATCCAACAAAATCAGAATCGAAATACCCAATGATCTCTAACCGATCCAATCTCTTATATGTGAGCATATAATCCTTTGTTCTCTGTAAATATCTCATAACTCGTTTGGTTGCCTTCCAATGATCCATGCCAGGGTTACTTAAATATCTGCCTAACATGCCAACTATGAACTTAATATCCGGACGTGTATATACTTGAGCATTCATTAGACTCCCTACAGCCGATGCATAGGGAATCTTTTGTATTTCTTTAATTTCAAGGCTATTCTTCGAGCATTGACTGAGACTAAACTTGTCTCCTTTAGCGACCGGGGTTTTACTTGATTTGCAATTTTGCATGCTAAACCTATTGAGCTATTGAGAACTTTCTCAATATAGTTCCTTTGTGACAATCCCAATATACGCTGAGAACGTTCTCGGTGTATCTCAATTCCTAATACAAAAGAAGCATTACTAAGATCTTTCATTTCAAAGTTCTTTGATAGAAATCTCTTGGTGTCATGCAACATGCCTATGTCATTTGTGGCAAGTAATATGTCATCGACATATAAAACCAGGAAAATATATTTACTCCCATTGAATTTGTGAAACACACAATTATTAACAATATTTGTTTCAAAACCATATGAAACAATGACTTGATGAAATTTAAAGTACCCTGATGAGATGCCTGCTTGAGTCCATAGATGGATTTTGTCAATTTGCAAACCATATTCTTTGGGTCTCCAGACACAAAGTTTTCTGGCTGCACCATATAAATTATTTCTTCAATGTCACTATTGAGAAACATTATTTTGACATCCATTTGATGTAACTCAAGGTCAAAATGTGCAACAAGCGCCATAATTGTCCTAAAAGAGTCTTTTGAAGAAACCAAAGAGAAAGTCTCTTTAAAGTCAATTCCTTCCTTTTGTGTAAAGCCTTTAGCCACAAGACGTGTCTTATACCTCTCTATATTACCATTTGAATCCCTTTTGGTTTTAAATATCCATTTGCAACATACGGGTTTCGCACCATATGGTAATGGAACAAGTTCCCAAACTTTATTGTCTTACATAGACTTGTACTCTTCATTCATGGCTTCAATCCAATTTTGAGAGTTAGAACTTTGCATGGCTTGACAGAAATTAATTAAATCATCTTCCGACATTCCACTTTCTACCTCCTGTTCTTGAAGATATAAGATATAATCATTTGAAATTGCAAATTTTCTTTCTCTTGTGGATCGCCTTAATTGCTCAAATTCTTGAGGTTGTTGAGTTACAATTATAGAAACCTGCACATTGTCAAAAATAGTAGTAGGAATTGAGATTTCTCCTTCTTCCTCCTGAAAGACAATATTCCTCACTTGATTTCTTCCCCCAAACTCAACATCCTCAAAGAACGTTGCATTTTCCATCTCAAAAATTAACTTACTAGTGGGATCATAAAACTTGTAACCCCGTGATCGTTCTGCATAGCCAATAAAGTAGCTGCTAACAGTTTTGGAGTCTAATTTTCTTTCATGAGGCTTATAAGGCCTCGCTTCAGTAGGACATCCCCAAACACGTAAGTGCTTTAGACTAGGCTTTCAGCCAACCCAAAGTTCATACAACATTTTTGTAGCCGCTTTTATTGGCACCCGATTGAGGATATAAGTTGTTTTCTTTAGAGCCTCACCCCAGAGTGACTCTGGTAAAGTAGATTGACTAATCATACTTCTTACCATATCCTAGGCGACCCTGGCATAGTGTACTGTAGGACGATTCCACATTCCTCTAGGTATTTAGCAAACGGTGCTGGATATTGTTCACCCGAGCCGTCATATCTGCCGTAATATTCACCACCACGGTCAGATTTGACCCTTTTATTAATCCGTTTATTGAGTTGTAACTCAACTTCGGCCTTAAATGTTTTGAACACATCCAAAGACTACGATTTTTCATGTATAAGAAATAGGTAACCATATCTAGAATAGTCGTTTATGAATGTTATAAAGTATTGTTGACCATTCCAAGAAGCTGTATAGAATGGACCACAAATATTCATATGTATTAATTCTAAGACGTTCGTAGTTTGATTGGCACCTATTTTCTTTGTTTTAGTCTGTTTTCCCCTGATACAGTATTGAATACAGACATCAAGGTCAAAAAATAAAGGGAGTCCAAAATGTGACGCCCCCATCACCCATCTTGAGTCGCCAAATACATGGTACAAAATTCAAATACAACTTAATAATACAACTGTCGTGTAAAATACGACAAGACATAAACTCTCAGACATAAGACGCTCAACTCTGGATTTAGAGATGTGACCTAGGTGTTTGTGCCATAATGAGGCTGAATTTTCTTTATCTAATTTTCGTTTAGTACCACGTGTTTCCACATGCAAAATTTCATTGTAAGATGAAATAGTTTCCAGTAAATATAGATTATCAACAAAATTAAGTAAACCGGTGCCAACTACATTCGAATTAATAGACAAACCGAAATTCTTATTTCCAAAAGAACAATAATAACCGAATTTGTCCAATGCAGAAATAGAAACTAAATTTCGTCTAAATAACGGTACAACAAAAGTGTCTTCTAAATCCAAATAGTAACCAGTACTTAACAACAATCTAAAATGCCTTATTGCCTCCACCTCCACTAATTTACCATCACCCACATAGATATGTCTTTCAGCATCAGTTGGCATTCGGGAGTGCAGGCAACCCGGCATAGAAACAAAAATATGAGTAGTAGCACCAGAATCTACCCACCAAGTGTTTCTTGGTACTGAAGTTAAATTGATTTCAGAACAGACCAAAACATGAAATGTACCTTTCTTTTCACCCCAGGCGAAAAATTTGGTATAATCCTTCTTTATGTCCGGGCTTGCCACAAAAGAAACAACCATTTTCAGTCTTTTGTTTCTTTTGCCTCGGACCCTTAGGAACATCAACTTCTTTCCCCTATATTTCCTCTTGCCCTTGCCTTTAGAGGTGCTTGCCAAATAAACACTTTCGGTCCTATCTTGCTTCAATCTTTCTTCCTCTTGCACACAAAATGAAATGAGCTCATTGAGAGTCCATTTCTCCTTCTGGCAGTTGTAACTTACTTTAAACTGACTGAATTGTGCAGGAAGAGAATTTTATGATCAAATGTACGAGCATATCATACGATAAATCAAGCTTTAGTGCCTTAAGCTTTGAAGAAAGATGAGACATGCATCTCCATGATGTACTCCCTGACATTACCCTTGCCCTTGTACTTCATTGAAATCAAGCTTGCTAAAAGCGTGCTTGTTTGAGCCTTATCATTTTTGACAAAACAGTTCTGAATTTCCGAAAGAAACTCAATGGCTGTGATATTGTCATTTGTAATTGCACCTCTAAAGGCTTCTGAAATACCACGCTTCATGATCATAAGACTTAGCATGTTCGAATGGTCCCACTTTTCAAAGTACCCAATTTCCTCGGGAGTACTTTCTTCAGTGAGGTCATTCGGTTTCAACATTCTTAATGCCAAGTCTATGTCCATGCAACCAATAACAATTAATATGTTCTCTTTTCAGTCCTTAAAGTTTGTTCCATTTAACATTGGAACATTATTCATGTTAGCGCATATAGCAGTAGTAGACATTAAAGCTGAATAGAGAACAAATATAAAAAATTAATAAACTATTATGTTCACATTAAATAACCAAATAAACAATCTTTAAATTGATTAATTTTATGATAACATTTTAAGATACCTAGCACAACATTAATATCATGCCTTTGGACAGTGATATTAATTGTAATTGATACTCTTGTTAAAATAAATAAACATTGACAATAATTATGTCAAATAATAAATCCATGTTTGCCTCGATAAGTATCACATGTTTATCATCACAAATATGTGTGAAATTCGATCAAATATGAACTCATCTTTGGATTGGTTAATAGTTGCATGAATTACACATACACGAACATCTAAACAATCCATACAAAACAATCTAGACAAGAGAGGTCACTTTAGTGACATCTTGTTTTAATTGATTATTATTAATTATATATATATATATATATATATATATATATATATATATATATATATATAGCCGTAAATAGTGAAAAAATTCCCATGAATTTAATCATAATACTTTATTCAAGTGAGGCCGAGCATCCATACAATTCAGTCCATAATTCATGATTTAGATTCGAAATGCAAAATGCAAATAGACAGTAAGATTTGATTTAGACTTCAAAAGCAGTAAAACATGATTTAGACTTCAAAAGCAAATGGACAATTATCTCTTCCTAATTTTCCATCAACAGTCAACCCGCAAATTCATTTTTTTTTATATAAAATCTCCAAAATTCATAAATTCTCTATGAATCAAACATGGGTGGCTCTGATACCAATTGATGAAATTAATTACTGAAACTAAATATGTTTATAAATATAACCCATGTTGAAACAAAAAAGAAGAAGAAAGAACATAACGGAAGCGTACCAGATTCCATAATATTGTTTGATCAAACGGGTTAAGATCTTCTAATTGATGCGTATTTTTTTAGAAGTGAATTTCTCTGTTGATGGGGATACAAAGAAAACTATGAAGAGAAAAAAAACATACGCTCAATTGGGGACCGTGACCCCATTATATAAAAAACTATATTGTGATGAAACTGCCAATGACAGTTATTAGCTTTTAGTATTTTAAAATTAGCCCATCATCAATTTAAAAATATAAGTTTGATCTCTACACATTAATTCCATGACAAAACATACCCTTAAGCCTACTTAAAAACTTAATTAAATCACTTAAATTTAGGCCTATATATGATAACACATATTAATAATATACATGTGTGGTCCCAATTAAGATTAATATAAAAATTAATCTATCATCATCACTGTCTTCTGCTTTGTTCTTTTGGTAATAAAATATACCAAATAGTTATTTGTCAATTTAACTTGGAAGCTACACCACAGTAAGAAAAATTGTTTATTTTTTTGACAGTACTGTGATGACAAGTAGATGTGGCAAACGGGCCGGGCCAAAATGGTCCGGGTTTTGGAGGGCTGCTAAAGTGAGGCCCGTGGCTCTTGGTCATTGGTAGACCATTCATGAGCTTCTTCCTCTATTTTTTTTTACAAAATCTTGTTACACCAAAAATAGTAATAATAATAAAATAATTTATAATAAACAATAATTTTAATTACCTACATTAACTACATATCTCAATCAATTAAAATTTTAATAGTATTATAAATTACTTTCAAAGTATATAATCAAATTTGATTTTTTTTAAAATTATACTTTAAAATTAATATAATTTATTTAACTTTTAAAAATACATTCATGACTCCACAAATATTGTTCCAAGAAATATCTAATTAATTTCCAAGATTTACACGGTTGGAACTTGGAGATGCCAAGATTTTAGCACTTTGAATATTTAAATTGATTTTCAGAAGATTTGCATGACATGATTTTAGGCATTACCCAATCAATTAGCTTGTTTTATGGGACTTATTAATGTACCACATCAATTAAGAAATTTCAAACTACAATTATTATTTACTACAACTATAATAGTTAAATACTCAGACATTAGCATATGATATTTTGTATAAAAAATATTTTTATATTGAAGATTGCATTAAAATAAAATAAATATTGAAGCTCACTTAGTTTGACTCTTTATTTGTTTACTTATGTTTCTCTTGTTCAAAGCCTTTCATAACCCATAAGAATAACATTTTGTTTTAAAAAAAAAAAAAGTCATATATTATAATGTACCAAAAAAAGCTACCTGCATTTTGTGGACTAAAAATTATATTCTAAAGTCCAAATTTCTAAGTGGGCATGGCGTACCCGACCATGGGCCTAGACTATCTTTGTCAGGTTTAATGACAAGTAATTTTACTGTCTTTGCAAAAGCATTACATACATGAGAGCATCACAATATGACAAAATCAGACAACATTAAACCTTATCTTCAATAGTTGGTTTTAAGTAAGCCCCAAATCCTAAAAATCAAATCTACTTCTGGTTTCAAGAACTTTTAGAACTTCCGCTTACCAGTTGTGTCCATAAGAACATACAAATCCTGAAATTTATTATATAGTATCTCTGACTCGGTAATATTCTTCTTCAGATTATAATTTATGATATTAATATATTATATAGTATAGTCGGAGTGATAACAAACACAAGTAGAGACAACTTCTGGATTCTTTACGGATGCATTTAGGACTTGATTTCTTATTCACGACTTGATTAAAAAAATCCATTTTCTACACATGTTGGTATGCTATATTTTACTTTGAAGATTCAATCTGTACTAGCTCAAATTTATATATTTCTCTCACACACTTATTTCAATACTATGAAATTAAAAAGTACAATGAATAAGAATTACAAGCATAATCCCGAAAGCATATATTAATGAGGATTTACACTTGTAATTTTATTATCGATTTAGTAGGGTATTAATGTATCATGAATATTAACAACTATCTGTTTTTAACATGCACGATTTTCTGAAAGGGCTTTCATTTTGGGACAGAGAGAATTGGAAGAGAGTTCAGGTTCTCACTACTTGCTTCAACATAAATTATAGGGCTACAAAGGATCTTTTTATGAGCTACATAAAAACCATGTTGTAATGTAGTTGAAAAGCTTAAAGTAAATGATATAGCAGGAGCAGACATGCCAGTCTATTAGTAGTATATATATTGTTGTTGAGCAATGTGCGATGCATTCACGTTCGTGACAATCCAAAAATAGAAAGCATATCCATTCTTTTTGCCTATTAAATGCCAGCTTCCAATCAATGCATATTGCCAAAAAATTATTCATGGGCTGAACAAGAGACAAGAATAAACACTAAACAAACAAGTGTTCTATCATAGATTGACCAATAATGCTTAAGAGTGATATTAAAATAATAAAAAATGAAAGTTACCTTTAAATCCAAAATATTGAATATGTTTCCCATATCATCACATTCTTGTGGCAATTCTGGAGCACACCTCCACTGTCCATCAACAATAAACCGGTAATGGTAAACACCAGATGGGAGCACCTTCATAATGGTCAAGTCTCTGCCTGATTTCTGCAAGAATTCTCTGATAAAAAGAAATTATTAGTGTTTGGAGGGCTCAAAAATTAGAGATACATTTTCTTTTTAGTCTTTAAGGCATGAACTAAGTCATTTCAAGTTCGTAACAATGTCATTACTTATATAATTGGAAGATTGAGTACTACTATGCCACCATTACTATAATTCTATCGAATGTATTTGGAAAAGTAAAATTTCCTTAGAAGGCGCCATTTTATAGATTATCTCTAATTATATTTGGGAATGGAGAGGGCACATAAAAGGAAAGGTCCAGTTAATTCATGTGAAAGCAGAAACTTCAACAAGCACCACACCTTGTCTTCCAGTTATCCCATGATCCCTCAATCGCCACGTGCTCGCCTTCATGATTCCATGTGATCACTGTTGGTATCCTATGCTCAGAAAACCCAGCCTCATACAAAGCTTCGTTTTGCTTTGATACATCAGTTTGGCATGGAATTATCCCGCCAGGCCTTTGTAAAGGAGTAACAGACACCTGAAAATAGAATTATTCAGTATTAACAAAATGGTAAGATCGACACATAGCTGCAATTAGGTAGCTAGGTTCCAAGTTCCAATACAAAATGAACATAAAGTACAACCAAAACGCAATTGAGGCTCATGGACTCGCATCCAAAAAGTTGAGAGCCTAATCTCTCTAATTTAAAGCCTGTAATCCCCATTAATTAGAGCACTGCACACCATTTACAATACTACAAATAAAATATTGAAAGAATATATGCTTGCCAATATAATTTCCCAATAAAACTATCTAAAAAATAATTCTTTCATAGAATAAGTACTACAAATTCCACCATTAGTTAATAAATGATAAACCCTTAAGCCCACCATCTCGAAATCACCTATCCCAACATATATGAATAAAAGATTTCATTTTGTTGGAACAAATGTCGTTCTCTGAAGAAGACCCAAAAGTCATAAGAAAATAATAATAAAAATAAATATCTTGAAAATGCTCACATAATTGCACAGAGAAATACAAAGAAGTGACCTGGGGAGTGAAGACCAAAGGTGAGTGGTAAGCCCTAGGGCTATGAGGAGGGGACTGAACCATAGACTCTTGAGACGGGGCAGGCGTATGATAGCTAACGTGCGCATACTCCATGTACTCTTCACCCTCTTCTGTTTCTTCGTCACTTTTGGCTCCTGAGGATCCAGTTTCATTTCTTCTGAAGACACTAGCATTACCCATTGCCTCAAATTCTAAATAAATAAATATCCTGTTAATAATAAAGATTACCCAAAACCATACAATATAATAATAAAAAAATTACTAATTAATTTACAGCTAGCTGATGACAGAAAAACAAACCAGTGGAACAAAAGGAGACCCAAGTCAGTAAAACCTCTGGGGATTTGGTTACATACCCATCTCTTCTCTCTCCCTAAACTCTCTCTATATAATTATATGTATAAATAAATTGCAGAGGACCACCAAAGAAACCAAACCCAGAATTACTTCAGAACATGAATTTAGAAACTAATTTGTTTGCTGCTGATTGATGGAAAGTCTTTTTTGTCCTCTCTCTCTCTCTCTCTAACACTCCCTCTATTTTCAGTGTCCTATTTGTAAACATATAAATGTCGAATCTGTACGAGAGAAACATTGGGAATTTATCATTTTTGCTTTAAAAAATAAAAAATATCAATTTCGTAAAATTTACAAACTTTAAGAACTATCCCTACATCTAAGGAGAGGTTATGTCGTTTAACTTGTAGACATGATGTTATTTAAAATGTGAACTCCATTTATATAATATTTTTATTTTGTGTATAATAAGATTCTTTTTATGAAAATAGAAATGTTTGTTACTAAAACTATTAGTATCTTTTTTTTCTCTTTATATTAAAACAAGTTAATATTTTTTGGCAAAAAAAGAAATTGAGGTTACCTCACGCTCTTGCATGAGATAGTCTTTAAAACGAACGACGTTGGTTTACGTAATTAAATATATTTTTCTCATATAAAATTATATTTTTATAATTTTTTAAAATATTATTATTATTATAAATGAATATCTCATATGTGAGGTGATCTCATACTTTTTTTTATGAAATATTTTTATTATATGCATGCGAACTCTTCCTTTTCTTTTTAGTAATAAGATTCTTTTTGTGAAAATGGTCTTTTATTTTTCTCTCTCTTCTATGCATTATATATAAAAGGGCAACTGGGTAATGAAAAAGGGATTTTGTTCTCCAATGAGTTTGGAAGATCCCTTTGGAAGACTAATGATGTTTTGTTTTAAAAGCGAAAGCTCCATCATTTGGACACCCAGTTATGGTACTGTTAGCTCTACTGTTTTTACAGTGGCTAATCATAACCCGCCACGTAACTCTATATTTGAATTATTTCAACTTAATAATTTTTTTCACTCATTGTCGTTTTAGTTAAACGTCCAAGACAAGTTAACGTATATGATTACATGTCGCTCTCATATTAGGAAGAAATGGACGATGGAGAATGAGTGTGGACTGTGGACTGTGGAGAAAGTTTGAAGAAGAAGAAAAAAAAGAAGTATTTATGAGTTTTGAAAGGTAACTTTAAGTTAAAATAGCATAATTTCTAAAATATAATCTGTTAATATTTAAATAAGTTCACATAAATAGTAGTACATGTGAGACCTCAAATTTTATGAATAAAGATTTAATTTTTTTAAAATATTTTTTTTGAATATTATGATGTGAATTTGAAATAAAGTTATAGTTGTGGGTAATATTTATAAATTTTACAAAGTATGCAAGTTGTTATATTATATTCGATTGATCGGGGAATATTCTTTATGTCGGAAATATTAAGACAACTAAGACAATCATCGTTGGTGGGACCAAATGGAATTATTGTTGGATTGAGAAAACGACAAAATTATTTTATAAATAATGACTGGAGGTGTTATTATTAAAACTGCTTGAACTACTTTGGGTAGTAAAAGTACAAAGAATACTGGCGTGGTTGCATAGTAGCACACCAGTATTGATTATTGATGCTTACGTGAGAAGTCACTCGCTTATACTCAATTATTACTACATGAGAATTCTTTGATCATATCTCTCATATTATTGATTCGATTATTATCACAAAGATCATCATCTGCATTATATGTTATATTATTAAATCAATAATTGAGACGACAAAGTTATTCATATTATTAAATTGTAATATTTACAATGTCTAGAAGTTCTGCGAGGAGAGGTTTGGTCACCTAATCATGCTGCCAATAGGGAGAAATCCTTATTGAAAGCCCCTCTTTCCTGGGAACAACCTCGGTTTGCTAAATATTGTGAATTATAATATTAATGATGAATAAGTTCGTGTTGATTAAAGATGAATTTGATAGTTTTATTATGTTGAGATTATTTGTGTTAGTAGAAATCGACATCTATTCTCGATGATAATTGATGTCCGGAGGTTATATTGTTCAATTCCATTCTTCTAAAACTTTTCATGCTAGCGGAAAGTTACTTATTCACGAGTTACTATTCATGAGTTACTATTCACGAGTTACTATTCATGAGTTACTATTCATGAGTTACTATTTACGAGTTTTAATAGTAACTTGTCCTTTCGATTTTCCAAGAGTTATTTGACCATTCAGCTTTTCAAGAGTTATTTGCCTCTTCGGTGTTCCAAGAGTTAATTGCCCCTTCGCAAATAGTAGTTGTCTCTTCAATATTACCAAGAGTCATTTTAACCCTTCGTTAAAACCAAGAGCCACTCTCAGTTCTTCTATAAATAGAAGCTCATTCCTTCATTATTTCTTACGAATTCACTGAAAATCTATAGAGAGAAAGAAGAAGAGTTTTTTACTACTTCACTACTTCGATATCCAGTTTCTTTACGGTAAGTGGTGTTATTCTTTTGTATTCATGAAGAGAACTTCTGTCGTTCCATCCTTTATTATTCTGTTGGAATAACCTGTATACGCGGACTCCTCTATACTTGGTGAAATCCTTCTGTTGTTCCATTCTTTATTATTCTGTTGGAATAACTTGTATACACGGACTCCCCTATACTTGGTGAAATCCTTTTGTTATTCCATTCTTTATTATTATGTTGGAATAACCTGTAAATGCAAAGTACTGCATACATGGTGAAATTCTTCTATTATTCCATTCTTTAATATTCTGTCAGAATATCCTGTCGCTTGCATGAATTTCACCTGACCTGGTTCCATTATTTATTATTCCGTATTTTTATTATTCTGTTGGAATAACCTGTCTATGCGAAGTACCGCATGCATGGTGATTTCTGTTGTTATTCCATTCTTTATTATTCTGTTGGAACATCCTATCGGTGTGAATTTCACCTGACCTGCTTCTGTTATTTATTATTCTGTTGGAATAACCTATCTATGCGTAGTACCGCATGCATGGTGATTTCTGTTGTTATTCCATTCTTTATTATACTCAGTTGGTTAAAAGTTTTGACTTCTATACTCCATGAAATTAGTGGAATATCCTTGATATTTGCGCTTCATCCAGTATCTTTTCATGGAAATATTCTTCTGAGCATTCTTGAATTTTACTCTATAAAGAAGTATCATGTTGACAATTTGGATGTTATTAGTTTCTGGATAAATTAATTCTTGAACTTGTTTTATTGAATTCTTATATCATTGTCATCATCCTCATGTTTATATTTTTTGAAAGAAAGTCATCTGTATTCGTAAAGGCATAGAGTGGACTTGGTATAATTATGACCGTGGATTATTCGGTATAATCATGGTGACCGTAATGTTACAAATGATGTGATAAAAGTCCTCATTGGCCCGTAGTGCATTGATGGACAATTGTTGGCATGATCATGACCATCGATGAATACACGAATATCCTCGGCCCGTAGTGTATTGATAATTTATGGTCGTGACCCTAATGAATATCCTCGGTCGAAGTCGTGGATGATGTGGATTATTTATTGTCGAGTCTCAAATGATAAAAGTGATAAAAACTTTTAAATCATAAAAGATAGTAGATTTTATTCTCTACTTGACTCTTTTAATGGATTGCTTATTCCGTTACATGCAGCTAAACTTGTTGTCTATTGTATTTTATCGCTTTAACATTGTTGAAGGCTAATGATAATTTATTCTCGCATTATCTTAGTCATAATATTTCTTCTTGGGCTAGTTGAGCTCACCCTTTCTTTCACCGTTCTCTTTCGTGAAATGAGAACGTAGCGAGGACTAGCTTCGGGGACTGAGGTGATGGTCCAGATGATAGCATTAGTAGTCCTCACTATTCTATGAAATAATGTGATAATAATTGTAATGAGGACTTATTCTGAGAGTGGATATTGTCTAGAAGACAATATTTGTATTAAAACTCACAGCTTTTGTTGTATATTTAAGATGGTATTTATATTCTGTACCATGTATCTGGCGACCCAAGATGGGTGATGTATACCTATTTTGGGGGCGTCACAGTACATCCGTACCCAAAAAATTAATTAAAGGTACAAATTTTTTTGTCTTAAAAAAGAAGATATAAAATACATAAAGTGAAAGGTAACTAGGTCATTTAGTGGAGTTCATTAGTATAGAAAAATAAAAGTACTCATCTCATCACGTTATATAATCTTGACCACTAAGAATAAATTTAAATTTTTTTTTACTCTCATTTCTCTATTTTTATTTTTCTTAGAGCATTCACAACAGTTTTCTTATCTCTATCCTTACTCTGCAGTGCTGTTGAGTCATTCTGTAAAATAGAGATTCAATTCATAATGTACCCAACATGTTCCTTATATTGATTCCTTAAATAATGAAACTTAAAAGTTAAAAGTTAAAATTTGAAAGTTCCAACAGTCAAAACATCAAATTAAAAATAATCTTATAATTTATAAGAGAGAGTATAATTTATCAATTGTATTCCACTGTAAAATAATTTTTATTTTATTTTAAATTTTAAGTAATTTATGGAGTAGTATTGAATGGATTGTAGATGCAAATGTGCATAAGATCAATATTAACTTTTAAAAAGTTAATTTGTAATATTTTAAATTTAAAATTAATATGATTCATTTAAATTTTAAAAATAATAAATATTATATTTAATAATACTTTTATAATATTTATAATTATATTGACATAAATTAAATAAATTTATATCAAATTTAAATTTGAATACGTTTGAAATTAATTTTTAAAAAATAAGTCAATATTAATTTTATAATTTAAAAATGAAGTAGTAAAAAAAATGTCAAGACGTGTATGATTGATGAGTTGTCTACTTAAATGAGGGTGTAAAATGTCATTTTGTATATATAGGGAACGGTTTTTTGACTCCCTAACACTGGGGAGTAAAATCATAAATTGAGATTAAAATAGAGAGTCAAATAAAGATAAGAAAACTGTTGAATAATGATTTATTGATATATTTTTTAAAATTGAGAATAAAGAGTTAATTGAGAAAATTGTTATGAATGCTCTTAATATGTGAATAAATTATATTTTATTCATTCTTTTATCAACGGACAAAATAAGACCTAATATTGGCAACAATAACAATTTACATTATCGTTCAAGAGTGACGGGGATAAATTAAGATCGGAGCTCTAAAATTCATTTAAACTTTTGTGCTGCAGTCCCAAAAGACGCATTTACATATAATTTCTTTTGAATGACTAAAAATTTGTTACGACAATTTTTTGTTTAAATTTATATATATATATATATGGAAAAAATATATATACACAACTATGTATTACACAGTGGGCTACAGCGATAGTTTTTTGGGCTATAGCGACAATTTCATCTGTCGTCATAGCTATTCTGGACTATGGGGATAGCTTACTGTCGCTATAGCCCAAAAAATGCATCATTATAGCCCTCTTGTGTAATACATAAATTTGTGTGTGTATATATATATATATATATATATATATATATATATATATATATATATATATATACGGTCGGATCAGAGCATACCCTTATTCAACTCACTGAAGTCACCCCTTTTAGCGATGGACCCGACGACGACTGCCTCTAAGAATATAACCGCCATCTATACTTTTAGCGGCGCTATATATTGTCCGTCATTAAAATTATGTATTTACTTGTATATATACCAAACCGTCGTCGTCCGTCCGCTAAATGGGGGTGAGCTCTGATGAGTTAGATAAGGGTATGCTCTCGATCCTTTATATATATATATATATATATATATATATATATATATATATATATATATATATATGGGTTCTCATCCATAGTAACCAGTTGTTATAGATACTATTCCAGCAATCAACTTGTCAACCGTAAATTAATTAAATGAAAGGCTCATATGGGAAAAAATATATTGTCACACAACATATTCTAGCAGTTTCTATTTTAATAAAAATTAAATTAACTTGCTAATGTGGGCCCATATTGTCAGATAAAAATATAAAATGAATTTATTTTTTTTATATACCAGCCGCTACAGCTTGTAGCTGCTTGGTCTTAATATTTTTTTCTTATAACGCGGGCCCATTTTTGAGAAATAAAATGATAAAAAAGAAATTTATTTTTTTATATAACAACCGCTACATCGTGTAGCGTCTTGGTCATACTTTTTTTTTGCCATCTGTTGTCCTATTTTGTTGTTTATAGTGTTATTACTTGCATTTTTATTACTAATACTAATATTAATTAAATGAGAATTAAAAAGGCAAAAAATAATAATTAATATTACAATATTATCTTTCTATCTCTCAATTTTCTTACATCAAAAGTCATTAAAAAAAATCAAGCCACTACATATTGTAGCGGTTGGTAATTAGTATTATCACTTGTCTTTTTTATTACTAAAGATAACACTAAAGACATTAAAAAAAAAAAAAAAAAACAACCGCTACATCTTGTAGCAGTTGGTAATTAATATTAGTATTAGTAATAAAAAGGCAATTAATATTATTATTACTAATAAGAATGCAATTAATATTAGTAATAGTAATAAAAGACAATTAATATTAATATTAAAAAGGTAATTACTAATATTAATATGAAAAAGACAATTACTAATATTATTAAAAAGGAAAATTAATATTAGTATTAGTAATAAAAAAGTAATTAGTAATAGTAATAGTAATAAAAAGTCAATTACTAATATTATTACTAAAAAGGCAATTACTAATATTATTACTAATATTACTAAAAAGGAAATTAATATTAGTATTAGTAATAAAAAGACAATTAATATTAATACTAAAAATACAATTACTAATATTAATACGAAAAGACAATTACTAATATATATTAAAAAGGCAATTAATATTAGTATTAGTAATAAAAAAGATAATTAATATTAGTAATAGTAATAAAAAGTCAATTATTAATATTATTACTAAAGAGACAATTACTAATATTACTAAAAAGACAATTAATATTAGTATTAGTAATAAAAAGACAATTAATATTAGTAATATTAGTATAAAAAAGGCAAGTAACAACACTATTGCCAACCGCTACAAGATGTAGCAGTTTGGTTTTTTATTTTTTTAATGACTTCCGTTGTAAGAAAATTGAGAGATAGAAAGATAATATTGTAATATTAATTATCTTTTTTTGTCTTTTTAATTCTTATTTAATTCATATTAGTATTAGTAATAAAAAGATAAATAATAACACTATTACCAACAAAGTGGGACAACGGATGACACACAAAAATAAATTATGACCAAACCGCTACAAGCGCACTGTAGCGGTTGGGATATAAAAAAAAATTCCCTTTTTATCATTCTATTTCTCAAAAATGGACCCACGTTATAAAAAAATATTAAGACCAAACCGTTACAAGCTATAACGGTTGGTATATAAAAAAAATAAATTCATTTTATATCTTTCTATATGATAATAATATGGGCCCACATTAGCAAGTTAATTTGACTTTTATTAAAATAGATGCTGCTAGAGTATGATGTTTAGACCTGACAAACGGGCCAGGCCAAAACAGTCCAAGTTTTCTTTGGCTGAAAAAGGTGAAGCCCAAAGCCCGCGTTTTGATGGACGGGACGAGCTGGCCCGCAGACTTGGACTGATTTATGATCAAATTTTGACACATTTATGGGTCTAGCCTTAACGGGCCGGACCATTGCCGGGCCGGGCCATTGGTGGGCCGGGCCAAAACGGCCCAGATTTTGATGTGGGTTGAAAAAATAAGCCCAAAGCCCGCGTTTTGACGGGCGGACCGACCTGGCCCGCGGGCTTGGGCCGATTTTTGCCAGGTCTAATGATGTTGTTTAGGTCGCTATATGTTGTAATGGCTGGAAATATATTTTTTTCCATCTCAACCTTTCATTTAATTGATTTACGGCTGATAAATTGATTGCTGAAATAGTGTCTATAACAACCTATTGGCTATATGAATGAGAACCAGATATATATATATATATATATATATATATATATATATATATATATATATATATATATATATATATATATATACCCTTTAAGATGGGAGTAGTACTATAATCATTCATATACTTACTTTAACTGCTTTTTCAAATCATAAGAGTACAATGATGTTGAAATTTCGGGTGATGGGTTAGGGGTTGGCGTAGTCCTGTAATCCTTTTTGCAAGTACTTTTAACAAAGGAAAAAAATAAAACAAAATTCATATTTTCGCATGTAAAATTATATTTATATATTGTTAACGCTAAGTTTTTTCTGCTCGTCCAATCACCAAAATCACGCGTTTTAACCTGCACAGTAACAAAATCACACAAGAAGCTTGATGGCTGGAGTCGCCGGGTGATAGCTCCGGTGTGAAAATGAGTATAGACTGAACAAGATTTAACAATGGAAGTTTTAGTATTTAGTGCTCAAAAGTGTATTACCTGTTAATTAGAGTTAAACCTTGTATTTATAGTTGATCTCATCACCTTAACAGCTGATCCCTGAATTGTAATAGGACTCCTAAACATGACAGTTACCTATGTTTGGATCAAACTCAATCTCCTTAAGAGGAGGAAGTTAGATATAATCATAACACCTACCTTTGGAGTTAATATTTAAATATGGTTAAAACTAGAATCCTTAACTATTTAAACTCTTTATCACACCGGACACCATACGAGAAATAATCGTCTGTATGGGCCTAAGTCTCCCGAACACCATCAAGCAGATCTGGACCCCGGCCTGAAAGGCTCGGCCGTCCGACCCCGAACACCATCAATGCACTTACTGGCTTCGACCAATTGGGCTGGATAGATCCTTCATAGATACGGTCTTCGTCCCATAAGGGGGTCGGCAGATCACACCTGAACATATATTATTCGATCTCACATAAAAATAAAATAAATTTTACCTTAATGTGAGTAAAAATTATCATGTATAAATATAAAAAATATATGAATCTAGTCTCTTAGTGCAGTAGGATAAATTTTGAAAAAAAAAATTCTTAAGAATAAAAATTTAATTAAATGAATCACAAAACTACATAATCCTCATATATTTTTTACAATAAAATTTTCAATATTTCATTACTTGAAATTGTTGCATGATAGCCTCATTTTTAATAGTTGCAAAAATATCACGCTCAATATAAATTACTAAACAGTCATTCTTCTATTCATCTCTCATTTGGTTACAGAGTTCATTTTTCACGATATTCATGACTAAAAATGATCTTTCAACAGTTGCAGTAATAACGGACAAAAGTAGAGCCAACTTTAGTAAAAAATAGACTTGAGAATAAACATTATTCTTTTTTTTAACCATAAACAATTACAAAAATTCTTAAAACAATTGCTAAATTTATGAAATTAAAAAAATTAAAATTAAAATATACCCGAATCAAAAAATTCTCAAAAGTCGAGCGTGAAAAGTAGTTTTAGAAGAATTCAATGAGATAAGCCATGGAGAGAAAAATATAGCGGCCTTAGAGCATTCACAACAGATTCTCTAATAGACTCTTTATCCCCACATTTGAAGAATATATCAATAAATCAATATCCAACAGTTTCCTTATCCTTATATAATTCTCTATTTTAATTCCTATATATGATTTGACTCCTCAGGGTGAGGGAATCAAAAGAGCGTTCCCTATTTATGTAAAATGACATTTCACACCTTATTTATTGCGATTTTATGTTGGTCAAAGGATCTTTATCTCACTTAATTGCTGATTTGGGTATGCATGCCTATCAAATTCACTCATTTTTATTTTTTAAACAGAGGATTTAGAGAAAAAGAGAACTATAAAAAAATTAAAAATCAAATCAAATTTTGATTTTTGATCATTTTATAAAAAATATTACTACTAATTATAAATTTTATTATTTTATAATTAAAATAATGTTGTTTTAGTTCTCATAAACACATAATGATCGCTGCACATTTTGATTTCTAGCAATATTTATTTTTAAATTAAAATAATTATAATTTTTAAATTCAAACAACAATTACTTTTAAATAAAAAAAATAGTTACAACGTTCAAAACATGATTTGATTGTTGGAACTTTCATATTTTAACTTTTAAATTTTAAATTTTAAATTTCAAAATTTAATATTTAAGGAATCAATATAAGGAACTTGTTGCGTACATAGTGAAAAAATTGAATTCCTATCCTACAGGATGACCCAATAGCACTACAGAGTAGAGATAAAGATAAAAAAATTATTGTGAATGCTCTTATTATGTTGCCTATCGTCATTGCCTAATTGTAGACTAGGAGTTGCTGAAGAACTACTATACCGGTGTGATTGGATTTAGACTTTATGAATTTTAATAATTTTTTAGTCTAAAACATAATAATTTCATTTAACACTTTTGATAAAAATAATAATTTAACCCCTTAAAAATTCAATGGGCCCTCCTCCCCAAGCATAGATTCGTCGCTAGTAAAAATAGTGCCCCAAAATAAAAACTTAATACTCCATGTATATTCTCTCATTTGGTTCTACTATTTTTGTGTGTAATATTTTAATTTTTTTAAAAATACTTGAAAACTTATATAGTGATTAAAAGTAGGATAATAATATAATCCAATATACTTGCACACAAATATTTTAAATTAATTCTTATGATTTATTTATAAGGTCATTAAAATAAGAACATTTATATTACTTTATCTAGAATTATAACTTCTCTCTCCCTCCATTCTAATAACAAAAAAAATATCAATAAGTTTAAGCAGACAGACATATTGGACAGACATATTAGACCGTGGGTCCCCAAAGGGAAGAAAAAG
Source organism: Panax ginseng (assembly GCA_020205605.1). Taxonomy (NCBI): domain Eukaryota; kingdom Viridiplantae; phylum Streptophyta; class Magnoliopsida; order Apiales; family Araliaceae; genus Panax; species Panax ginseng. Next base: position 97,672,496 of record CM035144.1, on the reverse strand, counting down.
CCATCCTACAATTATCAAAAGAAAGAAACAAGTATGAAATACTGGTAACACCAAACAGAGACAGAGGTTCCATCCCGCCAAAATAATTTTGCGAAATATAATCATCCGCTCATCCCAAACATCTACTACGAAATTTAATCCTCCCTCTCCATCCTAGCGATCTTGGGCATTCCGTCCTCCCTCTCCATCTCAGGTAACACTTTTTCCCTCTTGAGATTTAATCATCTTTGTTTAATTTTGTGCACAAATGGATTAATTGATATCGAAAAACATGGTTCAAACAAAAAACATTCTCTCTTTTAATTGATATCATCTTACCCTCTCCATACATGGTTCAAAAAAACATTACAGAGAAAAATCCCTAATTTTGGATTAAGTGTTTTTTTTTCTGTACAGGTTTTTTTGGGCACAAATAAAAATAGAATCATTAAATGTATCTTTAAGTACAAAGATGAATGAACATATTGAGGAGAATGATATGAATGATAATTCAGAATTTGATGAGTGTGTGGAGAGTGCAGTAGCTGTAGATGAAATAAAAGATCCAAAAAAAAGAATAGAATTTGACAATATTGATGCTTGTGTAGAATACTACATTAAATATGCTAACAAACAAGGGTTCCCAATGAAGAAAAGATCTTCGAAAAAGGGTGATGATGGGGAGGTTAATTGTGTGGTTCTTTCATGCTCTCGAACCGGACAAACAGTAAGCAATTCAAAGAATGTCTTAAAAAAGCCTCCAAAAAGTAAAAAAGGATGTAAAGCTAATATTAGGATTGTATTATGCCTTGATGGTAAGTGGCGAGTCTCACAAATAACCCTTGATCACAATCATGCTTTGAGCCCAGAAAAATCTAGATTTTATAAGAAGAATAGGGTTATGAGGATGTACGTTAAAAGGAGACTTGAAGTTAATGATAGGACGGGTATTAGACCAAATAAAAACTTTAGTTCATTTTTGGTTGATGTAAGACCCCAACTTTTTAATAAAGATGATTTTTCTATAAATATCATTTTTTTAAAAAATAAAATATTATGGAATGAATTTGATATAATGTTATAGTTGTGGATAATATTTATAAATTTTACAAAGTACGCAAGTTGTTATATAATATTCGATTGGTCGGAGAATATTCGTTTTAACAAGAAATATTCGTACGATGACACAATCATTGGTGGACCCGACAACGGAATTATTGTCGGATTAAGAAAAAGGACAAAAATATTTTTATAAAAATAACGACGGAGTTTTTACGATTAAAAACCGCTTGAACTACTCTTGTAGTAAAAGTACTGATTATACGCGTGGTTGCATAGTAGCTACGATATTGATTATTGATGCTTACGTGAGAAGTCACTCAATTTTGTTCAATTATTGCTACAGTAATTGTTGCATAGTATCTCACGTTATTTGATTCAATTATTATCGATATTTTATTTATTATTAAATCAATAATTGAGACAACAAAGTTATTAATATTATTATTTGCAATATTAACAATGTTTAGAAGTTCTGCCAATGAGAGGTTTGGTCACCTAATTGCGCGCTAATAAGGAGAAATCCTTATTGGAAAGCCCCCTCTTTCCTAGGAATGACCTGGTCGATTAATATTGTGAATTATAATAATGATGATAAATGTTGTTAAAAAATATTGAGGTAATTTTTATGAGGTATTTTGTTACTCATTATTTAGATTCCCACTCACTCATTTTTCAAAATTATCGGAAGGAAGTATAAAGTGTATATATATATATATATATATATATTTGACATGTATGTGTGTGTTTTCGTGTGTGTAGGAGTGTGTGTGTGGTAGTGGGTTTTGGTGGAGAAATTATTATCAAGGGGTGTGTGTTGTGTTAGTGGGTGTGTTATGTATTATATATATATAATGTGTCCATGCTGCATGTGAACTTATATATATATATATATATATATATATATATATATATATATATATATATACTACTTTGAAAAAATTGTCAGAAGAAATGAATTGGTTTCACGGGGGAGTACTGCGATTGTTATTATTATTATATATATTATATTTTATTTAAAAGATTTTGTTTTATTAGAATATTTTATTAATACTGCATAGTAAATCAATCTGGACCGTTCATGAATTAGTTACTACGCAGTCCATTCTTCTATAAATAGAATCTCATTCCTTCATTATTTCTTACGAATTCACCAAAACTGTAGAGAGAAATTATAGAAAGAAAGAACAAAAATATTCTGCTACTTCCATACTCTTATATCCAGTTTTTTTTATGGTAAGGGTATTATTTCTTTTGTATTCATGGAGAGAACTTCATTATTTCATTCTTTATTATTACGTTGAATAACTCAGTATCGCTGAGCTACCCTATACTTGGTGAAATTCTTCATTATTCCATTCTTTATTATTCTCATTGGAATATCCTATTCATGCGTTTCTGTGGGACCGGGTTCCGCCTTTATTATTCTCATTGGAATAACTCGCTTGCAAGGCTTCTATCGCATGCTGGTGATTTCTTTTGTTATTCCATTCTTTATTATACTCAAATTGGTTAAAGTTTTGACTTCTATACTCCATGAAATTAGTGGAATATCCTTGATATTTGCGCTTCATCCAGTATCTTTTCATGAAAATATTCTTCTGAGCATTCTTGAATTTTACTCTACAAAGAAGTATCATGTTGATAATTTGGACGTTATTAGTTCCAGGATAAATTAATTCTTGAACTTGTTTTATTGAATCCTTATACCATTGTCATCATCCTCATGTTTATATTTTGTTGAAAGTCATCTGTGGCCTGTAGTGCATAGTGGACTTGGTATGATTATGACCAGGGATTATTTGGTGTAATCATGACCGTAACGTTACAAATAATGTGGTAAAATTCCTTATTGGCCCGTAGTGCATTGATGGACAGTTGTTGGCATGATCATGACCATTGATGAATACACGAATATCCTTGGCTCGTAGTGCATGGATAATTTTGTGGTTGTGATACTAATGAATATCCTTGGCCAGTAGTGGGGGATGATGTGGATTATTTATTGTTCGAGTCTCAAATGATAAAAGTGATGAAAACCTTTTAAATCATAAAAGATAGTAGATTTTATTCTCTACTTGACTCTTTTAATGGATTGCTTGTTCCACTGCAGTTAAACTTGATGTCTATTGTGTTTTATCAATTTAACATTGTTGAAGGCTAATGATAATTTATTCTGCATTATCTTAGTCATAATATTTCTTACTGGGCTAGTTGAGCTCACCCTTTCTTTCATTGTTCTCTTCAGGAAATGAGAACGTAGCCGAGACTAGTCAGGGAACGGAGTGACGGTCCAGATGATAGTATTAGTAGTCCTCACTATTCTATTAAATAGTTTGATAATAAATGTAATGAGGACTTATTCTAAGAGTGGATATTGTCTAGAAGACAATATTTGTATTAAAACTCGCAACTCTTTTGTTGTATATTAAAGATTATATTTGTATTCTGTACCATGTATTTGGCGACTCAGAATAGGTGATGTATGCCTATTTGGGGGGCATCACAGTTGGTATCAAAGCTTAGGGATATGATCCCCGATCGAGATGTGAGATAAGAACTAGGAGGGAGAGAGCGGGAATTCTTCGCTAGTATGACCTACCTACGCTTATTTGATATTTAATTGGCTCACGTAGTATAGTGATAATATGTGATATGTTAATTAACCCTTGTTTTGTGGCAGTATTTGAAAATGACATCCGAGAATATTGAGAACATCAATGGAGCACAGGAGACCGTTGAGTCTCCATAGATCAATAATCAGGATAATGTGCATCAGGATGGCGACAATCCTCAGGCAAACAACATCACGGACCAGATGATGAACGATGGAATGTTCAGAGGCTTTATGCAATTCATGCAACATCGAGCAAGAGCTACCCCGCCCAAAATACAGGTGGAAACACTGGCAACTCTCGGACGATCACCGCTAAGCAGTTCAAGGAACTGGGACCACCGGAGTTTTTTAGAGAGCCAAAACTGTAAGACCCCAACTTTTATGAATAAAGATTAATTTCTCTTGAAATATATTTTTAAATATTATGGTGTGGATATAATATAATGTTATAGTTGTGGGTAATATTTATAAATTTACGCAAGTTGTTATATAATATTTAATTGGACGGGGAATATTCTTTTTGTCGGGGAATAATCGTATAATGGCACAATCATTGGTGGACCCCACAACGGAGGTATTGTCGTAGTAAGAAAATGACAGAATTATTTTTTTATAAAATAACTACGAGGTTTTTCCGTTAATCTTGTTGAACTACCCTAGTAGTAAAGTACAATGAATACGCTGTGGTTGCATAAGAGCACCACCAGTATTGATTATTGATGCTTACGTAAGAAGTCACTCGCTTATACTCAATTATTGCTATGGTAATAATGCACGCATCATATCTCTCATATTATTGATTCGATTATTGTCACAAGATTATCATCCGTGATAATATGATATATTATTAGATCAATAATTGAGACGACAAAGTTATTCATATTATTAAATTGCAATATTTACAATGTCTAGAAGTTCTATCAAGGAGAGATTTGGTCACCTAATTGCGCGCCAATAGGGAGAAATCCTTATTCGAAATCCCCCTCTTTCCTGGGAACGACCTGGTTGATAAATATTGTGAGTTATAATATTAATGATGAATGTTATTAAAATTGAGGTTGTGTTCGGAGTTGAATTTGGAGACACGGACGTGATATTTGAGTCCAGAACGATGAAATTAGTAAAAATAGTCTATAAACATAAAATTTTTCGGGATTAACTTTTTGGTCAAAAAGTCAACAGTTGACTTTTTTGGGAAAAGTCAAACTTCAAAATTTCAAAATTTATATTGTTGATAAAAATAGTTTCATTGTGTTGGAATTATTTGTGTTAGTAAAAATCGACATTTATTTCGATAATAATTGATGTCTGGAGGTTATATTGACCAATAGGGTATTTAACCGGATAAATGAGCAATTAATTGCTATTATTTCACATGATTATAACTATTTGTTCACATGTGTATACTATTGTTTCACATTCTTGTTACTATTAGGGGAGTTGGTGCAAGATTGATAATACTTGCATGACTAAGTTAAAAATGGAGGTATAGATGGAGGTACTATAGTATAATTCGTATTTTCACATGTCTAGAACTATTGATTCACATGATTTACTAATGAATCACATTATTTACTATTAGGGGAGGTGGTGCAAGTTTGATAATACTTGCATGACTAAATTAAAAATAAAAGAAAAGAGGAAGGTATTATACTGTAATATTCTGAACCCCAAAATGTGCAATTATCGAAACTATATTTTCCTATAAATAGAAGCTCATTTCTTCATCATTATTCACCAATTCACTCAAGCTATAGAGCAATTATTATAGAGAGAAATTTTAGAGAGAAGGAAGAATAGAAGTCTGCTACCTCTCTACTCCAGTATCCAGTTTCTTTCTAAGGTAAGGGGTATTATTTCTTTTGTATTCATGAAGAGAACTTCATTATTCCATTCTTTATTATTTTGTTGGAATAACTCAGATACACAGCCACCCTATACTTGGTGAAATTCTTCATTATTCAATTCCTTATTATTATGTTGAAATAACTCGCTTTTGCTGAAGTACCGCATACACGGTGAAATTCTTCTATTATTCCGCTTCTTTATTATTCTCGTCGAATATCCCGCTTGTCTACACGTATTACGCTTGACCGGTTCCATTATTTATTATTCGTCGGAATATCCTCATCAATAAGCTTCGCTTGGGACCGGGTTCCATTATTCATTATTCATTTTGAATATATCTGTCTGCGTGCGCTTACTGTTGGACCTCGTTCCATTGTTTATTATTACTTTGGAATAACTCTGCATCATGCGCCTATCGCATTACATGGTGAATCCTTTTGTTATTCCATTATTTATTATTTTGTTGGAATAACCTGTCTCTGTGGATTACCACATGCATGGTGAATGATCCTTTGTATTCATTCTTATAAAATTGTGGAAATGATCTGTCTAAGTGGATTACCGCATGGCGGACGAAAATTCATTTGCAGTTTCATATATTCTTTATTATACTCAGTTGATTAAAGTTTTGACTTCTATACTCCATGAAATTAGTGGAATATCCTTGATATTTGCGCTTCATCCAATATCTTTTCATGGAAATATTCTTCTGAGCATTCTTGAATTTTACTCTACAAAGAAGTATCATGTTGACAATTTGGACGTTATTAGTTCCTGGATAAATTAATTCTTGAACTTGTTTTATTGAATTATTATGTCATTGTCATCATCCTCATGCTTATATTGTGATTAAAGTCATCTTTGGCTTACGTGCATAGATTGACTTAGTATGATTATGACCAGGATCATTCGGTATAATCATGACCGTAATGTTATAAATGATATGGTAAAAGTCCTCGATGGCACATAATGCATTGATGGGCGCTTTTTGGTATGATTATGACCAGGATTGTTCTAAGATAGTCATGACCATTGATTATTTAATGAATATCCTTGGCCCGTAGTACAAGGATGATTAGATGATGTGTCTTATTTATTAAGCTGAGTCTTAGCGATAAAAATTGATGAAAACATTTTTAAATCATAAAAGATAGTAGATTTTATTCTCTACTTGACTCTTTTAATGGATTGCTTGTTTCGCTGCAGTTAAACTTGATGTCTGTTGTATTTTATCAGTTTAACATTGTTGAAGGCTAATGATAATTTATCCTGCATTATCTTAGTCATAATATTTCTTACTGGGCTAGTTGAGCTCACCCTTTCTTTCACTGTTCTCTTCAGGAAATGAGAATATAGTTGGGACGAGTCGGGGAAAGGAGTGACTGTCCAGATGATAGCATTAGTAGTCCTCACTATTCTGTTAAATAGTGTGACAATAAATGTAATGAGGACTCCTTTGAGTATGGATATTGTCTAGATGACAATATTCCTATTAAAACTCTCAGTTTATGTATTGTCGTATATTACACGACGGTTATATAATTAAGTTTGTATTTGTATTTTGTACCATATATTTGGCGACTCAAGATGGATGATGTATACCTATTTTGGGGGCGTCACAGTTGGTATCAAAGCTTAGGGATATGATCCCTGGCTGAGATGTGAGGCAAGAACTAGGAGGGGAGAGACGGGGGAATTCCTTCGCTAGTATAACCTACCTAAGTCTATTTGGTATTTAATTGGTCGGTCAGAGTATAGGGATAATATGTGATATGTTAATTAACCCTTGTTTTGTTTCAGTATTTGAAAATGGCATCCGAAAATGTTGAGATAAGCAATGAATCATGTGAGACCATTGAGTCACCAACGATCAATGCCCAGGGTAATGTGCAACAAGAAGACAATAATCCTCATGAAAATAATAACACCGATGAAATGGTGAACGATGGGATGGTCAGAGGTTTTATGCAATTCATGTAACATCAAAGCGGTAAGCGCTTCCTGCCTAAAATGCGGTGGGAAACACGACAACTTGCATGATCATCACCGCTATGCGCCTCAGGAGCTGGGACCACCGGAGTTTTTTGGAGAGCCAAAACCACTTAAGGCGGAGACATGGATAAAGCAGATCAACAAGATATTTGATGTCTTGGGATGCTCCGAGGAACAAAAAGTTCCCTTTGCCACCTTCATGTTGCGTCAGAGGCGCGATTCTTGGTGGGAATCAGAAGCGTGCACTCAACTCCGCCAGATCAAGATGTCTTGGGAGAAGTTCCAAGAGCTGTTCAACGACAAGTACTTTCCTGAAAGTATTCGTCACATGAAGGAGGTAGAGTTCATCAAGCTTGAGCAAAACAATATGACCGTGGCGCAGTACGAAGCTAAGTTTGCCGAGTTGTCTTGGTTTGCGTCCCACTTGGTTGATAATAAGGAGAGAATAACGCGGATGTTTCTAAGAGGTTTGAAACCCGAGATACGTCAATATCTTATCTCTCATAAACTGTGTTTGTATTCAGATGTTGTGAATAAGGCTCAGTTATTGGAGTGCGATAATGAGTCAACCCAACCAAGAGAGAGCAGCCGACAAGTCGATAATACCAGTGGTAGCGGTCATCGAAGCTGTGACAACAAACGTGGAGGGAATCAACATGCCAGAAATGATAACCACTTCGGTGGTAATCATGGCCAAGACAATAGGAGTGGAAAGTTCAAGAAGAGAAGGTTCAGCAAAGATGGAAAGATGTAAGCACCAACACCCGTTGTTAAGGAAGGAGAACGACCGCCGGTCGTATGTTACAAATGTGGAGGGGAAGGACACATAAGTCCAAACTGCACGATACAATCCAAAGCATGTTATAATTGTGGAAAAGAAGGCCACCTAGCCCGATTTTGTCGTGCACCAAAGTCAAGTTCAGCTGGGATGGAGGCATCCAAGGGTGTCCCAGATAAGACAAAAATGGTAGTTCAAGGGAGAGCGTTTGTCGCAACTTCCCAAAAAGCGAGGAATCCAAACGAGGTGATCACGGGTAAGCTAACCATAAACTCTAACGAAGTTTATACTTTATTTGATACCGGTTCTACTCATTCCTTTATTTCTCCTACTTGCGCTCAACGTTTAAATTTGACTCCAGAGAAATTAGACTTTGACTTATCTGTTGAAACTCCGTTGGGAGAAACCTTCATTACATCCATGGTTTATAAGTCTTGTTTAATTCAAATCGGTAACCGCACGTTACCTATCGATCTTATTTCTTTGAAAATACTTGCATTAGATGTGATTCTAGGGATTGATTGATTAACTACTCATCATGCAAAAATTGATTATTTTCGTAAGGTTGTTAGCTTTCATATTCCTAACCAACCTATTATGCGAATTCAAGCAACCAAACCATTAAAATCCATCACTGTCATATCAAGCCATAAAGCTATTTGTTTATTGAGAAATGGATGTCAAGCTTTCTTAGCTCATTTTACGGAACTAAACAAAAATACGTCAGTTTTGAATGATATTTCTATTGTCAATGAATTTCCTGACGTATTCCCTGAAGAACTTCCTGGCCTACCCCCAGAGCGTGAAATTGAATTTTGTATCGACCTTGAATCCGGTACAAAATCCATTTCCAAAGCCCCATATCGAATGACTCCTATTGAACTTCAGGAGTTAAAACCCAACTACTGTGAATTATTAGACATCGGTTTCATTCGTCCCCAAAGACGTGTCCTTGGGGTGCTCTGTTACTATTCGTGAAGAAGAAAGATGGAAGTATGCGACTTTGTATTGATTATCGGGAGTTGAATCATGTCACTATTAAAAATAAAATACCCGTTACCTCGTATTGATGATCTGTTTGACCCGATTGCAAGGCGCCAAATTCTTTTCAAAGATCGATCTTAGCTTACGGATATCATCGATTGAAGATTAAAATCGATGACATTCCAAAGACCTTTCGAACTCCCCAGACGGGCATTATGAATTCCTAGTCATGTCTTTTGGATTGACTAATGCTCCTGCTGCCTTCATGGACATGATGAACCAAGTATTCAAGGAATATTTGGATCACTTTGTAGTCGTCTTTATTGATGACATCCTCATATACTCCAAAATCCGTGAAGACCATGAGCAACACTTGAGGCTAATACTTCAAAAGCTTCGTGAAAATAAGCTATATGCCAAGTTGAAGAAATGTGAGTTCTGGCTTGAGGAAGTTGCATTCCTTGGGCACGTGATATCAAATCATGGAATATCTGTTGACCCGACAAAGATTGAAGCAATTCAAAGCTGGGAGCAACCTAAGTCAGTAACCGAGGTACGTAGTTTTCTCGGCTTAGCTGATTATTATCGGAGATTCGTAGAAGGGTTTTCTCGAATCGCTACTCCATTAACACAACTGACTCGAAAAGATACAAAATTCGGTTGGAGCGAGGAATGTGAGAAGAGTTTTCAAGAACTCAAGAGTAGACTCATTTCAACACCTATTCTGACAATACCATCTGGCACGGAGGGATTTGTCATCTACAGTGATGCTTCGGGAAAAGGGTTAGGATGTGTTTTCATGCAACATGGGAAAGTCATAGCCTATGCCATTTGGTTGATAATGAGGAGAGAATGACGCGGATGTTTTTAGGAGGTTTTAAACCTGAGATACGTCAATATCTTATCTCTCATAAACTGTGTTTGTATTCATATGTTGTTAATAGGGCTCAGTTATTGGAGCGTTATAATGAGTCAACCTAACCAAATGTAAGCAGCCGACAAAATGATAATACCAGTGAGAATAGTCATCGAAGCGGTGACAACAACAAGCGTGGAGGAATCAACGGGCGCCGTAAATGGTAACCACTTTTGGTAATCGAGCCAAAATAATAAAATGGACATTTCAAGAAGAGAGATTCAACAATGATGGAAAGACGTTAAAGACCAAAGACCCGTTGTTAAGGAAGGAGAACGCGACCACCTATCATATGCTTCAAATACGGAGGGAGGGACATATTAGTCCAAATCACAAGAATGCCATCCAAAGAATGTTATAATTGTGGAAGAGAAGATCACTTAGCCCGATTTTGTCGTTTTTATCAAGACAAGTTCAACTAGGATGGAGGCACCAAAGTCAGTCCCCGTAAAAGTAAAAGCCAGAGTTCAAGGAGAGCGTTTGTTGACCTCCCAAAAAGAAAGGAACCCGAACGAGGTCATCACGGGTAAACTTATCATAAACTCTAGCGAAGTCTATACCTTATTTGATACTGGTTCTACCCATTCTTTTATTTTTCCTACTTGCGCTCAATGTTTAAATTTGACTCAGGAGGAATTAGACTTTGACCTATCTGTTGAAACTCCGTTGGAAGAAACCTTCATTGCATCCACTGTTTATAAGTCTTGTTTAGTTCAAATCGGCACCCGTACGTTACCTGTCGATCTTATTTCTTTGAAAATACTTGCATTTGATGTGATTCTAGGGATTGATTGGTTAACTACTCATCATGTAAAAATTGATTGTTTTCGTAAGGTTGTTAGCTTTCATATTCCTAACCAACCTATTATGCGAATTCAAGCAACCAAACCATTAAAATCAATCACTGTCATCTCAAGCCATAAAGTTATTCGTTTATTAAAAAATGAATGTCAAGCTTTCTTAGCTCATGTCACGGATCTAAACAAAAATACGTCAGTTTTGAATGATATTTCTATTGTTAATAAATTTCCGACGTATTCCCACGAAGAACTTCTTGCCTACCCCGGAGCGTGAAATTGAATTTTGTATCGACCTTGAACCCAAAGAAAAACCCATTTCCAAAGCCCCATATCGAATGGCTCTATTGAACTTCGTGAATTAAAGACCCAACTGCAGGAATTGTTAGACATTGGCTTTATTCGTCCTAGTACTTCTCCTTAGGGTGCTCCTGTTCTATTCGTGAAAAAGAAAGATGGGAGTATGCGACTTTATATTGATTATCGGGAGTTGAACCATGTCACCATCAAAAATAAGTACCCATTGCCACGTATTGATGACCTGTTTGATCAGTTACAAGGAGCCAAATTCTTTTCAAAGATTGATCTTCATTCCGGATATCACCAATTGAAGATTAGAACCGATGACTTTCCAAAGACGGCTTTTAGAACTCGGTACGGGCATTATGAATTCCTAGTCATGTCCTTTGGATTGACTAATGCTCCTGCTGCCTTCATGGATATGATGAACCGAGTATTCAAGGAATATTTAGATCACTTTGTGGTCGTCTTTATTGATGACATCCTCATATATTCCAAAACCCGTGAAGATCATGAGCAACACTTGAGGCTGATACTCCAAAAGCTTCGTGAATATAAGCTTTATGACAAGTTGAAGAAATGCGAGTTCTGGCTTGAGGAAGTAGCATTCTTTGGGCACGTGGTATCAAGTCATGGAATATCTGTTGACCCAGCAAAGATTGAAGCTATTCAAAGTCGAGAGCAACCTAAATCGATGGACCAAAATCGTAGCTTTCTCGGTTTAGCTGGTTATTATCGGAGATTCGTGGAAGGATTTTCTCGAATCGCTACTTCTCTAACTCAGCTGACTCGAAAAGATACAAAGTTCGGTTGGAGCGAGGAATGTGAAAAGAGTTTTCAAGAACTCAAGAAGAGACTCATTTTAGCACCTATTCTGACAATACCATCTGGCTCGGAGGGATTTGTCATCTACAGTGATGCTTCGGGCAAAGGGTTAGGATGTGTTCTCATGCAACATGGGAAAGTCATAGCCTATGCCTCACGGTATCTCAAAGAAGATGAGAGGAATTATCCTACTCATGATCTAGAGTTGGCAGCTGTCGTTTTTGCACTAAAGATTTGGAGGCATTACTTGTATGGGGAGAAAGTGGAGATCTTTACGGATCATAAAAGCCTCAAATATTTTTTCACTCAAAAGAAAATCAACATGCGACAACGAGGTTGGCTTGAACTGTTGAAAGATTATGATCATACCATCCAATACCATCCTGGAAAAGCGAACGTGGTAGCTGACGCATTTAGTAGAAGATCATATGCGGGTACGAGTGCAATATTGACAACGCAAAGGCCCATTTTGTATGACTTACAAAGGATGGAAATAGAGTTAAAGACTCCAGGGACCCATGTGATGATGGCGAATATACGAGTAGAACTGACTTTAATTGATAAAGTTAAAGCTGCTCAAGCTACAGACCTGGAGCTGATGCGTATGAGGAAGAAAGTGCAAGAAGGTGCTATGCCAAAAGTAAGAATCGATGAAGAAGGAATACTTCGAGTTAACTCCAGACTTTGTGTTCCTAACGACCCTGATTTAAAGTATAAAATCATGATGGAGGCACACAACACAACGTTTGCAATCCATCCTGGGAGTACCAAAATATATCATGATCTTCGACATACATTTTGGTGGGGCAATATGAAGAGAGAGATAGCGCTATTTATCTCAAGGTGTCTAACTTATCAATGAGTCAAGGCAGAACATCAAGTACCAAAAGGTCCATTGCAACCACTTGAAATTCCAGAATGGAAGTGGGAGCACATTATCATGGATTTAATTACTGGTCTTCCCAAGGTTTCTCAAGGCATAGATGCAATTTGGGTCATTGTTGATAGATTGACGAAGTCTGTTCATTTCTTACCAATACGAGATACTTATACACTTGAACGTCTTGTTCGTATGTACATAAACGAGATTGTAAGACTGCATGGTATGCCAGTATCCATAGTTTCTGATTGAGACCCAAGATTCACTTCACGATTTTGGGTTAGTTTACAAAAAGCTATGGGCGCAGTTTACGATTTAGTTCGCATATCATCCTCGAGACGGACGGACAATCAAAGAGGACTATTCAAACTCTGAAAGATTTATTAAGACTTTGTGTCCTTGACTTCAAGGGAAGTTGGGATAAGTTTTTACCATTGGTGGAGTTTTCCTACAATAACAGTTATCAAGAAAGTATTGGCATGGCTCCATTTGAGGCGTTGTATGGAAGAAAGTTCTCCAGTATGCTGGGATGAGGTGGGTGAAGCAACATTGTTGGGACCGGAGTTGGTACGTATTACTACGGAAAAGATTTGAACGATTTTGCAACGTATAAAAACCTCACAAGATCGACAAAAGAGTTATGTTGATCTTCATCGAAAGGACGTGGAATTCGATATAGGAGATCATGTGTTGTTACGTGTTGCTCCATGGAAAGGAGTTACAAGATTTGGAAAGAGAGGAAAGCTCAATCCTCGATTCATTGGCCCATTTTTAATCTTCGACCGAGTAGGAACTGTGGCCTATAGACTCGCTTTACCGCCAAGTATGTCTCGTGTTCATAACGTTTTTCACATATCCATGTTACGTAAATATGTGGAAGACCCGAACCACATTATTGAGTTAGAATCGGACAAAATAGTGGAAGATTTAACGTATGAAGAGGTTCATGTTCAAATCTTGGATAAAAAAGAACATATTACACGCTCCAAGGTTATACCTCAAGTCAAAGTTTTGTAGAGAAACCACGATGTTGAGGAAATGACCTGGAAGTTAGAATTTGAAATGAAATCAAGATATCCTTACCTCTTCGACATACCAGGTACGTACCCTAATTTCGAGGGCGAAATTTCATAAGAAGGGGAGGTTGTAAGACCCCAACTTTTTAATAAAGATGATTTTTCTATAAATATCACTTTAAAAAAAAATATTATGGAATGAATTTGATATAATGTTATATTTGTGGGTAATATTTATAAATTTTGCAAATTACGCAAGTTGTTATATAATATTCGATTGGTCGGGGAATATTCGTTTTAACAGGAAATATTCGTACGACGGCACAATCATTGGTGGACCCCACAACGGAATTATTGTCGGATTAAAAAAAAGGACAAAAATATTTTTATGAAAATAACGGCGAAAGTTTTACAGTTAAAACTGTTGAACTACTCGGCAGTAAAAGTACAGTTATACACGTGGTTGCATAGTAGCACACAGTATTGATTATTGATGTTTACGTGAGAAGTCACTCAGTTTTGTTCAATTATTGCTACAGTAATTGTTGCATAGTATCTCACATTATTTGATTCAATTATTGTCGATATTTTATTTATTATTAAATCAATAATTGAGACAACAAAGTTATTAATATTATTATTTGCAATATTAACGATGTCTAGAAGTTCTGCCAAGGAGAGGTTTGGTCACCAAATTGCGCGCCAATAGGAAAAAATCCTTATTGGAAAGCCCCCTCTTTCCTGGGAACAACATGGTCGATTATTATTGTGAATTATAATAACGATGATAAATGTTGTTAAAAAATATTGAGGTAATTTTTATGAGGTATTTTGTTACTCATTAATTAGATTCCCACTCACTCATTTTTCAAAATTATCGGAAGGAAGTTATAAAGTGTATATATATATATATATATATATATATATATTTGAAATGTGTGTGTGTGTTTTCGTGTGTGTAGGAGTGTGTGTGTGGTAGTGGGTTTTGGTGGAGAAATTATTATCAAGTGGTGTGTGTTGTGTTAGTGGCTGTGTTATGTATTATATATATATAATGTGTCCATGCTACATGTGAACTTATATATATATATATATATATATATATATATATATATATATATATACTACTTTGAAAAAATTGTCAGAAGAAATGAATTGGTTTCACGGGGGAGTACTGTGATTGTTATTATTATTATAATATATATTATATTTTATTTAAAAGATTTTGTTTTATTAGAATATTTTATTAATACTGCATAGTAAATCAATCTGGACCGTAGTTACTATGCAGTCCATTCTTCTATAAATAGAAGCTCATTCCTTCATTATTTCTTACGAATTCACTGAAACTCTAGAGAGAGAAATTATAGAAAGAAAGAAG
Source organism: Panax ginseng (assembly GCA_020205605.1). NCBI lineage: Eukaryota > Viridiplantae > Streptophyta > Magnoliopsida > Apiales > Araliaceae > Panax > Panax ginseng. The sequence goes on along the minus strand of CM035144.1, from coordinate 97,657,124 downwards.
AAAAGTATTCTGCTACTTCCTTACACTTATATCCAGTTTCTTTTACGGTAAGGGGTATTATTTCTTTTGTATTCATGAAGAGAACTTCATTATTCCATTCTTTATTATTACATTGGAATAACTCAGATACGCTGCTACCCTATACTTGGTAAAATTCTTCATTATTCCATTCTTTATTATTCATTAGAATATCTTGTTCATGCGTTTTACGGGACTGACACCGTTAAAATCTTTATTATTCTATTGGAATATCCTCTCTCGCATGCGTTTTTACGTCGGACTGGTTCCGCCTTTATTATTCTCATTGGAATAATCACTGCTGTCTTGATCTATCGCATGCCCGTGATTTCTTTTGTTATTCCATTCTTTATTATACTCGGTTGGTTAAAGTTTTGACTTCTATACTCCATGAAATTAGTGGAATATCCTTGATATTTAAGCTTCATCCAAATCTTTTCATGGAAATATTCTTCTGAGGATTCTTGAATTTTACTCTACAAAGAAGTATCATGTTGATAATTTGGACGTTATTAGTTCTTGGATAAATTAATTGTTGAACTTGTTTTATTGAATCCTTATATCATTGTCATCATCCTCATGTTTATATTTTGTTGAAAGTCATCTGTGGCCTGTAGTGCATAGATGGACTTGGTATGATTATGACCAGGGATTATTCGGTGTAATCATGACCGTAATGTTACAAATGATGTGGTAAAAGTCCTCATTGACCCGTAGTGCATTGATGGATAGTTGTTGGCATGATCATGACCATTGATGAATACACGAATATCCTTGGCCCGTAGTGTATGAATAATTTTGTGGTTGTGATACTAATGAATATCCTTGGTCTTAGTGCAGGGATGATGAGGATTATTTATTAAGCTGAGTCCCAGCGATAAAAGTGATAAAAAACTTTTTAAATTATAAAAAATAGTAGATTTTATTCTCTACTTGACTCTTTTAATGGATTTCTTGTTCCGCTGCAGTTAAACTTGATGTCTATTGTATTTTATCAATTTAACATTGTTGAAGGCTAATGATAATTTATTCTACATTATCTTAGTCATAATATTTTTTACTGGGCTAGTTGAGGTCACCCTTTCTTTCACTGTTCTCTTTAGGAAATGAGAACGTAGCCGGGACTAGTCGGGGAACGGAGTGACGGTCCATATGATAGTATTAATAGTCCTCACTATTATGTTAAATAGTGTGATAATAAATATAATGAGGACTTATTCTGAGAGTGGATATTGTCTAGAAGACAGTATTTGTATTAAAACTCGCAGCTCTCTTGTTGTATATTAAAGATTGTATTTGTATTCTGTACCATGTATTTGGCGACTCAGAATAGGTGATGTATACCTATTTCGGGGGCGTCACAGTTGAAGCTGGTGGTCATGAGAATGTTCCATTTTTAGAAAAGACTGTTATAATCATATTGAGATAATGAGATGATTAAGACTGGGTGATGGGGATGCTACGACAGTTCAGAACTACTTTCTTAAAATGCAAGCTAATAATGCTAATTTCTTTTATTTGATGGATTTGGATAAGGAGGGGAGGCTATGAAATTTATTTTGGGCAGATGCTAGGAGTAGGGCAGCGTATGAGGAATTCGGGGATGCCATTATGTGACTCCCCCAAAATAGGTATACATCACCCATCTTGAGTCGTCAAATACATGGTACAAAATTCAAATACAACTTAATAATACAACTGTCGTGTAAAATACGACAAAACATAAACTGATAGTTTTAATACGAATATTGTCTTCTAGACAATATTCAATTCAAATTGAGTCCTCAATACATTTATTATCACACTATTTCATAGAATAGTAAGGACTACTAATGCTATCATCTGGACCGCACCCGCTGCCTTCGACTAGTCCCTGCCACGCTCATTTCCTCAAGAGGACAATGAAAGCAAAAGGGTGAGCTCAACTAGCCCAAAGAAGAATTATTATGACTAAGATAATGCGTAATAATTTATCGTTAGCCTTCAACAATGTTAAACCGATAAAATATAACAAACATCAAGTTTAACTCATGATGAACAAGTAATCCATTAAGAGTCAAGTAGAGCATAAAATCTACTATCTTCTATGATTTAAAAGGTTTTTCATCACTTTTATAGCTGAGACTCAGCTTAATAAATAATCCACATCATCGAATCACCCCTGCACTACTACCAAGGATATTCTTTAAGATCACGACCATAAATTATCCATGCACTACAAAAGCCAAGGATATTCGTGTATTCATCAATGGTCATGATCGTGCTAATAATTGTCCATCAATGCACTACGGGCCAATGAGGACTTTTACCATATCATTTGTAACATTACTACCATGATTATACCGAATAATCCTCGGTCATAATCATACCAAGTCCATCTATGCACTACAAAACATACATATGACTTTCAATGTAATATAAACATGAGGATGATGACAATGATATAAGAATTCAATAAACCAAGTTCAAGGATAAATTTTAAAGATTTATAATTTAATTTATCCGTAAATCAATAACGTCCCAAATTGTCAACATGATATCGCTTTGGAGTAAAATTCAAGAATAATATTGTACCAAAAATAACTTGGACTGAAAACGAATCAATTTTTATCATGAATAGTACCCCGGGTGAATAGTACTTGAGTGAATAGTACCTCGTGAATAGTACTCCAGGAATAGTAATCCCGTGAATAGTACTCCGACATGAAAAAGTTAAAACTTATCAAGAATGCTCAGAATAATATTTTCATGAAAAGATACTGGATGAAGCGCAAATATCAAGGATATTCTACTAATTTCACGGAGTTTAGAAGCCAAAACGTTAACAAAACGAGTATAGAATTTGAAATCTTAAACGAAATAATATTACTTACATACTACAGAGTATGGAAGAAAATATTATTTCAAGCGAATATTGAACAAAAATAACATCCCTTACCTTGAAAGGAAGAGTATTCCAACTGGTATAGCGGGGATATTCTTGAAGAAAACTTTCACTGTTTTCTACGCTCAAAGCTTTCTAAAACTCTAAAGAAATACGCTCAATATTATAGAAGAAGAATTCTCTAATTCTGGTGTGATTTTCAATTCTAATCTAAGCGCCTATTTATAAGAAAATGCTAGAACGCCATAGGAGACTAAAATAATAAAATAATAATATTAATTTTCTTTTCCTACGCACATGTATTAGACCAATTCAAGCACTCCATTCTTGAACCAAAAATTCAGCACATTTTTCCACCAAAACAAAAGTGGGTCTCACCTATAATTTTAATAAAAATATTTTAATTTCTAAAACTTCAACAATTCATAATAAATAACTCTTTTATTAGAAAAATACAATTTTTATGTCCATTCCATACGAAATCGAATTCTCTACAACTTTGTAATTTTAAGTTTTTCCAAATTCTAAATAAAAAATATCTGAAATTCACAAACGAATGATTTTCAACACCTCTTAAAATTCATAACAAATCATACGCTAATTTTTAACGGTTTAAAATTTGTGGTTATGTACTCAACTTATATATGTATAACATATCCAAAAATCACAACGATTCAACGGTCGGATTATAACTCAAGCAATAGAGCTTTTAGAACACCGATTTGATTTTTTAATACCTCCAATCCGACAAAATACTGATAAAACACCTCAGCATTAATTCCTTCATTTATAACCACATAAAATAAATATTTTCCTATCCATCATTTATGTCCACATAAAATAAATATTTTCTTATCATATAAATCAATAATTAATTATTCACAAATAGTATTATAGAATCACAATAATGACAACCAGGCCGTTTCCAGGAAAGATGAGGCTTTTTGATAAGGATTTCTCCTTACTGGCGCGCAATTAGGTGACCAAACATCTCCTTGACAGAACATTCTAGACATTTCCAATAATGCTATCTAATAATATTATTCAAATAATATGAATTATTGATTTGATAATGAGAAATACTGTGCAGTGACAATTATTGAAACAACAATAATATAAAATATCAACGCAAAGAATTATTGAATCAATAAAATAAAATATTGAACAAGAATTATCGTAACAATTATTGAGTAAAGTGCCTTCTACGTAAGAATCAATAATTCAAAAATACTATGCAATACCGGTGTGTATCTTGCAAACCCCAAGATATTACTATATTTTAACCAATTTAGTATTCTAACAGTTTTAACGGTAACAACTACGCCGTTATTTATAAAAAGATATTTTTGTCATTTTCTCAATCCGACAATAATTCCGTTTGTGGGTCCATCAATGATTGTGTCGTCGTACGAATATTCCCTGCTAAAACGAATATTCTCTGACCAATCGAATATAATACAACAACTTGCGTACTTTGCAAATTTTATAAATATTACCCACAACTATAACATTATATTAAACTCACTCCATAATATTCAAAAATGATATTTATAGAAAATTCATCTTTATTCATAAAAGTTGGGTCTTACAACCTCCCCTTCTTATGAAATTTTGCCCTCGAAATTAGGGTACATACCTGGGATGATGAATAGGTGAGGATACCTTGATTTTATTTCAGATTCTAACTCCCAGGTCATTTCCTCAACATCGTGGTTTCTCCACAAAACTTTGACTTGAGGTATAACCTTGGAGCATAAAATATGCTCCTTCTTATCCAAGATTTTAACAAGAATCTCTTCATATGTTAAATCTTCCGCTATTTCGTCCGGTTCTAACTCAATAATGTGGTTCGGGTCTTTCACATATTTACGTAACATAGATATGTGAAAAACGTTATGAACATGAGACATAATTGGCGGTAAAGCGAGTCTATAGGCCACAGTTCCTACTCGATCGAGGATTAAAAATGGTCCAATGAATCGAGGATTGACCTTTCATCTATTTCCAAATTTTGTAACTCCTTTCCATGGAGCAACACGTAACAACACATGATCTCCTATATTGAATTCCACGTCCTTTCGATGAAGATCAGCATAACTCTTTTGTCGATCTTGTGAGGTTTTTATACGTTATCGAATCATTTGAATCTTTTTCGTAGTCATACGTACCAACTCTGGTCCCAACAACGTTGCTATACCCACCTCATCCCAGCATACTGGAGAACAACACTTTCTTCCATACAACGCCTAAAATGGAGCCATGCCAATACTTACTTGATAACTGTTGTTGTAGGAAAACTCTACCAATGGTAAAAACTTATCCCAACTTCCCTTGAAGTTAAGGACACAGAGTCTTAATAAATCTTCCAGAGTTTGAATAGTCTTCTCTACGATTGTCCGTCCGTCTGCGAGGATGATATGCCGAACTAAATCGTAAATCATGCTCCATAGCTTTTTGTAAACTAACCCAAAATCATGAAGTGAATCTTGGGTCTCGATCAGAAACTATGGATACTGGCATACCATGCAGTCTTACAATCTCATTTATGTACATACGAGCAAGACGTTCAAGTGTATAAGTTTCTCATATTGGTAAGAAATGAGCAGACTTGGTCAATCTATCAACAATGACGCAAATTGCATCTATGCCTTGAGAAACCTTGGGAAGACCAGTAACAAAATCCATGGTAATGTGCTCCCACTTCCATTATGGAATTTCAAGTGGTTGCAATGGACCTTTTGGTACTTGATGTTCCGCCTTGACTCGTTGACAAGTTAGACACCTTGAGATAAACAGCGCTATTTCTCTCTTCATATTGCCCCACCAAAATGTATATCGAAGATCATGATACATTTTGGTACTCCCAGGATGGATTGCAAAAACGGTGTGTTGTGCGCCTCCATCATGATTTTATACTTTAAATCGTGGTCGTTAGAACACAAAGTCCGGAGTTGACTCAAGTATTCATTCTTCATCGATTCTTGCTTCCTAAGATATAGCACCTTCTTGCACTTTCTTTCTCATACGCGCATCGCCTCCAAGTCCAGAGCTTGAGCGACTTTTAACTTTATCAATTAAAGTCGGTTCTACTCAGATATATTCGCCATCATCACATGGGTCCTTGGAGTCTTTAACTCTATCTCTATCCTTTGTAAGTCACACAAAATGGGCCTTTCATATTGTCAATATTGCACTCAGAATCGCATATGATCTTTTACTCAATGCGCCGCCTACCACGTTCACTTTTCCGGATGGTATTGGATGGTATGATCATAATCTTTCAATGATTCAAAGCCAACGTCGTTGTCGCATGTTGAGTTCCTTTTGAGTGAAGAAATATTTGAGGCTTTTATGATCCGTAAATATCTCCACTTCCTCCCCATACAAGTAATGCCTCCAAATCTTTAGTGCGAAAACGACAGCTGCCAACTCTAGATCATGAGTAGGATAATTCCTCTCATATTCTTTGAGTTGTCGTGAGGCATAGGCTATGACTTTCCCATGTTCCATGAGAACACATCCTAACCCTTTGCCCGAAGCATCACTGTAGATGACAAATCTCTCCGAGCCAGATGGTATTGTCAGAACAGGTGCTAAAATGAGTCTCTTCTTGAGTTCTTGAAAACTCTTTTCACATTCCTCGCTCCAATCGAACTTTGTATCTTTTCGAGTTTGCTGAGTTAGTGAAGTAGTGATTCGAGAAAATCCTTCCACGAATCTCCTATAATAACCAGCTAAACCGAGAAAGCTACGTACTTCGGTCACTGATGAAGATCAACATAACTCTTTTGTCGATCATATGAGGTTTGTATACGTTATCGGATCGTTTGAATCTTTTTCGTAGTCATACGTACCAACTCCGGTCCAACAACGTTGCTTCACCCACCTCATCCTAGCATACTGGAGAACGACACTTTCTTCTATACAACGCCTCGAATGGAGCCATACCAATACTTGCTTGATAACTGTTGTTGTAGGAAAACTCCACCAATAGTAAGAAATTATCCCAAATTCCCATAAAGTCAAGGACACAGAGTCTTAATAGATCTTCAAGAGTTTGAATAGTCCTCTCTGACTGCCCATCCGTTTGAGGATGATAAGCTGAACTAAATCGTAAATCCGTGCCCATAGCTTTTTACAAACTAACCCAAAATTTTGAAGTGAATCTTGGGTCTCGATCAGAAACTATGGATACTGGTATACCATGCAATCTTACAATCTTGTTTATGTACATACGACCAAGACGTTCAAGTGTATAAGTTTCTCGTATAGGTAAGAAATGAGCCGACTTGGTCAATCTATTAACAATGACCCAAATCGCATCTATGCCTTGAGAAACCTTGGGAAGACCGGTAACGAAATCCATGGTAATGTGCTCCCACTTCCATTCTGGAATTTCAAGTGGTTGCAATAGACCTTTTGGTACTTGATGCTTCACCTTGACTCGTTGACAAGTTAGACACCTTGAGATAAACTCCGCGATATCTCTCTTCATATTGCTCCACCAAAATGTATGTCAGAGATCACGATACATTTTGGTACTCCCAGGATGGATTCCAAACGGTGTGTTTTGCGCCTCCATCATGATTTTATACTTTAAATCAGGGTCGTTAGGAACACAAAGTCTGGAGTTGACTTGAAGTATTCCTTCTTCATCGATTCTTGCTTCCGGCATAGCACCTTCTTGCACTTTCTTTCTCATATGCTTCAGCTCCAGGTTTGTGGCTTGAGCAGCTTTAACTTTATCGATTAAAGTTAGTTCTACTCGTATATTCGCCATCATCACGTGGGTCCCTGGAGTCTTTAACTCTATCTCCATCCTTTGCAAGTCATATAAAATGGGCCTTTATGCGTGACAATATCGCTTTTCGTTCGCATATGATCTTCTACTCAATGCGTCAGCTACTACGTTCGGTTTACCAGGATGGTATTGAATGGTATGGTCATAATCTTTCAATATTTCAAGCCAACGTCGTTTTCGCATGTTGATTTCCTTTTGGGTGAAGAAATATTTAAGGCTTTTATGATCCGTAAAGATCTCCACTTTCTCCCCATACAAGTAATGCCTCCAAATTTTAAGTGCGAAGACAACAGCTGCTAACTCTAGATCATGAGTAGGATAATTCCTCTCATATTCTTTGAGTTGCCGAAAGGCATAGACTATGACTTTCCTGTGACGCCCCCAAAATAGGTATACATCATCCATCTTGAGTCGCCAAATACATGGTACAAAATACAAATACAAACTTAATTATACAACCGCCGTAATATATACAATATCGACAATACATAAATCGAGAGTTTTAATAGGAATATTGTTATCTAGACAATATCCATACTCAAAGGAGTCCTCATTACATTTATTGTCACACTATTTAACAGAATAGTGAGGACTACTAATGCTATCATCTGGACCGTCACTCCTTTCCCCGACTCGTCCCAACTATATTCTCATTTCCTGAAAAGAACAGTGAAAGAAAGGGTGAGCTCAACTAACCCAGTAAGAAATATTATGACTAAGATAATGCAGGATAAATTATCATTAGCCTTCAACAATGTTAAACTGATAAAATACAACAGACATCAAGTTTAACTACAGCGGAACAAGCAATCCATTAAAAGAGTCAAGTAGAGAATAAAATCTACTATCTTTTATGATTTAAAAATGTTTTCATCAATTTTTTTTCGCTGAGACTCAGCTTAATAAATAAGACACATCATCTAATCATCCTTGTACTATGGGCCAAGGATATTCATTAAATAATCAATGGTCATGACTATACCGAACAATCCTTAGTCATAATCATACCAAAAACTGTCCATCAATGCATTACAGGCCACTGAGGACTTTTACCATATCATTTATAACATTACAGGTCATGATTATACTGAATGATTCCTGGTCATAATCATACTAAGTCCATCTATGCACGTAAGCCAAAGATGACTTTAATCACAATATAAGCATGAGGATGATGACAATGACATAATAATTCAATAAAACAAGTTCAAGAATTAATTTATCCAGGAACTAATAACGTCCAAATTGTTAACATGATACTTCTTTGTAGAGTAAAATTCAAGAATGCTCAGAAGAATATTTCCATGAAAAGATACTGGATGAAGCGCAAATATCAAGATTATTCCACTAATTTCATGGAGTATAGAAGTCAAAACTTTAATCAACTGAGTATAATAAAGAATATATGAAACTGCAAATGGATTTTTGTCCGCTATGCGGTAATCCACTTAGACAGTTCATTTCCACAATTTAATAAGAATGAATACAAAGGATCATTCACCATGCATCTGGTAATCCACATAGACAGGTTATTCCAACAGAATAATAAAGAATGGAATAATGTATGATTCACCATGCGTGCGATAGGCGCTGCATGCATGTGTTATTCCCAATGTAATAATAAATAATAGAACCAGTCCGGCGTAAACGCACGCATGCGATATATTCGGCGAATAATGAACAATGGAACCCAGTCCCACAGAAAACGCACGTATAGGATATTCCGGAAGCGTAATAATAAAGAACGGAATAATAAATAATGGAATCAGGTCAGGCGTAATACGCACCGACATGATATTCTGACAGAATAATAAAGAACGGAATAATAGAAGAATTTCACCATGTATGCGGTACTTCGCATAAATAGGTTATTCCAACATAATAATAAGGAATTGAATAACAGAAGAATTTCACCAAGTATATGGTAGCCCGCATATACAGGTTATTCCAATAGAATAATAAAGAATGGAATAACAGAAGTTCTCTTCATGAATACAAAAGAAATAATACCCCTTACCTTAGAAAGAAACTGGATACTGGAGTAAAGAGATAGCAGACTTCTATTCTTCTTTCTCTCTAAAATTTCTCTCTATAATAATTGTTCTATAGCTTGAGTGAATTGGTGAAGAATGATGAAGAAATGAGCTTCTATTTATAGGAAAATATAGTTTCAATAATTGCAAGTTTTGGGGCTCAGAATATTACAGTATAATACATTCCTCTTTTCTTTTATTTTTAATTTAGTCATGCAAATATTATAAAACTTGCACCACCTCCCCTAATAGTAAATAATGTGAAACAATAGTATACACATGTAAACAAATAGTTATAATCATATGAAATAATAGCAATTAATTGCTCATTTATCCGATTAAATACCCGATTGGTCAATATAACCTCTAGACATCAATTATTATCGAAATAAATGTCGATTTTTACTAACACAAATAATTCCAACACAATGAAACTATTTTTATCAATAATATAAATTTTGAAATTTCAAAGTTTGACTTTTTCTGAAAAAGTCAACTGTTGACTTTTTGACCAAAAAGTTAATTCCGAAAAATTTTGTGTTTATAGACTATTTTTACTAATTTCATCGTTCCGGACTCAACTATCACGTTCGCGTCTCCAAATTCAACTCCGAACACAACCTCACTTTTAATAACATTCATCATTAATATTATAACTCATAATATTTATCAACCAGGTCGTTCCCAGGAAAGTGGGGGCTTTCTAATAAGGATTTCTCCCTATTGGCGCGCAATTAGGTGACCAAATATCTCCTTGACAGAACTTTTAGACATTGTAAATATTATAATTTAATAATATGAATAACTTTGTCATCTCAATTATTGATCTAATAATATATCATATTATGCAGATGATACTGTGACAATAATCGAATCAATAATATGAGAGATATGATGCGAAGAATTATCGTAGCAATAATTGAGTATAATCGAGTGACTTCTTACGTAAGCATCAATAATCAATACCGTGTGCTACTATGCAACCACGCAGTATTATCATCGTACTTTTTACTACCGGGTAGTTCAACAAAGATAATTCAGTAAAACCTCCGCCATTATTTTTATAAAAAAATAATTCTGTCATTTTTTTATTACGACAATACTTCTGTTGTGGGGTCCACCAATGATTGTGCCGTCGTACGATTATTCCTCGACAAAAAGAATATTCCCAGTCCAATTGAATATTATATAACAACTTGCGTAAATTTATAAATATTACCCACAACTATAACATTATATTATATCCACACCATAATATTTAAAAATATATTTCAAGAGAAATTAATCTTTATTCATAAAAGTTGGGGTCTTACATATCCCATGTTGCATGAGAACACATCCTAACCATTTGCCCGAAGCGTCACTGTAGATGAAAAATCCCTCCGAGCCATATGGTATTGTCAGAACAGGTGTTGAAATGAGTCTCCTCTTGAGTTCTTGAAAACTCTTCTAACATTCCACGCTCCAACCAAATTTTGTATCTTTCTAAGTTAACTGAGTTAATGGAGTAATGATTCGAGAAAACCCTTCTACGAATCTCCGATAATAACCAGCTAAGCCGAGAAAGCTACGTACTTCGATCACTGATTTAGGTTGCTCCCAGCTTTGAATAGTTTCAATCTTTGCCGAGTTAACAGATATTTCATGACTTGATACTACGTTCCCAAGAAATGCTACTTCTTCAAGCCAGAACTCGCATTTCTTTAACTTGGCATAAAGCTTGTTTTCACGAAGCTTTTGGAGTATCAGCCTCAAGTGTTGCTAATGATCTTCACAGCTTTTGGAATATATGAGGATGTCATCAATAAAGACGACCAAAAAGTGATCCAAATATTCCTTGAATACTCGGTTCATCATATCCATGAAGGCAACAGGAGCATTAGTCAATCCAAAAGACATGACTAGGAATTCATAATGCCTATACCGAGTTCTGAAAGCCGTCTTTGGAATGTCATCGGTTCTAATCTTTAACTGATGATATCCAGAACGAAGATCGATCTTTGAAAAGAATTTGGCGCCTTGCAACTGGTCAAATAGGTCATCAATACGTGGCAATGGGTACCTATTTTTGATGGTGACATAATTCAACTCCCGATAATCAATACAAAATTGCATACTCCCATCTTTCTTCTTCACGAATAGAACAGGAGCACCCCAAGGAGACGTATTAGGATGAATAAAATTGACGTCTAATAATTCCTGTAATTGGGTCTTTAACTCCTAAAGTTCAATAGGAGCCATTCGATATGGGGCTTTGGAAATGGGTTTTGTACCGGGTTCAAGGTCGATACAAAATTCAATTTCACGATCCGGGGTAGGCTGTAAGTTCTTCGTGAATACTTCAGGAAATTTATTAATAATAGAAATATCATTCAAAACTGACGTATTTTTGTTTAAATCCGTGACATGAGCTAAGAAAGCTTAACATCCATTTTTCAATAAACGAATAGCTTTATGGTTTGAGATGACAGTGATTGATTTTAATGGTTTAGTTGCATGAATTCACATAATAGGTTGGTTAGGAATATGAAAGCTAATAACCTTACAAAAATAATCAATTTTTGCATGATGAGTAGTTAACCAATCAATCCCTAGAATTACGTCAAATGCAAGTATTTTCAATGAAATAAGATCGATAGGTAATGTGAGGGTACCGATTTGAACAAAACAAGACTTATAAACAGTGGATGTAATGAAGGTTTCTCCCAACGGAGTTTCAACAGATAAGTCAAAGTCTAATTTCTCTGGAGTCAAATTTAAACGTTGAGCGCAAGTAGGAGAAATAAAAGAATGGGTAGAACCGGTATCAAATAAGGTATAGACTTCGCTAGAGTTTATGATAAGCTTACTCGTGATGACCTCGTTCGGGTTCCTTGCTTTCTAGGAGGTCACGACAAACGCTCTCCCTTGAACTACCAGCTTTGACTTTTCTGGGATGATCTTTGGTGCCTCCATCCCAGCTGGACTTCTCTTCGGTGCACGACAAAATCGGGTAAGGTGACCTTCTCTTCCATATTATAACACGCTTTGGACTTCATCGCGCAGTTTGGACTGATGTGTCCCTCCCCTCCACATTTGAAGCATATGATAGGTGGTCACTCTCCTTCCTTAACAACGGGTGCTGATGCTGACGTCTTTCCATCATTGTTGAATCTCCTCTTCTTAAAATGTCCATTCTTATTGTCTTGGCCATGATTACCACCGAAGTGGTTACCATTTCTGGCCTGTTGATTCCCTCCACGCTTGTTGTCACCGCTTCGATGACTGCTACCACTAGTATTATCATTTTGTCGGTTGATCTCTCTTGGTTGGGTTGACTCATTATCGCGCTCCAATAACTGAGCCCTATTCACAACATCTGAATACAAACACAGTTTATGAGAGATAAGGTATTGACGTATCTTAGGTTTTAAACTTCTTAGAAACATTTGCGTCATTCTCTCCTTATTATCAACCAAATGGGATGCAAACCAGGATAACTCGGCAAACTTGGCTTCGTACTGCAACACGGTCATGTTGTTTTGCTCCAGTTTAATGAACTCTACCTCTTTCATGTGATGAATACTTTCGGGAAAGTACTTGTCGTTGAATGCTTCTTGGAACTTCTCCCAAGACATATTCAAGTCAAGGCAAAGTTGAGTACTCTTTATAGATTCCCACCAAAGAATCTGCCTCACCGCAACATGAAGGTGGCAAAGGAACCTTTTGCTCCTCGGAGCATCCCAAGACATCAAATATCTTGTTGATCTCGCTTTATCCACGCCTCCGCCTTTAAGTGGTTTTGGCTCTCCAAAACTCCGGTGGTCCCAGCTCCTTGAATCGCTTAGCGGTGGACGTCATCCGAGAGTTTCCAGTGTTTCCACCGCATTTCGGATATGAGTCTCTCTTGCCTGATGTTGCATAAATTGCAGAAAGCCTCTGAACATTCCATCATTCATAATTTGGTCAGTGTTGTTGTTTGCTTGAGGATTATTGTAAGACCCCAACTTATTATGAATAAAATTAAATTTTCTCTATTTATTATCTTGAAATAATGAGGAATTAATTTGATATAATACTTTGGTTATGGGTGAAATGTGCAAATTTTATAAAATAAGCAAGTGGTAATAAAATATTTATTTTTATCGGGGAATATTCGTTTGGTCGTGGAATATTCTTGTTGTCGGGTAATATTCGTACGACGGCGCAGCCATTCATGGGCCTCATAACAGAATAACTTTCGGATGAAGGAAAACGACAAAGTATGAGTTTTTATAAATAACGGCGTAATTGTTACCGTTAATATTGTTGGAATACCCGGTGGTTAAAATACAGTAATATGCGTGGTTGCACAGTAGCACACGGTATTACACAATATTTTTTTGAATTATTGATTCTTACGTAAGAAGGCACTACTCAATAATTATTACGATGAATTACCGCTTCAATATTTTATTTTATTGATTCAATAATTGCTGCGTTGATATTTTATATTATTGTTGTTTCAATAATTGTCTCTGCACAGTATTTCCCATTATTCGATCAATAATTCATATTATTTGAATAATATTATTAGATAGCATTATTGGCAATGTCTAGAAAGTTTTGTCTAAGGAGAGGTTTGGTCACCTAATTACGCGCCAGTAAGGAGAAATCCTTATTGGAAAGCCCCCTCTTTCCTGGGAACGGCCTGGTTGTCATAATTGTGATTCTATAATATTATTTCTGAATAATTAATTATTGATTTATATGATAAGGAAATATTTATTTTATATAATTGATGGTTATATTTATTTTATGTGTTTATCAATATTTCTGTCGGAATGGAGGTATTAAAAATCAAATCAGTATTTTTCAGATATATTGCGTGAGTTATAATTTATAATCCGACCGTTGGATCGTTGTGATTTTTGGATATGTTATACATATATAAGTTGAGTATATGTCCACAAATTTTGAACCGTTAAAAATGAATGTATGATTTGTTATGAATTTTAAGAGGTGACTGATTCAGAAATTATGTTATAAATGATTCTTGGTGAAAAATTCTAGAATTGAGTGGGCCCCACTTTTGGTTGATGAGAAATGAACTCAAATTGAATTTCAAATGTGGTGGATGGCAATAGTAGCAGGTAAAGCCATCAGGTAGCAGGTCAAGTCTGCTTCGGCGTGCTAACATTTTCCTATAAATAGAGGGCTAAGTTAGAATTGAAAATCACACCAGAAACAAAGTTTTCTCTCTTTCTCTCTCTATATTATCGAGCGTATTTTATAAGTATTTAGATACTTTGAGAGTTACTATTCAGTACAAGTTTCATTCAAAGATCACATCCCAACCTTTCATTCCAAAATCTTTGCTTTCTTTGAGGTAAGGGATGTTATTTTCTTCTTAAATGATATTATTTTCTTCAATATCATTATGCCGAAATATTGGTTTGAACTTTTTAATCAAATTTGGAACTTTTGTGTCGGGGTTACTATTCACGTATACGGCACTATTCATGTATACGACACTATTCACGAATACCGCAGTATTCATCGAAAAATGAAATTTTCTCTTTTTCATCCCAGATGTCTTTTATGGTTACTACCTTTGATTGTATCCATGTTTTGATCTTTATTTTCTACTTCACACTTGGTTATTATGGAGTATTATTTAATTTGGATAAACCGAAATACGAATCCCTAATATTTGTCCTTTTGTCTCACTGGATTCGTTCTCTAAAATGTTTTTCATCATCCTCAGTCCTTAATGATGATACTTGATGAATATCTTTGGCTCGTAGTGCAAAGATGTATGATTACCTGATGAATATCTTTGGCCCGTAGTGCAAAGATGAATAGGTGCTGAGATGAACATGACCAACTGGTGATACAAATGAATATCTTTGGCCCGTAGTGCAAAGATGAATATTTGATTCAAGATGTTTATTGATTGATGTTACAGGGATAAAATATTGATGATGGACTTTTAAATTCATAGATGATAGTAGATTTCATTCTCTACTTAACTCTTCTAATGAATTATTGTTTCCGCTGCAGTTGTTAATCTAAAACTTGTTGTCTATTGTATTCTATCAGATTTTCCCTGTTGAAGACTAAGGATAATTTGTTGTATATTATCTTAGTCATAATGTTCTTTATCGGGCTATTTGAGCTCACCCTTTTCCTTTTGTTTCATTTTTCTTCTCGTGGAGGTGAGAGTTTAGCGAGGACTAAGCGGGGGTATGGAGTGATGATTCAAGATAGTCGTTTTAGTAGTCCTCACTATTTTGTAAAATAGTGCATCAATAATTGTAATGAGGACTTTATTTGGGTGTGGATATTGTCTGAAGACAATATTGTATTTAAACTCACAAAGATGTGTTGTCGTATTTTGCACGACAATTGTATTAATAAAGTTGTAGTTGTTTTTCTGTACCATGTATTTGGCGACTTAGAATGGGTGATGTATACCTATTTTGGGGGCGTCACAGTTGGTATCAGAGCTTAGCGATATGGTCTCTGGCGGAGATCGGGGAATAGAACTAGGAGGGGAGAGATGAATAAATCCTTCGCTAGTGTGTCCTACCTAAGCTTATTTGTTGGTCGATCATAATATAGGGATATTATGTGATATGTTAATTTATTTAATTAACCCCTTTTTTATGGCAATTTTTAAGAATGGCAGCTGAGAACATTAACAATGGAGTCTATGAGACTGTGGAACAACCTTTGATTACCAACCAAAAGAACGTGCAACAGGAAGGCAATATTCCTCCTGTAAACAACACTACCGAGCAAACGATGAATGATGTGATGTTTAGAAGCTTCCTGCAGTTCATGCAAAATCAGACGAGGGAGACTCATGTACAAAATATGGGTGGAAATGATAGCAACGCGCGATCTGTCACAATAAAGCAGTTCAAGGAGTTGGGACCACCAGATTTCTGGGAAAATCCCGATCCAATTAAGGCGGAAACGTGGGTTAAGCAAATGACTAGGATATTCAATGTCTTGGGCTGCACGGAGGAACATAAGGTTCCATTCGCCACCTTTATGTTCCGTGGTGAGGCAGATTACTGGTGGGAGTCTGTGAAGCGTACCTAGCCAGCTGCACTCAACATGTCTTGGGAAAAATTTTAGAAACTGTTCAATGACAAGTACTTTCCTGAAAGTATTCTTCATATGAAGTAGGTAGAGTTTATTAGACTGGAACAGAACAACATGACAGTGTCGCAGTACGAAGCGAAGTTCGCGGAGTTATCCAGGTTTGCACCTCATTTGTTAGAAAATGAGGAACGTATGATGCGGATGTTTCTGAGAGGTCTAAAACCTGAGATTCGACAATATCTTATCTCTCATAAATTTTCTTTAGATTCAGATGTTATAAACAGGGCTATCCCAAAGCTTTGATACCAATTATGATGCCCCCAAAATAGGTATACATCACCCATCTTGGTCGTCAAATACATGGTACAAAATTCAAATACAACTTAATAATACAACTGTTGTGTAAAATACGACAAAACATAAACTGAGAGTTTTAATACTAATATTGTATTCTAGATAGTATTCAACTCAAATGGAGTCCTCAATACATTTATTATCACACTATTTCATAGAATAGTGAGGACTACTAATGCTATTATCTGGACCGTCACTCCATTCCTCGACTAGTCCCGGCTACGTTCTCATTTCCTGAAGAGGACAATGAAAGAAAAAGGGTGAGCTCAACTACCCTAGTAAGAAATATTATGACTAAGATAATGCAGAATAATTTATCGTTAGCCTTCAACAGTGTTAAACTGATAGTTGTTAACAAACATCAAGTTTAACTGTAGCGGAACAAGCAATCCATTAGAAGAGTAAAGTAGAGCATAAAATCTACTATCTTCTATGATTTAAAAGGTTTTTCATCACTTTTATAGCTGAGACTCAGCTTAATAAATAATCCACATCATCGAATTACCCCTGCACTACGGCCAAGGATATTCTTTAGTATCACGACCATAAATTATCCATACACTACAGGCCAAGGATATTCATGTATTTATCAATGGTCATGATCATGTCAATAACTATCCATCAATGCACTACGGGCCAATGGGGACTTTTACCACATCATTTGTAACATTACAGTCATGATTATACCGAATAATCTCTGGTCATAATCATACCAAGTCCATATATGCACTATAGGCCACAGATGACTTTTAACAGAATATAAACATGAGGATGATGACAATGATATAAGAATTCAATAAAACAAGTTCAAGGATAAATTTTTAAAGATTTATAATTTAATTTATCCAAAAATCAATAACATCCAAATTGTCAACATGATACTGCTTTGTGAAGTAAAATTCAAGAATAATATTGTACCAAAAATAACTTGGACTGAAAACGAATCAATTTTTATCATGAATAATACCCCGAGTGAATAATACTCGAGTGAATAGTACCCCATGAATAGTACTCCGGAATGAAAAAGTTAAAACTTATCAAGAATGCTCAGAATAATATTTTCATGAAAAGATACTGGATGAAGCGCAAATATCAAGGATATTCTACTAATTTCATGGAGTTTAGAAGCCAAAACTTTAACAAAACGAGTATAGAATTCAAAATCTGAAACGAAATAATATTACTTACATACTACAGGGTATGGAAGAAAATATTATTTCAAGCGAATATTGAAAAAAAATAACATCCCTTACCTTGAAAAGAAGAGTATTCCAACTGGTATAGCGAGGATATTCTTGAGGAAAACTTTCACTGTTTTCTACGCTCAAAACTTTCTAAAACTCTAAAGAAATACGCTCAATATTATAGAAGAAGAATTCTCTGATTCTGGTGTGATTTTCAATTCTAACCTAAGCGCCTATTTATAGAAAAATGCAAGAACGCCATAGGAGACTAAAATAATAAATTAATAATATTATTTTTGTTTTCCTACATACTTGTATTAAACCAATTCAAGCACTCCATTCTTGAACCAAAAATCAGCACATTTTTCCACCAAAACAAAAGTGGGTCCCACCCATAATTTTAATAAAAATATTTTAATTTCTGAAACTTCAACAATTCATAATAAATAGCTCTTTTATCAAAAAAATATGAATTTTATGTCCATTCCACACGAAATCGAATTCTCTACAACTTTGTAGATGTAAGTTTTTCCAAATTCCAAACAGAAAATATCTGAAATTCACAAACGGATGATTTTCAACACCTTAAAATTCATAACAAATCATACACTAATTTTTAACGGTTCAAATTTTGTGGACATATACTCAACTTATATATGTATAACATATCCAAAAATTATAACGATCCAACGGTCGGATTATAACTCACGCAATAGAGCTTTAAGAACACCGATTTGATTTTTTAATACCTCCAATCTGATAAAATACTGATAAAACACCTCAGCATTAATTCCTTCATTTATAACCACATAAAATAAATATTTTTCTATCCATCATTTATGTCCACATAAAATAAATATTTCCTTATCATATAAATCAATAATTAATTATTCACAAATAGTATTACGTAATCACAATAATAACAACCAGGTAGTTCCTGTGAAAGAGGGTCTTTCCGATAAGGATTTCTCTCATCAAGGCGAAATTAGGTGACCAAACCTCTCCTTGATGTAACTTTCTAGACATTGCCAATAATGCTATCTAATAATATTATTCAAATAATATGAATTATTGATTTGATAATGGGAAATCTTCATGCGTGACAATTATTGAAACAACAATAATATAAAATATCAACGCAACAATTATTGAATCAATAAAATAAAATATTAAACAAAGAATTATTGTAACAATTATTGAGTAGTGCCTTCACGTAAGAATCAATAATTCAAAAATATCTTGTAATAATCACGTGTCTTCTTTATGCGACCCACGTAGTACTTATATTTTTAACCACCGGGTATTCTAACAGTATTAACGGTAACAACTACGCCGTTATTTATAAAAAGATATTTTTGTCGTTTTCTCAATCCAATAATAATTCCGTTTGTAGGGTCCATCAATGATTTTGCCGTCGTACGAATATTCCCTGTTAAAACGAATATTCCCTGACCAATCAAATATAATACAACAACTTGCGTACTTTGCAAAATTTATAAATATTACCCACAACTATAACATTATATTAAATTCACTCCATAATATTCAAAAATAATATTTATAGAAAATTCATCTTTATTCATAAAAGTTGGGGTCTTACACATTACGTTTGACATGACTAATAAGTATGACATGCCTTTTGCTCCTTTAGTTGGAGTGAATCATCATGGTCAATCTACACTTTTAGGATGTGGATTGATTTCAAGTGAGGATGTTGAGTCGTTTACTTGGCTTTTTAAATCTTGGCTTGCATGAATGAATGGTCGCGCTCCTACCGCAATAATCACTGACTAGGACAAATGTGAGACCCCAAATTTTATGAATAAAGATTTAAATTTCTCAAAATATTTTTTTGAATATTATGGTGTGGATTTGATATAATGTTATAGTTGTGGGTAGTATTTATAAATTTTGTAAAGTATGCAAGTTGTTATAAAATATTCTTTTTATCGGGGAATATCCGTACGACGGCACAATTAATGGTGGATCCCACAACGGAAGTATTATCATAGTAAGAAAACGACAGAGTTATCATTTTATAAAAATAACGGCGAAAGTGTTACCGTTAAAACTGTTGAACTACCCGGTAGTAAAAGTACTGAATACGCTGGCGTGGTTGCATAAGTAGACACCAGATTGATTATTGATGCTTACATAAGTCACACCGCTTATACTCAATTATTGCTACAATGAATTGTTGCATCATATCTCTCATATTATTGATTCAATTATTGTCACAAAGATTATCTCAGATAATATTTTATATTATTAAATTAATAATTGAGACGACAAAGTTATTCATATTATTATATTGCAATATTTACAATGTCTAGAAGTTCTGTCAAGGAGAGGTTTGGTCATCTAATTGCGCGCTAATAAGGAGAAATCCTTATCGGAAAGCCCCATCTTTCCTGGGAACGACCCGGTTGTTAAATATTGGGAGTTATAATATTAATGATGAATAAGTTCTTGTTGATTAAAGATGAAATTGATAGTTCCATTGTGTTGGAATTATTAGTGTTAGTGGAAATTGACATTTATTCAATATTAATTGATGTTTGGAAGTTATACTGACCAGTCGGGTAATTAATCGGATAAATAAGCAATTAATTGATATTAATTCACATGATTATAACTATTTATTCACATGTGTGTACTATTGATTCACATTCTTGTACTATTAGGGGAGTTGGTGCAAGATTGATAATACTTGCATGACTAAGTTAAAAATAGAGGTACTATACTGAAATTAGTATTTTTACATGATTATAACTATTGATTCACATGATTGAACTATTGATTCACATTATTTACTATTAGGGGAAGTGGTGCAAGTTTGATAATACTTGCAGGACTAAATTAAAAATAAAGAAAAAGAGGAAGGTATTATACTGTAATATTTTAAGCCCCAAAACGTGCAATTATCGAAACTATATTTTTCTATAAATAAAAGCTCATTCTTCCTTCATTTCTCACCAATTCACTAAAGCTATAGAGCAATTATTATAGAGAGAAAGAAGAAGAGAAGTTTACTACCTCTCTACTCCAGTATCTAATTTCTTTCTAAGGTATGGGGTATTATTTCTTTCGTATTCATGAAGAGAGCTTCTGTTATTATATTTTTATTATTATGTTGGAATAACCTGTCTATGCAAAGTACCGCATACATGGTGAAATTCTTCTATTATTCCATTCTTTATTATTCTGTTGGAATATCCCGTGCATGCGCGATTACATATGACTGGTTCCATTCTTTATTATTCTCGTTGAATATCTCCATCTGCATGCGTATTACATGCATGACACGGTTCCATTATTTATTATTACATTGGAATAACTCATCATGCGATCCTATCGCATGCCTGGTGAATTCTTCTGTTATTCCATTCTTTATTATTCTGTTGGAATAACCTGTTTACGCAGACTACCGCATGTATGGTGAATTCTTCTGTTATTCCATTCTTTATTATTCTATTGAAATAACCTGTCTATGCGGACTACCGCATGCATGGTGAATGACCCTTCGTATTCATTCTTTATTAAATTGTGGAAATGATCTGTCTATGTGGATTACCGCATGGCGGGTGAAAATCCATTTACAGTTTCGTATATTCTATTATAATCGTATGAGATATCATTTACAGTCATGGAATATCATTTTATTTGGTATTTTTTTACGAGTTACTATTCATGGGTTACTATTCACCCAGTTACTATTCACTCTAGTATTATTCACTCATGTATTCGGGACACTTTTCATGTCGGAGTACAATTCACAAGTTACTAGTCACGGGTTACTATTCACCCAAATTACTATTCACCCGAATATTATTCACTCGGGTATTTGGAGTACTTTTCATGTCGGGGTACTATTCACGAGGTACTATTTCCGAAGTACTATTCACGGGGTACTATTCACGATGAAAAATTGATTCTTTTCTGTCCAAATTATTTTTGGTACATGAATATTATTCTTGAATTTTACTCTACAAAGCAGTATTATGTTGACAATTTAGACGTTATTGATCTCTGGATAAATTAAATTATAAATCTTTAAAATTTATCCTTGAACTTGTTTTATTGAATTGTTATGTCATTGTCATCATCCGCATGCTTATATTGTGATGAAAGTCATCTTTGGCTTATGTGCATAGATGGACTTGGTATGATTATGACCAGAGATTATTCGGTATAATCATGACCGTAATGTAACGAATGATGTGGTAAAAGTCCTCATTGGCCCGTAGTGCATTGATGGATAGTTATGGGTATGATTATGACCAGGGATTATTCGGTATAGTCATGACCATTGATGATTACATGAATATCCTTGGCCTGTAGTGCAGGGATAATTCGATGGTATGGTTTATTTATTGTCGAGTCTCAAATGATAAAGTTGATGAAAAACTTTTTAAATCATAGAAGATAGTAGATTTTATGCTCTACTTGACTCTTCTAATGGATTGCTTATTCTGCTGCAGTTGTTGATCTAAAACTTGTTGTCTATTATATTCTATCAGTTGTTATACTATTGAAGGCTAAGTATAATTTATTCTGCATTATCTTAGTCATAATATTTCTTACTGGGCTAGTTGAGCTCACCCTTTCTTTCATTGTTCTCTTCAGGAAATGAGAATATAGCTGGGACGAGTCGGGAAATGGAGTGATGGTCCAGGATAAGCGACTTTAGTAGTCCTCACTATTCTGTGAAATAGTGTGATAATAATTGTAATGAGTACACCATTGAGTGTGGATATTGTCTAGATGACAATATTCTTGTTTAAACTCTTAGCTATGTTTTGTCGTATTTTACATGACTGTTATATAATTAAGTTGTATTTGGATTTATGTACCAAATATCTGGCAACCTAAGATGGATGATGTATACCTGTTTTGGGGGCATCACAGAGCAATTGTGATGCCCCCAAAATAAGTCCACACGACCCATTCTGAGTCGTCAGATATCATACTATAAAAATCAAATACAAATTTCATTTATACAACCTGTTGAACTGTCATGCGAGAATCGACCACGCTTAAACCGTGAGTTTTAATACAAATGTATGTAACTCTCATGGTGCCTCGACCACAACCTTACAATGGTATTTTACATAAAAGTACAGTCAAAAACTATTTTAGAAATTAAAATTTTTGGGAAGTGCTCAAGGAAACCTTTGTACATGGGAGGCCATGCGTCTAGGTTATGATAGATATCATATATCCACAAAATTATCCTTGGTTGACCCAGTAGACCCCAAAAAAAATGAGAAGATTACTATCATCTTCTTTCCAATAGTGAGTCTTCTCTTGACATATAATTATCTCCGTTGTCTCCAAGTGAAAATTATATTTCAAATAAACTCCAAGAGTATATAGGTAGTGCTCGTAGATATACTCAGCAAGTGGATGAGCACAACCCTGTCTTATGATAACACGAGGTTGTATGTCATTAGACATCTTGTATGATAGTGGTAAAACACCCTTCCAAAGTTGGGTTCACCTCACCCTATTCGGTTCACCAAAATTAAATATCAAATGACGTATACAATACAACACACTTATCTAAAGTTTTCAATAAAATTATTTCCATACTATCTAGTGAGAACCTCAACAACTATAGACCACCGTTCTAATCCTCTTAATACCCTGCTCGACCCAGCTACACTTTTATTACCTGAAAGGAATTGTGAAGCAAAAGGGTGAGCACAACTAGCCCAATAAAGAATATCATGACTAAAGATAATTAAATTATCAATAGCTTTCATCAATAATAAATCGTAGATTTAGAACATATGGTAGATGATAAAACTTTTCAACCATAGTTAAATGAACGAGCAATCCATTAAAAGAGTCAAATAGACCAAAAGGTCTATTATCTTTTCCATGTTAAAAGTCCACCAACAATGTTTTATCCCTATAACATCAAGCAACAGCCTCATCCCACAATCATATGAATAACTCATAATCATAATTGTGGTTCTAAATTCCTCTTCGCACCTGTGATTTAAGATAATTTTTATCACATATCTTCACCAAAACATCAAAAATCATGGTTATACCAAATCACAATTCCTCGCCATAATCATACTAATAAATTCATCTTTGCACTATGGCCAAAGATATTCATTAACAATTCATCTTTGCACTACAGTGCCAAAGACATACAACCGTATTTTAGAAGAGTCAAGTAGAGCATGATATCTACTATCTTTTACTTAAATAAAAGTGTATAATCAATATTTTCTCTAAGGCTCACGACAATAAATAATCCACATCATCGAATCATCCCCGCACTACTACTGGGATATTCATGTAATCATCAATGGTCATGATTATACCGAATAATCCCTGGTTATAAGCATACCAATAACTGTCCATCAATGCACTACGGGCCAATGAGGACTTTTACCACATCATCTATAACATTACGGGTCATAATTATATCGAATGATCCCTGGTCATAATCATACCAATAAATAGTTCATCTTTGCACGTAAGCCAAAGATATACAACTGTAAAACCAATAATCAATAGTTTATCTTTGCACGTAAGCCAAAGATATATATAATTGTAAAATCAATAATCAACAGTCCATCTATGCACGTAAGCCAAAGATGACTTTCATCACAATATAAGCATGGAGATGATTACAATGATATAAGCATTAATCAAACGAAATCAAGGATAAATATTAAAGACTTTAAATTTATCCAAATATTATCAATCATTTAATAAACTCATAATCTAATATTATTAATATTATAACAATATTTTAATCACTTCTTAAACTTATAAACAATTTATTTTAATTATTTACACTTTACCAAATAATGCATTTAATCATTCAAAAATGCCATACTCATAAGATTTCATCACCAATGATCAAATCACTCATAAAAAATCTGCATATACCTTATATAAGATTTCCAAGCCATAAACTCCTATTTACCAATTTTTTAACTTCACATAACATATTTAATTCATATGTTTGTAATTAAACCATTTTCATGAAAATACTAAATCACCCCCAAAAATTATTCATTTACGATTTAGCGTAATATAGTCCCGTATTGAACATATATTTTTCTCGAATTTTTAAAATTCATTTACTATTTTTCATATGGCCAAAATCGCCAAATATGGAATAACAGAAGAATTCACCATGCATGCGGTAGTCCGCGTAGACAGGTTATTCCAACAGGATAATAAAGAACTAATAATGTAAGAATTCACCAGGCGTATGGATAGATCACATGCATAAAGTTATTCCAATGTAATAATAAATAATGGAATAACAATGAAATTTCACCATGTATGCAAAGATTTTGCATGTAGAAAAGTTATTCCAACATAATAATAAAGAATAGAATAACGTAAGAATTTCACCATGTATGTAGTACTTGCAGATGTATGCAAAGTTATTCCAACATAATAATAAAGAATAGAATAACAGAAGAATTTTACCATGTATACGGTAGTCCGCGTATACAGGTTATTCCAACAGAATAATAAGGAATGAAATAACAATAGCTCTCTTCATGAATACTAAAGAAATAATACCCCTTACCTCAAAAGAAGACTAGATACTGGAATAGTGAGGTAGCAGACTTCTCTTATTCTTTCTCTCTATAATTTCTCTCTATAATAATTGCTCTATAGCTTTAGTGAATTGGTGAGAAATAATGAAGGAATGAGCTTCTATTTATAGGAAAATATAGTTTCCATAATTGCACATTTTGGGGCTCAAAATATTATAGTATAATACCTTCATCTTTTCCTTTATTTTTAATTTAGTCATGCAAGTATTATCAAACTTGCACCACCTCCCCTAATAGTAAATCATGTGAATCAATAGTCCTTCATCTTTTCCTTCATTTTTAATTTAGTCATTCAAGTATTATCAAACTTGCACCACCTCCCCTAATAGTAAATCATGTGAATCAATAGTAAATCATATGAATCAATAGTTATAATCATGTGAAAATACGAATTATAGTATCGGAAAGAGGGGGCTTTCCGATAAGGATTTCTCCTTATTGGCGCGCAATTAGGTGACCAAACCTCTCCTTGACAAAACTTCTAGACATTTTCAATATTGCAAATAATAATATGAATAACTTTGTCGTCTTAATTATTGATTTAATAATATAACATATTGTGACATTAATTGAATAAAACTGAGTGACTTCTCACATAAGCATCAATAATCAAAGATATTGTACAATATCGTGTGCTACTATGCAACCACGCGTATTACAATACTTTTATCACCAATTATTTTATAACAACTTGTTTACTTTGAAAAAATTTCACATATCACCCTTAACTTTAACCTTTTCTCAATTTAACAATTTATTAAATAGAATAATTATAAAAAAATTGAATACTTTCATTTCATAAATTTTGGGGTCTCACAATCACAACAAAGCAATGAAAAAGGCTATTGAAAATGTCTTTCCTAACACACATCATCGGTGGTGCTTATGGCATATCATGAAGAAGTTACCTGAAAAATTACGGGGTTGTAATGAATATGAATCAATTAAGTATACGATGCAAAAAGTGGTTTATGATTCTTTGACTTGTGAAGGATTTGAAGAAAATTGGAGCAGATTCGTTGAAAAGTTTAAACTTGAAACAAATGATTGGTTGACTGGTTTATACAATGAAAGGAGTCGTTGGGTCCAAACATTTTTAAGAAATACTTTATGGGCGGGAATGTCTTCGACTCAAAGAAGTGAAAGCATGAATGCATTCTTCGATGGTTATGTCAATTCTAAGACAAGTTTAAAACAATTTGTTGAGCAATATGAGAATACACTAAGAAGCAAGGTGCAAAAAGAGGCTAAAGTGGACTTTGATTCTTTTGACTCTAAGATTCCATGCATCACTTCTTATCCGTTAGAGGAACAATTTCAAAAAGCTTACACCACTTCAAAATTCAAAGAGTTTCAAGATGAGATAAAAAACAAGCTTTACTGTAGTATTTCTTCAGAGAAAGAGGAGTGTGGGACTCGAGTGTATGAAATTTCGCAAGATAGGATGGGGGGGACAGATCGTAAAGACACTTTTAAGGTTTGTTTTAAAGAGGATGATTGTGACATTAGGTGCAACTGTCAATTATTTAAGTTTAAGGGAATCTTATGTTGTCACGCCCTAACTGTCTTGTTTCAAAAAGGAGTTCATACCATACCAGAGAAATTCATTCTTAGAAGGTGGTGTTGGTTGATTTAGCAATCGAAAAACACGTGCAAGTATACGCGGTCCACAAGTAATATATGTAAGTAGAGTATCGAACCCACGAGGACGAAGTCTTAACAGAAAACAACTACTAAGGTAAATTCGTTACTAATCTTATCTAAACGAGTGAAACAACTGGTTGGTTAACCTATTTCAATAAGACTATAAAATTAAGAGAAGTAGTTGTGCTAGGAAGTTAAGAAAGGATTACAACTCCCCTAATGCTTCACCTAATCTTCTAATTCTCCATACTACAAACGAATCAAGGAATGGCTAACCGAGAACATTAATAGGCATAAGCTTCTGTCGAAGGTCAAATGCACATCCCTAACCAGCTAGAACACAATATGTCTATTGGTGACACTAACTAGGTCAAGGTCATTAAGCTAAGTCTCAAGGTCACACAAGGCAAATAAGGATATGCCTGTCCTATTAGCACATTATGCACGCATTCCAATGTCATGGTCATAACAGGTGTTGTTATATTTAAAGAAAGACAGTAATATCCATTTATCAATTTCCATCACTATCAATACCAATTTCTTTATCAAGCAATCAGACATTAAATACAAAATACAACAACCCATTCCAAAATGATTCATTATATAAAATAAGAGAGAAAGATGATTAAGCTAATCATAAGGTTACATTGCAATCCTAAAAATGGAGTTAGTTCATAACTATGGTACTAACACGCATTTTTAATACATTACACATTATCGACAAAAATATACAAGGAATGGGAGATTTGGAATAAGAAACCCCTCGCTTGAAGTGTTCTTCCACCAAATCTTCTCTTCACGTAGTAGAACTCGAGTTGTATGTTGGGTGCAATAACTCTTCTTCCTTTCACGAGCTTCTTTCTCTTCTAGAAAAATAGAGAATAAAATCCTAGTCTAAGCTGTAATTAATTTTGCTCTGATATCTATCTGATATCCGATCCCTTTAAATGCAGGCAGCGCTTTCTATTTATAGTATCCCTATGTCAACTAGGTCATTCAAAGAATTTACTATTTGGGAACCGGAGCTCGCGCTGCGGCGCGAGCCTAAACACTGCAAGTGGTGCCGGGGAGCGAGTCATGGCACTGGGGAGCCATAAATGGCGCTTGGCACGAAGAAAGAGCTTTGGTCAGCGAGAGGATGGCGTTAGGCGTGACTTTCCAAAGGCGTTGAGCTTCTTCCACATTGCATGGCCAGACAAACATGAACTAAATAATGAGGGGCGCCATTTAACAGAAGGGTCCAATTTAAGTTGGCGCTGGGGCGCTACTTTCCAGAGACAAAGCACAAGAAAGCTAAAAACATCTGCAAAACCAAACCGAAGAGAACTACATAGATAAATAATAAAATAACTCTACAGCTATCCAAAAGATTGAAAATAGGCAACAATTTAAGTAACAAAAAGGGGAAATTTTGCTGGTATGATACCCACTCATCAAATACCCCCAAACTTAAGATTTTGCTTGTCCTCAAGTAAACTAACAGACAACCAAACCCTATAATACAAGAAACTACGCAGCACTAAAACTAACAACTAAAATTAAGGCCCCTAAAAAAATTCACAACATCCTCTACGAACAGGGCAAAAACTCATACGAATGCAGGCATAACGCTTAAAACAAAAATAAGAGACTGTAATTGATCCACACAGTGTGTGTGAAGACCAAATATCCACACTAGCCATAACCCAAATCAATCAAACAGTCGACCGAGATAACCAATAGGCAACCAAGCAACTCACATACATAACAAGTGTTAAGACAAGATGTAAAAACATGACAAGCTCAAAAGTTCTAGAATAGCAAAGTAAAATCTGAATTAGACAGAACTTGATTACTTTTCGGCAACACAGAGCACTCATTAGCAAGCTTTTGATCAATGACTCCCAAGCCAGAAGACTTTAGGGCACTAGGTGTAAAACACTCCTCAGAATCTAATAACTCAAGCACAAAGGCCACGTAAACAACATAAGTCCAAAATAGATTTTATGAGCCTACGTTTATGGGTGAGTGCGTTTCCACGCTCCATCTCAACCCACCGTAGGACTGATAATATTATATTATTATTATTATTATTATTATTATTTATTTTTATTTTTTTAAACTAAAGTGCCGAACATGTTAAAGCATCTAAGTCATAACAACTTGAAATTTACAGAGTATATAATAGTGCAACATATTTTCAACACGGTAGACGTCAATCAAAACTTGGAAAACTACTAGAGAGATAAAAGGTCTGTGCTTACAAAAACGGATGGATCCAAGACAGTCTCGATTTATATAAAGCGCAAACCCACATTCAAATAACTTTTGTCACTAGCGCAGAAAAATGATATACTAAAAAGACAACCCAACATAGGCCACCAACACAACTTAACGCTAACTACCCTAACCCAACCTAAAGACAATTACAGAAACGAGGCTAGGGTTAGTCAAAATATAATATGCAAAATTTATAGACTATAGAGTGCCCTTTTCATCATAGGGCAAAGCCATAACACATGGCATCAAGTATACCAATAAATTAGTGAAAATCCCAACAATAGGCTTAAGGTAAGACAATATCTGACTTAGTCAAGATATTCCCTAATGAAAAGATAAATAACCAAAAGCATATAATAATATGAAACATAGAATAATGCTAAGCCAAGACATGCATCCAAGATAAATTAAAGCATGCATCCAAAAACCAAAAGATATTCCACGATAATAATCACAATAGATAGATATTAGAAATAAGACACGAGTCTGGGGCTCTCAAGCCCTAATACCATCCTAACACAATATTTGAAATAGAAATATGATAATACTAACACAATTCATATATAATTAAAATACTAGCAGAAATTCTCCCCCAAACTTGAACATGAGCCAGTGTCCTCACTGGCCATAACTGCAACATCAAACATTGGCATCCCCGCCGTCATCACCATCAAGACCAAAGTCTTCATCAGCACCGAATAACTCCAGGTCGTCATCATCATCTCCATCATCGTCCTCCACATTGACAAATTTGGTACACGGGCCTCTTTAAAACGCCATGGAATCAAGCATGGATATAAGGGCATAAAGTGGAGGCGTTGGAAATGGGAATGGCATGAAGTCCGCGTCTTCGCCACCTTGATCAGCATGGATATTCGCTAGTGTATCGGTAAAGTCAGCATGATAATGATGAAATTGGCTCTGCCATTGGGCAACCGTGTCAACCTTGCAATGCAAAAAATTCAGGCTGTTCATAATCTGTGCAAGGGCCCCTGAATCAATGGCATCGGCAAAAGGGGGAATTGATGTTTGACTAGAGGTTCCTGCCTCGGGGATGCGATGGCGCTCCATCCCATACGGCATAATGACTAATTAACTGATGATCAATGACTGACATTGGCAGGAGGGTAACATCTTCCGGCTCCCACTGGACACCCGCTCTTTTGCATAGCCTTGTAATAAGAGATGGGTGGGGAATGCTAGACATGACCTTGCTTTTGATAGCCTTCTTGATTAATTCTTTGATCAAAGCCCCCACATAAATTTTTAGCCCCGACACAATGGCATAGAGAAGCGTCACCCGCTCCTGATTGACATCACTCACATAGCGCCTCGGCTGAAGGTTTGCACAGATAAAGGCGTACCACGCCTTACCATAACGACTGAGCACCTGTGAAGGAAAAGATTTACATTCGCCAGTGTAATCGTTAGTTTTCCAGACTGTCGCAGGCTTACAAAGATTGGTAATAAGGTCATCAGACTTGTAACTCCGAATCCCATTCTCCCTATAGTCATGCTTGTCAAAATTTGGAGTCCCATACACTTCATTGATGGCTTTGACATCGAATGGAATTAACTTCCCCCTTACAGGCACTGCTGGATGGCCATCCGGAATGGCATTAACATAAAACTCCTTGACCACCGCCACCACAGCAGACTCCGGCGGTTTGGTGAAGTGGACCCACTTCATGGCACCTATCATGGCGTTCATCTGGCCATCCAATTTGTCATCTAGCTGAAGGCCACGCTCGGGCACAAGATTTTGTAACTTAAAATTTTGGGTGTAGCGCTTATACGCTTCTTCGGAGGGAAATTTAACTGGGTCCCATGGGGTAATCTGACTGCGGGAAGAGGATGGAGGAGGGGGACCAATGCTAGTCCTAGGACGCTTAAAAGCCATTATTGTAGGAAAAGATAATATAAAATGCGTGTATAGTTATTTGTGTGCAAGCCAAAGAGTTTGGGCAAATCATCGTACCTGATTTGACTTTTATAGGCGAATGGGCAAACATTCCATGGTGAAGAATGAACCGTTGAGTCGGTTGGGTGCCCAAACGGTAAGAAACGGTTGACGGTTGGTTGAACGGTCAGAAGTTGAGCAGTTGGTGTCGCTTGGGGAGAGAGAAATTATGAGAGAAGAAAATTGAAATGCGATGCGAGAGAGAGACTAAACTATGTAAAATGCCTCAATTAAAATTGGGAACCGGACATAGCGTCGGGCCGCTACATTTTACGCCGGGGCGCGATGGTTGGCGCCGGGGCATGGTGCATGGCGCCGGGGCGCGGGGTCAAACCCACCTCAGTGTCATGCACACGAATATAAAGCAAAACTTCGGCGCTAGGCGTGAGTTTACAGATGTGTTCATCACGCAGACATGAAAGTCTTGTGGTATGACTCGTGGCGCCGGGGCGCGAATTAGCAGTGTAGCTGGGCATTAGATGGCGTCGGGGCACGAAGGCTGGCGCCAGGGCACGAGGGCTGGCGCCGGGGCGCGAGCTTAGCACAATAAACATGGCGTCGCGGCGTGACTTCAGAAATTCTGCATAAGCCAAGCTTACATATCAGCAACCATAACAGGAATCAGAAATCAAAGCACATTATGGGCAAGCTCAACTGGGAGGGACATGAACTAACAATATGAACTATACAGACACACTATACAGATCATAGACAATAACTAGATAATCAAAGTGAAATTTTAAGAAAAGACAGATAAAGCAATTTGTTGATACTGAGATGGGGATGCCTCCCATCAAGCGCTTGATTTTCAGTCGTCGGCTTGACTTTCATCACGTTTTACACCGGGTCTCCAAGTGTAATGGAGGTATTCTGCCAGTCGACTTCGCCGCCCCAGTAGTGCTTTAACCTCTGCCCATTGACCTTAAAGGTTGCGTCAGAATTTGGGTCCTCAACCTCTATTGCCCCGTATGGATACACCTTGGCAACTGTGAAGGGGCCCGACCATCGGGACTTTAGCTTCCCAGGAAATAACTTTAGCCAAGAATTAAAAAGAAGAACCTTCTGGCCTGATTCAAAGTGTCAATCGAGAATTTTCTTGTCATGCCACCTCTTGGTCTTCTCCTTGTATAACTTAGCGTTTTCATACGCTTGCAGGTGAAACTCGTCTCATTCATTAAGTTGTAACAACCGCTTTTCGTCGGCTGCCTCAAGATCAAAGTTGAGTTTCTGAATAGCCCAGTAAGCGTTGTGCTCCAATTCAACTGGGAGATGACATGCCTTACCATAGACGAGCCTATACGGAGACATTCTGATAGGCGTTTTATAAGCTGTGCGGTAAGCCCACAATGCATCATCGAGCTTCTTAGACTAGTCCTTACGGTTTGGGTTAACAATCTTTTCCAAGATTCGTTTCACCTCTCGATTTGAAATTTCAGCTTGACCACTGGTCTGTGGGTGGTAGGCAGTGGTGATCTTATGAGTTACCCCATACTTGGCTAGAAGGGCTTCAAAGTATTTATTGCAAAAGTGCGATCTTTCATCGCTAATGATGGCCCGAGGTGTGCCAAAACGGGTGAAAATGTTCTTCTTGAGGAACTGAAGCACCACCTTAGCATCATTTATCGGCAAGGCAACGGCTTCCACCCACTTAGAGATATAATCCACTGCCACAAGGATATAGAGGTTGTTGAAAGAGGATGGGAATGGACCCATAAAGTCGATGCCCCACACATCGAATAATTCCACCTCCAGGATATTCTGCAGAGGTAGCTCATGCAGTCTTGATATGGTGCCCACCCTTTGGCATCTGTCGCAATGCAACACATATGCGTGTGCATGCTTGAATAGGGTGGGCCAATAGAATCCTGATTGAAGCACCTTAACAGCAGTTCGTTGGCCTCCGAAATGACCTCCATCGTTTGACGAGTGGCAATGATGTAGCACACCTTCAATTTCTTCTTTCGGTAAACATCTTCGCAAAATCTGATCCGAACATTGCTTGAACAGGAATGGCTCATCCCAAAGATATTGCTTGGCATCCTTGAGGAATTTCTTCCTTTGTTGATAGCTCAGATTATTGGGAAGAACTTGGCAAAAAACATAATTGGTGAATTCCGCATACCACGGAACCTTACCATTGACTACAAAAAGTTACTCATTCGGGAAAAAGTCATTTATGGCTTTTTTCAACGTCTTTCGAGGGGGTGGTGTTTTCCAATCTTGACAAGTGATCGGCAACCTGGTTTTCTATCCTCTTCTTATCTCGGATTTCCAAATCAAACTCCTGAAGAAGCAGAACCCACCTTATCAATCTCAGCTTAGCATCCTTCTTTTCTATCAAATACTTGATGCGCCGAAAGGATCGCATGTATACAATCACCTTCGTTTCAATGAGGTAGGAACGGAACTTGTCAAAAGCATAGACCACTGCTAGCAGCTCCTTCTCAGTAGTGGTATAATTTAACTGAGCATGAGTCAATGCCTTGCTGGCATAATAGATAGTGTGGAAAACCTTCTCCCTTCTCTGGCCCAACACTGCCCTTATTGCAAAGTCACTGGCATCGCACATTAACTCAATAGGGTAGGTCCAGTCGGGAGCTACCACAATAGGTGCCGTGACAAGTCTTGTCTTTAATAACTCAAAGGCGCTCAAGCAGGCGGCATCAAACTGGAAAGGCATGTCCTTTTCTAGAAGCGTGCACAAAGGTTTGGTGATCCGCGATAAGTCCTGAATAAACCTTCTGTAGAAACCGGCATGCCCGAGAAAACTCCTTACCCCTTTTACAGAGGTGGGCGGTGGAAGGTTATTGATCACATCTATCTTTGCCTTATCAACTTCAATTCCTCCTACAGAAACCCGATGACCCAAAATAATGCTCTCTTCGACCATGAAGTGACACTTCTCCCAATTCAGCACCAGGTTGGTTTCGACACATCGATGGAGAACGACAGTCAGATTTGTCAAGCAATTGTCAAACGAGCTCCCAAAAACTGAAAAGTCATCCATGAAGACCTCCAAGGTCTTTTCAACCATATCAGAGAAGATTGACATCATACACCGCTGAAATGTTGCGGGAGCATTACATTTCCCGAAAGATATTTTTCGGAAGGCAAAGGTTCCATATGGACATGTGAATGTTGTCTTCTCCTGATCTTTAGGAGCAATAGAAATCTGATTGTACCCTGAGTACCCATCAATCAAACAATAATATTTGTGCCCAGCCAACCGGTCAAGCATTTGATCAGTAAAAAGAAGGGGAAAGTGATCCTTACAGGTCGATTTGTTAAGTTTCCTATAATCTATGCACACTCTCCACCCGGTCACCGTCCTGGTGGGAATCAGTTCGTTGTTCTCATTGGACACAACAGTCATTCCTCCCTTCTTTGGCACGCATTGGATTGGACTAATCCAAGGGCTATCAGAGATGGGGTAGATAATGCCCGCATCTAGCAACTTAATGATCTCCTTTCGGACGACCTCTTTCATAATGGGATTTAGCCGCCTCTGATGCTCTATAGATGGCTTTGTGCCTTCCTCCAGAAGAATTTTGTGCATGCATAGAGTTGGGCGATCCCTTTTATATCGAAGAATAGACCACCCCAAGGTCGCTTTGTATTTCTTGAGCACAAGGAGCAACTTCTCTTCCTGACACTTAGTTAGAGAACCAGAAATTATCACAGGTAGGGAAAGTGAATTTCCTAAATATACATACCTCAGATGGTTAGGCAACAGTTTTAGCTCAAGAATAGGAGGCTCGATGATCGACGGCTGAGCCTTGGATGTAGATGCTTCATTATCATTCAGAGACTCGAATTGTCGGTGGAATTTATTCGATCTTTAGGTTCATCGAGCCACATGGCACATTCCACATGTGAGGGCTCTTCCGTAGTACTAGCCCCAGTTAATGTAGCTTCCAAAGGGTCTTGAATGCAAGTTTCTAAGAATACCCCCTTCACTGAATTATCAATTGTGTTCATCTGGAAGCAATCCTCAGGTGTATTAGGATACTTCATTGATCGGAAGACATTGAACATCACTTCCTGATCATGAACTCTCATTGTTAATTCCCCTTTTTAGACATCGATCAGGGTCCTCCCAGTTGCCAAGAACAGCCTTCCCAATATTATCGGGACCTCCCTATCCTCCTCAAAATCAAGGACTATGAAATCCACCGGAAATATGAACTTGTCAACCTTCACTAGCACATCCTCCACAATTCCCTTTGGATAAGTTAGAGACCTGTCAGCCAATTGCAGGGTGACGTTTGTCAGCTTGGCTTCATTAAGGCCCAGCTTCTTATAAATAGAGAGGGGCATCAAGTTGATACTGGCCCCTAGATCACACAGAGCCTTCCCAATAAACTGGTTCCCAATAGTGCATAGGATTGTAAAACTTCCCGGATCTTTGAGCTTCGGTGGAAGCTTGTTTTGAAGGATAGCACTACACTCTTCTGTCAGAGCCACCGTCTCATAGTCTCCCATTTTACGCTTCTTAGATAGAATGTCCTTCATGAACTTGACGTAACTAGGCATTCCTTCTAACGCCTCTGCAAATGGAATATTTATGTGCAGTCTTTTGAACACCTCCAAGAATTTGGAAAACTGCTTATCCAACTTCTGTTTCTGCACCCGCTGGGGGAAAAGCAACTGAGGGAGAGGATGATTGACCACCGTCGTTGGAGGAGATGGTGTTGGAGGTCTGTCTTGACCACTTTCTTCACCCCCACTTGTCTCAGCATTCTCCTTCGCAGCAGGTTCCTCTTCAGTCACTACATCATCTTCCACAGGAATACCCTCTCCACTTTGTACTTTAGTGGTTCTCATACTTCTGAGGGTTACTGCTTTACACTGCTCCTTGTCTTCCTATTTTGGGTTGACATCAGTGTCACTAGGCAATGCACCTGGTGGACGACTGTTTAATGCAGTAGCCAACTGGCCCATCTGTACTTCAAGATTCCTAATGGAGGCTTCTTGATTGTTACTTCTGGTTTCGCTCTGGGCTATGTACCTTGACAGAAGATCTTCTAAACTGGGCTTCCTTTTCCTGTTGAGGTGGAGGATGGTGAAACTGATTCTGAGTGCTCTGTGGCTATGGGTTGAACTGAGTCTGAGGGTGGAATCCAGGAGGGTTAACATAATTCTGCCTGGTAGATGAAGGTTGAGGTTGGTTGGGGTTGTTACTGTTGTTGTTGTTGTTGTTACCCCATGAGAAGTTTGGATGATTTCTTAGGCCGGGGTGATAGTGCGTGGGAAGATTTGCATTTTATTGCCGCCCGTAGTTGGACACAAATTGAACTGACTTAGGGCTTATCGCACACTGATCAGTAGGGTGGCCACCTTGACATAATTCACATTGCACCCCCACACTCTGCATATTTTGAACCGTTGTAGGTCCCATTATATCCAGCCTTTTTGTTAGCACTGCTACTCGAGCCGCTAACAATGTGAAAGAGTCCACTTCATAAACCCCCGCTGCTCTTCTCGGGGCTTGCCTATCATTTGGCCATTGGTAATTATTAGTCGTCATTGTCTCCACCAACTCATATCCCGCTGTGTGATGTTTGTCCATGAATGCCCCTCCAGATGCGGCATCTATACTCGAACGAGTTGGTCCGGATAACCCATTGTAAAAGGTCTGGATGGGAAGCCACTCTGGCAGACCATGGTGCGGGCAGTTCCTCAGAAGATCCTTAAATTGCTCCCACGAGTCGTATAAGGATTCAGATTCAAACTGAACAAAGGACGTGATGTCATGCCTGAGCCTAGCTGTTTTGGCGGGCGGAAAGAACTTTGCCATAAATTTCTGTGCCAAGTCGGCCCATGTAGTAATGGAGCCTGACGAAAGTGAATGAAGCTAGCTCTTGGCTTTGTCCCTTAACGTAAATGGAAACAACCGGAGTCTGATGGTATCGTCAGACACTCCGTTGCATTTAAAGGTGTCACAGATCTCCACAAAATTTATCAGGTGATCATTGGGGTCATCATTCGGCAGTCCCCCAAACTGAATTTGGTGCACATTTGAATGGTGCCCGACTTTATCTCGAAATTTTTGGCTTAAATGGCGGGCCTTGAAATGCTCGCATGGAGATCGTCTATGTGAGGCATAGCGTACTCCCTCAAAGATTTCTGAAGTTCCTCAGCCATAATGATAGGAGCAGGTATGACCTCAGGTGTATCCTCGGATTTTTCTTTCCGTAGTTGTCTGAATGTTCTATCAACCTCAGGATCGATAGGTATTATATTTTGTCCCTTCCGAGGTGGCATAAATAATGAAGACTACCTGAAAAAAGAATTAAACAGAAAAATCGGTTCAAAGTAAGAGCGTAATGACTTAGTTTTAATATTGTAAAACAATTAATTCTAAGTCCCCGACAACGGCGCGAAAAACTTGTTGGTTGATTTAGCAATCGAAAAACACGTGCAAGTATACGCGGTCCACAAGTAATATATGTAAGTAGAGTATCGAACCCACGAGTTGGAAGTCTTAACAGAAAACAACTACTAAGGTAAAGTCGTTACTAATCTTATCTAAACGAGTGAAACAACTGGTTGGTTAAGCTATTTTAACAAGACTATAAAATTAAGAGAAGTAGTTGTACTAGGAAGTTAAGAAAGGATTACAACTCCCCTAATGCTTCACCTAATCTTCTAATTCTCCATACTACAAACGAATCAAGGAATGGCCAACCGAGAACATTAATAGGCATAAGCTTCTATCGAAGGTCAAATACATATCCCTAACCAGCTAGAACATAATATGTCTATTGGTGACACTAACTAGGTCAAGGTCATTAAGCTAAGTCTCAAGGTCACACAAGGCAAATAAGGATATGACTATCTTATTAGCACATTATACATGCATTCCAATGTCATGGTCATAACAGGTGTTGTTGTATTTAAAGAAAGACAGTAATATCCATTTATCAATTTTCATCACTATCAATACCAATTTCTTTATCAAGCAATCAAACATTAAATACAAAATACAACAACCCATTTCAAAATGATTCATTATATAAAATAAGAGAGAAAGATGATTAAGCTAATCATAAGGTTACATTGCAATCCTAAAAATGGAGTTAGTTCATAACTATGGTACTAACACGCATTTTTAATACATTACACATTATCAGACAAATACAAGGAATGGGAGATTTGGAATAAGAAAACCCTTGTTTGAAGTGTTCTTCCACCAAATCTTCTCTTCACGTGTAGAACTCTGAGTTGTATGTTGGGTGCAATAACTCTTCTTCCCTTCACGAGCTTCTTTCTCTTCTAGAAAAATAGAGAATAAAATCCTAGTCTAAGCTATAATTAATTTTACTCTGATATCTATCTGATATACGATCCCTTTAAATGCAGGCAGCGCTTTCTATTTATAGTATCCCTCTGTCAACTAGGTCATTCAAACAGGTTTCTTGTTTTGGGAACCGAGCTTCATGCTGCCACATGAGCCTAAACACTTCAAGTGGCGCCGGAGACCTTGTGTGACGCCCCAAAATAGGTATACATCACCTATTCTCGAGTCGCCAAATACATGGTACGTAATACAAATACAATCTTTAATATACACAACAAAAGAGTCATGAAGTTTTAATACAAATACTGCCTTCTAGACAATATCCACTCTCGAATAAGTCCTCATTACATTTATTATCACACTATTTAATGTAATAGTGAGGACTATTAATACTATCATCTGGACCGCCACTCTGCTCTCCCGACTAGTCCCGCCACGCTCTCATTTCTGAGAGAATAAAAGAAAGAAAGGGTGAGCTCAACTAGCCCAAAGAAGAAATATTATGACTAAAATAATGTAGAATAAATTATCACTAGCCTTCAACAATGTTAAACCGATAAAATACAATAGACATCAAGTTTAATCTGCAGTGAACAAGCAATCCATTAAAAGAGTCAAGTAGAAATAAAATCTACTATCTTTTATGATTTAAAAGGTTTTCATCACTTTTATCATTGGACTCACAATAAATAATCTACATCATCCCTACACTACGGCCAAGGATATTCATTAGTATCACAACCACAAAATTATCCATGCACTACGGGCCAAGGATATTCGTAGTATTCATCAATGGTCATGATCATGCCAACAACTGTCCCATCAATGCACTCATCGCCAATGAGGACTTTTACCACATCATTTGTAACATTACGATCATGATTACAATCAATAATCTCTAATCATAATCATACCAAGTCCATCTATGCACTACAGGCCACAGATGACTTTCAACAAAATATAAACATGAGGATGATGACAATGATATAAGGATTCAATAAAACAAGTTCAAGAATTAATTTATCCAGGAACTAATAGCGTCCAAATTATCAACATAATACTTCTTTGTAGAGTAAAA
Organism: Panax ginseng; assembly: GCA_020205605.1. Taxonomy (NCBI): domain Eukaryota; kingdom Viridiplantae; phylum Streptophyta; class Magnoliopsida; order Apiales; family Araliaceae; genus Panax; species Panax ginseng. The sequence goes on along the minus strand of CM035144.1, from coordinate 97,616,940 downwards.
TTCAAGAATGCTCAGAAGAATATTTCCATGAAAAGATACTAGATGAAACGCAAATATCAAGGATATTCCACTAATTTCATGGAGTATAGAAGTCAAAACTTTAACCAACTGAGTATAATAAAGAATGGAATAACAAAAGAAATCACCAGGCTTGCGATAGACCGCACAGGAAGTTTATTCCAACAGTATAATAAAGATGGAACCAGTCCCCACAGAAACGCATGCATGTGATATTCTAACGTAATAATAAAGATTTAAACCAGTCCCACAGTAAAACGCATGTGATGTGATATTCCAACAAAATAATAAAAAATGGAATAACAGAAGTTCTCTTCATGAATACAAAAGAAATAATACCCCTTACCGTAAAAGAAACTGGATATAAGAGTAGGGAAGTAGCAGAATACTTTTCTTCTTTCTTTCTATAATTTCTCTCTCTAGAGGTTCAGTAAATTCATATGAAATAATGAAGGAATGAGCTTCTATTTATAGAAGAATGGACTGCATAATAACTAATTCATGAACGGTCCAGATTGATTTACTATGCAGTATTAATAAAATATTCTAATAAAACAAAATTTTTTAAATAAAATATAATATATATAATAATAATAACAATCACAGTACTCCCTCATGAAACCAATTCATTTCTTTTGACAATTTTTTCAAAGTAGTATATATATATATAAGTTCACATGCAGCATGGACACATTATATATATATATATATATATATATATATATATATATATACATAACACACCCACTAACACAACACACACCACTTGATAATAATGTCCCCACCAAAACCCACTACCACACACACACTCCTACACACACTCAAACACACACACACACATGTCAAATATATATATATATATATATATATATACACTTTATAACTTCCTTCCGATAATTTTGAAAAATGAGTGAGTGGGAATCTAAATAATGAGTAACAAAATACCTAATAAAAATTACCTCAATATTTTTTAACAACATTTATCATCATTATTATAATTCACAATATTAATCGACCGTGTCGCTCCTGTGAAAGAGGGGCTTTCTAATAAGTATTTTTCCTTATCAAGCAATTAGGTGACCAAACCTCTCCTTGGCAGAACTTCTAGACATCGTTAATATTGCAAATAATAATATTAATAACTTTGTTGTCTCAATTATTGATTTAATAATAAATAAAATATTGACAATAATTGAATCAAATAATGTGAGATACTATGCAACAATTACTGTAGCAATAATAACAAAACTGAGTGACTTCTCACGTAAGCATTAATAATCAATATTGTGTGCTACTATGCAACCACGCGTATAACTGTACTTTTACTACCGAGTAGTTCAACAGTTTTAACTATAAAACTTCCGCCGTTATTTTCATAAAAATATTTTTGTCCTTTTTCTTAATCCGATAATAATGTCGTTGTGGGGTCCACCAATGATTGTGCCGTCGTACGAATATTTCCTGTTAAAACAAATATTCCCCGACCAATCGAATATTATATAACAAATTACGTACTTTGCAAAATTTATAAATATTACCCACAACTATAATATTATATCAAATTCATTCCATAATATTTTTAAAAATGATATTTATAGAAAAATCATCTTTATTAAAAAGTTGGGGTCTTACAACCTCCCCTTCTTATGAAATTTCGCCCTCGAAATTAGGGTACGTACCTGGTATGTTGAAGAGGTAAGGATACCTTGATTTCATTTCAGATTCTAACTCCCAGGTCATTTCCTCAACATCGTGGTTTCTCCACAAAACTTTGACTTGAGGTATAACCTTGGAGCGTAGAATATGTTCCTTCTTATCCAAGATTAAACAGGAACCTCTTCATACGTCAAATCTTCCGCTATTTCATCCAATTCTAACTCAATAATGTGGTTCGGGTCTTCCACATATTTACGTAACATGGATATGTGAAAAACGTTATGAACACGAGACATACTTAGCGGTAAAGCGAGTCTATAGGCCACAGTTCCTACTCGATCGAGGATTAAAAATGGGCCAATGAATCGAGAATTGAGTTTTCCTCTCTTTCCAAATCTTGTAACTCCTTTCCATGGTGCAACACGTAACAACACATGATCTCCTATATTGAATTCCACGTCCTTTCGATGAAGATCAGCATAACTCTTTTGTCGATCTTGTGAGGTTTTTATACGTTATCGAATCATTTGAATCTTTTCCGTAGTCATACGTACCAACTCTGGTCCCAACAACGTTGCTATACCCACCTCATCCCAGCATACTGGAGAACAACACTTTCTTCCATACAACGCCTCAAATGGAGCCATGCCAATACTTACTTGATAACTGTTGTTGTAGGAAAACTCTACCAATGGTAAAAACTTATCCCAACTTCCCTTGAAGTTAAGGACACAGAGTCTTAATAAATCTTCCAGAGTTTGAATAGTCTTCTCTGATTGTCCGTCCGTCTGAGGATGATATGCCAAACTAAATCGTAAATCTGTGCCCATAGCTTTTTGTAAACTAACCCAAAATCGTGAAGTGAATCTTGGGTCTCGATCAGAAACTATGGATACTAGCATACCATGCAGTCTTACAATCTCATTTATGTACATACGAGCAAGACGTTCAAGTGTATAAGTTTCTCATATTGGTAAGAAATGAGCGTAGACTTGGTCAATCTATCAACAATGACCCAAATCAGATCTATGCCTTGAGAAACACAGGGAAGACCAAAGAATAAAATCCATGGTAATGTGCTCCCACTTCCATTATAGAATTTCAAGTGGTTGCAATGGGCCTTTTGGTACTTGATGTTCCGCCTTGACTCGCTTGACAAGTTAGACACCTTGAGATAAATAAATATTTATTCTCTCTTCATATTGCCCCACCAAAATGTATATCAAGATCATGATACATTTTTGGTACTCCCGTGATGGATTGCAAACGGTGTGTTGTGCGCCTCCATCATGATTTTATACTTTAAATCGTGGTCGTTAGGAACACAAAGTCCGGAGTTGACTCAAGTATTCATTCTTCATCGATTCTTGCTTCCTAGATAAGCACCTTCTTGCACTTTCTTTCTCATATACGCATCGCCTCCAAGTCTCAGAGCTTGAGCAAATTTTAACTTTATCAATTAAAGTCGGTTCTACTCGTATATTCGCCATCATCACATGGGTCCTTGGAGTCTTTAACTCTATCTCTATCCTTTGTAAGTCACACAAAATGGGCCTTTGCGTTGTCAATATTGCACTCGTACCCGCATATGATCTTTTACTCAATGCGTCAGCTACCACGTTCACTTTTCCAGGATGGTATTGGATGGTATGATCATAATCTTTCAACAGTTCAAGCCAACGTCGTTGTCGCATGTTGAGTTCCTTTTGAGTGAAGAAATATTTGAGGCTTTTATGATCCGTAAATATCTCCACTTCCTCCCCATACAAGTAATGCCTCCAAATCTTTAGTGCGAAAACGACAGCTGCCAACTCTAGATCATGAGTAGGATAATTCCTCTCATATTCTTTGAGTTGTTGTGAGGCATAAAGCTATGACTTTCCCATGTTCCATGAGAACACATCCTAACCCTTTTGCCGAAGCATCACTGTAGATGACAAATCTCTCCGAGCCAGATGGTATTGTCAGAACAAGTGCTAAAATGAGTCTCTTCTTGAGTTCTTGAAAACTCTTTTCACATTCCTCGCTCCAATCGAACTTTGTATCTTTCCGAGTTTGCTCAGTTAGTGAAGTAGTGATTCGAGAAAATCCTTCCACGAATCTCCTATAATAACCAGCTAAACCGAGAAAGCTACGTACTTCGGTCACTGATTTAGGTTGTTCCCAGCTTTGAATAGCTTCAATCTTTGCTGGGTCAACAGATATTCCATGACTTCATACCATGTGCCCAAGGAATGCTACTTCCTCAAGCCAGAACTCATATTTCTTTAACTTGGCATAAAGCTTATATTCACGAAGCTTTTGGAGTATCAGCCTCAAGTGTTGCTCATGATCTTCACGGGTTTTGGAATATATGAGGATGTCATCAATAAAGACGACCACAAAGTGATCCAAATATTCCTTAAATACTCGGTTCATCATATCTATGAAGGAAGCAGGAGCATTAGTCAATCCAAAGGACATGACTAGGAATTCATAATGCCCGTACCGAGTTCTAAAAGTTGTCTTTGGAATGTCATTGGTTCTAATCTTCAATTGGTGATATCCGGAACGAAGATCAATCTTTGAAAAGAATTTGGCTCCTTATAACTGATCAAACAGGTCATCAATACGTGGCAATGGGTACTTATTTTTGATGGTGACATGGTTCAACTCCCGATAATCAATACAAAGTCGCATACTCCCATCTTTCTTTTTCACAAATAGAACAGGAGCACCCCAAGGAGAAGTACTAGGATGAATAAAGCCAATGTCTAACAATTCCTGCAGTTGGATCTTTAATTCCTGAAGTTCAATAGGAGCCATTCGATATGGGGCTTTGGAAATGGGTTTTGTACTATTTCAAGGTCGATACAAAATTCAATTTCACGCTCTAGGGGTAGGCCAGGAAGTTCTTCAGGGAATACGTCAGGAAATTTATTAACAATAGAAATATCATTCAAAACTGACGTATTTTTGTTTAGATCCGTGACATGAGCTAAGAAAGCTTGACATCCGTTTTTTAATAAACGAATAGCTTTATGGCTTGAGATGATAGTGATTGATTTTAATGGTTTGGTTACTTGAATTCACATAATAGGTTGGTTAGGAATATGAAAGCTAACAACCTTATGAAAATAATCGATTTTTGCATGATGAGTAGTTAACCAATCAATCCCTAGAATCACATCAAATGTAAGTATTTTCAAAGAAATAAGATTGACAGGTAACGTACGGGTGCCGATTTAAACTAAACAAGACTTATAAACAGTGGATGTAATGAAGGTTTCTCCCAACGAAGTTTCAATAGATAAGTCAAAGTCTAATTCCTCCGGAGTCAAATTTAAACGTTGAGCGCAAGTAGGAGAAATAAAAGAATGGGTAGAACTGGTATCAAATAAGGTATAGACTTCGCTAGAGTTTATAATAAGCTTACACGTGATGACCTCGTTCGGGTTCCTTGCTTTCTGGGAGGTCACAACAAACGCTCTCCCTTGAACTACCGGCTTTGACATTTCTAGGACGACCTTTGGTGCCTCCATCCTAGCTGAACTTGTCTTTGATGAATGAAAAAATCGGAATAGGTGACCTTCTCTTCCACAATTATAACATGCTTTGGACGGCATTGCGCAGTTTGGACTAATGTGTCCCTCCCCTCCGCATTTGAAGCATATGATAGGTGGTCGTTCTCCTTCCTTAACAACGGGTGCTGGTGCTGATGTCTTTCCATCATTGTTAAATCTCCTCATCTTGAAATGTCCATTCTTATTGTTTTAGCCTCGATTACCACCGGCGTGGTTACCATTTCGCGCCTCGTTGATTCCTCCACGCTTGTTGTCACCGCTTCGATGATCGTCTCACCGGTATTATCATTTTGTCAATTTGCTTTTTTTGGTTGGGTTGACTCATTATCACGCCTAATAATCGAGCCCTATTAACAACATCCTAATACAAACACAATTTATGAGAGATAAGATATCGACGTATCTCGTGTTTCAAACCTCTTAAAACATTCGCGTCATTCTCTCCTCATTATCAACCAAATGGGATGCAAACCGGACAACTCGACAAACTTGGCTTTGTCAGATCGCGATACTGGCCATGTTGTTTTGTTCCAGCTTGATGAACTCTACCTCTTTCATGTGACGAATACTTTCGGGAAAGTACTTGTCGTTGAAAAATTCTTGGAACTTCTCCCAAGTCATCTTCAGTGCGGCAGGTTGAGTACATTTTACAGATTCCCACCAGTAATCTGCCTCTGCACGCAACATGAAGGTGGCAAAGGGAACCTTTTGCTCCTCAGAGCATCCCAAGATATCAAATATCTTGCAGATCTGCTTTATCTATGTCTCCGCCTTAAGTGGTTTTGGCTCTCCAAAAACTCCGTGGTCCCAGTTCCTTGAATCGCTTATGTGGATCGTCCGAGAGTTGCCAGTGTTTCCACCTGCATTTTGGACAGGAGCCGCTCCTGCCTGATGTTGCATGAATTTTATAAAGCCTCTGAACATTCCATCCTTCATCATCTGGTTTGTGTTGTTGTTTGCCTGAGGATTGTCGCCTTCCTGATGCACATTATCCTGATTATTGATCTGTGGAGACTCAGCGGTCTCCTGTGCTCCATTGATGTTCTCAACATTCTCGGATGTCATTTTCAAATACTGCCACAAAATAAGGGTTAATTAACATATCACATATTATCACTATACTCTGATCGACCAATTAAATATCAAATAAACTTAGGTAGGTCATACTAGCGAAGGAATTCCTCGCTCTCCCTCCTAGTTCTTGTCTCACATCTCACCAGGATCATATCCCTAAGCTTTGATACTAACCGTGACGCCCCAAAATAGGTATACATCACCTATTCCGAGTCGCCAAATACATGGCATGTAATACAAATACAATCTTTAATATACAACAAGAGAGTCATGCGAGTTTTAATACAAATATCATCTTCTTGACAATATCCACTCTCGAATAAGTCCTCATTATATTTATTATCACACTATTTAATGTAATAGTGAGGACTACTAATACTATCATCCGGACCGCCAATTCGCTCCCCGACTAGTCCCGCCACGCTTCTCATTTCTTGAAGAGAACAAAGTGAAAGAAAGGGTGAGCTCAACTAGCCCAAAGAAGAAATATTATGACTAAGATAATGCGTAATAAATTATCATTAGCCTTCAACAATGTTAAACCGATAAAATACAATAGACATCAAGTTTAATCGCAATCTTAACAAGCAATCCATTAAAAGAGTCAAGTAGAATAAAATCTACTATCTTTTATGATTTAAAAGGTTTTTCATCACTTTTATCATTGGGACTCAACTTAATAAATAATCCACATCATCCTTGCACTACGGCCAAGGATATTCATTAGTATCACAACCATAAAATTATCCATGCACTACGGGCCAAGGATATTCGTGTATTCATTAATGGTCATGATCATGCCAACAACTGTCCATCAATGCACTACGGGCCAATGAGGACTTTTACCACATCATTTGTAACATTACTACATGATTACAACAAATAATCCTCATCATAATCATACCAAGTCCATCTATGCACTACAAAGCCATGTATGACTTTCAACATAATATAAACATGAGGATGATGACAATGATATAAGGATTCAATAAAATAAGTTCAAGAATTAATTTATCCAGGAACTAATAACATCCAAATTATCAACATGATACTTATTTGTAGAGTAAAATTCAAGAATGCTCAGAAGAATATTTCCATGAAAAGATACTGGATGAAGTGCAAATATCAAGGATATTCCACTAATTTCATGGAGTATAGATGTCAAAACTTTAACCAACTGAGTATAATAAAGAATGGAATAACAAAAGAAATCACCAGGCATGCGATAGACCGCACATGCAGGTTATTCCAATAGAATAATAAAGACGAAAACCAGTCCTACAGAAACGTATGCAGACGTGATAGTCCAATGAATAATAAAGATTTTAACCAGGTCCAAGCGTAAAATGCATGATATATATTCCAACAAAATAATAAAGATTTTAACCCGAATCAGTCCCACAGAAAACGCATGACAGTGATGAGATATTCCAACGGAATAATAAAGAATGGAATAACAAAAGTTCTCTTCATGAATACAAAAGAAATAATACCCCTTACCGTAAAAGAAACTGGATATAAGAGTAGGGAAGTAGCAGAATACTTTTCTTCTTTCTTTCTATAATTTCTCTCTTTAGAGTTTCAGTGAATTCGTAAGAAATAAAGAAGGAATGAGCTTCTATTTATAGAAGAATGGACTGCATAGTAACTAATTCATGAACGGTCCAGATTGATTTACTATGCAGTATTAATAAAATATTCTAATAAAACAAAATCTTTTAAATAAAATATAATATATATAATAATAATAACAATCACAGTACTCCCCCGTGAAACCAATTCATTTCTTCTGACAATTTTTTCAAAGTATTATATATATATATATATATATATATATAAGTTCACATGCAGCATGGACACATTATATATATATATATATATATATATATATAATACATAACACACTCACTAACACAACACACACCACTTGATAATAATTTCCCCACCAAAACCCACTACCACACACACACTCCTACACACACGAAAAGACACACACATGTCAAATATATATATATATATATATATATATATATATATATATATATATATATATATTCTTTATAAGTTCTTTCCGATAATTTTGAAAAATGAGTGAGTTGGAATCTAAATAATGAGTAACAAAATACCTCATAAAAATTACTTCAATATTTTTTAACAACATTTATCATCATTGTGACGCCCCCAAAATAGGTATACATCACCCATCTTGAGTCGCCAAATACATGGTACAAAATACAATAAAATATTTAATTATACAACTATCGTGTAAAATACGACAAACATATGCTATGAGTTTTAATACAAATATTGTCATCTAAACAATATCCACTCTCAGAATAAGTCCTCATTACATTTATTGTCACACTATTTAACAGAATAGTGAGGACTACTAATACTATCATCCGACCAGTCACTCGCTCCCCGACTAGTCCCGCCACGCTCTCATTTCACTCAAGAGAACAAAGAAAGAAAGGGTGAGCTCAACTAGCCCAAGAAGAAATATTATGACTAAGATAATGCAAAATAAATTATCATTAGTCTTCAACAATGTTAAACTGATAAAATATAATAGACATCAAGTTTAATCTGCAATGAACAAGCAATCCATTAAAAGAGTCAAGTAGAGAATAAAATCTACTATCTTTTATGATTTAAAAGGTTTTTCATCACTTTTATCGTTGGGACTCAGCTTAATAAATAATCCACATCATCCCTGCACTACGGCCAAGGATATTCATTAGTATCACGACCATAAATTATCCATGCACTACGGGCCAAGGATATTCGTGTATTCATCAATTGTCATGATCATGCCAACATCTGTCCATCAATGCACTACGGGCCAAGGATATTCGTGTATTCATCAATGGTCATGATCATGCCAACATCTGTCCATCAATGCACTACGGGCCAATGAGGACTTTTACCACATCATTTGTAACATTACGGTCATGATTACACCGAATAATCCCTATTCATAATCATACCGAGTCCATCTATGCACTACAGGCCACATATGACTTTCGAAAAAAATATAAACATGAGGATGATGACAATGATATAAGAATTCAATAAAAACAAGTTCACGAATTAATTTATACAGGAAATAATAACGTCCAAATTGTCAACATGATACTTCTTTGTAGAGTTAAATTCAAGAATGCTCAGAGGAATATTTCCATAAAAAAATACTGGATGAAGCGCAAATATTAAGGATATTCCACTAATTTCATGGAGTATAGAAGTTAAAACTTTAACCAACTGAGTATAATAAGGAATGGAATAACAAAAGAAATCACCAAGCATGCGGTAGACCGTACATGCAGGTTATTCCAACAGAATAATAAAGATGGAACCAGGTCCGGCATAAAACGCACAGACAGGATGTTCCAACAGAATAATAAAGACGGAACCAGGTCTGGCGTAAAACGCACAAACAGGATGTTCCAACAGAATAATAAAGACAGAACCAGGTCTGGCGTAAAACGCATAGACAGGATGTTCCAATAGAATAATAAAGACGGAACCAGGTCCGGCGTAAAATGCACAAACAGGATGTTCCAACAGAATAATAAAGACTGGAATCACAAAAGAATTTCACCATGTATGCGGTACTTCGCATAGACAGGTTATTCCAACATAATAATAAAGAATGGAATAACAGAAGTTCTCTTCTTGAAGATGAAAGAAAGAAATAATACCTCTTACCTTTGAAAGAAATTGGATATAGGAGTAGTGAGGTAGCAGGCTTCTCTTCTTCTATAGATTTTCTCTCTACAATTTCTCTCTGTAATAAATGCTCTATAGCTTTAGTGAATTGGTGAGAAATGAAGAAAGAATGAGCTTCTATTTATAGAAAAATATAGTTTCGATAATTGCGCATTTTGGGGCTCGAAAAATTACAGTACAATACCTCCAACTTGTCCTTTATTTTTAATTTAGTCATGCAAGTATTATCAAACTTGCACCACCTCCCCTAATAGTAAATAATGTGATTCAATAGTAAATTATGTGAATCAATAGTTCTAGACATGTGAAAATACGAATTACAGTATAGTACCTCCATCTATACTTCCATTTTTAACTTAGTCATGCAAGTATTATCAATCTTGCACCAACTCCCCTAATAGTAACAAGAATGTAAAACAATAGTATACACATGTGAACAAATAGTTATAATCATGTGAAATAATAGCAATCCATTGCTCATTTATCCGGTTAAATACCCGATTAGTCAATATAACCTCCAGACATCAATTATTATCGAAATAAATGTCAATTTTCACTAACACAAATAATTCCAACACAATGAAACTATTTTTATCAAAATATAAATTTTAAAATTTCAAAGTTTGACTTTTCCCTAAAAAGTCAACTATTAACTTTTCGATCAAATAGTGAATCCCTAAAAATTTTGTGTTTATAGACTATTTTACTAATTTCATCGCTTTTGGACTCAAATATCACGTCCGCTGTCTCAAATTCAACTCCTAACACAACTTCAATTTTAATAACATTCATCATTAATATTATAACTCACAATATTTATCCACCGTGTCGCTTCCTGTGAAAGAGGGGCTTTTCAATAAGGATTTCTCCCTATCGCGTAATTAGGTGACCAAACCTCTCCTCGACAGTAACTTCTGACATTGTAAATATTACAATTTAATAATATGAACAACTTTTTCGTCTCATTTATTGATTTAATAAAATAACATATTGTGCAGATGATACTGTGACAATAATCGAACCAATAATATGAGAGATATGATGTAGCAATTCTTGTAGTAATAATTGAGTATAACCGAGAGACTTCTCACGTAAGCATCAATAATCAATACCGTATGCTACTACGCAACCACGCCAGACATCGCACTTTTACTACCCAAAGAGTTCAACAAGATTAATTCAAAACTTCCGCCGTTATTTTCATAAATATATTTTTGTCGCTTTTCAATCCGACAATAATTACGCTGTGGGGTCCACCAATGATTGCTTAGGTTGTATTTAATATTCCTCGCTAAAACGAATATTCTCCTAACCAATCGAATATAATATAATAACTTGCATACTTTGTAGAATTTATAAATATTACCCACAACTATAACATTATAACAAATTCATTCCATAATATTCAAAAATGATAATTATAGAAAAATCATCTTTATTCATAAAATTTGGGTCTTACAATCATTATTATAATTCACAATATTAATCGACCAGGTCATTCCCAGGAAAGAGGGGGCTTTTCAATAAAGATTTCTCCCTATTGGCGCATGAATTAGGTGACCAAACTCTCTCCTCGCGTAACTTCTAGACGTCGTTAATATTGCAAATAATAATATTAATAACTTTGTTGTCTCAATTATTGATTTAATAATAAATAAAATATTGACAATAATTGAATCAAATAACGTGAGATACTGTGCAACAATTACTGTAGCAATAATTGAACAAAACTGAGTGACTTCTCACGTAAGTATCAATAATCAATACCGTGTGCTACTATGCAACCACGCATATAACTGTACTTTTACTACCGAGTAGTTCAACAGTTTTAACTGTAAAACTTCCACCGTTATTTTCATAAAAATATTTTTGTCCTTTTTCTTAATCCGACAATAATTCCGTAATGGGGTCCACCAATGATTGTGTCGTCGTACGAATATTTCTTGTTAAAACGAATATTCCCCGACCAATCGAATATTATATAACAACTTGCGTACTTTGCAAAATTTATAAATAGTAGCCACAACTATAACATTATATCAAATTCATTCCATAATATTTTTAAAAATGATATTTATAGAAAAATCATCTTTATTAAAAAGTTGGGGTCTTACACGCTGGGGCGCCATAGATGGCACCGAAGTGGTGGTAAGAAGCGTACTTGAGGCACGAGAGGATGGCGGCAAGGCGCGACTTTCCAAAGTCGTTGAGCTTCTTCCAAATTCTGGTACATGACGCATGAACTAGCAATGACGTCGGGGTGCCATTTAACAGAAGGGTCCAATATAAGTTGGCGCTGAGGTGCCACTTTCCAGAGACAAAGCACAAGAAAGCTAAAAACATCTGCAAAGCCAGACCGAAGAGAACTACACAGATAAATAAAAATAAAATAACTCTACAGCTATCCAAAAGATTGGAAATAGGCAACAATTTAAGTAACAAAAAGGGGCAATTTCGCGTGTATGAAACCCACTCATCAGGTGGAGGAAAGATGTGAAGAAATGTCATACGAAGGTTAAAATAATATACTCTGATTAGATGTTAAACCCTGAAAATGAACGTTTTGATAGAATGTGCAATACCTTTTATGAAGCGGCAGATTTGGCGACGAACAATGAAGATAAGACAAAATTGGTTCTTTGTTGGATAAGTGGTTAACTAATGAATTGAAGAAAAAAGATGACACATGTAAAAATAGTACTCCTTTGGAAGTGGGCAATGAAGTCAGTACACCATTGCCAAGTGGTGATAATAATAATATATCAAAAGAAAGTTCTAATATTTGTAGTCCTTTGGCGGTTCGTGGTAAAGGTCGACCCCGTTTTAAAAGGTTGCAAGGTAACATGGAGAAAGCTATTAAGAAGGTGAAGGACAAAATGGAGGATAAAGGGAGGAATGGGAAAGGGACAAAGGCCATTGAAAATAAAGTGGATGATATGATTTTGGAAAAGGTAAATTTTTAGTTCTTTTTTATTTTATTTTATTTTTACAACTTTATGTAATTATTTTAAGTGTCATTTGGCATTTTTTGTATAGGATTCTCAAATTGGATATATTGATTCACAAGACTCTATAATTCATGTTTCACAAGACCTCAACATTCCTAGTAACTTGATTACATTCAATGCTAATCAACTTTATAGGCCACCTATAGCTGTTTTAGGTCCACAGGTGTTGTTTTAATTTTACAGGCCACTCTATAATTTATTGTACTACGTAGTTCTTTTAATTTTTTTAGTCTCATTTTGATATAATTTAACTTTATTTTTAGGTACCAAATGTTGAAGGTTTCCCTCTTGGTAATGTTGGAGGCTTCCCAGTTGGTGCTATTTTAGGCCAACAGGTACTGTTTATTTTATTTTTTGTACAAAGTAGTTTTGTTTAGTTTCTTGAGTCTTATTTTTATATAATTTAACTTCATTTGTAGGTACCATATGTTGAAAGCTTCCCTCTTGGTAATGTTGGAGGCTTCCCAATTGAAAATATGTATTCAACAAATCTCTCCACTCAGTTGGCTGGTTATCAATACCCATTTTGGAATGGTGCATATGGTCTCAACAATCATGCAAATTCTGGGACACCATTTAAGGAGCAGTATAAAAAGAAAGTTTACGAGTAAAAGTTTGATGGAATTTGAATGTTTTTGATGTATTTTCATATATGTTTGTCATGTTTGTAAAATTATAATCAGTGGTACAGATGACCAAAACTGTTGAATCTTTGGCATTTTTGCAAGACTGTTGAATATTTGTCATTAATTTTGCAACCCTATCAGACTGTTAAATGATAAACAAACATGATGACTGTTAAATAAATGATGAACATAAATGAGTGTATGTTTGTGGTAATCAGTGGTACATTTTCAGTAATCAGTGGTACATATTGTATTTTCATATATGTTTGTCATCATTTATGTTTGTCATTTTTGTAAATAAAGTATAAGTTAGTAGATCTTTAGAAACACAATATATGTCATGCTAAGAGAAGTTATTAGAACAAACTAAATTGATGAAAATAATAATTGGATTTTATTTCATAAACACAATAATCAAGATTTACATGTTTACAAGGGGCATACCCCGGGTAATTAAAAAAATGATATATCAAGATCTTTGTCCCAATCTGACATATAAATTCTTTCTCTATCCATAAGCAAATTAACTTCCGTACTGGGATTTCATAATCTTCGAGAAATGCACCAAAATATAGAAAATCTTTTAAAACTAAGGTTTTAAAATCACAGTCATGAAGACAAGGTTTTACTTTGATCTTTACTGGTTTCCCAAGCTTTGATTTATCTTCCATTCTCGCAATTTCAAGAGCCTTTACACAAATGGGAAATCCCAAATCATCTCAGGACTCCAAGATCATGCCAGAGCCGAGGCATGTTCTCCCATCATAGAAGGCTGCAAACTGACCAGCTTCCAGGCCCTGATCATCTTCAAATAATTAGACAACCACTACTTTATCATGACTATTTTCACCATGTTCCATTGTTAAGTTGCAGTCGTAAAAACTAGGACCACGTCGAACCTGAAAAGAGAAACAAAAAATGTCACCAAGAGTATCCTACATCAACAACATTACTTGATGGTATGTAGCTGAAATTTCAAATCAACTAATCTTTTACTTGATGGGAGATGCTGATATATGCTTCTATGCAACTGAGGAATAATTTCTCAACATAGGAATTCCTCCGATAAACTACCTTCTATGAACTCATTAGTCTTTACCACCACAAGTTGTGACGCCCCCAAAATAGGTCCACACGATCCATTCTAAGTCGCCAGATATCACACTATAAAAATCAAATACAAACTTCATGTATACAACTGTTGAATTGTCGTATAGAATACGACTACAGTTAAGTTGTGAGTTGTAATACAATATTGTCTCGTAGACAGTATCCAAACTCAAATTGTTACAATGCCATATAAAATACAGCAGCAAATATTTTAAGACCCCAAAGAAGAACGAGAAGATTACTATCATATTCATTCTAATGAGGTGCACTTTTGATGCTTTCAAAGTCGGGTTCTCATCACCCTATTGTTGTTCGCCAAAATCAATTATTAAGAGACGTATAAAATACGACACACACATCTTAGGTCCTCAATATAATTATCTGTTGCATGCCATGCTATTTTATAATGTATTCAGAAACTTCGACAGTCTCGGACCATCACACTATTTCTCTGTTATCCCCGCTCGACCCAGCTATACTCTTATTACCTGAAAGGAATTGTGAAGCAAAAAGGGTGAGCACAACTAGCCCTGTAAAGAATATCATGACTAAAGATAATTAAATTATCAATAGCTTTCATCAATAATAAATCAGAGATTTAGAACATATGGTAGATGATAAAACTTTTCAACCATAATTGCAGCGGAATGAGCAATCCATTAGAAGAGTCAAATAGACCATCAGATCTATTTTCTTCTCTATGTTAAAAGTCCACAGATAATGTTTTATTCCTATAACATCAATCAACAATTCCTGTCCACAATCATATGAATAACTCATAATCATAATCGTGGTTCTAAATTCCTCTTCGCACCTAAGACGAAGATAATTTTCATCACCTATCTTTACCTGAAACATCAAAAATCATGGTTATACCAAATCACAATTTTTTCTCATAATAATACTAATTAAATCATCTTTGCACTACGGCCAAAGATATTCATTATTATCACATCTATGAATTAATATTTCATTCTTTGAGACTCAAATCAATAATTAATCCACATCATCGAATCATCCCTGCACCACAGGCCAAGGATATTCTTTAGTATCACGACCACGAATTATCCATGCACTACGGGCCAAAGATAATCATGTTTTCATCAACGGTCCTGATCATGCCATAAAATAATTCATCTTTGCACCCTTAGCCGAAGAGAATCCATAGTCATAATCATACCAAAAACTATCCATCAATGCACTACGGGCCAATGAGGACTTTTTTCACATCATTTGTAACATTACGATCATGATTATACCGAATAATCCCTGGTCATAATCATACCAAGTCCATCTATGCACTACAGGCCACAGATGACTTTCAACATAATATAAGCATGAGGATGATGATCACAATGACATAAAGAATCATTCAAATGAGATAAAGGATAACTATTAAACTTTTATAATACAATTTATTCAGCGTTCAATAATAACCAAATGTTATCAATCACTTAATAATCTCATAATCTAATGTCATTAATATTATAATAATATATTAATCATTTCTTAAACTTATAAACAATTTATTTCAATTGTTTACACTTTATCAAATAATGCATTTAATCATTCAAAAATGCCATACTCATAAGATTTCATCATCAATGATCAAATCCCTCATCAAAAATCTGCATATATCTTATATAGAATTTTCAAGCCCTAAAATCCTATTTACCATTTCTTCAACTTCACATAACATATTTAACTCATATGTTCGTAACTAAACCATTTTCATGAAAAATATCAAATCAATCCCAAAAAATATTCTTTTCTAGGATTTAGCATAATATAGTCCCATATTGAGCATATATTTTTCTCAGAATTTTTAAAATTCATTTACTATTTTTCAAAAATCAATTTCTAATTAATTCCTTAAGAAATTAGCTACCTCAAGTTTAACTCCAGAAATTCCCAAATCTTGGCAGGATCTTACACATGTTAACGTGACCTTCCAGTTAAATTTCATGGTCATCGGAGTTATAGAACTCCGGTTATAGCGTTTTTCGTCGAAAAAACCTAAATATTGAAATGGTCATAACTTGCTCATTTTAAGTCGGAATGAGCTCATTTTTGGACAGTAGGTACTTCATACCATATATTTTCATGTCCCTAAAGACCGGAATTTTTCTCACAATTTAAGTGGCCGAAAATGCCCTTTTAAAATTTTGGACAGTAGCCTTTTTGAAAATTTCGGTTTTTGACTCCTTTGCTAAAATAAGTCCACACGAAAATCTACAACACCTTTTCCAGTGACCGCACAGACAGGTTATTCCAACAGAATAATAAAGAACGGAACCAGATCAGGCGACATTCGCACCGATAAGATATTCCAACAGAATAATAAAGAATGGAATAACAACAGAAATCACCATGCATGCGATAGATCGCACGCATAAAGTTATTCCAATGTAATAATAAATAATGGAACTGTGTCGAGCGTAAACGCGCATCGACGTGATATTCCGGCCGTAATAATAAATAACGGAATAATAGAAGAATTTCACCATGTATGCGGTAGATTGCATAAAACAAAGTTATTCCAATATAATAATAAAGAATGGAATAACAGAAGAATTTCACCAAGTATAGGGTAGTCCGCGTATACAGGTTATTCCAACAGAATGATAAAGAATGGAATAACAGAAATTCTCTTCATGAATATAAAAGAAATAATACCCCTTACAGGTACAACAAATAGTATCCCTTACCTTTGAAAGAAGAGTATTCCGACTGGTAGGGCGAGGATATACTCAAAGAAAACTTGTACTACTCTCAAGATATAGAAAAAGAATTATCTCTATAGTTTCTCTCTCTAGAGTTTCAGTAAATTCGTAAGAAATAATGAATGAATGAGCTTCTATTTATAGAAGAATGGACTGCATAGTAACTAATTTATGAACGGTCCAGATTGATTTACTTTTAATCGGACGGTCCATATTTAAAGCAAAATCTTTTAAATAAAAAATAATATATTTTATTTATAATCTAATAAAACGAATAACTTTATAAAAGTATTCTGTTTTATATAAAAAGATTTTACTATGCAAAACACTATATCAGAGCACTATGCAACACTATGCATAATAAAATATAATATATTCTATTTATAGAATAACTTTATAAAAGTATTCATTTTATATAAAAAGATTTTACTATGCAAAACACTATGCATAATAGAATAGAATATATTTTATTTATAGAATAACTTTATAAAAGTATTCATTTTATATAAAAAAGCTTTTCTGCTTTATTACATTAATAATACTAATAAAACAAAACCGAGTGACTTATCACGTAAGCATTAATAATCAATACTGGTAGTGCTACTACGCAACTAATGCCAGACATCGCATTTTTACTTTACTACCGAGTAGTTCAACAGCTTTTAATTGTAAAACTTCCGTCGTTATTTTCATAAAAATATTTTTGTCGCTTTCAATCCGACAATAATTACTTACTGTAGGGGTCCACTAATGATTGTACTTAGTCATCATTTAATATTCTCCGACAAAAAGAATATTTTATATCAACTTGCTTACTTTGCAAAAAAATTCACATATTACCCTTAACTTTAAACTTTTATCAATTTAACTATTTACCAAAATAGAAAAATTGAATACTTTTATTTCATAAAATTCGGGGTCTCACACAAGTACCACAAAAATATGCTTCACCTTAATTAAGATAGAATTAACAAATTTAAGAATGAAAACTCCCAAATGAATTAACAGAAAATTATGAACTAATCCAAGAACCAGAAGGATGGCTCAAAGAATTGCAGAGCTGCTGCAAAAACCCACACACACACACACTAAATTACACTTATAAATAAAGAATACATACATATATATATATATATGTGTGTGTGTGTGTGTGTGTGTGTGTGTGATTAACCAAGATAAATTAACAGAAATTAATTAAACTAATCCACAAACAGTTTTGTAACAAACCCAGTTGAAATTAAATTTTAACAACTTAAAAACAAACTAAAGATTGAACAACCCAATTTCATTAAGAATGCTTCAAACAAATTGTTAAGCTAATATTACACATACCCAACAAGTTTTAAAGATACCTAGATGAATTAACATAAAGAAATTGAAGAACTCACCCAATAAAAGCAGAATTGTCCAAGAAATAGCAGAGATGAAAAACACAGACCCACGCTCGAACATAGAAGTCATAAAGAATTAAAGGATCATCGTATAGCTCCATGATACGAATTCCCTCAATCCTTCATAAGATTCAGAAAATTAACAATAAAAACATTTAAAGATTGCCATCGGTACAATTAACAATTACAACACTTGAAACGGTTTCCATTGTGAACATAAACAGAAAGAGGGACCCCAGTTTACCACATATTGGTACAATCCAGCAGATCACAAATAGATAATTAGTAGAAGAAAAGAGATGAATCACCAACCAATCATCAGTAGGTCAAAAAATTAACAATAAAAAGACAATTTTTACACAAATTTGCCCTACAAATCGATGAACATAGTTATTATGGAAAGAGATTGTTACCTTCAATTTTGCAAGAAGGTTGGAATTGAGCTTCTCTTTTACTCTTCTTTCTTTCAGTGAGTCAACTAGAGTTCTCTATAACAGGATCTTTGAGAGACTGAAATACAAAAGTGACCTAGTATGGATTTGATTTTTTTGAGATTCAGTTGATCGTGTTTTGAGGTCATATGACAGAGCA
This sequence comes from Panax ginseng, assembly GCA_020205605.1. Taxonomy (NCBI): domain Eukaryota; kingdom Viridiplantae; phylum Streptophyta; class Magnoliopsida; order Apiales; family Araliaceae; genus Panax; species Panax ginseng. The sequence goes on along the minus strand of CM035144.1, from coordinate 97,597,451 downwards.
TATGATTTTTTAAAAAAAATTAAAAACGACATTGTTTCGGGAAGGAGAGAATAATGGGACCCACTATCCAAAATTTTAATCAAAAAAACCTGTCTGCGTAGAAGAACTGAAAAAATATTGTACTCGTTTTTAAAAAAAATAGAAGAAGAAGACGTGAGTATAATTTATGGATTTGGCTCCCTTACAATATACATTCCTTCTATTTTCATTCAATACAACAATTATTTAACTTCAATAATTTTGTTAGTAATGATTAAAGTATGTTAATGATAGTTGATGATATTAAGATTAATCATACAAAAAAATAAAAAATATTTTCACCGTTAAAAGTTTAAAAGAATTTTCAACCATTGAAATTTTGATGGAAAATCTACATGTTCATCAAATGGTAAAAAAAATGTCGGATTACTTTTATTTTTGGAATAATTATGTTATTCAATACAAAATTCTAGGTGGATATGAAAAGTGGACATGAGTGTATTTGAATTTCATTTATTTATATTTTTACCCCTCATTGTGGGTCAAAATACAAATAGATGAAATTCAAATACACTCGTATCCCACTTAGAAGAGCTCTATTCAATATAGTAAATTAGTTGACTAATGTTGATTTCAATTATATTATCTATGGAATATTGAATGTAATTTAAGAGAATATGTAATGGAATGGATCCAAGTCCTAAATTTATTTTGGGAGTGAAAAGGTTATATTACATCTAAACTTGTTTCTTCCCTTGTTATTCATCTTGTAAATACATAAAATAGCAAAATAATCATGGGAATTGATATTTTTTTTTACGTATTTTTAATATTTCTACATTATTCTCTCTCACATGAGCATATGGGTCTCACTTTTATATGAAAAAAAATAATATGAAAAATATTAAAAACATATATAAAAATAATACTCCACGCGCAATAATCATTTACACGTACAAGTGTGAAATTAAAGCCAGAATCTACGTGGGCATTATTTAGTTCCATTTGCCAGGGTTTGGCACTTCGTTAGTTATGTTGGACATGAGGACATTACGATTCTCTCTTTCTGTTAATCTCTCTCGATTTTCTGTTCGATAGTCTTTATCCAAAAAAATAATCTATTTTTTCTCTACCACTACACATCAATCTTAATTTCTTTAAGTCTTGTTATAGATTACGAAAATTTTTAGCTGAATTATAATTGCAATTTTTGTGTATACATGATATATGTATGAATTAATAAGAATCTTAGTTTATTTTATTCTATTTTATCACATACACTTTCACGATAGTCACAATCTAATTTGATCAAATTTTTGTTGGCATGCATATTAGTTTCCAATTTCTTTCACCCAATTATAAAGTTTACTTTTATTTTTTTTATCTTTTACTTTTTACTTGCAAACAACATAGTGTGTGACAACACTTAGTATAAATAATATATGGGCTCAGCTCGGCTCGACTCGACTCAAGTAATTCTGAGTCAAACTCATTAACTAGTCAAGTCCGAACAAAACCTTTAACTCGTTTAATTTAAACGAGCCGAACTTGAATAGTGTAATGTTCGACTCGAGCCCGACTCGTTTATTCCCCGACTCGTTTAACAAATATTTAGTTAAAATTTTATTTTATTTACATAAAACATATAATACAAAAGTATACATAATTAAAATTAAGTTACTAGTTATGTTTGTGTATGATATGTTTTAATTCTAATTATAATATATACATACATCTATTTATATTTATATGCGCACACATATATAATTGAAATGACAAAAATTCATTGCCTCATATGAGTTTTTAACTTTTTAATATCAATTGTAGTATTTTTAAAATTAATCATCTCTAATTAGTGCTAGAGATTGTAGTATATGAATAAACTCAATTGTCTTAATCATTATAAATTATCATTTCTATGACGCCTTCAAAATAGGTATATATCATCTATTTTGAGTCGCCAAATACATGGTACAAAATTTAAATACAAACTTCAATTATACAATACGACAAAACGTAGCTGAAAGTTTTAATACGAATATTGTCTCGTAGACAATATCCAAACTCAAATGGAATCCTCATTACAAGTATTATTACACTATTTTATAGAATAGTGATGACTACTATATATAGCCACCATCTTGGACCATCACTCCATTCCCCGACTAGTCCCAGCTATATTCTCATTTCTTGAAGAGAACAATGAAAGCAAAGGGTGAGCTTAACTAGCCTAGTAAAGAATATTATAACTAAGATAATGTAGAATAAATTATCGTTAGTCTTCAACAATGTTAAACTGATAGAATACAAAAGATAACAAGTTTAACTGCAGCGGAATAAACATTCCATTAGAAGAGTCAAGTAGAGCATGATATCTACTATCTTCTATGATTTAAAAGTTCATTAACAATATTTTATCGATGTAATGCAGCTCAATAAATAATCCACATCATCGAATTATTCATGCACTACGGGCCAATGATATTCGTTAGTATCACATCCATGAATTATCCATACACTACAGGCTAAGGATATTCATTATTATCACCAGTGGTCATGACCATGCCAACAACTGTCCATCAATGCACTATGGGCCAATGAGGACTTTTACCACATCATCTGTAATATTACAGGTCATGATTATACCGATACATAGTCATATTCATACCAATCCACAGCTCATCTATGCACTACGGGCCAAAGATGACTTTCATCACAATATAAAGCATGGGGATGATGACAATGATATAAAAATTCAATTAAGTAAGAGTAAGGATAAATTTTAAATATTTATAAATTAATTTATCCAGAGTTTAAGAATGTCTAAATTATCAACATGATAACTGCTATGTGGAGTAAAATTCAAGAATCAAATTCATGTATCAAAATAATTTGAACATAAAAGATATCAATTTTTATCATGAATAGTACCCTGTGTGAATAGTACCCGAGTGAATAGTATCCTGTGAATAGTACTTCGTGAATAGTATCCCGTGAATAGTACCTCAACATGAAAAAATCAAAATTTAACAAGAATGTTCAAAAAAATATTTTCGTGAAAAGATACTCGATGAAGCGCAAATTTCAAGGATATTCTACTAATTTCAAGAAGTATAGAAGCAATACTTAACAAAATGAGTGTAGAATTCAGAATCTGAAACGAAATAATATTACTTACATACTACAGAGTATGGAAGAAAATATTATTTCTTACGAATATTGAATAAAAATAATATCTCTTATAACTGTTAAATAAAAATAATATTCCTTACGAATATTGAACGAAGATAATATATATTCCTTACGAATATTGAACGAAAATAATATTCTTTACGAATATTGAACGAAAATAAAATTTCTTACGAGTATGAAAAATAATATCGTAAGAGAATATGAAATAAATAATACCCCTTACTTTAAAAGGAGAGTACTTCTGAGTGGTATAGCGGGGATATTCTTGAAGAAAACTTGTACTATTTTCTACACTCAAAAGCTTCCTTAAACTCTAAAGAAATACTCTCAATATTATAGAAGAAGAATTCTCTGATTTTGGTGTGATTTTCAATTTTAAACTGAGCATCCTATTTATAGGAGAATAACAAGATACTATTTAGAATTTTTTTCACAGGTGAACATGAGCGAAATCACTAACGCAATCTGAATAAAATTTTTGATTTTACTATGTTGCACTATGCACACACTATGCAGTATTATGCATAATAAAATATAATATATATTCTATTTATAATCTAATAAAACAAAACTTATATATATATATATAACGGCAAAATGAGAAAATGGGGGTCCATGTAATAAGCCAAATTTATAACAAATACTTCATAAAAATCTCATCTATTTATCTCAATTCTTCTGGCTTCACAAAACACATTTTTAATAACATTTATTCATCATTTATAACTCACAATATTAATAACCAGATCATTCCCAAGAAAGAGGGGGTTTTCCGATAAGGTCTTCTCCTTATTGGCGCGCAATTAGGTGACCAAACTCCTTTCCTCGATAGAACTTTCTAGACATCATCAATAAGACAAATAATAATATGAATAACTTTGTCATCTCAATTATTGATTTAATAATATAAAATATTGTGCAGAAGATACTGTGACAATAATTTAATCAATAATGTGAGATACTATGCAGCAATTACTATAACAATAATTAAATAAACTGAGTGACTTCTCACGTAAGCATCAATAATCAAAGATATTGTATAATACCGTGTCCTACTATGCAACCACACGTATTACTGTACTTTTATCACCGGATATTTCAACAGTTAACGGTAAAACTTTTGTCGTTATTTTTATAAAATATTATTTCTTTCGTTTCCTAACTCTGACAATAATTTCGTTGTGGGGTTCACCAATAATTGTGTCGTCGTACGAATATTTCATGATAAAATGAGTATTTCCCGACCAATCGAATATTTTATGACAACTTGTTTACTTTGTAAAATTTATAAATATTACCTACAACAATAATATTATATCAAATACACACTTTAATTTGAATTTATATATTTTTTAAAAAGGTAAAAAATAAAATAATAAAAAATAAATAATTATACGGGTCAGACTTAAGTTTGAGTTAGACTCGACTCGATTCGAGTTAATTTATTTATGTTCGGCTCAAATTTGTCCCTAACTAACAAATAGAATTTGTACACAAAATTTTAAACTTATTTAAAATAAAATCCTATTCAACTTGACTTATTTAATTTTTAGATGAGGTCAAGCTCGAGCTCCGTAAGCCAGATTGGAGTCGAAATTAGTACTCCCTCCATCTCTATTTAAATGACATTTTAGAGTTTTTTATTTGTCTTTAATTATTTGAGGTTTGTTCAAATCTAAGAGAATTAATGACAATTTTTTCAAAATTACCCTTCATTATTCTTCCTACTTTTTTGATACTTTAAACTCTTTTTCTCTTTCTCTCTTTCTCTCTCCTTATCCCAATAAAACTCTTCTTATCTCTACAAAACTCTCCTTATCTCAACAAAAGATTTAAAAGTATTATATACAATTGAGTACGATATTTAATATTTTTTAATTATTATCTTAATACTTGTGTCTATTTTTAAAATATCATTTAAATAGGGAGAGAGAGAGTATAATGTTAATTGGGTACGTGGTTGAGGCGGTTGGATATGATTAAGAAATCAATAGGGGAGGGGCATAAATAGACACTTTTGGATAGGTAGGATTTTAGGAGAAAAACAAAAAACTAGGCTCTAGCTCGTGTGACACAAAAGGAGCGTAAAGTTGATTGCTTTTAAAAGCAGCCCATGTCATATGCATATTAAGAACCAAGTTAGATATAACGTCCTTTCATCCCCTGTTTCAACCTATATATTAATATAGATAATATTTATATATTTAAGTAGTTTAGGCCATCAGTTTTCATATAAGGAGTCGGCATATAGCCAATTAGACATAAATAATAAAAAATTCACAAATTTCATTATACGAAAATTTATTGAGTATTGCGATATATTTAAGCCGAATTACGATTGTAAAATTTATCAATATAAAAAATTAATATTATTTATAAGAGGGCCTACTTATTACATCTCTCTCTAAAAAAAATTATCCACGTAATTGACAATTAAAAAAATCACATAAACATTGTTAATATATACTCCCTCCGTTCCTTAATATAGGTCGTTTTAGAGTTGTGCACAAGTATTAAGGAAATGATTGTATAACATTAACTATAATATCAATTGTCTATTTTGCCCTTGTATTGGAAGAAGAGATTGTTATTTATTGGACAGAAAATAGTAAGAGAACCAAAGTAACACTTAATACATAGGGTAATATTGGAAACTAAACAATTAATGCTTACTTAAAATTCTAAAACGACTTATATTAAGGAACGGAGGGAGTATATATTAGAAGGTAAAATTTATTCCAAAAAGTTTATCGTTTTATAATTTTCGAAGAGAATAAATTATTTACTTTCCTATATTACTCCTACCTTCTCTCATTGTCTCAAGAAATTCTATCCTTTGTATTAATAGTTTTTAACTTCCCATAAAGGGGTAGTGATGGAATTTCAAACAAATTTTACTCGGTAAATGGTACTTTCTTAATCCATGTATAAAAACTTTAAATGACAATCTTTTAAGAACGGAGGTAATATCATTTTCCAAATTTATCAAAAAAAATTAACCAGCTACATTTAATTGTGGTAATGAAACAGAAAATATTGCCCAACCAACAGTCGCAATGTACAAATATTTTTGTAGTCTATATAACGTACACGCGTTAGACAGTTAACGATGAGATGCATTTCGCATACATAATATCAAAGATTTGAGGGAGTAGGGAGTAGGGGGTAGGGGGTGGTGCGGGGAAGCGAGAGAGACAGAGGGAGAGAGAGGATTGAACATGTAATTAAGGTAAGGTGGTACCGCAAGAGTAAGTGGGCATCTTTATTTTATTTCATCCAATGAAAGACAACAAGCTCAAAAGGAATTCATGCACCTCTTGAGTCATTTAAGTTTTGGGAAAATGACCATCGGAGAATCCCAATAATAAGAATAGAAAAGGAGAAGGTGAACTAAAAAGAAAGAAAATTAGTCAAGAAAAAGGAGAATTTTTTTGGTTAAGTAAGATTCTTTAGAGATATGTTGGTGGTTAGATGTTGGCATGAGATAGAAGAGAGAGAGAGGGAGAGGAGAGGAGAGGGAGGGAGGGGAGGGAGGGAGGGGGGGGGGGTGACAATGGAAGAGAATCTTCCAAAGTCGGCCTCATACAATTTGATTAGTAAATTGGTATTTGGTGGGACACAAATTTTCTATTATTTATTATACTAGTCTAGGTATTGTTTTTATCATTTTATAATTTGTTTTGTGTAATTTAATAATTTTTGTATATAATAATTGTTTAAATCTTCTTTACTTAAAAAGTGTTGTTATAGTGTTGTTATAGTTCTTAATACTTCATTCCTCCCATAATATATGACAAGTTAGATTATTTTATTTTTTTTAAATTATTTGACATTTTATATAATTTAGAAGAATTAATTATAATCTTTTTAAAATTATCAATCACGAAAAAATATTACAAATAAAAAAAAAGAAAATATAAAATAAATATAATATAAAATATTATAAATAATTAATATTATATTTAATACTATCTTAAACTTTATACATACTATAGATATATTGATTTGTCTCCACAATTTCTCTTTTTTCTCTTCTTCACTCTCACCGGGAGGTCCTGAATAATTTCTAGAGCGACTGAAAAGTCCCAATCACATAATTAAATTAGGTGGGTATATATATTTGGCGACATTAATGATGAATGGTGTGAATTAAGTACACTGATGAGGCATATGCAAAATGATAGAGAGCCAGAGCCAGAGCGTGAATTATGTGTATATTTAATATACACATAATTTCAAACAATTATTGTCATGTTACATAGGAGTATACAAAAACAATTACTACTACTAAATTTTTTAAAAAAAAATTGGATGTCAGGTTATGTTTTTCTCCCAATATTCTAGGAGTAATTGTAAGTGGTGGCAGACTGGCAGCGTACCTTTTCCTTTCACTGTCCCAACTGTTATCCTTTTTTTCAAAAAATCAAATATTACGTCAAATTAAAGAACTTTAAGAAATTAATTATCGTGATGTTAATTTTGATTAATACAGTATTAACACGCAAACAAAAGATAATCGCTTATTGTATTGGTCAATTGACTAACTTATAAAAAAATTAATTTCTTAATAACGGAATTGTTAGACCCCAACTTATTATAAATAAAATTGAATTTTCTCTATTTATTATCTTGAAATAGTAAGGAGTTAATTTGATATAATGCTTTGGTTATGGGTGAAATGTGCAAATTTTATAAAATAAGCAAGTGGTTATAAAATATTCCTTTTGTCGGGAAATATTCGTTTGGTCGTGGAATATTCTTTTTGTCGGGAATATCCGCATTTACAATGTAGCTCATTCGTGGGTCCCATAACGGGATAACTTCTTTATGAAAGAAAAGCGACAAAGTATGAGTTTTATAAATAATCACAATTATTACAAAGCTTAACATCGTTGGAATACCCGGTGGTTAAAATACAATAATATGCGTAGTTGCATGATAGCATACCAGTATTGCACAATATTTTTTGAATTATTGATTCTTACGTAAGAAGGCACTACTCAATAATTGTTACAGTAGTTACTGTTTAATATTTTATTTTATTGATTCAATAATTGATGCGTTGATATTTTATATTATTGTGTTTCAATAATTGTCACTGCACAGTATTTTCCATTATCAAATCAATAATTCATATTATTTGAATAATATTATTAGATACCATTATTGGCAATGTCTAGAAAGTTCTGTCAAGGAGAGGTTTGGTCATCTAATTGCGCGCCAGTAAGGAAAAATCCTTATCGAAAAGCCCCTCTTTCCCTGAACTACCGGTTGTCATAATTGTGATTACTCGTATTTTTTTTGGAAATAATTAAATATTAATTTATATGATAAGGAAATATTTATTTGATGTGGATATAAATGATGGATTTATTTATTTTATATGGTTATTAATGAAAGAATTAATGATGAGATGTTTTATCAGTATTTTGTCAGATTGGAGGTATTAAAAATCATCCGTTTGTGGATTTCGCATATTTTTTGTTTGGAATTTGAAAAAACTTTCTTCTGTAAAGTTGTAGAGAATTCGATTTCGTGTGGGATGGACATAAAATTCGTATTTTTCTGATAAACGAGCTATTTTCTATGAATTGTTAAAGTTTCTGATTATTGTTTAAATGATAAAACATTTTGAAAAATTCTAGAATTGGTTGGTGAGAAATGTGCTCAATTGAATTTTAAATGTGGTGGGTGGCAATAGTAGCAGATAAAGCCATCAGGTAGCAGGTCAAGTCTGCTTCGGCGTGCTAACATTTTCCTATAAATAGAGGGCTAAGTTAGAATTAAAAATCACATCAGAAACAAAGTGTTCTCTCTTTCTCTCTCTATATTATCGAGCGTATTCTTGTGAGTATTTTGATACTTGAGTGTTGCTATACGGTGCAAGTTCCTTCAGCACTATATCTAGTATTCCAGTCAGAAGTACGGTTATGTTGAGGTAAGGGATGTTATTTTCTTCATATATGATATTATTTCTTTCAATATCATTATCTTAAGTATTGATTTGAACTTTTATCAAATTTAGAACTTTTGTGTTTGGTTACTATTCACGTGTACTAAGACTATTCACGATACTGATCTTTATTCACAAATATGACACTTATTCACCTTAAAAAATGAAATTTTCTCTTTTTCTTCCAGATGTCTTTTATGGTTACTATCTTTGATTGTATCCATATTTTGATCTTTATTTTTGAATTCTACTTCACACTTGGTTATTATGGGGTATTATTGAATTTAGATAAACCGAAATACGAATCCCTAATATTTGTCCTTCTGTCTCACTGGATTCGTTCTCTAAAATGTTTTTCATCATCCTCAGTCCTTAATGGTGATACTTGATGAATATCTTTGGCTTTATAGTAAAAGATGAATGATTACTGATGAATATCTTTGGCCCGTAGTGCAAAGATGCACATGTGTTGAGATGAACATGACCAACTGGTGATACAAATGAATATCTTTGGCCCGTAGTGCAAAGATGTATATTGATTGATGTTACAGGGATAAATATTGATGATGGGCTTTTAAATTCATAGATGATAGTAGATTTCATTCTCTTAACTAACTTTCTAATGAATTGTTGTTTCTGCTGCGATTGTTGATCTAAAACTTGTTGTCTATTGTACTTTATCAGATTTTCCCTGTTGAAGACTAAGGATAATTTGGTGTATATTATCTTAGTCATAATGTTCTTTACTGGGCTAGTTGAGCTCACCCTTTTCCTTTTTGTTCCATTTTTCTTCTCAGGAGGTGAGAGTTTAGCAGGAACTAGTTGGGGTATGGAGTGATGATTCAAGATAGCTGTTTTAGTAGTCCTCACTATTTTATAAAATAGTGCATCAATAATTGTAATGAGGACTTTATTTGGGTGTGGATATTGTCTGAAGACAATATTGTATTTAAACTCACGGTATGTGTTTGTCGTATTTTACTGACAATTGTATTAATAATGTTGTAGTTGTTTTTTTACGCACCATGTATTTGGCGACTCGTAATGGGTGATGTATACCTATTTTGGGGGCGTCACGGTTGGTATCGAGCTTAGGGATATTGTCTCTGGCGGAGATCGGGGAATAGAACTAGGAGGGAGAGATGAGTAAATCCTTCACGTTAAGGTGTCCTACCTAAGCTTATTTGTTGGCTCATTCATAATATAGGGATATTATGTGATATGTTAATTTGTTTAATTAACCCCTTTTTATATGGCAATTTTAAGAATGGCGGTGAGAACGTTAATAATGGAGTCTATGAGACTGTGGAACAACCTTTGATTACCAACCAAGAGAACGTGCAACAAGAAGGCAATATTCCTCCTGTAAACAACATTACCGAGCAAACGATGAATGATGCGATATTTAGAAGCTTCCTGCAGTTCATGCAAAATCAGACAAGGGAGACTCGTGTACAAAATATGGGTGGAAATAATAGCAACACGCGGTCTGTCACAGCAAAGAAGTTCAAGGAGTTGGGACCACCAGATTTCTGGGAAAAGCCCCGATCCGATTAAGGCGGAAATGTGGGTTAAGCAAATGACCAAGATATTCGATGTCTTGGGCTGTACGGAGGAACAAAAGGTTCCATTAGCCACCTTTATGTTCCGTGAGGCAGATTACTGGTGGGAGTCTGTGAAGCGTACCCAGCCAGCCGCACTCAACATGTCTTGGGAAAAATTTCAGAAACTGTTCAATGACAAGTATTTTCCTGAAAGTATTCTTCATATGAAGGATGTAGAGTTTATTAGACTGGAACAGAACAACATGACGGTGTCCCAGTACGAAGCGAAGTTCGCGGAGTTATCCAGGTTTTCACCTCATTTGGTAGAAAATGAGGAACGTATGACGCGGATGTTTCTGAGAGGTCTAAAACCCGAGATTCGACAATATCTTATCTCTCATAAATTTTTTTTATATTTAGATGTTGTAAACATGGCTCAATTATTAGAGCGTGATAATGAGTATGTTCAACCGGGGACTACAACTGTGGTAATATCTGGTGTGGCGGATCATCGAGGCGATGATAACTAGCGAGAAGGGAAGAATACGGACAAAAACGGTAACCACTCGGGTGGAAATCGTGGCCATGACAATAGGAGAGGTGAGTCAAGTAGAAATTTCAAAAAGAGGAGATTCAACAATGACGGGAAGACATCAACAGCAGCACTAGCACCAACAACAAATTCTAGGGGAGGAGAACGACCACCGCTTAGATCTTCTGAGATCACGGAGAGGAGGACACATAAGTCCAAACTGCTCACGACCTTCCAAGGTGTGTTTCAATTGTGGAAAAGACGGTCACATAGCCCGATTTTTGTCCGTGAATAAGTCAAGTCCAAGCTGGGGCGGCGGCACCAAAAGCGACTACTGGACAAAAACAAAGTCGATGGTTCAAGGAAGGGCGTTTATCGTGACTGGCCAAAATGCGAGAAACCCGAACGAGGTGATCACGGGTAAGCTAATATTGAACTCTTGCAAAGTTTATACCTTACTAGATACCGGTTCTACCCATTCTTTTATCTCTCCTGCTTGTGCTCAACGTTTAAACTTGACTCCGGAGAAATTGGACTTTAACTTATCTGTTGAAACTTCGTTGGGTGAAACCTTTGTCACATCTACAGTTTATAAATCTTGCTTGATCCAAGTTGGCACAATCACATTACCTATTGATCTTATCTCTTTAAAGATACTTGCATTTGATGTGATTTTAGGGATTGATTGGTTAACTACTCATTATGCCAAAATTGATTATTTTCGTAAGGTTGTTAGTTTTTATATTCCTAACCAACCTGTTATATGAATTCAAGCAACTAAACCACTAAAATCAGTCATTGTCATATCAAGCCATAAAGCTATTCGTTTATTGAAAAATGGATGTCAAGCTTTCTTAGCTCATATTATGGACTTGAACAAAAACACGTCAGATTTGAATAATATTCACATTGTTAGTGAATTTCTGACGTATTTCTGAAGAACTTCTGGTCTATCCCCTAACGTGAAGTTGAATTCTTTATTGATCTTGAACCAAGACAAAGCCCATTTCTAAAACCCCATATCGAATGGCTCTATATTGAACTTCGAGGAGTTAAAAGTCCAACTACGAGAATTGTTAGACATCGGTTTCATTCATCCTAGTACATCTCCTTGGGGTGCTCTGTTTTATTTGTAAAAAGAAAGGCGGGAGTATGCGACTTTGTATTGACTCTGAGAATTAAACTATGTCACCATCAAGAATAGGTATCCCCACCTCGTATTGATGACTGTTTGACCCGATTGCAAGGAGCATAATTCTTTTCAAAGATCGATCTTAGCTTACGGATATCATCAAATGAAGATTAAAACCGAGGATATTCCTAAGATCGCCTTGAACTTCGATGCGGGCATTATGAATTCTTAGTCATGTCTTTTGATTGACTAATGCTCCTCTTTGCTTTCATGGATATGATGAACCGTGTATTTAAGGAATATTTGGATCGGTTCGTTTATCGTCTTTATTGATGACATCCTCATCTATTCCAAAAGTCGTGAAGATCATGAGCACCATTTGAAGCTGGTACTTCAAAGACTTCGTGACAACAAGCTATATGCCAAGCTGAAGAAATGCGAGTTCTGGCTTGAGGAAGTAGCATTCCTTGGGCACGTGGTGTCAAAACAAGGAGTATCTGTTGACCCGGTGAAGATTGAAGCAATACAAAGTTGGGAGCAACCGAAGTCGGTGACCGAAGTACGCAGCTTTCTGGGCTTAGCTGGTTATTATCGGAGATTCGTGGAAGGATTTTCTCGAATCGCTACTCCGTTAACTCAGCTGACTCGAAAAGATACAAAATTCATATGGAGCGGAGAATGTGAGAAGAGTTTCCAAGAGCTCAAGAGGAGACTCATTTCTTTTGTTCTAACAATACCATCTGGTTCGGATGGATTTGTTATCTCTGAAATGATGCTTCTGGCAAGGGGTTAAGATGTGTTCTCATGCAACATGGGAAAGTCATAGCCTATGCCTCACGACAACTCAAAGATTATGAGAGGAATTATCCTACTCATGATCTGGAGTTGGTAGTAGTCGTTTTTGCGTTGAAAATCTGGAGACACTACCTGTATGGGGAGAAAGTGGAGATTTATACGGATCATAAAAGCCTCAAATATTTCTTCACCCAAAAGGAACTTAACATGCGAAAATGACGTTGGCTCGAGCTGTTGAAGGATTACGACCATAGCATTCAATATCATCCTAGAAAAACAAACGTTTTAGCTGACGCATTGAGTAGAAGATCATATGCGGGTACGAGTGCAATGTTGTTAACACAAAGGCCCATTTTTAACGACTTACAAAGGATGGAGATAGATTTAAAGGCCCCAAGTACCCACGTGATGATATCAAACATACGAGTAGAACCGACTTTAATCGATAAAATTAAAATTTTGCTTTCAAGCTACTGGGACACAGAAATTTGCGCGAAGAAGAAGAAAGTGCAAGAAGGTGCTATTCTAGAAGCAGGAATCGATGAAGAAGGAATACTTCGAGTCTACTCCAGACTTTGCGTTCCTAACGATCCTGACTTGAAGCATAAAATCATGATGGAGGCACATAACACACCATTTGCAATCCATCCTAGGAGTACCAAAATGTATCATGATCTTCGACATACATTTTGGTGGAACAATATGAAGAGAGAGATCACGGAGTTTATCTCGAGGTGTTTAACCTGTCAACGTGTAAAGGCGGAGCATCGAGTGCCAAAAGGTCCATTGCAACTACTTGAGATTTCGGAATGGAAGTGGAAACACATTACCATGGATTTCGTTACGGGTCTTCCTAAAGTTTCTCAAGGCATAGATGCGATTTGGGTTATTGTTGATAGATTAACCAAGTCTCGCTCATTTCTTACATATCGAAAACTTATTCCTTGAGCGTCTTGCTCGTATGTGCGTGAATGAAATTGTGCGATTGCATGGCATGCCAAGATATCCATAGTTTCGGATCGTGACCCAAGATTGATTCAAGATTTTGGGTTAGCTTACGAGAAAGCTATGAGCGCAGATTCTGATTTAGTTCAAGATACCATCCTCAAAGCAGACGAATAATCGAGAGATGACTATTCAAACCCTTGAAGATCTATTAAGACTACGTATTCTAGATTTCAAAGGAAGTTGGGATAAGTACTTGCCATTGGTGGAATTCTCCTACAAACAACAGTTATCAAGCAAGTATAGACATTGCTCCATTTGAGGCGTTGTATGGACGAAAGTGTGGTTCTCCAGTATGCTGGGACGAGGTGGGAGAAGCAACGTTGTTGGGACCAGAATTAGTACACATGACTACAGAAAAGATCCAAATGATTCGACATAGTATTCAAACCTCACATGATCGACAAAAGAGTTATGCTGATCTTCATCGAAAGGACGTGTAATTTAATATTGGGGATCAGGTATTGTTACGTGTTGCTCCATGGAAAGGAGTTACAAGATTTGGAAAGAGAGGAAAGCTCAATCCAAGATTTGTTGGTCCATTTGAGATTCTTGACCGAATAGGAAATGTGGCTTATAGACTCGCGTTACCTCCAAGCATGTCTCGTGTTCATAATGTTTTCCATATATCTATGCTCCGTAAATATGTGAAAGACCCGAACCAAATTACTGAGTTAGAACCAGACGAGATAGCCGAAGATTTTACATATGAGGAGGTACCTGTTAAGATCTTGGATAGAAAAGAGCATGTCCTATGTTCCAAGGTTATACCACAAGTTAAGGTTTTATGGAGAAACCATGCTATTGAAGAAATGACCTGGGAGTTGGAATCAGAAATGAAAGCGAGGTACCCTCATCTGTTCGAAACACCAGGTACGTACGTCAATTTCGAGGACGAAATTTCATAAGGAGGGGAGGTTGTAAGACCCCAACTTATTATAAATAAAATTGAATTTTCTCTATTTATTATCTTAAAATAGTAAGGAGATAATTTGATATAATGCTTTGGTTATGGGTGAAATGTGCAAATTTTACAAAATAAGCAAGTGGTTATAAAATATTCCTTTTGTCGGAAAATATTCGTTCGGTCGTGGAATATTCTTTTTGTCAGGAATATCTGTACGACGGCGCAGTCATTCGTGGGCCCTATAACAGGATAACTGTCGGATGAAGGAAAACGACAAAGTATGAGTTTTTATAAATAACGGCGTAATTGTTACCGTTAACACTGTTGGAATATCCGGTGGTTAAAATACAATAATATGCGTGATTGCACAGTATTATTTTGAATTATTGATTCTTACGTGAAAGGCCTTTGCTTTCAATAATTATTCAAGATGATTAATTCTTTAATATTTTTATTTTATTAATTCAATAATTGCTGCGTTGATATTTTATATTATTGTGTTTCAATAATTGTCACTGCACAGTATTTCCCATTATCAAATCAATAATTCATATTATTTGAATAATATTATTAGATACCATTATTGGCAATGTCTAGAAAGTTACATCGAGGAGAGGTTTGGTCATCTAATTACGCCGTCGATGAGGAAAAATCCTTATCTGAAAGCCCCTCTTTCCGAGGAGCTACTGGTTGTCATAATTGTGATTCTGTAATATTATTTGGAAATAATTAAATATTGATTTATATGATAAGGAAATATTTATTTGATGTGGATATAAATGATGGATTTATTTATTTTATATGGTTATTAATGAAAGAATTAATGCTGAGATGTTTTATCAGTATTTTGTCAGATTGGAGGTATTAAAAATCATCCGTTTGTGGATTTCGCATATTTTTTGTTTGGAATTTGAAAAAACTTTCTTCTGTAAAGTTGTAGAGAATTCGATTTCGTGTGGGATGGACATAAAATTCGTATTTTTCTGATAAACGGGCTATTTCTATGAATTGTTAAAGTTTCTGATTATTGTTTAAATGATAAAACATTTTGGAAAATTCTAGAATTGGTTGGTGAGAAATGTGCTCAATTGAATTTCAAATGTGGTGGGTGGCAATAGTAGCAGGTAAAACCATCGTGGCAAGTCAAGTCTACTTGACGTGCTTAACATTTTCTATATAAATAGAGGGCTAAGTTAGAATTGAAAATTACATCAGAAACAAAGTGTTCTCTCTTTCTCTCTCTATATTATCGAGCGTATTCTTGTGAGTATTTTGATACTTGAGTGTTCTTTATCTGATTGCAAGTTCCTTGACAAAGACTATATCTAGTATTCCAAATCGAAGTACTGCGGTTATGTTGAGGTAAGGGATGTTATTTTCTTCATATATGATATTATTTCTTTCAATATCATTATCTTGCCAAGTATTGATCTGAACTTTTTATCAAATTTAGAACTTTTTGTGTCAAGGTTACTATTCACGTATCGACCTTTATTCACGTATCTGATCTTATTCACAAATATGGCACTATTCAATAGAAAATAAAATTTTCTCTTTTTCTTCCAGGATGTCTTTTATGGTTACTATCTTTGATTGTATCCATATTTTGATCTTTATTTTTGAATTCTACTTCACACTTGGTTATTATGGGGTATTATTGAATTTAGATAAACCAAAATACTGAATCCCTAAAATTTGTCCTTACGTCTCCATTGGATTCGTTCTAAAATATTTTTCATCATCCTCAGGTCCTTAATGGTGATACTTGATGAATATGTTTGGCTTTAGTAGTGCAAAGATGAATGATTACCCGATGAATATCTTTGGCGTAGTCTGAAAGATGCACATGTGTTGAGATGAACATGACCAACTGGTGATACAAATGAATATCTTTGGCCCGTAGTGCAAAGATGTATATTGATTGATGTTACAGGGATAAATATTGATGATGGGCTTTTAAATTCATAGATGATAGTAGATTTCATTCTCTACTTAACTCTTCTAATGAATTGTTGTTTCTGCTGCAGTTGTTGATCTAAAACTTGTTGTCTATTGTACTTTATCAGATTTTTCCTGTTGAAGACTAATGATAATTTGGTGTATATTATCTTAGTCATAATGTTCTTTACTGGGCTAGTTGAGCTCACCCTTTTTCTTTTTGTTCCATTTTTCTTCTCAGGAGGTGAGAGTTTAGCAGGGACTAGCCGGGGTATGGAGTGATAATTCAAGATAGCTGTTTTAGTAGTCCTCACTATTTTGTAAAATAATGCATCAATAATTGTAATGAGGACTTTATTTGGATGTGAATATTGTCTAGAAGACAATATTGTATTTAAACTCACAGTATGTGTTGTCGTATTTTGCACGACAATTGTATTAATAAAATTGTAGTTGTTTTTTTGTATTATATATTTAGCGACTCAAAATAAATAATATATACCTATTTTGGGAGCGTCAGAGAGGAATCCTTTTTCAAATAGATGAGATTAGAAAGAAACTCATTTATAGAACAACCCTACTTCATTAGATGCAACTAACCTAAACTTTGGATATATTTTTTAAGTATTACTATTTATTTTGGCTTTTCTCGTTGACAATAACGAGGGCTCTTTATGGACCACTTCACTTCACCTCACTTCACCATGATTAATATATATGTTGTAAATTACTACGTACTATAACAATAAATTAATTACCATATTAATTATAGAACAATGAAATTAAAGAATAAACAACACTCTTAATTATCATAAAGTCTTCCCTTTAGATTCAAAGAAAGGATACTAAATCCAAACCCTACAATTATACTACTACACATTAATAAAACATATATTCATCAACACTAATAAGATTTGGTGACCACCCCACCCGATTCGACCCGAGAGCAGATCCTCTATCCTCAAATTTTCTGTCCCTCTTGTGTCTCTATACTTAAATTTTGACAACCTTAATTATTTGCCATTCCCCAACACCGGTCGGTCGGTTTTCTTGATCTCATTCCTCATTTCAAGACAAAATCTTCTCTAAGCTTGAAATTAGGAGTATTATTTTGATTTAATAATGATTAGTCTATGTTAATTAAGTTTGTTTCCAATGTTTTGTGTTGATCAAAAAGATTGTATTAAGATTTTTGGTTTACATTAATTGTTTCCTTTGAGGGTGCACGCAGTTTCAATTTTTTGCCATTTTAACATGCATGGGCTTCTTCGGCCAAGCCACGAGCCAGAAATAATATAATATTAATGTTTTTTTCTTACAAGCATATAAACCGAGAATAAGTCATGGCTGGGCTGGAACCTAGTAAATTGGGCTGGGTCAAGTTAGTAACTGTATCTGGTCGGGTCAGGTTGCACAGCTCCGAAACAATAAGGTTATTATCGGTAATATTTATTGGGCTATGGGCAAGCCGTTCTGCGTATTTTACACGGATTTGTTGGACATTCATTAGTTATTTTAATTTTGTATTGGTATGTATTTTTATTTAATAATACGAATAAATAATATATTTTAACTTTGGAAAAAAATTTGTATCACTGCTTCCACCTTTTACTCATGGAGAAAGATAATGTTTTTTTATTATTTTTTTTTTACGCAAACAATAATAGATTTATTCATTCAAATATGCAGCAATTACATCCGAAATAAAAGAGGGACAAACATTTTCAATGACCTCGACCCGAAAATGTAACTTGCGACTCTAGCTAAGCTATGGGCTACCACATTCGCTGATCGTCTAATAAACGTTACACGACACTGATTTATCGCCTTACAAATGGCTCTACAATCATCAATAATAATTCCCAAACTTGAATAAAAAATATCCTCACCATTAACTGCATTTGATACTATTTGGGAATTAGTTTCCACATTGATAGAGTGATACGATGCATCCTTTAGCCAAGATAATGCTTCCCTTAGGCCAATCGCCTCCGCTAAAATTGGAGAAAAACTACCCGGCTTGGACCCTTGCATTGCAGCTACAAAAGAACCAGTTGAGTCCCGTATAATGCTCCCAAAACCTATCTTTTTTTCTCCACTAAACAAAGCAGCATCTACATTGCATTTCCATTTCCCAGCTTGCGGCTTCAGCCATTTTTCCTGATGCACCCCTTTTAGCACCGCCACTGATATATGTGTAGACTGCCATTCTGCTTGGCAGAATGATGCTTGATTAATGATTCCGGTTTCCCCAAATTCCCCACAATAGACAAGCACACCTCTCCATTACCCACCGCACCTGCATAAATCTGCTCCTGTTCCACCATTTGATTAACGTTTTCATTGTGCGGTATGATCGTTGACTGGTTTTTGCCCATCTGAATTGAAAGCAACAGGGGCATCCTATAAAGCGCATGATCTATCGTCTCGTCCGCCTGGTTACACAGTGAGCAATTTGATTTTGAAATTATTTGGCGCGCCATTAATTAACCTTTACAAGCAAACAGCCGTCCATAGCTCTCCATATAAAGTTGCGAACCTTTGGAGGTATTTTAAGCGTCCATATAAACCTCCAATCTGTAATCGAAGGTGCCATAACCTGCATATTTGACACACAGAGAGAATTGTATCCCGATTTTACCGAATACATGCCTTTAGAGTCCCATGCCCAGAACCACGAATCCTCCTTTGGATATTTCGGCAAAGGAATAACCAAAATTGCCTCTTGATCTCTAGCCTCAAACATCCCCCAGCTGATGTCTTCATCCCATTACTTCAACCGGGTTTACTAAAGCATCAACCGTCACATCAACTAACTCCTCATTAGTCGGAGTTTCAACATACGGATGATAAGAGTTGGCTAACCATGGTTCTCCCCATATTTTCGTATTTAATCCATTACCCACCCTTTTCCTACAACCCTCCTTCACTACATCTTGACTCAAAAAAATACTTCGCCAAATATAGCTGGGATTATTACCCAACTTAGCTTTTAAAAAGTCTGATTTAGGATAATATCGAGCCTTAAAAATTTTTCCACACAGAGAAG
The DNA here is from genome assembly GCA_020205605.1 of Panax ginseng. Taxonomy (NCBI): domain Eukaryota; kingdom Viridiplantae; phylum Streptophyta; class Magnoliopsida; order Apiales; family Araliaceae; genus Panax; species Panax ginseng. Next base: position 97,577,425 of record CM035144.1, on the reverse strand, counting down.
TAGGACAAGAAAGTAAACGCCACGCTTGCTTTGCCAACATGGCTTTATTAAAATTATGAATTTTCCTAAATCCCAATCCCCCATGAATCTTCTGTTGACACAGTTTATCCCAGCATCTCCATCGCATATTATTTGAACCATCTTTCTTTTTCCCCCACCAATAACTATTCATCATACGCTCTAATTCATCACAAAGATCCACAGGTAGAAGAAACACACTCATAACATAGCTAGGAATAACTTGAATAACAGACTTAATAAGCATTTCCTTCCCTGCTCGTGAAAGATTTTTATTTCTCCACCCAACATACGACGCCAAGCTTTCTCCTTAACATAAGCAAATACCTCATTTTTATTTCTCCCGACAAACGATGGCACACCCAAATACTTGCCATGATTATTTGTCACCTGTACCCCCAAAAGACCACAAATATCCTCTTGAACACTACCAGCTGTATTAGAGCTGAATAAAATCGAAGATTTTGAAAATTTTATTTTTTGCCCTGAAGCTGTTAGAGTTTATGCCCTAGAGGCCAATTATTTGATATAATTGCTTAACGTTTTGATATTATATTTGATTGAATAAATATATGATTTTATTATGGTTTTATTTACTGCGTAATATAATTGTTAACATAATAAAATTCCTTAGAATAGTGATACAAATTATATAGTTTCAAGTATGTGACTTGAACATGAGATTATATATTACCATTAGTATCAGTGTTCTTAAATGTCCCTAGTCGAGTATCATTGTTAATGGGACAACAATGATGCATGGAGACTAGTATGTGGATCGATTGATGACCAAATCTCATTGGTCATAAATATATGAGATATTAAGTCGATGTATGTATACATGTTGAAAACGATGTCTTTGATGGACCCACCATGAGAATTCTATATGGAGCATTATGCGAAGTGTCGTTAGCAATTCTCATAGTGACAATGATGTAATGGTCCTCCAGACACGAAATCGCTATATTACTACTACGAGAATTTATGTACTTTGATATCATCAAATGTCACCTTTAATAGGGTGGACTATAAAGGTGATTATTGGGTTCATCATTAATCGTGTGAGAAATATGAGTGATCTAGATGGAATTTAACCATCCTATATATTATGGGTGATATCCATAGGTCTCTTGATTGAGTAGGACTATGAAATGCATGGCCATGCTCAAATAGTGATTTGTTTCATATAGTCTACTCATTGATCAAGAAAACTTCAGTTAAATTATGAAGAGTATGACACATTCCATGACTCGAGTTTAATCTAGGATATTAAGGTTAAAAGGATTAAATTACATTGAAACATTGGTCACGAAAAGGTTGCATCGAATCATCGATCTTATTATTACTTGGGTAGCGATGATGCATTACTAGATGTCAGCTCACTTGTTTATAATTTTATAATATGATTTTAAAATTATTGCCAACGTAATAATAACCTATAAAGTCACACACATAGAACGTTATTTAAAAGGGAATTAATTTAAATTTTAAGGATTTAAATATATTAATATGATTAATAGTATTTAAATCACTTAATTTAAATTAAAAGGATAATTGTATATATGTATATTAATTAAGTAAGACTTAATTAAGAGATATATATATAAATTCGGATTTTATAAAATTAGGTTTTGATTTGATTAATTCCTTTTAACTACTATATATATGATATATGTAGCATTCTTAGGGTAAGATATCATAATTGAAAAACCTAGCCATTTCTTAGAGAGACTAGAGAAAAGCAGTTTGAAAAATCCATTCCTTTTGGTGGCTAGTACCGCAAGTCCTTCTTATTGCGAGAATCGTTCGACGGTTAGATGCTGCGGCGTTAAATGTGGATATCTGTAGTAGGCGCAATCGGTTTGTATTGCGTTGGAGATTCGAGGCGATCGGTTTGATTCTCGTTTTTTGTTTATATCTGGTATAATCTCTAAACCTCTGAATTAATTGATTTTCGCATGGATCCTGTTTTTAGGTTTTGAAATTGCTTTAAAATTTTAATTTTATTTGTATGCGTTTAAATGTAGAAGCCCAATGACGGTACGCCATACCCCATCAAACAATCTTTTCTTTGCGGCACATTCAACAACTGAAGCTTTAAAAACAAAAAAGCATCATCCATGAAGAAAAGATGAGATACCTCGGTGCCATCCTAGCAACACGACATCCATGGATTAGGCCTTTGCGTACTTTCTGTCATTAAGAATTGAAGACAAACCCTCAAAGACAAATAAGAAATAGATATGGCGACATAGGATCCCCACAGTAAACCTCTGGAAGGAATAATTGGCCCTACCTCATGACCCTCTTGTCGCACCATATATCGAACCGAGGATACAAACATCATAACCAACCTAATCCATTTACTACAAAAACCCAACTTAGTCATCATCATTTCCAAAAAACCCCATTTAACTTTATCATATGCCTTAGACATGTCTATCTTAAGAGACACCACACCCTCTTTTCCTTTCGTTTTCCTTTTAATGTAGTGCCCGACCTCAAATGCAATCATTACATTATCCGTAATAAGATGCCCTGGAATAAAAGCGCTTTGCGATTCTGAAATAATTGAATTCAACACCAATTTCAGTCTATTCGCAAGCATTTTTGTCATAATCCTCACAATAACATTACATAAAGAAATCGACCTTAGATCAGTAATCTTATCCGGCTTTTTAACTTTAGGAATAAGAACAATTACCGTATCATTAAGGCCTACCAGCAACCACCCCTCGTTAAGGAAATCCAAACACGCCTTTGTAACCTCTTCCCCCACATCGACCCAATACGCTTGATAAAAACCTGGATTAAAACCATCAGGTCCCGGGCTTTTATCTGGGTGCATTGATTTTACTGCATTTTCCACCTCCTGTACCGTGAATACGCCAGATAGAAAAGAATTTTGACAATCTGAAATCTTTCCTCTAACCGTATTTAACATCGCCGCAGTGTCACTGCCTCTAGTATGGAATAAATTAGTAAAATATTCCTTTATAAGCTCTTGTAACCCCTTATCCCACACACACTTATTACCACTTGAATCCAACAGATAGTTGAAAGTATTCTTCTTTTTTCTTGATGAAGCATAAGAATGAAATGTCCGTGAATTTACATCCCCCTCTTGTAACCAGAATAACTTGGATCATTGCTTCCAATATGTAGCTTGCTGACAAATCAATCGATGCAAATTTTCCTTTTCTGCCAATACTTCTTGTTGTGACGCCATGTCTTTTGCTAATAAAAGCGATCGAATTTTGGTCTCTTATGATTAAATTAAAATCAAATCTCAAGCGCGAATGGACTCACCCAGATTGCTGATAAATCTCCACAACGACCTAAACGAGCCTGAATACCCATTATTTCGTGTTTCCCCCAACTTTCTAGCACAATTTCTCGACACCCTTGCTCCAGCCTCCAACTATTCTCAAAACGAAAGACCCGTTTGCGAATTATAAAGTCAGCCTTTAACCTTAAAAGAAGAGCAACGTGATCATAATTTACAACCGGAATATTTATAACTTCAGCATAAGGATAAAGAGAATTCCAATGTCGAATCAAAACCCGATCAAGTCTTTGTTCAATAAAATTAAGGGTCCCTCTACCCTTTTCCCACGTATATTGGTGCCCTATCATGCCAATATCAGTCAAACCATAATCTTCTACGGCCTCCCGAAAACCATTTATAAAACGGACCGGATGAAGTAATCTACCTCTTTTTTCTAATTGGGCCAACAAATCATTAAAATCACCCACACAACACCAAGGAAGGGTGGACTTATTAGATAAATCCCGTAGCAGATTCCAAGAAGTTATCGCTGTTGTCTTTTCGGAAAACCATAATAACCCATTAATCGCCACTGACTCACATCTGGTAACAAAACCTTAATATCAATAAAATTTTTCGAATACCCAATTAAATTCACTGTATCTTTATCGCGCCATAAAAGAGCCAGACCCCCTCCATTATTTATTTCAGGCACAAAAAACAGTCCTTGAAAGTTCATTTGCTCCCTAACACGCTCCACCTTTTCTAACGCCACTTTAACCTCCATTAAAAATAAAGTCGAAGTTTATATTCTAGGACCTGAGGCCCAATAATTCACGAACTGTCTTGGAGTTGCCCAGTCCTCGACAGTTCCAAGTTAATGTCGTCATAATATACGGCGAGTCCCGACATCGGAACCCGCCTCGACAGAGTTGATTTGGCTCTGCCCAATTAAATTGTCAACCTTATTATTTTTATCCATCTCCAAGCCCATTTGAACTGTTGGCCCACTTCCTTGTCTTCTTTTCTTTGTTTCAAAAACTACTAATAAGTTAGGCCCATCATCATGGCCTAATTCCATTAGGTCTTTACTTTGAACATTAACAGTGATTAAACCTGAAACCGAGGGCCCACTTTCCTTATTCAAAACCGCCTCCCCAGTAATACCATCTTTATACCATTCAGTCGCTTGATCCCTTCCAATCCCGTTGAATAAGGGATTTGTTTGGGAATAAAATCCCCCTTTTATATCCATTCCCTTTTTCTTTTGTATATCAGCCCCCCATTCACGGATTTTGAAATCACCAGCGTAATCACACAAGTTTGTTGCATATTCTGAACAAAATTTCCAGTATTACCCCTTGGAATTTCTGAGCTATCGAGAATCTGCTTATCGACCTACCGACTACCACTAAAAGCGAGCAGGTGCTCCACTGGCTTGACTTGTATTGAATTGACGTCGCGATGGGGCTCTGAGCCATGGACCAAATAAACGAGTAACATTCTTGTTTGAGAATTCATACAATTTCACTCAAAATTTCTCCGCATGTCCAATTATACCACAAAAGAAACAAAAATTGGGAAGCTTTTCATATTTAAAATTGAGCCATGATTCCTCTTGATTTCTCTTCTTGATCTTCATCATCCGCTTAAGCGATTTACTAACATCAATCTTCACCCTAATACGTATATACGTTTTCCACACACCGTCAAATTTTTTTGGGTCTGAACAAACAAACTTACCAATGAAATTACCAATCTCCACTGCCACCCTTTCCGACATGAATTATAACGCCCGAGAAAATTGGATTTTTATGACAATTAAATTTTTATTTGATTATGTGAATTAAATAAATTTAATTGATTATTATATGAGTAAGCTATGTGAAGGTCATTTTATGACCTAGAATGTGCTAACGTGGTTAGTAATCTGGCTACGTGCTAGAATTATTTGTTGGAAATTCCAAGACGAAAATATTTATTTTCTGAGAAATTCCCGTAAAAACACTATTCATCCGTTTCTGTTCGGAGAATTATTTTGAAATTCCAAGAAACGCATAATGATAGAATGTCGTGATAAGATAGAATATCTGATAATATTTCATTTATGACAAACGCGATTTTAAGCTTCTGGACTTAAAAACCTAAAAGTGAGTATATTGATTTCCAAGGAAGTAATATCGTAGAAGGAATGACGTTAGGTTTAATGCGAGTGTTATACATTTGGTGATACTATTTAGTATCTATGTATAATACGTTGAGTAAATACGGAATACAATACGATTATTGTACGTGTAGTATCTGAGAAAGAATACGTGAATTATACGTGTAGAATACGATTCGTATTATAGGATTAAGATTAAGTCTTAATGAATAAGTCATTTGAGTTGGATTTCTATTAGTCCAATTATTAAATGACTAAGCCCAAGGAGATTAGTGGGTTGAGCCAAGTTTAGGCCCAATGTTTATTTAGTTAAGCCCAATTCATTAAAACCAAATAGTAGATCGATTCTATTGGGTCACTTAGAATGGGTAAAACCCATGGGGCAACCCATGGGATGACCTATATAGCTAGTGGTGGGCGGCCACCCTGGTGTGGACTCAATCGTAAAGGCTTGGTCACCAAGTATTTTACTTGGTGACCAAGAGTGAATAGTAAGGAGGTTAGTATGTGTAATGTCCAAGTTACCCTCCATTCTAATTTCCTATAAATAAGAAGGCAAGGTTGGCCATTTGAGAGTTTTACAAATTCCAACCTAGATTATTTGAGAGAGAAGGAGAGCTAAACTTATACTCCTACACTTTGGAAGCTTGATTAAAGAGTTTTTCAAGAAAGTTTCATAAGAGTTCTTAAGGTATAATCCTTACCTTTTATCTCCATCTCTTTTTTGATTTTTCTTTTATCTTAGAGAATCATAGATGGGTGGTATATGTCTTGTATGAGGGATTAAAGATGGATTACCATAGATTCAATCTCTATAAGTCATGAGATTATAAGAATCGTAAGGTTTAATATAGTTTTGAACCATGAAAATATTGATAGTTGAGATCGATTGTTGATAAACGATTGAGCTCCATCAATACGTTAATATATGCATCTTGTTTGGTTAGGATATAGATATGAAATCCATGGAGTATTCCATGTGATTTGGCTTAGAGAACCCTAGTAACGAAGTTATGACGAATTTTACGAAAATAGACGATGAACGTCGAAAACGTTGAATTCTGGATTTAGGGTCAAAAGTTGCCATGAGACTTGAAAACGTTGGTTTTCAATGTCAACACGTGAGATAGGGTGATTAAGAGTTGTGGGTTCGAGAATCGTCGGATTCCGACTTAAAATGAAGAAAACGAGCATTGAACGCTCATTAACGTTTCCGAACGTCTAGAAAATGAACTCTATAGTCAATTTTGAGTTAACGAATTTGAAAGTGTCGAATTCTTATATGAACGCGTAAATTACGTTATTTGTAATGTGTAGGCTTTTGAACGGACCAAATCGGGCTTATAATGAAGAAGTTATGGCCCTGGAATTTCACAAAGTTTTAAAAATTTTGTTGGAATTTGATGCGAGGTCTGCAGCCATTTGAATATATAATATAATCATCATGTACATGTGCCGACACGATAAATTTGAAACCTTTGCTAAATGGCGCCATGAATGCCATCGTTTATTCGCGCACAATGCGAAGTCGAGAAACTTTGCTTATTTGCTAATCAGGCCATGCATGCCAAGGTCTAATCTTATTATGGTACATGTACATGGCGTGAATGGTGAACTTTAGACAATGAATTAGGTTTTAAACTACATTTGTTCAGGGACCTATAGAAATAATGTTTGTACACTTCATAAGTGTATCAAAGCTATTCTTATACTACTTATACTAAGGTATATGGTATGAAACTTAGGAATGGAATTCATGTTAACGAGTTAAGAACGTTGAACAAAGTTGGTACTTTATCAACGAAGTTCGAGTCCGGTTAATAACGTCAGTTGAGTAATAAACCGGGACGAAGGGTAATAAGTTATGTTGACTTTAGTAAATGATATTAAGTTAACAAAGACATAGAAGAGAAAGAAGCTTGTAGGAACAATGTGGATAGTTGTTTGATAGCTAATTACGATTGTCTTTATGTGAATATATCATGTAGATTCTCGTAAAAAGGCGTGGTCGATCGATTGAATTATTTGAAGACGCTGAAAGGCAAGTTTTCTTAACGCTTGTCTAACTTCCATGTTAGCCAAGTTGTATGTGATTCGTTGAATTGAATTGCAAGACTTATTTTAAAAGAAAGGGTTGATGCCAGATTTTAACTCGGCTAGACTATTAAGTAATATATAGTGATTATGATTCATATCTTTCTATATAGAAATGTTAACGCTATCCTATGCCAAGTAATTGGTATGGACGTGAAGGTAAGGTTTGTCTATGAACAAACAAAAGTATTTTTCATCGATATTTCGATGGGCACGCGAGTTTGCCAAAAATATTAAACGTAAACACGTTTAATGAATGAGTGTTGATCAACATAGAGTACTATAGGCTGATCACCTATTCGTGCTCGTAAGTTATCGGATGAACGGCCTTAGTGCTGTGGACTCCTTTTCAAGTATGAAAAGCGAAATTCTTGTTCATGGTTTATCGAATTTGTTCGAATTTCTAATCTATTCTATACTTTGGGAATTGATGTTATGAACTGTTAAAGTATTATTGATTTATAATACCTCATAACTATTGTTCAGTTATGTCAGAATTGTTATATGATTCACGAATGTAGTATTACTATTATCCTTTGTTAAAACCTGCTGAGCTGTCATGCTCACTCCTTGCGTGAATTATATAACTACAGTTAAAGATGAACGTACTGTGAATGCCAAGAGAGATAAGGGCAAAGCTAAGATGGATGCTTAGCCAGTGTATAATAATTTAGAAAGTTTGTATGTATTATACATTATGAACAATGAACGATGTAACCGGTTATGAACCTGGGAAGGATTATACTTTGATTGTAATAAGAAGATTGTAATTACATTCATTTTGTTGTATTTCAATGGAATGATTGTATGGATATTAGTACAGTGGAGCACCATATGTCGGGTTGGAAGATACCCGAATTTGGGGGCATCACATGAATCCAACAGGAAGGTCATAAACCTGCACCCAAATATCCACCTGATGAAGAACTACATCTTGTGGATTGACATCCTCTCCTAACTGCTCGAGTACAAACAAATTTTTATCAAAAGTCCACGGACCATCTTTCATTACTCTTTCAAGATCCATTTCATGAGCAAATTGAATAAGAAATAAATTTGGCCCCAACTCCTTCATCCAAACATCCATTACTGGATTCCAAACTGAGAGCATAATACTTTTAATCGCCATAAAATTGATTTTGCGCTTCGTAACCAGCTTTCCAACTATACACCATTTCGGCGCATGGTTTAATTCTTCGTTTGGGATGTCATTGAGATCTAGATCCAACTCCTCACTATCGCCAAGATTTAAATGAGCATACAATTCTGCAACGCTTTGTGAGGATTCCCCCATTGGGAAATAAAAAACTAATCTGAATGGCCCCCTATCACACAAACGAAAGAAAGGAGGGCCAAAAATGAAAAATCTCTAACCTGTTAGATGAACAGGAAAAACTCCAGACCTCTCATAAGGAGGAAAACTAATTTATAAGGTATTCATAATTTAGTAAGTTATATATTTTGTTTTTTATTCTATATATGACAAACTATACTTCTTCAGACATAACTTTGATAGAGAAATTACAACTCAACTCACAATTCCTAAGGTTAAGATTGCTCTCCTTAGATTGGCCTTCCTTCGGCTAACCAAAGGTTGTGCCTTTAGATAATGTTTTATTTGTGTTTTATGATAATTAGTAATTGATCATATTTAGCGCGACTTTATGGATTATGAGTATATGGATCAAAAATCTTAGTCGAGACACACCGAGTTGTGTTCTTCCCATAACCTCTCCCCTCTTTTCGTTAGGGGCGAGCATGACGTGAATTGGTGCGGTTTAAAACCCAAATCGTATATGAAACCGTTTATGTGCGTTTTGACAAATTCAAAACTGCACATGAAAACGTTTGTGATTGATGAGATGCAGTTTTGAATCGTGCGGTGCGGTTTCATTTGGTACGGTTTCAATTCCAAAACCAATTGAAACAATAAAATTTTATGCAATTTAAATTAACAATTTAACATCACACAATATTAAAGTTGTAAAAGAGATCAAAGCAAAGACACTAGAGTTTTTATCCCTCATTCTACACATCCAAAAAGAAAAAAATAAGCAGCAAGGAAGAATATTCAGTACTACTTCATCCAACATTGAGTTTCAGAAGCACGCTGATAACTCAGGAGGGCTGCCTCATGATTTGTCTAATTCCAATAACTTCAATTCTTTTAACCATAAAAGATATTGAATCCAAATAATTATATATATATATATATATATATATATAATTTATGAAGTATATATACATATATATGCTCAAGTAGTGTGTAGTCCAATAGTTTTCTATAATTAAGGGATAATTGTATGAGATTTGTATGGTGATGGTGATCATGTAGATCGATACCATCTAAATTTAGAATTAGTAGCTTAATTTTCATGGGAGGTTTATTACACAAGGTTAATTGAAACATCTCTCATGTAATAGGATTGTATAATTAATTAATTTTTATGGTGCGATTTGGTTTCGATTTTATGCTAGTATCCAAATCGAAACCGTAAATTTAGTTTTTCAACCCACCTAAAACTGCCCCATACGCCGAAACTGTTGGTGCGGTTTTTGGTGCGGTTTAGGTTCTAATTTGGTTCATTGCTTAGCCTTACTTTTCGTCACGTTTTCTAAGTTGGTAAGAATGTAAGACCCCAACTTTTTATGAATTTTATTTAATTTTTTAATATTACTCTAAATAGTAAGGTGTTGATTTAATAAATGTTATAATTATGGGTGATATGTACAAATTATACAAAGTAAACAGTTTTGATGGGAAATATTCGTATGACTGCGTAAAAATAACCAATCATTGGTGGGCCCCATAACGGAATGTCAGATATAGAAAGCGACAAAAATAACATTTTTTAAAAATTGGCGACAAAACTTTTACCGTTAATTGTTGAAATACCCGGTGATAAAAGTACTGTAATATGCATTATTCAACAGTAGAATGCGGTAATCCACAGTAGTACACGGTATTGCACCGTATTTGTGACGCCCCCAAATTCAGACACTCATATCTCGAATTTGATTCATCACATGCTAACTCTAATATCATACTAAAATCATCACAATGGAATAATAGAATAAATTACATTGTTATAACATAATTATTCTTGTCCCAAGGTCTCACAACCATTATTAATACATGACAACTTACATTAAACATAGCTTATAATATCATAATAAATAAGTTTTTCTACAACATAAAAGTAATAGTACATTCCTAGTACTATGAAACTAACTATTTCAAAGCCTTCTCTTTACCCTTATCCTTGCCAAAGGGTTCACCACGTTCTGCCTTAACTGAAAGTTTTAAGGAAAGCAAGGATGAGCAATAATTTTGCCCAGCAAGTAATATCGCAATAATAAAAAGTCATAAATAGAGTTTAATCTTCAAGGGTATGACAATGAATAAAAATTCAGGGATTATCAACGATTCTCAATAAAGGTAGCTATAGACTGAAAGATATCAATAATATTTAACATTTATTCAATTCAAGATTTCAAAGTAATGAATACTGAGTAGTCACTAAGGACTATAAACTTCTACTAGAATTAACAGTAATAAACTGAATCCATCAAAACGAGTACAACAGGTGATCAACTTAAAGTACCCTATGTCATGCATAACATTTAATCATACTCATGTGAGCACGTCGGTCTCCCGATAAATATATATCTCCCCTTCCAAGAGGGTTGTTCATCTCATTTATAAGAGTCCGCACCAAGTTAATTTGGTTTGGATAGCTTTTGATCATATACCAAAAGTCTAGCCGAATCAATGGCTTAGACAACTTTCTTTAAAAATATAAACATGAACAATTATCATCCGAAATCAAGGTTCAAAATTGTAAGCAATTTCATCTCTAAACTACGAAGCAGTAAGTCATAAGATATGAATTATACTTTCAAAGATTTACTTGTACAATCAATAATAGCACAAGCTCAAGTGATGTTCAATAAAGAGTAGGGTTCGAGTACTTGCCTCAAGCGTAGTTTACCATAGTAAAGCTTATCAGCACTTTTCAATCCTATTATAACATGATTACATATATAGGATATTCATTAGTTATGCACAACCGATACACAATTTCGATATGTAAGTTTATAATACACATATGATTCTAACTTAACCGTATAATCCTATACATGAGTCATTACATACTTTACATACAACTAACTCAAAATCAGTTTGCAAGTCTATGCCATCAAATAACATAATTCTTTAATCATCCTTTTAACTTAGTGTTCGAAAGTTTATAAACACATATTCAATATAGAATTCTTTCATTAACTTGCTTATTGACATATGAATACTGCACTAGACATATATTACAGGTTAATGTAACAATATAGGCATGCATCAGTTTTCAAATTATTAGCAGAAAACAGATCTCACTGTAGGGTGGCGCGACCGCGCTTGGTTTGTACTAAGAAGTGGCGCGGCCGCGCTACTCCTGGTGCAAACCAAGACATGGCTGCTCCTGCAGAAAGCTAGTCATGTACACCTGACTTGCACATATATGAATAATCATGTAAAACACACATGTTAGTAAGTGGATAACTAAGTTTGACCCTACATCATAACATTAACATAGGTCATTATCCATTCTCATTTAATCTAGACTTTAAATGTTCAATTCACAATTTCTCTTACGTTTAACCATTGTACACATGCTACGTGGTCAATAGATCTCAACTATACATGTTTATATTAGTTAAATCATGTTTTTCAAGTCATGAAGTTTTACTTCATTCATGCTTATTCTAAATAACATTTAACTAGTTTCTCAATGCATATGACTAACTAGGCATTCATGTTAATCATGTTTACATGCATGACACACCTAATCACGATGACACATACTAGAATACTTGTAACATAGTTATTGACAAAACTAGTTTTCAAAGTTTCTTGTGAAAATCTCATGTGAAGCCACCAAGCATGCAAAACCACTCCACTTACTATACATCATGCTCTCATATATACATATTAGACCATATAAGCATGCTCACAAGTTCCTATATAGTTTATCAAGTTCGTTTTCAAAACTTTAAGTTTCCATTAGTAAAACTTATTTAAGCATGTAAGATAAGTCCACATAGTCTAAATCATGCTTTCATTCTTAAAGATATATGAAATCAGATCATGATAACATGTTTTCAAGTTCAAAACTTAGTGTACATATAGTTCATTTACATATCTATTATGGTCTTTTACTTAGAATTTCCTTTGTTATCATGCTTGAATAGTCTATGCCATCTCCAACAATTTAAACTAACATATTAATCACATGTCAAGGTTCTACCCACTCTTGCATAGTTTATACCTTATTCGATACCGATTCTACCCACTCTTTTATTTCTCCTATTTGCGCTCAACGTTTAAATTTAACTTCGGAGAAATTAAACTTTGACTTATCTGTTGAAACTCCGTTAGGAGCAATCTTCATTTCATGTGTTATCCAAGTCTTGGATGAGAGTCACAGTTTTTAAATGATATTTCTAGCGTTAATAAATTTCCTGATGTATTCCCTGAAGACTTCATGACCTACCCTAGAGTGTGAAAGTAAATTTTGTATTGTCCCCAGTACAAAACCCATTTCTAAAACCCTCAAATATTTCTTCACCCAAAACGAACGTAACATGCGCTGAAGATGTTGGCTCGAGCTATTGAAGATTACGATTATACCATTCAATACCATCGTGGGATAAGCGAACGTGTTAGCCGACGTGTTGAGTAGAGGATCGTATGTGTTTATGAGTGCAAATATACAAACCTACGTGAAAATAGCGAATATATGATTAGAACCGACTTTAAACGATAATGTTAAAGTTACAGACCGAGAGCTGATGAATACGAAGAAGAAGGTTCAAGAAGGCGTTATTCTAGAAGCAAGAGTTGATGAAGACAACCCATTTGAAATCCTTGATTGAGTAGGAATTGTTGCCTATAGACTCGCCTTAATGCCAAGCATGTCGCATATTTTTCACGTATCGATGTTACGTAAATATGTGGACTACCCGAACCACATTATTGATTTAGAACCGGACGAGATAGCGGAAGATTTAACGTATGAAGAGGTACCTGTTAAAGTCTTGGATAAGAAGGAATATATTATACGCTCAAAGGTTATACCTCAAGAGTTAGAATCGTGAAGTAAGTGTCATCATGCTTACGGCATACCGTGCGTCGACGTAAATTTTGAGGGCGAAATTTCATAAGTAGGGGAGATTGTGAGACCCCAAATTTTATGAATAAATATTTAATTTTCTTGAAATATTTTTTTTTATGTTATGGTGTGGATTTGAGATAATGTTATAGTTATGGTAATATTTATAAATTTTGAAAAGTAAGCAAGTGGTTATAAAATATTCGATTGGTCGGGGAATATTCTTTTTATCGGGGAATCTCCGTACGACGGCATAATTATTGGTGGACCCCACAACAGAATTATTGTCGGAATGAGAAAACGACATAAATATCTTTTAATGAAAATAACGACGGAAGTTTTACCATTAACTGTTGAACTACCCGGTAGTAAAAGTACAGTAATACACGTGGTTGCATAGTAGCACACGATATTGATTATTGGTGCTTACATGAGAAGTCACTCAGTTTTACTCAATAATTATTACAGTAATTACTGTTCAATATTTTATTTTATTAATTCAATAATTGCTGCGTTAATATTTTATATTATTGTTGTTTCAATAATTGTCACTGCACAGTATTTCCCATTATCAAATCAATAATTCATATTATTTGAATAATATTATTAGATAACATTATTGGCAATGTCTAGAAAGTTCTGTCAATGAGAGGTTTGGTCACCTAATTGCGGCCGCCAAATAAAGAAAATCCTTATCGAAAGCCCTGCTTTCCGGAACTACGGCTGGTTGTCATTATTGTGATTACGTAATATTATTTGTGAATAATTAATTATTGATTTATATGATAAGAAAATATTTATTTTATGTGGACATAAATGATAGATAGGAAAATATTTATTTTATGTGGTTATAATTGAATGAATTAATGTTGAGGTATTTTATCAGTATTTTATCGGATTGGAGGTATTAAAAACTCAAATCGGTGTTCTTAAAGCTCTATTGCGTGAGTTATAATTTTAATTCGACCGTTGGATCGTTGTGATTTTTGGATATGTTATACATATATAAGTTTAGTATATGTCCACAAATTTTGAACCGTTAAAAATTAACACATGATTTGTTATGAATTTTAAAAGGTGTTAAAAATCATCCGTTCGTGGATTTTGGATATTTTACATGCGGAATTTGGAAAACTTAAAGCTACAAAGTTGTAGAGAATTCGATTTAAAGTGTGGAATGGACATAAAATTTGTATTTTTCTGATAAAAGGGCTATTTATTATGAATTACTGAAGTTTCAGAAAATAAAATGATTTTTATTAAAATTGGGCGGGACCCACTTTTGGTTGGTGTTGAAAACATGTGCTGGAATTTTTTGGTTCAATTGTGGAGGCTGGTCATGGAAGGAGGCATAAGAGAAAAAATAAAATATATTATTATTTTATTAATTTAGTCTGCTTTGGCGTTCTAGCATTTTCCTATAAATAGGCGCTTAGGTTAGAATTGAAAATCACACCAGAAATAAGTTTTCTTTCTCTCTATATTATCAAGCGTATTTTTATGAGTATTTAGATACATTGAGAGTTGCTATTCAGTGCAAGTTTCCTTCGGCTTTACATCCGATATTCCGATCAGAACTACTGTTATTTTGAGGTAAGAGATGTTATTTTCTACGTAAAGGATATTATTTTCTTCAATATCATTATGTCGAAATATTGATATTCATTTTATTGTGGAATTTCTACCTTTTTGTGTCGGGGTTACTATTCACGTATACGACACTATTCACAAATACGACACTATTCACCAAAAAATAAAATTTTCTCTTTTTCGTCCCAGATGTCTATTATGGTTACTATCATTGATTGTATCCATGTTTTGATCTTTATTCTATACTCATTTGGTTAAAGTTTTGGCTTCTATATTCCATGAAATTAGTAGAATATCATTGATATTTGCGCTTCATCTAGTATCTTTTCATGAAACTATTATTCTGAGCATTCTTGATAAAGTTTAACTTATTCATGCTGGAGTATTATTCACAGGTTACTATTCACGAAGTACTATTCACGGGGTACTATTCACTCGAGTACTATTCACCCGGGGTACTATTCATGATAAAAATTGATTCGTTTTCGGTCCAAATCATTTTTGGTACAATATTATTCTTGAATTTTACTCCACAAAGCAGTATCATGTTGACAATTTAAACGTTATTGAATTCTGGATAAATTAAATTATAAATCTGTAAAATTTATCCTTGAACTTGTTTCATTGAATTTTTATGTCATTGTCATCATCCTCATGCTTATATTGTTATGAAAGTCATCTTTGGCCCGTAGTGCATAGATGGACTTGGTATGATTATGACCAGGGATTATTCGGTATAATCATGACCGTAATGTTATAAATTATATGATAAAAGTCCTCATTGGCCCGTAATGCATTGATGGACAGTTTTTGGTATAATTATGGTCATGGATTCTCTTCGGCCAAGGGTGCAAAGATGAATTATTTTATGGTATGATCATGACCATTGATGAATACACGAATATCCTTGTCCCGTAGTGCATTGATAATTTGTGGTCGTGATACTAAAGAATATCCTTGGCCGTAGTGCAGGGGTGATTCGATGATGTGGATTATTTATTAAGTTGAGTCTCAAATGATAAAAGTGATGAAAAACCTTTTAAATCATAGAAGATAGTAGATTTTATGCTCTCTTGACTCTTACAATGGATTGCTTGTTCATTGCGGTTAAACTTGATGTTTGTTATATTTTATCAGTTTAACACTGTTGAAGGCTAATGATAAATTATTCTGCTTTATCTTAGTCATAATATTTCTTACTGGGCTAGTTGAGCTCACCCTTTTGTTTTCATTGTCTTCTTCAGGAAATGAGAACGTAGCCGGGACTAGTCGAGGAACGGAGTGACGGTCCAGATGATAGCATTAGTAGTCCTCATTATTCTATGAAATAGTGTGATAATAAATGTATTGAGGACTCCATTTGAGTTGAATACTGTCTAGAAGACAATATTCGTATTAAAACTCTCACTTTATGTTTTGTCGTATATCACACGACAGTTGTATTATTAAGTTGTATTTGAATTTTGTACCATGTATTTGGTGACTCAAGATGGGTGATGTATACTTGTTTTGGGGGCTTCACACTTGTTGTCACATAAGCATTATTTATGTAACTTATAATTCATTCATTTTACTATATAGTTTTATGTATTATATAGTTCCCTCAAAGTGTCACACTACACTTTCTTTTTAATGTAGGAACTATATATTAGCACATATCTTGCACTCATCAATTAAATGAATAATATAATTCTAATTATGTAAATTCTTTTGCTTATTCATAATTTATTATTCACAATAACGATTAACTAATAATATAATATTAATTAATTATTCACTTCTTAATTAAATTAAACCATCCAAATTTCCATTCTCATGCCACACAAGGTATTCCACAATTCTCATCATAAACTCCATATTTTTTCAATTCTTATAAATTCAATTTGAATTAATTGAATTACTCATCACACAACACATCAATATTTATATTCAAATAAATATTCATTTTCTTATTATATCAAAATAATTATTTATTCATGAAATTCACAGTTCTTACAGTATTTTTGATTATTGATTTAGTAATTGCTAAAGTAGAAGCCACTGTATTTCATTCAATAATTGTCAAAGTAGTTACTTTATAGTATCTCATATTATTGATTCAATAATTGTTATAGTAACATCTGCACAGTATTTTATATTATTAGATCAATAATTAATATGACACAGTAACTCATATTATTTGGTATGATATTATTAAACTAGTTAGCATTATTGACAATGTCTAAAAATTCTGTTGAGAAAAGGGGTTATTTAATTGTGCGTCGTTTATACGGAAGACCCCCTCTGTAAGACCCCAACTTTTATGAATAAAGAATAATTTTTCTCGAAATATATTTTTGAATATTATGGTGTGGATATGATATAATGTTATAGTTATGGGTAATATTTACAAATTTTGCAAGGTAAGTAAGTTGTTATAAAATATTCGATTGGTCGAAAAATATTTATTTTAATAGAAAATATTCGTACGACGACACAATCATTGGTGGACCCCACAACGGAAGTATTGTCGTAGTTAAAAAATGACAGAATTATCTTTTTATAAAAATAACGGCAAAAGTTTTACCGTTAAACATTGAACTACCCGGTAAAAAAGTACAATGTCTACGCGTGGTTGTATAGTAGCACACGGTATTGATTATTGATGCTTACGTGAGAAGTTACTAAGTTATACTCAATTATTGCTACAGTAATTGCTGCATAATATCTCTCATATTATTGATTCAATTATTATCACAATATCAATATTTTATATTATTAAATCAATAATTGAGACGACAAAGTTATTCATATTATTATTTACAATATTGACGATGTCTAGAAAGTTCTGTCGAGGAGAGGTTACCTAATTGCGTGCCAATAGGGAGAAATTCTTATAGAAAAGCTCCATATTTCCTGGGAATGATCTGGTTGTTAAATATTGTGAGTTATAATATTAATGATGAATAAGTTCATGCTAATTAAAGATGAAATTGATAGTTCCATTGTGTTGGGATTACTAGTGTTAGTGGAAATCGACATCTATTTCGATAATAATTGATGTCTGGAGGATATATTGACCAATCGGGTAATTAATCAGATAAATGAGCAATTATTTGCTATTAATTCACATTCTTATAACTATTTATTCACGTGTGTGTACTATTGATTCAAATGCATGTACTATTAGGGGAGGTGGTGCAAGATTAATAATACTTGCATGACTAAATTAAAAGTGGAGGTATAGATGAAGGTACTATACTGTAGCTATTTTTTTCACATGTATAGAACTATTGATTCATATGAATGTACTATTGATTCACATGATGTACTATTAGGGGAGGTGGTAAAAGTTTGATAATACTTGCATGACTAAATTAAAAATAAAGGAAAAGATGAATGTATTATACTGTAATATTTCGAGCCCCAAAACGTGAAATTATTGAAACTATATTTTCCTATAAATAGAGCTCATTCTTCTTTCATTCTCACAAATTCACTAAGACTCACAAGAGCAATTATGGAGAGAGAAGCTATAGAGAGAAAGAAGAAGAGAAGTCTGCTACCTCACTATTCTAGTATCCAGTCTTCTTCTGAGGTAAGGGATATTATTTTTGTTCAGTATTCATAAGGAATAATATTTTCTTCCATACTATGTGGTATGTGAGTAATATTATTTCGTCTCGTATTCCTAATTATACTCTCATTTTGTTAAAGTATTGCTTCTATACTCTGTGAAATTAGTAGAATATTCTTGAAATTTGCGTTTCATCTACTATCGTTTCACAAAGATATTTTCTGCACATTCTTGTTAAATTTTAAGCTTTTCATACCGGAGTACTGTCCATGAGTACTATTCATTTATACGGTACTATTCATAAAGTACTATTTACGAGTACTATTCACAAAGTACTATTCATAAAGTACTATTCCCGAAGTACTATTCACCCGAGTACTATTCACCCGGAGTACTATTCATAACAAAAATTAATTTCTTTTCGGTCCAAATCATTTTTGATACAATATCATTCTTGAATTTTACTCCACAAAGCAGTATCATGTTGAAAATTTGTACATTATTTAATTCTGGATAAATTAAATTATAAATCTTTAAAATTTATCCTTTACTTTCTTTTAATTGAATTCTTATATCATTGTCATCATCCTCATGTTTATATTGTGATGAAAGACATCTGTGGCTTACGTGCATAAATGGACTATTGATTGGTATGATTATGACCATGGATCATTCGGTATAATCATGACCCGTAATGTTACAAATGATGTGGTAAAAGTCCTCATTGGCCGTAGTAGTGCATTGATGGACGATTGTTATGATCGCTGACCGAGGATTATTCGGTATAATCATGACCATTGATGATTACATGAATATCCTTGGCCCGTAGTGCGAGGGATGATTCGATGATGTGGTTTATTTATTAAAATTTGAGTCTCAACGATAAATATTTAGTTTAAATATTTATTAAATTAAATAAATATTTTAAATATTTATTAAATTAAATAAATATTTTAAATATTTATTTGTAATAAATATTTCTAGTTTATTTGTAATTTAATTTAAATATTTATTAACTTAAATAAATATTTTAAATAATTTATTTATTGAAAAAATAAATAATTAATGAATTGTGGTGAATTAATTTAGTAACTAAATTGATTAATGTTAATGGAATTGAATAATGATAATTTTATTTGAAGAATTTAATTTAAGGAAATAATTAAATTAAATCAAGTGCTTAATATTTAAGGAAATAATTAAACTAAATGAACTGCTTAATATTAAAGGAAATAAATAAATTAAATAAAGTGATGTTTCTAATTTATTAATTAAATTAGATATATAATTATTTATTAATTATAAGTATAATTATAATGAGATTATAATTATTATTAATTATTGTTATTATAAGTTATTTGAATTAATTAAATTAATGGTGTGATATGAAACTATATAATATAAATAATATACAAATAAATTAGTTTAGGGGATAAAGTGGTAGCCAAATAAGGCCTTGTGGCCTTTGGCTTATTTGAACTGACGTCTTTTGTTTTTTTTATAACTGAAGTACGTGGGTTAGTGGGAATCAGTATATGTTTACGCATTTTATTTTTTTAAGGCTAAACTAAGAACAGAGGGTTGAAGGAAACAAGAGAGAAAAACACAGAAGAAATTGAGAGTGAGAGCTTGTGAGAATTTTCTGAGATTTCAAGAGGAAGGAGAGGATTGCTAAACCTTGTTGTCATCTTTTGCTAGCCAATAATCAAAGATTAAGGTATAACTAATTCTAATTTTCAGTCCTGTGATTTTCTATTCTCTGAAGTTGGTTTGTGGAATTGTTGTACAAGATGTTGTTGATTATATATATGTATACTCTTGATAAATTGGTTGGTTATCATCTGTGATTGTATATCGGTTATCAAATTCGTGTAAATTGGGTGTAGGAAGAAAAAAGAAAAATCACAGTTTTTATATTCATATAACATGGCTTAGAAAGTACAAAATTCTATGCCTTATATGTGTTGTAATCTGTAATTTGTTATTGGATTGTGATAATATGTTAACAAATGAAAGCGGCGTAGTTCGAATCGTGTCAAATGATTAAGAAACGAATTCGTGGTGATCGAATTCGTTAAAAGTATAAAAATGAGGAAATTTGGGAAAAATATAGTTTTGATTCTTCAAAATGATGTTTATGTAATGTTTTTGTATATGGAATGGTGTATAGCATGCTTAACTAGGATATTCCAAAGTTTTAGATGTTGAATTTGGGAGAAATTATGTAGAATTGGGATTTTTGGCCTATAACAGAGTATTAGTTTGCGTCTGTAAAAACTGGAATTGAGGCATCGTGGTATTGCTATGGTCATGCCCTGTGATTTATCACTGCCTTATGTGACTTATGGGTGCATCTTGTGTGGTATATGATTACTAGTGTATTCTTGGCGTGGCAAGCATAATAGCTGATCACGAGATAATGAAGTCTGCTTAATTACAGGTCATGCGTAACGGACTTGGGTTAGTTTAGTATGCATATTAAGGATATTAAACATAAAGTGGACTATAATAACAGATTGTAAGGTGTTGTAATACAAAGTGTAAAAGAGTTTTAGGTGATTGTTAATTGAGTTATATAATGAAATTAAAAGTGATGTTTTCAAAAGTTAGAAATGAACGAGTAAGTTATGTTGGCTCGTAATGCGATTTTAGATTCGTTAAGTATGTTAACCTAAATGGTTAGATGCTAGGTTAGGGTTATGACTTAAATGATGGTTTAACACTCATAGTTTTAATATTCATACAACTAATTGTTGTTGCGATTGTAATGATATGTGTATGGTAATTGGAGATTATTTTACACTTGTGTAGCTTACAGACAAGGCACGTTCCTAAACCTTAACTCTTTACATTGAGCAAGCTTTCTAACTTCATTCTTTTTATATTGAATGCATGTTCCCATTCCTAAATGGTTATTGTACAAGTTCCTAAAATTCTTGTAAGGTTTAGAAAGCCTAGTTTATCTTGAGCATTTTTGTGCAAGCTTTTGTAACCTAATTCGTTATATCGAGCGAGCTTTACTTTCCTTATTATCATTCGAAGCATATATTGTTCTAATACATTGATTCATAGAAGATTGTTCTAAACTCCTTTGAATATAGCACTTTACATGTATATCATGTTATTCAGTTATATATATTGTTGATATATGATCTTTGACTTTAATAGCCTTGTTCAGTTATACATTCTCGTATTAAACCTTTATTGATGGAAGTTGAATAGTGTTCTAAAATTCTAGAGACACTGATAAGCTAGTTCCAAACTAAGCTTTGTTTAGTGCGGAAATTCTAAATTTAAACTGAGACGAACAACCCTAATATAGGGGATTTTTGTATGTGTAACGTTTAGATGTTTGTGCACAATACATGGTACAAAGGGCGGATCCCCCTAAGTATGTTAAGAAGGGTCTGTATAGTCTAAATGACTGTTAAGGTTAAGGTAATAATACCTATATATCGGAGACATAGTTCGTGGTCTTAAGACCCACAGACATTGATTTCGAACTTGTGTTCTAATCTTAATTCACAGAACACGTTCATTATTGCTAGCATTCGTTGTTTATTCTCATGTTGTTATTATTACTACTTCCTATATCAGTGAGCAATTGTTTGCTCACTCTTGCATTTAACACTGCAGCTAAAGTTGAGAAAGTCGATGAGCCGTCTACTAGCAAAGGAAAGAGCAAGATGTCCAAATGTTGAAGACCTATGAGAATTTTATTTTAATGAATTATGCTAAAGACTTGTTTTAATATGTGATGTATTCCGCAAACTTATGTAATAATTTTAAGGTTAGATTACCTAGGATATATTTTGAGATTATGATGTAACCCTTTAATGGGAAAGATGATTGTTTAAGTTATTTAAATTACGTCTTTATCCTTTGATTATGGGTAGTTAGATGTAATGTTTTGGATAGTGAACACCAAATCCTGTGGGAATGGAGTACCTGGATTTGGGGGTGTCACAGGTTGGTATCAAAGCTTTAGGTTATGAACCTTAGGTGGGAAAACCTTAGGACGTAACCTTTAAGGAAACAGAAAACATAGAGGTGTTTAACTCTTACCGAGTTTTAAGGAATGGGTTAAGGTATCCATTGAAGTTAAATAATAAAAGACATTATGTGCTATGTGTTAATAACTTATGTGCTCGCGAGTATCGGAAATGTTAAGTAAAACTTAAAATATTTTGTTGTCAGGATGTCTAACGAAGGAGGATCCAGTCCAGCTAGGGAAGTGATATCTCAGGTACCTAGAGAGGATGAACCTCGGGATATTCACGTAGTGCGGGAGCAGTTGATCCAGGAGGATGAGCCTGTGACCGATCCCGAGGAGGATAGTTCTGAAGAGATAGAGGATGATGATGAGGAAGAGAATCCTGAGGAGTTTCCACCAAACTCCATATCAGCTAAGATGTATGACGTTCTGTACGACCGTAACATAGAATTGCAGGACGAAGTTGAGGAGCTGAAGGGGATAGTTGAGATGCATCATGCTTTGATGGAGCAGAAGGATGCAGAGATTCGGGAACTTGACTTAAAACTTGGAAACACGGAGTGGGATCTAGTTCATACCAAGGGTCAGCATGAAGACTTGTTAGCGGTAAACGAGAAGATGAAAACTGACATGGAGAAATTGAAAGATGATTTCAAGGAGGAATCAGCTAAGCATTCAAGAACAAAGGATGCTTGGATGAAGGAGACTCAACGTGCAGACCGAGTTGATGCTAAGGTCCAAGTGAAGAAATCCAAGATGAAGGAGATGGATTATGCTTTTAATTCGGCGATTGATAGTGCCTAGGATCGAGTCTTTTATTATCCACCTCAGTTTGAAGACTCGCCGTGGTTCGTGATGGATCATAGAACGGCGTATCGTATCATGGAGGAAGAGTGTCGGGAAGCCTTACGACGTCTTAATATGTCTAGATAGAGATAATAATAATAATAATGTGTGGTTAATTATGTGAATAAATAATGCGTCGGGAAGCCTTACGGCGTATCGTATTATGTGAATGTTGATAGCGGTTATGCTATCTTTATCATGTTTTAAAACTTTATGAATGAATAAAATATTAAAGTTTATTTGAAATGTTATGTGTTAAAGCTTTAATCTTGGAATATTTAAGTTAAACTTCAAATACCCAAGAAGTTGAGTAATGAGCTAATAAGCGTATATTTTAACAGAAAATGCCTCCTAGAAGAAGACAACCACGTCAGTAAGCACCTCCAGAGGGGTCTACTAATAATAACAATGAGACCAACGCTAATCCTGTTCAAAGATTTGGTAGCTCATTGACGGTGCACTTGCGAATCAACCGCAAGCTCAGGTCATGACTTTCAAGGAATTCAAAGCGGTTGGACCACCAGAATTTCAAGGGTCTATGAATCCAATGGAAGCCCAAACCTGGATCATGGAAATGGAGAAGGTGTTCGACGTTGGTAGGGTGAGACCCCGAATTTTATGAAATAAAAGTATTCAATTTTCTTATAATTATTCTATTTAGTAAATGGTTAAATTGATAAAGGGTTAAAGTTAAGGGTGATATGTGAAAATTTTTCAAAGTAAACAAGTTGTAATAAAATAATCGGTGATAAAAGTATAGTAATGCGCGTGGTTGCATAGTAGCACACGGTATTGATTATTGATACTTACGTGAGAAGTCACTCAGTTATACTCAATTATTGCTATAGTAATTGCTGCATTATATCTCTCATATTATTGATTCAATTATTGTCATAGTATCATCTGCATAATATGTTATATTATTAAATCAATAATTGAGACGACAAAGTTATTCATATTATTATTTGTAATATTAACAATGTCTAGAAGTTCTGTCAAGGAGAGGTTTGGTCACCTAATTGCTGCCAATAAGGAGAAATCCTTATCGAAGCCCTCTTTCACAGGAACGACACAGTTGTTAAATATTATGAGTTATAATATTAATGATGAATAAGTTTGTGTTGATTAAAGATGAAATTTATAGTTCCATTGTGTGGGAATTATTAGTGTTAGTGAAAATCGATATTTATTTCGATAATAATTGATGTCTGGAGGTTATATTGACCAATCGGGTAATTAACAGGATAAATGAGCAATTAATTGATATTAATTCACATGCTTATAACTATGTGTTCACATGTGTGTACTATTGATTTACATGATTTATTATTAGGGGAGTTGGTGCAATTTTGATAATACTTGCATGACTAAGTTAAAAATGGAGGTATAGATGAAGGTATTATACTATAATTAATTTTTTCACATGTTTAGAACTATTGAGTCACGTGATTTACTATTGATTCACATGATTTACTATTAGGGGAGGTGGTGCAAGTTTGATAATACTTGCATGACTAAATTAAAAATGAAGGAAAAGATGAAGGTATTATACTGTAATATTTCGAGGCACAAAATGTGCAATTATGGAAACTATATTTTCCTATAAATAGAAGCTTATTCCTTCATTATTTTTCACCAATTCACTAAGTCTCACAAGAGCAATTATTATAGAGAGAAATTATAGAGAGAAAGAAGAAGAGAAGTCTCCTACCTCACTATTCCAATATCCAGTTTCTTCTAAGGTAAGGGGTATTATTCTTTCGTATTCATGAAGAGAGTTATTTTCTTTCAATACTCGTAAGGGTTGTTATTCCATTCTTTATTATTATGTTTGAATAACTTTGCTCATGCATCGCAATACCGCATACATGGTGAAATTCTTCTGCTTTATTCCATTCTTTATTATTCATTGGAATAACTTTTATCATCTTGATGCATTATTGCATGCCTGGTGAATTCATTGTTATTCCATTCTTTATTATTACATTGGAATATCCTGCCTATCGCGATTACGCATGGCACAGTTCCATTCTTTATTATTCTGTTGGAATATCCTCATCATGCATGCGGATTACGCATGACACAGTTCCATTCTTTATTATTACATTGGGAATAACTCGTCATGCAAGGCCTATCGCATGCATGGTGAATTCTTCGGTTATTCCATTCTTTATTATTCTGTTGGAATAACCTGTCTATGTAGATTACCGCATGCATGTTGAATGACCCTTCGTATTCATTCATTATTAAATTGTGGAAATGATCTGTCTACGTGGATTACCGCATGGCGGGTAAAAATCCATTTGCAGTTTCGTAATTTTTCTGACCTTCAAAAATTCTAAAAAAATTTGAAATGATAATTTGATGAGTTTTCTAGATTGTGTCCAAAAATGACGATTTTTGGATGTATAGATTAGGAGTTATGAATTTTATGGGAAAAGACTATTTTAAAAGTAAACCCTTATAACTCCTTGTGGTTAACTCCAAAATTAGTAAAATTTTTATTGGGAGTACATATATATAACAGGAGTATACCCTGTAAATTTCAGAATTTTTGGACAAAAGTATAATTTATGATAAATGTCTAAATATTCGGCAATTTTGGCCATATGAAAAATAGTAAATGAATTTTAAAAATTTTGAGAAAACTATATGTTCAATATGGGACTATATTCTGCTAAATCCCAGAAAAGCATAATTTTTGGGACTGATTTGATATTTTTCATGAAAATGGTTTCGTTACGAACATATGAATTAAATATGTTATGTGAAGTTGAAAAATTGGTAAATAAGATTTTATAGCTTGGAAATCCTATATAAGGTATATGCAGATTTTTGATGAGGGATTTGATCATTGGTGATAAAATCTTATGAGTATAACATTTTTGAATGATTAAATGCATTATTTGGTAAAGTGTAAACAATTAAAATAAATTGTTTATAAGTTTAAGAAGTGATTAAAATATTGTTATAATATTAATAATATTAGATTATGAGTTTATTAAGTGATTGATAATATTTGGATAAATTTAAAGTCTTTAATATTTATCCTTGATTTCATTTGATTTGATTTCGTTTGATTATTGCTTATATCATTGTCATCATCCTCATGCTTATATTGTGATGAAAGTCATCTTTGGCTTACGTGCATAGATGGACTTGGTATGATTATGACCAGGGATTATTCGGTATAATCATGACCGTAATATAACTAATGATGTGGTAAAAGTCCTTATTGGCTTTTAGTTCATTGATGGACAATTGTTGGTATGATTATAACCAGGGATTATTCGGTATAATCATGACCATTGTTGAAAACACAAATATCCTTGGCCCGTAGTGCATGGATAATTCGTGGTCATAATACTAATGAATATCCTTGGCCGTAGTGCAGGGATGATTCGATGATGTGAATTATTTATTAAGCTGAGTCTCAACAATAAAATATTGATTATACACTTTTAATTTGTAAAAGATAGTAGATATCATGCTCTACTTGACTCTTCTAAAATACTGGTTGTATGTCTTTGGCACATAGAGTGCAAAGATGAATTGTTAATGAATATCTTTGGTAGTAGTAGTGCAAAGATGAATTTATTAGTATGATTATGAGCAAGAATTATGATTTGGTATAACCATGATTTTTGATGTTTCGGTAAAGATAGGTGATGAAAATTATCTTCGTCACAGGTGTGAAGAGAATTTAGAATCACAATTATGATTATGAGTTATTCATATGATTGTGGACATGAATTGTTGATTGATGTTACGAGGATAAAACATTATTGGTGGACTTTTAACATGTAGAAGATAATAGACCTGATGGTCTATTTGACTCTTCTAATGGATTGCTCGTTCCGTTGCAACTATGGTTGAAAAGTTTTTGACTGTACTTTTATGTAAAGTACCATTGTAAGGTTGTGGTCGAGGCACCATGAGAGTTACATACATTTGTATTAAAACTCACAGTTTAACTGTGGTCGTATTCTGCACAACAGTTCAATTGTTGTATAAATGAAGTTTATATTTGATTTTTATAGTGTGATATCTGGCGACTCAGAACGGGTCGTGTGGACCTATTTTGGGGGCGTCACAGCTAGAGTTAACGAAGATTAGAAGACTCGTTTGTAACGTTTATGCTATAGTCTGAAGCTAGCTACTGGTGGCAGGAAAATAAGGTTCGTGGAGGACAAGGAGTGATAGCGTGGGATAGATTTAAGGAAATGTTCTTTGAAATGTACTTTCCAGCAAGTTCTCAAAATCAGCTGGAAGTGCAATTTCTGGAGTTGAAGCAAGGAACGATGACGGTGCCAGAATATGCTGCGAAGTTTAACGAGTTGGCAAGGTTTGCCACATATCAAGTCAACACTGACGAGCGTAAAGCGAGAAGGTTCGAACAAGGATTGAAGCCCTGGCTTTACAACAAGGTTTCAATGTTCCAGTTGAATACATTTGCGGCGGTACTGGAGAAGGCAATTATCGCGAAAGGTGGAAGCGATGCCTTGACCAAGTACAACCAAGAGAAGAAAAAAATGAAGAATGACAATGAGAATAAGGCTGGTGGTAGTAATGTTGGAAGTAACAATCAAAGAGGAAATGGAGCGAGAATTATTTGCGGGAGGACAAAGAAGGAAATCGTGAAAGAAAAGTTTGAGGCTTCACGTAACGTCAGGGGAAGAACCATACTAGGGTATGTTTGAAGGGAAAGCGGGTGTGTTTCAACTGTGGTCAGGAGGGACATATTGCATCGAAATGTTTTAGTCCGAAGAAAGGAGCATGCTTTACCTGCGGTTTGAAGGATCACATGGCTTGTGATTGTCCCAAGAAGCCAGCTGGAAGTGCAAGTAATGGAAAAGGAAATAAAAACGGTGGTGGTGCAAGGACTATCATCGGACCAAAGACAACAAGCCAATTTCATCTGCGAGGACTTTCAATATGACCGTGCAGGATGCTGTACAATCTAAGGATGTGGTGTCAGGTATCATTCCAATTAATGGTATTAATGCTTATGTACTATTTGATTCAAAAGCATTGTTCATTTATATCGATGAATTTGCTCGAACTTATATTTACCTCAGGAAGAATTAGAATTTCCCTTAAGTATAGAGATTGCGAATAAGGAAGTGATTCTTGTCAGATACATATATAGGAATTGTAGAGTGGTTATAAAGGGTCACAAGATGATGGTAGATTTGATACCAATTAGACTTAGTGAGTTTGATGTTATACTGGGAATGGATTGGTTATTCAATTATGGAGCAGTAATTGATTGCCAAAGGAAGTGTGTTAACCTTATGACTCCGTCAAAGGTTGTGTTCTTTGGCAGCAAGTCACCTCGACAAGCAAGTTGTCTGACGGTGATGCAAGCCAAGAAGTTGTTGAGACAAGGATGTGTAGGATACTTATACGTTATAGTTGAATTATGAACCTTATTTTCCTATTCTTGAACTTTAATTGAATTTTTAGATATCATGTTGATAATCTAGACATTCTTGGACTGGATAAATTAAATTATAAATCTCGAATATTTATTCTTGATCTTATTGTTCTTATTATTTCCATTCATCCTTTATATCATTGTCATAATCCTCAGACTTAAATTGTGGTAAAAAGTTATCTTTGACCCGTAATGCAAAAATGGACTGTTGATTGTTATGATTATGACCAGGAATTATTTATTGGTATAATCATGACTATTGGTGTTACAAAAAATGCTTGTGGTGAAAATTCTCTTTGGCCAGTAGTACAAAGATGACAAGGTGTTTAGCATGATCATAACCACTGTTGATACAAATTTAATGAATATCTTTGGCCCGTAGTGCAAAGATAAACTGTTGATTTGCATAATTATGAACATGAACTGTTGATTGGTGTTATAGGGATAAACTATTGAGGATGAACTTTTAAATCGTAGAAGATAGTAGACATTATGCTCTACTTGACTATTCTAATGAATTTTTTGCTCCGCTGCAGTTATTGTTGAAAACTTATATTATCTTTAAATCTCTGATTTTTCACTTTGAAGGCCAAAGATAATTTATTCTTTATTATCTTAGTCATAATATTCTTTACTGGGCTATTTGAGCTCACCCTTTTCCTTTTTATTCCATTGTTTTTCTCAGAAAATGAGAGTGTAGCTGGGACTAGCCGGGGAATAGAGTGATGGTCCGAGTTAGTTACTATAGTAGTCTTCACCATTTTGTAAAATAGTATAGCAATAATTGTACTAAGGACTTAAAAGTGCAAAGGTGCAATAATTCCCCTGATGTTTACCCCGAAATCCCACTTCCACCATGAACTTTTATTTTTCAAAAGTACACTTAACGTTATAAATTTAAGGTCAACTGAGCCCCTGCCTCTAACAGACATGGCACCTAGACTAACGTGACTTACACATGAACATATTTTACTGACGAGGCTGACACCTGGACTCAAGCCCAACAACAACATGGCTTTTGAAAAGGACAAAAACGTAATAAAAAAGTTTATAATTTAAATTAAAAAAATCTACAATTTCATCCTCCATAGATTTGAACAAAGTTCGATCATGAAATAAAGATCTGATTATTGAAACACAACCCAAGAGTTCAAAGCAAAAACAAGATCAAATCAATTTAAACCAAAATCATGGGAAGAAAACAACCTAAATCGATATCATGAAAACAAAAACCAAATCAAAACATGAACAAAGAAAATCAGGAAGCAAAACATGGACCCAGATCAGGATAAAACATGGATCAACCAGAGCAAGCCATAAGACCAAAACCCAGAATCCAAAACCACCAGAACTATAGGACCCATTTTTATATTAGAGCGCTTTGATCGAACCCAGATTTCGGCGACTAACTCAGGAATCACCATCACAAAACTGGTGAATGAAAATGATAATCAATAAGTGTACATAACTAGATTTGGAACAAATTTAAAACCCACATCCAAAATAACACTAGGGCGTGAAATTAATATGCTGTCAAGCCAGTCACATTGGACGCGATAAGTATTTACTTTGTAATCGTGTTAATTTACTAATAGGAGAATTTATATAATAAAAAAAGACATTTTTTAACCATGTTAATTAGTTGAATTAATAAATGTGTTAAACCCATAGTTTTGGAGCAATGTTTTTATAATCATGATGTTGATCATGCTAATGAGATCTAAATTCAATATAATTCTAAAACTAAAATATTTCTAATCGTAATGGATCAATAATGTGGGGTTATTTATTTCGGATAGATTAGTACATACTATGCTTGCTCTGTTGAAGAGAAGGATTGATCTCATAATCATTTGTATGGAGACACTAAAGCAAGTATGTAGGTGCTTATTGATAATAAGTTCACTGAATGTGATTCGCTTAAAGGAACCCTAATGGAGTTTTACTTGTCTGACAATAGGAGTTCCTATAGTGATAATTGCACAAGTGATCCTTGGACTTGAGATCATTATAGTCCCTTGTGTATTCTGAATTATACTTTTTCATATTCTTTAATACTTAAAAGTATGTTCTAGGGTATGTTCGGGTATAATAAAGTATACATGGAGGTAAGTGAATGATCAACAAATGATCTACCACTTCAAGTAAAGGAAGAGAATGTCCTATGCGATTCGATGAATGACAACTCAGAAATACTTGGCCAAGGTGGAATGGAAATTAGAAAGGAGTTTCTAATTTACATTAATCAAATTTGTGCATTTTAAGAAACGAAATGCATATGATTAAATAAATGAGAGTTATTAGTAATTTCATGTTTTATGTTTAATCGGGACATTGCATGGTAGAAGGATTGAATTGTACGGTAACTATTCACATAATAGGTTCTTTGTATTCTTTGTGATAATCTTTGTGATTTACGTTGAATTCATATTATCTGGATAGTCATGATACATTATTTATAAGGTGTCACTCATGATGTAGAATAAATATTATTTATTTATATTTGAATTAAAAGGAGTTTAATTCATTATAAATAATATTAGAATTGTTCTAATTTATTTATTCTACTACTGACTTAATATTGAACCTAGATGTCACACCACAAAAGGGAGAAATATGATTTTAGAAGTGATTGACTTAATAATAATAAATTAAGTGTATTTAATTTATTAGTGGAATAAATTAAATAGCTTAAGATTTATAATTAAGTATTTGGAGAAATACTAATATTATAAATTAATAAGATTGTCATCTTATTATTATTATTATTATTATTATTATTATTATTATTATTATTATTATTATTATTATATTATTATTATTATTATAATTAAATTGACTAAATAATAATAATATGGTATTTGGAGAAATACTAGATTATAAATAAATAAATAAGAGGAATCTTATTATTATTATTATTATTATTATTATT
Source organism: Panax ginseng (assembly GCA_020205605.1). Lineage (NCBI taxonomy): Eukaryota > Viridiplantae > Streptophyta > Magnoliopsida > Apiales > Araliaceae > Panax > Panax ginseng. The sequence continues at coordinate 97,545,362 of CM035144.1, read as the reverse complement.
ATTATTTATTTCCTAATTAGATTGGGAATTAAAATAAAACCTCAACTCCTTAAAGGTTAAGGAATTAGGGTTAGGCTATAATAACATGAGTCTTATTGTGGGATAGACTAATGCTACTTTTTCAACTTGCATCTCTCTTGCAAACATTCTCAAAACCCTAAGGAGTTAGGATAGAGAGAATTACGGTTATCCACCCAATATTTAGTAGAATCTAAAATCACATTGTCAATCTAGTCCTCTTGGTAGATACCTCTTGGGCGTTGCATACACTTTGTGATGAACGTGTGATCTGGAGATTGGAGAGATCACAAATGAGCAAAGATTGAAACTTGAAATATTCATCAAAGGTTGACACGCTTCAAAGGTATAAAAAGTCCTTCCTTGTCAACGGGCTCTTGTCTTTAAAGACCAATACAAATTCGTAGGTTTGCCCCAATAGCTCTTGTTGAATAGACATCTAAGATGGCATCAAGCCGAACACAAAAGAGATATGGGTTGGTAGTAAGCGAGGACTGTGAAGCCTTCCACGCATAGGTGGTGCCTTCCCATATCTTCGGTACAAGTACAGACTTTGAGAAGACGACCTTTATCTTTGACTATGTGGAATAAAAGTGGGTGCCTTATCTTTATTCTTCCTCAATTAATGATGTTTCATAAGGCTATATATTGGGATTGGTGAAAATTTTAAATTGTTATTTTACATACTTCCACTGTTATTATAATTAGATTCTATGTTTTGATCTTGTTTCTGCAATGCTACAGGGCGAACATCCAAATCCCTAATTTGAAAGCCCCAAACAGAACCCCCACTTCAGATCATTATTTCCCAATAAGCTTTTCGGATTCCCTTCAAAATTAGGAGAGAAAAAAAGGGTGGAAAACAGATTCCATAAAATTTGTCTGGTACTGGACTGATCTGAGCTTGTTCTTCATCCTAAGGAATTTGGAATTCTTATAAAAAAGAAATCTAGAAATAGGTAATAAAAAAATAGAGGGAAAAAGATCAGAAAGAGAAGAAAATATTTGTTGGGGTGGTATGGAATTGTGCGACAGAGCTTAAACTCATCCTCACTGCTCTACTTTTCCTCTGTTCACTCCTCACCATGTTTCATTTCCTCCCTTCTCGTCTCTCCTTCTCCGTCTCCGATATTTAGAACTGCATCTCCTCCACCACCCTCAACACCGAGAAGCTGGCACCGGAGCAGCCGTTAAACGCCTCAGTTGCACCACCGCCCCTTCTTTCTCCTCCCCCACTGCCGTCTTTTGTCCTACAAAATAAAATACTTATGAACGTCGTCATAGAATATATCTGAGTAGAATGGGTTTAGAGAGAGAGAGAAAGTGGATCTGATAAGAATGAGTTTAAGGAGAGAAAATGGATTTGAATTTTTTGGGTAACAAAAATTTGTCCAGTTGTCAATCTCGTCAGTCACGTTAGTTTAGGTGTCAGCCACGTTAGTCTAGGTGTTATGTTCGTTAGGGGCAAGGGCACAATTGAACTTAAATTTGTAACGTTAAGTGTGTTTTTGGAAGAAAAAAAGTTTAGGGTGGAAGTGGGGTTTCGGGGTAAACATCAGGGAGCATTTTTGCACCTTTGCCCGGACTTAAAACATGTGTTGCTGTATTTTATACGGTATTGTAATAATTTGAGTTTGAATATTATCGTACTATATGTGGTACGATACTCACAGTATGTGTGTTGTCGTATTTTAGACGACAATTTAATAGTTGTAATAGGAAATTTTGTATTTAAATTTTGTAGTATGTATTTGGCGACTCAAAATGGCTTGTGTGAACCTATTTTGGGGGCGTTCTAAAGAATTTGAAGCTCAACGAATTATTAAAACACAACATATTAGTTTATGTACTTCTGACCTAATCACTCTTTACTCATATATGATTTTTTAATAATAATAATAATATTCTAAAACCAATAAAAAAATGCAATAAATAAATTTCAGAAAATCACAGCCATCATAGCATATAAATATGTGTCACCAACATTTTTTTCTTATCGTGTTCCCTCCATATTTGTCGCATATATTTTATCTATGAGTTAAATATATCAAAATCTTATATAAGTAACACAAATAAAACTAACACGAATAATATATTTTTTTTCATAACATTAGCTAGACCACAATAATAATTAGACAACGTTACCACATGAATTAAATTTAAAAATCCACATAAATACTTATAAGAGAACCTATCTTGTAAAATATTTTAATAGCAATCCATTATTCTTTATCCGTACATTATCATGCTAAATGGAAGAACAAAAATTCAACTTAGTTCATCAAGTTGTCAGAAAACCTCAAGACATTCACAATTTGAAATTGCAATTGCTCGAGTCCTTCTTCCGAGCTTAGTTGTGTCGTCCTCTCATAAGGCCATTGATAACAATGTTATAAATATCATTAAACTATTCAATATCATGTCACACTAGAAATTTAAGACCCAAGTATTATCATTAATTTATGAGTCAAATGATAATCCTTCATTCGCTAGCATTAATATAATAAGACCCAAGTATTATCATTAATTTAGGGGTTAAATATACTTTTTCTCACTCTATTAGGGGTCGGTTTATAAATGCATCATCGAACTTATTTTTTTTACGGTTAACTCATTGAACTATATATTATTTACAAAAAGTGATTTTGCCATCTATGTCTGTTAACCATTAAACAGAAAAATGATGTGGCAATACGTGACAATACTAACAGGAGAGAGAAGTTGAGTTGGATAACTAATTAAATTAAATTATACCAAATTCTATAACAAATAGCTAAACAAAATATAAATCAAATTAATATACATAACAAATAATTAAATTAAATTAATTAATTAATAATATAATGAATTAATGAATAATTTTTACAAATGTATTTATATATATTAATCAATTCATATTTTTTTTAAAATTTTAAATATTTTAATTTCACTTTAAAAATATAAAATTAACTAATATTTTGAAATTTAGGGATTATTCTTCTTCCCACTACTGCTACTACCACCACTATAAGACTTGTTGGTCGGAAAATCGATCACTAAACACGCCAAAGTATAATGCTGGCTAACAAAAAATAATGATGATAAGTAATGTCGTATCTACCACGAGGAACTATGACTAATATTTACCAAGTCTGACTTTGTATCGTTAAAGTCTTATTCAAGCGAAGAATAAATGAAAGTGTGATTAATCTAAGCATAACTAATTATCAAAGCAAGTAAATGGATAACGAATGGTAATCGAAGGAATTACAAGCTAAGGTTACAACTTCACCCCACTCAGGCATTCTGTCAAACACCTGGCGTGCTATGTTTCATCAAACTACCTACCCATCTCTCTCTGGTCTTAATGGTCACGACAATTTGTTGACCGAGAACACACAAGTGCTCATACACCTCTGTCGAGGTATGCACAAACATATCCTTTCCAGATCCACCCGATAGGGAATAGAACAGAAAAGAACGCCCAAGCTAGATACAATCTTACATATGTCTATGCGAATTGATTAGAACAAGGATTTAAGCTTAAGTTCTCAAATAGGTCGTACGTGGCGCACAAATATATGTCTATTCTACGCATAACTTATGCAGTCAAAACCCATAATCACATGCCAGTATATTTAGGTGTAAATCTACAATCCTTCTGTCGATATCATGTAAATTACCAAAATCATCACTAATATCTTAGCGAGAATCATTAAGCATAAATATATCGAACCAAATCATATGGTGCCAACCAAAGAGATAAGACAGCCAATTTAAATAACAAAGGGTTCCATTATAACCTTAGAGCAAATACTCAGTTCATAGCTATTGAACAAAATATAAGTAGCAATAAAGACAACATTTATGGATTACAAAATCAAAGACAATAAATAGATAAGAAGAAACTCTGTCAAAGCCCTTCAATCTCTAAGCATTCCGCTCAAATCAAGCTTTCCAATCCGTGTCGCTCACTGCTCGTGTTGCTCCAAGGAAAATCCAAACTTCTCCCTAATCTACCTAATCTATATTTACAGACATTTATCTAAGAACTAGACAAAGAAATTAAAAAGAAAGGAAAAACTAGAACTATTCTCTGATATATGGTATCCGGTCCTCCCTGTTGCAGAGGCTTACTTTCCTTATATATCCCTCTCCATCATTTGCTAGGTCAAGCCAAGCCCTCTCTGCCTGGGCACCAGAGGTGGTGGCCTGCAGGCATAATGAAATAAGGCCAGTTGGTTGATTGTCTTATTTCCACATTAGTATCTTGAGGACACGTGGCTACGCACTTCTGTCATGAGCCTAAGAAGGGTCAATATATTGACTGCGATTGCCATCTTGACGTCGACAAATTTGAACGATTAGGTGGCCAGCCACATGAGATTTAGCTTTGGCATTGGCGTTGCGGCACCAGTGTATAGAATTTGATCGTTTTCCCCTTTAAAGCTAGAAAAGTATTGTAAAGCCCTACAATACATCAGTTAAGCATAATAACACTATATTCATATAAAACTATATAAAAACTATGAATTCAGGCAATTATTTAAGTCATAAAGTATCCGATTTGCGGGTATAAATCCCATTCATCAAATACCCCCAAACTTAAGTCTTTGCTTGTCCTCGAGCAAACTATCTAACACAAAAGTAATAGTAGTAATTAAACACGCGAAAGGAATATAAAAATATATACTAGCTTCGTGGCTGCAAATCTCAATCAAAGCTACTCCCAAAGAATAAGGCAAACACAACCATGAGTAAGGGTTCATTCTATTTCAAGCATAAGACTGTATTCGATCCATTCTATGTGTGTGTGTGAAGACCAACCATCCTGACTAATCGTAGCTCAAATAAGTTCGCACAGTCGATTGTTAATACTAATATGCACACTCCGTAACTTAAACATTCAACAAGCATTAAGAATAAGACATAAGTGCAGTAAAGGATCAAAAGACTCTAGCATGAAGACAGTAAAATCTAACTCGAACAATTCTTAATTACCTTAGGCTAATCAGAACTACCCATTAATGAGCTTTTGATTAGTGACTCCCAAGCCAGACGACTTTAGGGCACTAGGTGTAGAACACCCCTAAGAATCTAGTAACTCGAGCAGCAAAGGCCACATAATCAACATAAGCCTAAATTAGACTTTACAAAAACCGAAGATTATAAGACGAGTGCATTTTATGCTCCATCTCAATATCGGTCCTGCGTTTATGGGCGAGTGCATTTTACGCTCCATATCGACCCACCGCAAAACTTTTGATATTCAATCTTCATTATCATTTTATTCATTTTTTTATATATATCTAAACATGCACGAATCCAAGATCCAAAACTATATAACTTCTAAGTCTTTTATTACCTTGTAAAAATGAGAGTTTATAAGAGTAAACAAACTCTCAAAGCAATAAACACACGACCTAAATTCGAAAAAATAACTAGTTAACACAAATTGGTCAAGCTTGCTGAAGAGAGACGGATCAATAACAGTCTCAACTTATCAACTAACAAACCCCTAGTTCATACATGCTTGACACGACTCTAAGAGAGACATACTCATATGGCGCTAGTCATAGCCACAATCAAAAATCAATAATGTATAACACCCTTGCTTAATAGCAGCTCAAAATAGGGTAAAAAGGCCATTAACATGGCACAAGCATATCAATCTGTATAAGCCCCAAAAAGATGGCTAAAAACCACAAACATGCTCATTATAATCATGCATTAATAAATAAAAACAAAAATCAGTTCATGGCATCTATAATAATAAGAATTCAAAACATCATCCCGCAGTTTAAAAACGACTGCACCACAATACTGAAAATAACAAAAACAAAATACTAAATATTCCACTTAATATGGCATTCGACAGAAATAAACAGTTAATAACCCTAACACCCCCAAACTTAAGGTGAGCAATGCCCTCATTGCTAAACATAAAATAATCGATACAAGAGGTCTTCCCTGAAGATCGCTCACTCTGCAGCAGCATCATCCTCGTCAGCTTCGGCGGGCGGTGATGGTGGAGGGTATGGTGGGAAGACAGTAGGATCTGGGAACTGGTATAGCGTGAAATCAGCATTTTTGCCACAATAATCAGTGTAGATGCTCTGCATAGTGTTTAACATTTCATTTGATCTTTGCATAGCTATATCCCCTCGAGCCACTTTCTTTGTAAGACCCCAACTTTTATGAATAAAGAATAATTTTCTCAAAATATATTTTTGAATATTATGGTGTGGATTTGATATAATGTTATAGTTGTGGGTAATATTTACAAATTTTACAAAGTAAGCAAGTGGTTATATAATATTCGATTGGTCGGGGAATATTCATTTTAGTAGGGAATATTCGTACGATGGCACAATCATTGGTGGACCCCACAACGAAAGTTTTACTGTGAGACCCCAGATTTTATGAATAAATATTTAATTTTCTCGAAATAATTTTTTTGAATATTATGGTGTGGATTTGATATAATTTTATAGTTGTGGGTAGTATTTATAAATTTTGTAATGTATGCAAGTTGTTATATAATATTCGATTGGTCGGGGAATATTCTTTTTATCGGGGAATATCCGTACGACAGTACAATCATTGGTGGACCCCATAACAGAATTAATGTCGGATTGAGAAAAAAACAAAAATATTTTTATGAGAATAACAGCGGAAGTTTTACCGTTAAAACTGTTGAACTACTCGGTAGTAAAAGTACAGTAATACGCGTGATTGTATAGTAGCACACGGTATTGATTATTAATACTTATGTGAGAAGTCACTCGGTTTTGTTTTATTAGTATTATTAATGTAATAAAAAATGCGAAAAACTTTTATATAAAATGTAATACTTTTATAAAGTTATTCGTTTTATTAGACTATAAATAGAATATATAATATTCTATTATGCATAGTATTTTGTATAGTAAAATCTTTTATATAAAATGAATACTTTTATAAAGTTATTTTTTATTAGACAATAATTAAAATATATTATATTTTATTATGCATAGTGTTTTGCATAGTAAAATCTTTTTATGTAAAATCTTTTTATATAAAACAGAATACTTTTATAAAGTTATTCGTTTTATTAGATTATAAATATAATATATTATATTTTGTTAAAAAGATTTTGTTTTATTAGAATATTTTATTAAATCAATCTGGACCGTCCGTTTAAAAGTAAATCAATCTGGATCGTTCATGAATTAGTTACTATGCAATCCATTCTCCTATAAATAGAAGCTCATTCTTTCATTATTTCTTACGAATTCACTGAAACTCTAGAGAGAGAAACTATAGAGAGAATTCTTCTTCTATAATCTTGAGTGTATTTCTTTAGAGTTTAAGAAAGCTTTGAGCGTAGTGCAAGTTTTCTTCGAGTATATCATCGCCCTACCAATCGGAATACTCTTCTTTCAAAGGTAAGGGATATTATTTCTTTTGTATTCATGAAGAGAACTTCTGTTATTCCATTCTTTACTATTATGTTGGAATAACTTTGTCTGCAAAATCAAGTACCGCTTACTTGGTGAAATTCTTATATTATTCCATTATTTATTATTATGTTGGAATAACTTTGCTTTATGCTGAAACCTCTATACATGGTGAAATTCTTCTATTATTCCGTTCTTTTATTATTCGTTTAATATCCTGTTGGTACGCATTTCACGCTGACTGGTTCCATTATTTATTATTCTCATTGGAATATCTTGTACGTGCATTTACGCATGACACGGTTCTATTCTTTATTATTTCGTTTATATCCATGCATCGTTACGCGTGGCCAAGGTTCCATTATTTTATTTATTACTCTCGCTGAGAATAACTTTTGTCGGTCGCGATCTATCGCATGCATGCAGTGATTTCATTGTTATTCCATTCTTTATTATTCACATTGAATATCCTGCTTACGCATGCGTATTACGCTTTGACACAGTTCCATTAATTATTATTCTGTTGGAATAACCTGTCTGTACGGTCTATTGCATGCATGGTGATTTCTGTTGTTATTCCATTCTTTATTATTCTGTTAAAATAACCTGTCTATATGGATTATCACATGCATGGTGAATGATCCTTTGTATTCATTCCTTATTAAATTGTGGAAATGATCTGTCTAAGTGGATTACCGCATGGCGGACGAAAATCCATTTGCAGTTTCATATATTCTCTTATACTCAGTTGGTTAAAGCTTTGACTTCTATACTCCATGAAATTAGTAGAATATCCTTGATATTTACGCTTCATCCAGTATCTTTTCATGAAAATATTCTTCTGAGCATTCTTGAATTTTACTCTACAAAGAAGTATCATGTTGACAATTTGGACATTATTGGTTCCTGGATAAATTAATTCTTGAACTTGTTTTATTGAATTCTTATATCATTGTCATCATCCTCATGTTTATATTATGTTGAAAGTCATCCGTGGCATGTAGTGCATAGATGGACTTGGTATGATTATGACCAGGAATTATTCGGTATAATCATAACCGTAATGTTACAAATGATGTGAAAAAAGTCTTTATTGGCCCGTAGTGCATTGATGGATAATTTTTGGTATGATTATGGCTATGGATTCTCTTCGGCCAAGGGTGCAAAGATGAATTGTTTTATGGCATGATCAAGACCGTTGATGAAAACACAATTATCTTTGGCCCATAGTTCATGGATAATTTGTGGTCGTGATACTAAAAAAAATGTCCTTGGCCTGTAGTACAGGGATGATTTGATGATGTGGATTATTTATTGAGCTGAGTCTCAGCGATAAAAGTGATGAAAAACTTTTTAAATCATAGAAGATGGTAGATTTTATTCTTTACTTGACTCTTCTAATGGATTGCTTGTTTCGCTACAGTTAAACTTGATGTTTATTATATTATATCATTTTAACACTGTTGAAGGCTAACGATAATTTATTCTGCATTATCTTAGTCATAATATTTCTTACTGGGCTAGTTGAGCTCACCCTTTCTTTCATTGTTCTCTTCAGGAAATGAGAACGTAGCTGGGACTAGTCGGGAAACAGAGTGATGGTCCTAGATGGTGTATTAGTAGTCCTCACTATTCTGTGAAATAGTGTAACAATAAATGTAATGAGGACTCCATTGAGTGTGGATATTGTCTGGATGACAATATTTTTATTAAAACTCACAGCATATGTTTTATCGTATTTTACACGACTGTTGTATAATTAGTTTGTATTTGTATTCAGTACCATGTATCTGGCGACCCAAGATGGGTGATGTATACCTATTTTTGGGGGCGTCACATTTATCGTTAAATTGTGGAACTACCCAGTAGTAAGAGTACAGTAATACGCGTGGTTGCATAGTAGCACACGGTATTGATTATTGATGCTTACGTGAGAAGTCACTTAGTTATACTCAATTATTGCTATAGTAATTGATGCATCATATCTCTCATATTATTAATTCGATTATTGTCACAATATCATCTGCATAATATGATATATTATTTAATCAATAATTGAGACGACAAAGTTATTCATATTATTAAATTGCAATATTTACAATGTCCAGAAGTTCTGTTAAGGAGAGGTTTGGTCATCTAATTGCGCGCTAATAAGGAGAAATCTTTATCGAAAAGCCCCCTCTTTCCTGGGAACGACCTGGTTGTTAAATATTGCGAGTTATAATATTAATGATGAATAAGTTCGTGTTGATTAAAGATGAAATTAATAGTTCCATTTTGTTGGAATTATTAGTGTTAGAGGAAATCTAAATTTATTTCGATATTAATTGATGACTGGAAGTTTTACTGACTAGTCGGGTAATTAATCGGATAAATGAGCAATTAATTGCTATTAATTCACATGATTATAACTATTTGTTCACATGTGTGTACTATTGATTCACATTCTTGTACTATTAGGGGAGTTGGTGCAAGATTGATAATACTTGCATGACTAAGTTAAAAATGGAGGTATATATGGAGGTACTATACTGTAATTCATATTTTCACATGATTATAACTATTGATTCATATGATTGAACTATTGATTCACATTATTTACTATTAGGGGAGGTGGTGCAAGTTTGATAATACTTGCAGGACTAAATTAAAAATGAAAGAAAAGTTAAAGGTATTGTACTGTAATATTTCTAGCCCCAAAATGTGCAATTATCGAAACTATATTTTCCTATAAATAGAAGCTCATTCTTCCTTCATTTCTCACCAATTCACTAAAGCTTTAGAGCAATTATTATAGAGAGAAAGAAGAAGAGAAGTCTGCTACCTCTCTACTCCAGTATCCAGTTTCTTTCTACGGTAAGGGGTATTATTTCTTTCATATTCATGAAGAGAGCTTCTGTTATTCCATTCTTTATTATTATGTTGGAATAACCTGTCTATACGAAGTACCACATACATGGTGAAATTCTTCTATTATTCCATTCTTTATTATTCTGTTGCAATATCCTGTCTGTGCGGATTACGCTAGACCTGGTTCCATGCTTTATTATTCTATTGGAATAACCTGTCTGTGCGGTCTATCGCATGTATGGTGAATTCTTTGTTATTCCATTCTTTATTATTCTATTACAATATCCTGTCTGTGCGGATTACACATGACCTGGTTCAATTCTTTATTATTCTGTTGGAATAACCTGTCTGTGTGGTCTATCGCATGCATGGTGAATTCTTCTATTATTCCGTTCCTTATTATTTTGTTGGAATATCCTGTCTGTGCGGATTACGCATGACCTGGTTCTATTCTTTATTATTCTGTTGGAATAACATGTCTATGTGGATTATCACATGCATGGTGACTGATCCTTCGTATTCATTCCTTATTAAATTTTGGAAATGATCTGTCTACGTGTATTACCGCATGGCGGGTGAAAATCCATTTGCAGTTTCATATATTCTATGATACTCATTTGGTTAAAGTTTTGGCTTCTATACTCCATGAAATTAGTAGAATATCCTGGATATTTGTGCTTCATCCCAGGTATCTTTTCATGAAAATATTCTTACGAGCATTCTTGAATTTTACTCCACAAAGCAAAGATCATGTTGACAATTTGGGCGTAATTGATTTCAAGATAAATTAACTTATAAATCTTTAAAATTTATTCTTGAACTTGTTTTATTGAATTATTATGTCATTGTCATCATCATCATGCTTATATTGTGATGAAAGTCATCTTTGGCTTACGTGCATAGATGGACTTGGTATGATTATGACGAGGATTATTCTTGTATAATCATGACTGTAATGTTATAAATGATGTGGTAAAAGTCCTCGGTTGCTTGTAGTGCATTGATGGACGCTTTTTGGTATGATTATGACCGGGATTATTCGGTATAGTCATGACCATTGATGATTTAATGAATATCCTTGGCGTAGTAGTGCGGGGATGACTCGATGATATGGTTTATTTATTAAAAGTTGAGTCTCGGTGATAAAATTGATGAAAACATTATAAATCATAGAAGATAGTAGATATCATGCTCTACTTGTCTCTTCTAATGGATTGCTTATTCCGCTGCAGTTAAACTTGATGTCTATTGTATTTTATCAGTTTAACATTGTTGAAGACTAATGATAATTTATTCTGCATTATCTTAGTCATAATATTTCTTACTGGGCTAGTTGAGCTCACTTTTTCTTTCACTGTTCTCTTCAGGAAATGAGAACGTAGCCGGGACTAGTCGGGGAATGGAGTGACGGTCCAGATGATAGCATTAGTAGTCCTCACTATTCTGTTAAATAGTGTGATAATAAATGTAATGAGGACTCTATTGAGTGTGGATACTGTTGCATAATTAAGTTGTATTTGAATTTTGTACCATGCATTTGGCGACTCAAGATGGGTGATGTATACCAATTTTGGGGGCGTCACAGTTGGTATCAAAGCTTAGGGATATGATCCTGGTGAGATGTGAGACAAGAACTAGGAGGAGAGACGAAATTCCTTCGCTAGTATGACCTACCTAAGTTTATTTGGTATTTAATTGGTCGGTCAGAGTATATGGATAATATGTGATATGTTAATTAACCCTTGTTTTGTGGCAGTATTTGAAAATGGCATCCGAAAATGTTGAGATAAACAATGAAGCACATGAGGCGGTTTAGTCACCACAGATTAATGCCCAGGATAATGTGCAACAGGAAGACAATAATCCTCATGTAAACAATAACACCGATGAAATGGTGAACGATAGGATGTTCAAAGGCTTTATGAAATTCATGCAACATCAGGCGAAAATGGCTCCTGTCCAAAATGCAGGTGGAAACACTTACAACTCTCGGACGGTCACCGCTAAGCAGTTCAAGGAGCTGGGACCACCGGAGTTAATTGGAGAGCCAAAACCACTTAAGGCGGAGACGTGGATAAAGCAGATCGACAATATATTTGATGTCTTGGGATGCTCCGAGGAGCAAAAGGTTTCCTTTGCCACCTTTATGTTGCGAGCAGAGGCAGATTACTTGTGACGCCCCCAAAATAGGTATACATCACCCATCTTGAGTCGCCAGATATATGGTACAAAATACAAATACAACTTAATTATACAACTGTCGTGTAAAAAATAATGACAAAATATAGCTGAGAGTTTTAACACGGATATCGTCTTCTAGACAATATCCACACTCAATGAAGTCCTCATTACAATTATTATCACACTATTTCACAGAATAGTGAGGACTACTAAAACAACCATCCGGATCATCAATCCGTTCCCCTCGACTGTCTCCGGCTATATTCTCATTTCCTAAAGAGAACGAAGAAAGAAAGGGTGAGCTCAACTAGCCCAGTAAGAAATATTATGACTAAGATAATACAGAATAAATTATCCTTAGCCTTCAATAGTATAACAACTGATAGAATACAATAGACAACAAGTTTTAGATCAACAACTACAGCGGAATAAGCAATCCATTAGAAGAGTCAAGTAGAGCATAAAATCTACTATCTTCTATGATTTAAAAAGTTTTTCATCAACTTTATCGCTGAGATTCAGCTTAATAAATAAAATAGAATCATCCATGCACCACGGCCAAGGATATTAATGTAATCATCAATGGTCATGATTATACCGAATAATCCCTGGTCATAATCATACCAACAACTGTCCATCAATGAACTACAGGCCAGTGAGGACTTTTACTACATCATTCATCACATTACGGTCATGATTATACCGAATAATCCCTGGTTATAATCATACCAAGTCCATCTATGCACGTAAGTCAAAGAAAACTTTCATCACAATATAAGCATGAGGATGATGACAATGACATAATAATTCAATAAAACAAGTTCAAGGATAAATTTTAAAGATTTATAATTTTAATTTATCCAGAAATCAATAACGTCCAAATTGTCAACATGATACTTCTTTGTGGAGTAAAATTCAAGAATGCTCAGAAGAATATTTTCATGAAAAGATACTGGATGAAGCACAAATATCAAGGATATTCCACTAATTTCATGGAGTATAGAAGCCAACACTTTAACCAACTGAGTATAATAGAATATATGAAACTGGAAATGGATTTTCACCCGCCATGCGGTAATCCACGTAGACAGATCATTTCCATAATTTAATAAAGAATGAATACAAAGGATCATTCACTATGCATGCGGTAATCCATATAGACAAAGTTATTCCAATGTAATAATAAAGAATGGAATAATGTAAGAATTCACCATGCATGCGATAGACACACACGACAAAAGTTATTCCCAACATAATAATAAAGAATGGAACCAGGTCATGCGTAATCCTCACAGACAGGATATTCTAACAGAATAATAAAGAATGGAACCAAGTCATGCGTAATCCGCACCAATGTGATATTCAAATGTAATAATAAAGAATGGAATAACAACGAAATTCACTGTGCATGTGATAGATCGCACAAACAAAGTTATTCCAATGAATAATAAAGAATGGAATAACGAAGAATTTCACCATGTATGCGGTACTTCGCATAGACAGGTTATTCCAACATAATAATAAAGAATGGAATAACAACTCTTACGAGTATTGAAAGAAAATAACTCTCTTCATGAATACGAAAGAATAATACCCCTTACGAGTATTGAAAGAAAATAACTGTCTTCATGAATACGAAGGAATAATACCCCTTACCTTAGAAGAAATTGGATATTGGAATAGTGAGGTAGCCGACTTCTCTTCTTCTTTCTCTCTATAATTTTTCTCTATAATAATTGCTCTAAAGCTTTAGTGAATTGGTGAAAAATGAAGGAAGAATGAGCTTCTATTTATAGGAAAATTGCACGTTTTGGGGCTCAAAATATTACAGTATAATATCTTCTTCTTTTTCTTCATTTTTAATTTAGTCCTGCAAGTATTATCAAACTTGCACACCTCCCCTAATAGTAAATAATGTGAATCAATAGTTCAATCATGTGAATCAATAGTTATAATCATGTGAAAATATGAATTACGATATAAGACTTCTATCTATACCTCCATTTTAACTTAGTCATGCAAGTATTATCAATCTTGCACCAACTCCCCTAATAGTACAAGAATGTGAATTAATAGTACACACATGTGAACAAATAGTTATAATCATGTCAATTAATAGCAATTAATTGCTCATTTATCTGGTTAATTACCCGACTGGTCAGTATAACTTCCAGACATCAATTAATATCAAAATAAATGTCGATTTCCACTAACACTAATAATTCCAACACAATAGAACTATCAATTCCATCTTTAATCAACATGAACTTATTCATCATTAATATTATAATTCACAATATTTAACAACCAGGTCGTTCCCAGTAAAGAGGGGGCTTTCCGATAAGGATTTTTCCTTATTGGCGCGCAATTAGATGACCAAACCTCTCCTTGACAGAACTTCTAGACATTGTCAATATTGCAAATAATAATATGAATAACTTTGCCATCTCAATTATTGATTTAATAATATAACATATTATACGATGATGATCTTTGTGACGAATTTGAATCAATAATATGAGAGATATGATGCATCAATTACTGTAGCAATAATTGAGTATAACTGAGTGACTTCTCACGTAAGCATCAGTAACCAATACCGTGTGCTACTATGCAACCACGCGTATTTATGTACTTTTACTATCGGGTAGTTCAACAGTTTTAACGGTAACACTTTCGCCGTTATTTTTAATAAAAGATAATTCTTTCATTTTCTTACTACTACGATAATACTTCCGTTGTAGGGTACACGATGATTGTGCCGTCGTCATTTAATATTCCCTGTTAAAATGAATATTCCCACCAATCGAATATTATATAACCACTTGCTTACTTTGCAAAATTTGTAAATATTACCCACAACTATAACATTATATCAAATCCACACCATAATATTCAAAAAAATATTTTGAGAAATTTAAATCTTTATTCATAAAATGGGTCTCACATTATTCTTGGTGGGAATCAGAAAGCTTACTCAACTCAACAGACTCAAAATATCTTGGGAGAAGTTCCAAGAGCTGTTCAACGACAAGTACTTTCCTGAAAGTATTTGTCATATGAAGGAGGTAGAGTTCATCAAGCTTAAGCAAAACAATATGACCATAGCGCAGTACGAAGCTAAGTTTGTCGAGTTGTCTCGGTTTGCGTCCCACTTAGTTGATAATGAGAAGAGAATGAAGCGGGTATTTCTAAGAGGTTTGAAACCTGAGATACGTCAATACCTTATCTCTCATAAACTGTGTTTGTATTCAGATGTTGTGAATAGGGCTCAATTATTGAAGCACGATAATGAGTCAACCCAACCAAGAGAGAGCAGTCAGCAAGTCGATAATACCAGTGGTAGCAGTCATCGAAGCGGTGACAACAAACGTGGAGGGAATCAACATGCTCGAAATGATAATCACTTCTGTGGTAATCATGGCCATGATAATAAGAGTGGACATTTCAAGAAGAGGAGATTCAACAAGGATGAAAAGACGTCAGCACCAGCACCTGTTGTTAAGGAAGGAGAACGACCACCGGTCGTATGTTACAAATATAGAGGGGAAGGACACATAAGTCCAAACTGCACGATGTAGTCCAAAGCGTGTTATAATTGTGGAAAAGAAGGTCACCTAGCCCGATTTTATTTTGCACCTAAGTCAAGTCCAGCTGGGATGGAGGCATCAAAGGGTGTCCCAAATAAGACAAAACTGGTAGTTCAAGGGAGAGCGTTTGTCGTAACCTCCCAAAAACTGAAGAATCCGAGCGAGGTGATCACGGGTAAGCTAATCATAAACTCTAGCAAAGTTTATACTTTATTTGATACCGGTTCTACCCATTCCTTTATTTCTCCTAGTTGCGCTCAACGTTTAAATTTGACTCCGGAGAAATTAGACTTTGACTTATCTGTTGAAACTCCGTTGGGAGAAACCTTCATTGCATCCATGGTTTATAAGTCTTGTTTGATTCAAATCGGTAACCGCACGTTACCTGTCGATCTTATTTCTTTGAAAATACTTGCATTTGATGTGATTTTAGGGGTTGATTGGTTAACTACTCATCATGCTAAAATCGATTATTTTCATAAGGTTGTTAGCTTTCATATTCCTAACCAACCTATTATGCTAATTCAAGCAACCAAACCACTAAAATCAATCACTATCATATCAAGTCATAAAGCTATTCGTTTATTGAAAAACGGATGTCAAGATTTCTTAGCCCATGTCACGGATTTAAATAAAGATACGTCAGATTTGAATGTTATTTCTATTGTTAATAAATTTCCTGACGTATTCCCTGAAGAACTTCCTGGCCTACCCCTAGAGCGTGAAATTGAATTTTGTATCGTCCTTGAATCCGGTACAAAACCCATTTCCAAAGCCCCATATCGAATGGCTCCTATTGAACTTTAGGAGTTAAAAACTCAACTACAGGAATTGTTAAACATCGGTTTCATTCATCCTAGTACGTCTCCTTGGGGTGCTCCTGTTCTATTCGTAAAGAAGAAAGATGGAAGTATGCGACTTTCTATTGATTATCGGGAGTTGAATCATGTCACCATCAAAATAGGTACCCGTTGCCTCGCATTGATGACCTGTTTGACCAGTTGCAAGGAGCCAAATTCTTTTCAAAGATTGATCTTCGTTCCGAATATCATCAATTGAAGATTAAAACTGATGACATTCCAAAGACTACTTTCAGAACTCGGTACGGGCATTATGAATTCCTAGTCATGTCTTTTGGATTGACAAATACTCCTGCTACCTTCATGGATATGATGAACCGAGTATTCAAGGAATATTTGGATCACTTTGTGGTCGTATTTATTGATGACATCTTCATATACTCCAAAACCCGCGAAGACCATGAGCAACACTTGAGGCTGATACTCCAAAAACTTCGTAAAAAAAAGCTGTATGCCAAGTTGAAGAAATGCGAGTTCTGGCTTGAGGAAGTTGCATTCCTTGGGCACGTGATATCAAATCATGGAATATCTATTGACCCGGAAAAGATTATATCAATTCAAAGCTGGGAGCAACCTAAGTCAGTGACCGAAGTACGTAGCTTTCTCGGCTTAGCTGGTTATTATCGGAGATTCGTAGAAGGGTTTTCTCGAATTGTTACTCCATTAACTCAGCTGACTCGAAAAGATACAAAATTTGGTTGGAGCGAGGAATGTGAAAGGAGTTTTCAAGAACTCAAGAGGAGACTCATTTCAGCACCTATTCTGACAATACCATCTGGCTCGGAGGGATTTGTCATCTACAGTGATACTTCAGGCAAAGGGTTAGGATGTGTTCTCATGCAACATGGGAAAGTCATAGCCTATGCCTCTCGACAACTCAAAGAATATGAGAGGAATTATCCTACTCATGATCTAGAGTTGGCAGCAGTCGTTTTTGCGCTTAAGATTTGGAGGCATTACATGTATGGAGAGAAGGTGGAGATCTATACGGATCATAAAAGCCTCAAATATTTCTTCACTCAAAAGGAACTCAACATGTGTCAACGACGATGGCTTGAGTTATTGAAAGATTATGATTATACCATCCAATACCATCCTAGAAAAGCGAACGTAAGAGTTTGGCGCATTGAAAGGTAAGATCATATGCGGCACGCAGGTGCAATATTGTCAATGCAAAGACCCATTTTGTATGACTTGGAAAGGATGAAAATAGAGTTACAGACTCCAGGGACCCATGTGATGATGGCAAATATACGAGTGGAACCGAATTTAATCGATAAAGATAAAGCTTCTCAAACTACAGACCTGGAGCTGATGTGTATGAAGAAGAAAGTGCAAGAAGGTGCTATTCTATAAGCAAGAATCGATGAAGAAGGAATACTTCGAGTCAACTCCAGACTTTGTGTTCCTAACGATTCTGACTTGAAGTATAAAATCATGATGGAGGCGCACAACACACCATTTGCAATCCATCCTGGGAGTACCAAAATGTATCGTGATCTTCGACATACATTTTTGTGAAGCAATATGAAGAGAGAGATAGCGGGGTTTATCTCAAGGTGTCTAACTTGTCAACGAGTCAAGGTGGAGCATCAAGTGCCAAAAGGTCCATTGCAACCACTTGAAATTCCAGAATGGAAGTGGGAGCACATTACCATGGATTTCATTACTGGTCTTCCCAAGGCTTCTCAAGGCATAGATGCAATTTGGGTCATTGTTGATAGATTGATCAAGTCTGCTCATTTCTCACCGATACGAGGAACTTTTACACTTGAACGTCTTGCTAGTATGTACATAAACGAGATAGTAAGATTGCATGGTATGCTAGTATCCATAGTTTCTGATCGAGACCCAAGATTCACTTCAAGATTTTGGGTTAGTTTGCAAAAAGCTATGGGCACGGATTTACGATTTAGTTTGGCATATCATCCTCAAACGGATGGGCATTCGGAAAGGACTATTCAAACTCTTGAAGATTTATTAAGACTCTGTGTCCTTGACTTCAAGGGAAGTTGGGAAAAGTTCTTACCATTGGTGGAGTTTTCCTATAATAATAGTTATCAAGCAAGTATTGGCATGGCTCCATTTGAGGCGTTGTATGGAAGAAAGTGTCGTTCTCCAGTATGCTGGGATGAGGTGGGTGAAGCAACGTTGTTGGGACCGAATTTGGTACGTATGACTACGGAAAAGATTTAAATGATCCGAAAACGTATAAAAACCTCACAAGATCGACAAAAGAGTTATGCTGATCTTTATCGAAAAGACGTGGAATTCAATATTAGAAAACATGTGTTGTTACGTGTTACTCCATGGAAAGGAGTTACAAGATTTGGAAAGAAAGGAAAGCTCAATCCTAGATTCATTGGCCCATTTATAATTCTCGAACGAGTAAGAACTGTGGCCTATAGACTCGCCTTACCGCCAAGTATGTCTCGTGTTCATAACGTTTTTCACATATCTATGTTACGTAAATATGTGAAAGACCCGAACCACATTATTGAATTAGAACCAGACGAGATAGAGGAAGATTTAACGTATGAAGAGTTACCTATTAAAATCTTAGATAAGAAGGATCATATTCTACGGTCTAAAGTTATACCTCAAGTCAAAGTTTTGTGGAGAAACCACGATGTTGAGGAAATGACCTGGGAGTTAGAATCTGAAATAAAATCAAGGTATCCTCACCTCTTCGACATACCAGGTACGCACCCTAATTTCGAGGATGAAATTTCATAAGAAGGGGAGGTTGTAAGACCCCAACTTTTATGAATAAAGAATAATTTTCTTGAAATATATTTTTGAATATTATGGTGTGGATTTGATATAATGTTATAGTTATGGGTAATATTTATAAATTTTGCAAAGTAAGCAAGTGGTTATATAATATTCGATTGGTCGGGGAATATTCATTTTAACAAGGAATATTCGTATGACGGCACAATCATTGGTGGACCCCACAACGGAAGTATTGTCGTAGTAAGAAAATGATAGAATTGTCTTTTATTAAAAATAACGGCGAAAGTGTTATCGTTAAAACTGTTGAACTACCCTTAGTAAAAAAGTACATTAATACGCTGTGGTTGCATAGAAGCACACATGATTGGTTCTTGATGCTTACGTGAGAAGTCACCGCTTATACTCAATTATTGCTACAAAGAATTGATGCATCATATCTCTCATATTATTGATTCAATTATTGTCACAAAGATCATCTCAGATAATATGTTATATTATTAAATCAATAATTGAGATGACAAAATTATTCATATTATTATTTGCAATATTGACAATGTCTAGAAGTTCACATCGCTAGAGGTTTGGTCATCTAATTGCGCGCCCAATAAGGAGAAATCCTTATCGAAAAGCCCCTCTTTACTAGGAGCGACACAGTGGTTGTTAAATATTGTGAATTATAATATTAATGATTGAATAAGTTCGTGTTGATTAAAGATGGAATTGATAGTTCCATTGTGTTGGAATTATTAGTGTTAGTGGAAATCGACATTTATTTTGATATTAATTGATGTCTGGAAGTTATACTGACCAGTCGGGTAATTAACCAGATAAATTAGCAATTAAATGCTATTAATTCACATGATTATAACTATTTGTTCACATGTGTGTACTATTAATTCACATTCTTATACTATTAGGGGAGTTGGTGCAAGATTGATAATACTTGCATGACTAAGTTAAAAATGGACGTATAGATGGAGGTACTATACTGTAATTCGTATTTTCACATGATTATAACTATTGATTCACATGATTAAACTATTGATTCACGTTATTTACTATTAGGGGAGGTGGTGCAAGTTTGATAATACTTGCAGGACTAAATTAAAAATGAAGGAAAAGTTGAAGGTATTGTACTGTAATATTTCGAGCCCCAAAACGTGTAATTATTGAAACTATATTTTCCTATAAATAGAAGCTCATTCTTCCTTCATTTCTCACCAATTCACTAGAGCTTTAGAGTAATTATTATAGAGAGAAATTATAGAGAGAAAGAAGAAGAGAAGTCTTCTACCTCTCTACTCCAGTATCCAGTTTCTTTCTAAGGTAAGGGGTATTATTTTTTTCGTATTCATGAAGAGAGCTTTTGTTATTCCATT
Source organism: Panax ginseng (assembly GCA_020205605.1). Lineage (NCBI taxonomy): Eukaryota > Viridiplantae > Streptophyta > Magnoliopsida > Apiales > Araliaceae > Panax > Panax ginseng. The sequence continues at coordinate 97,524,330 of CM035144.1, read as the reverse complement.
CCTTATTATTATGTTGAATAACTTTGCCTATAATGGGGTACCGCATACATGGTGAAATTCTTCTATTATTCCATTCTTTATTTTATTCTCATTGAATAACTCGTCTGCATGCGTATCCTATCGCATGCATGGTGAATTCTTTGTTATTCCATTCTTTATTATTCTGTGGAATATCATGTTCTCGCATGATTACGCTAGACCTCGGTTCCATTCTTTATTATTCTATTAGAATAACTCCGTCTGTGCGCTTTCTATCGCATGCATGGTGAATTCTTCATTATTCCATTCCTTATTATTTTGTTGGAATATCCATGCTGCAAGTGATTACGCATGACCGGTTCTATTCTTTATTATTCATTGGAATAACATGTCTATGTGGATTATCACATGCATGGTGAATGATCCTTCGTATTTCATTCCTTATTAAATTATGGAAATGATCATCTACGTGGATTACCGCATGACGGTGAAAATTCATTTGCGCTTCATATATTCTATGATACTCATTTGGTTAAAGTTTTGGCTTCTATACTCCATGAAATTAGTAGAATATCCCGGATATTTGCCCTTCATCCAAATCTCTTTTATGGAAATATTCTTCCGATCATTCTTGAATTTTACTCCACAAAGCAAAGATTATGTTGACAATTTGGACGTAATTGATTTCAAGATAAATTAACTTATAAATCTTTAAAATTTATTCTTGAACTTGTTTTATTGAATTATTATGTCATTTACATCATCCTCATGCTTATATTGTGATGAAAGTCATCTTTGGCTTACGTGCATAGATGGACTTGGTATGATTATGACCAGTGGATTATTCTTAAGATAATCATGACCGTAATGTTATAAATGATGTGGTAAAAGTCCTCGGTGGCTCTGTAGTGCATTGATGGACGCTTTTTGGTATGATTATGACCGTGGATTATTCGGTATAGTCATGACCATTGATGATTTAATGAATATCCTTGGCCCGTAGTGCAGGGATGACTCGATGATATGGTTTATTTATTAAGCTGAGTCTTAGTGATAAAAATTGATGAAAACATTATAAATCATAGAAGATAGTAGATATCATGCTCTACTTGACTCTTCTAATGGATTGCTTATTCCGCTACAGTTAAACTTGATTTCTATTATATTTTATCAGTTTAACATTGTTGAAGACTAATGATAATTTATTCTGCATTATCTTAGTCATAATATTTCTTACGGGCTAGTTGAGCTCACCCTTTCTTTCACTGTTCTCTTGAGAAAAATGAGAACGTGGCAAGGACTATTCGGAAACCGGAGTGATGGTCCGGATGATAGCATTAGTAGTCCTCACTATTCTGTTAAATAGTATGACAATAAATGTAATTAGGACTCCATTGAGTGTGGATATTGTCTAGATGACAATATTCTTATTAAAACTCTTACATTATGTTTTGTCGTATTTTACACGACTGTTGTATAATTAAGTTGTATTTGAATTTTGTACCATGTATTTGGCAACTCAAGATGGGTGATGTATACCTATTTTAGGGCGCCACAACTGTATGTGTGTCATCTTGCCTCTCTGCGCCTCGGCGTCGTGGCTTCGATGCACGGTGGTGAGGATGCCATAATGTCTGCCAAGAGACCTCTTGCAAGCACTGCGTCTGAAGGCTCAAGCTCATACCGCCTGCTCTGCTTGTAGGTGGCCTGCACTTCACATCTAACATGAGACTCTACCCCGTCCTACACATTATAACGTCGATAGTCGATGGTCAACGATCGCCATGTGGGGTGGCAAGGCTATCTCCTCCGCCCCCAATCGAATACCGTTTGCTTGCATGTCGGGTGATCAATGATGGATGTGGAAGTCCCGAAGCGACGGTACTCTTGATTGCCTTCATGATGGACTCATGTATGAGAACATCGATGTCCACATTCAAGCCCGTGACAATGGCAAAAAGGAGGATCATTCGATCCTTGGTCACATCGCTCAGGTGCCAGGTAGGAATCATATTAGCGCAAATAAAGCTGAACCACGCCTTCCCATAGCGACTGGGCGTTGAAGTCAGGAAATTGGTCTTCTCACCCGTATAATTATTCTTCTTCCATGTGGTTCCGGGCCTGCAGAGCCTCCTGATGATATCCTCTAGGTCATAACTGCGGAGTCCCGACTCCATATAATCCTTGCACTCGTAGTTGGGCTTGGCAAACAGTGCATTGATGGCTTGACTCCCAAAATCCACTGAGCGGCTCCTAACTTGAACAACAGCATCACCTTCGGCATTGGCATTCGCATAAAACTCCCGAACCATAGATACAATAGCTGACCCGAATGGTTTTGTGAAATGGATCCATTGGCGTCCCGAAATCATGGCCAACAACTCGTCATCCTTTTTGTTAGGCCTCAACCCCCGCTCAGGAATCAAGTTTCGCGAGACAAAAGAGGTTTTATATCTTTTCCATGCCTCTTCGCTCATAAATTTCGTGTTATCCCAAGCCTGTGGTGCGGCGGATGAGGAACTGCCGATGCTAAGTCGTTGCCTCTTTGGTGCCATTTTAGAAATTAAAGCAGTTGGTATGAACACTGGTAGAAAACCCAATTCAAACTCCCCCAAACCTTAGGCTCGACTATCCCCAACAAAACCAATGCCAAATAGTCCCAAATCAGTCTACTATTTCTTTCAGAAATTTTATCAAACACTTGGAGTGCGTTCTTCAAAACTAACTTAGACAGCCTTTGTTTGTGATTTCTCTATCCAGATTTCCATCAGTGGAAATCACACAAACAGAAAACAAGAATTTTGCAAATACCACAAATAAACAAAAAAATAGCTCTACTTGAATGAAATCCAATAAAAATACCTAGAGTTGCAAACCCTAAGTGAGAAATCGTGTGGGCTCGAACACTGACAAGTAATTTGATGGAGGCTTTTGGTTGGTGATGGTGGTTAGAGATGAGCAATCGATCACGGCTCGAGTTATTGGGTGGCTGAGGCTTGTGATGGTCCTTTGTGATGCCGAGTCTGTTCGAGAAAAAGTAGAGGCGTGGACTAACTACTTGCTAAAAATTGCATTTAAAAACCAAATTCTCACTTATCGGTATTGCGGCCGACACTGGCTCATTATTTGGCGCTGCCATATTTGATTTAACAAAAGAGCTCTGAAGAATTATGGCGTTGCGGTGCGAGATGAGCTTCTTTCCTTGGAGCTGTGGTGTGGCTTAGTAGTATGCTATGGAGATTGATGGCGTCGCGGTGTGACTTCCCTTTGTTACATGGCGCTGCGGCATAGATCATAGGATTTTGAAAATGAGTAACGTGCTACGGCGCGAAGTCCGGTTTATATTTTGGCATCGCGGCGCCAGCCTTGTATCTCAGTTTTCTTGCACAGATATCATGCTCAATAAACAACCTGCTAGATTTGCCTTATTTCTACTAAGATAAACACTAGTAACAGAATAACATGCTGCTTGCATCCTATAATAACAAAAATATGCACATCAGATACGGCATTGTACTACAATAAGTGGCAGCAATGTTTACCTAGTAAGGGGAAAAGATGAAATATTAACTAGACATAAGTAAAGAAAAATAGGAAAGGAAAATGATACTGAGATGGGGGTGCCTCCCTACCAAGCGCTTGTTTTAAAGTCTTCGGTTTGACTGTGCTGATGCCGCTCAATCCGGCTCATAAGCAAAAATGACCATTTCATGCCGCCTATTCGTCAATTCCTATAAATTTTTGGGCAATATGGAAGATTAGTCATTCTCCTTTCCTTCTTCCATCCAATCATCCCTCGGCACATAGAATCTTTCGCCACTAGAATTATCCACTAATTCTCCTTTTTATCAAATCGAAAGCGTTCTTCATGCTCTAATGGGCCCTCCAGGGTTTCCACAGTCGTGAGCGTGGTTTCTGGTTGTTGATCAGTCTTGACTATACAACCACTGTTTATCCTTTTGTCTCCAACTTCAGACTCCATTGGTTGACTAGTTTGCACTATGACGTCTCCCTCAATAACTGTGCGAGACTCATCGCATTTTCCTTGTATATCCACCATGCAATACTCTACTGCTTCATCGTTGAGATCAATTAAGATCGAAAGATTGCCTTGTGGTGTTTTTGTGATGGCATTGACGAGTTGCCCCAATTGATTCTCAAGGCTGTGCAATGTTGCTTCTTGGCTTGCCATCTGAACCTCATTTCTCTCAATAAAGTTGGTGAGAAGCTCCCCAAGCCTGTTCTCTTCTTCTCGTGTTGAGGACTCAGACAAGTTCTCATAGGGTCGAGACGTAACCTCATATTATGGCGGAGATTAGTTGTTAAACTGATTTGGATAGGAGTTATTCGGATCTTGATATTGCTCTTGACTGTAGTCCCAAGAGTTTGGATAACCCTGACAGTTTGGATGATAGGAGATCGGTTCAATGTCAGCTCGTTCCTGACAGTAGGCATTCTGAGTGGACTGACACTCAAGATTGTCAGAAAACCTCAAGACATTCGCAATTTGAAATTGCAATTGCTCGAGTCCTTCTTCCGAGCTTGGTTGTGTCGTCCTCTCATAAGGCCATTGATAACAATGTTATAAGATATCATTAAACTATTCAATATCATCACACACTAGAAATTTAATGTGACACCCCCAAAACAGGTATACATCACCCATCTTGAGTCACCAGATACATGGTACATAATTCAACTACAAACTTAATTATACAACTGTCGTGCAAAATACGACAAAATATAGCTGAGAGTTTAAACACGAATATTGCAATATCCACACTCAATGCAGTCCTCATTACAATTATTATCACACTATTTTATAAAAATAGTGAGGACTACTATAGCCACTATCTCGGACAGTCAATCCATTCCCCGACTTGTCAAAGCTATATTTTCATTTCCTGAAGAGAAAATTGAAAGAAAAGGGTGAGCTCAACTAGCCCAGTAAGAATCATTATGACTAAGATAATGAAGAATAAATTATCCTTAGCCTTCAACAGTATAACAACTGATAGAATACAATAGACAATATGTTTTAGATCAACAACTGCAGCGGAATAAGCAATCCATTAGAAGAGTCAAGTAGAGCATGATATCTACTATCTTCTATGATTTAAAAGTTTATCATCAATTTTATCCCTGTAATACTCATCAACAGTTCTTTATTATACCCAAGACAAATAAAACTTTCATCACCTGTCTTAACCTGAACCACCAAAGATGTTAGTTAAATTCACAATTAATGTTTATAATAATGTGAATCAACAATTTCTCCTTGCCACAAAGGCTTAATAGAACATTTACTCAATATCCTTACCCCAAAGGCTAAAGATATTCAAATGTAATAACAATGATCATACCAATCAGTTGTCTATGTTTGCACTACTGGCCAAAGATATTCAACTATAAAACCAATGGTCATGATCATATCAATCAATTACTGTCGCGATTACTACTACCAAAGACATTCAATCGTTAACTAATGGTCATGATCCCGCCAATCACATCATCAAATTATCCACCTTTCACTACGACCAAGGATATTCATTAGTATCATAAATGGTCATGATCATGTCATACACTTGTCCATCTTTGCACTACGAGCCAAAGCTATCAATTAACAGTTCATCTTTGCACTACGACCAAAGATATCAATCAACATTTCATCTTAGCACGTAAGCCAAAGATATACTACTGTAAAACCAATAATCAACAGTCTATCTTTGCACGTAAGCCAAAGATATACAACTATAAAACCAATAATCAACTATTCATCTTTGCACGTAAGCCAAAGATATACAACTGTAAAACCAATAATTAACAGTCCATCTATGCACGTAAGCCAAATATGACTTTCATCACAATATAAGCATGAGGATGATGACAATGATATAAGCATTAATCAAACGAAATCAAGGATAAATATTACAGACTTTAAATTTATCCAGAGTTTAAAAATATCCAAATTGTCAACATGGTACTGCTTTGTGGAGTAAAATTCAAGAATAATATTGTATAAAAAATGTTTTGGACCGAAAAGAAATCAATTTTTGTCATGAATAGTATTCCAGGTGAATAGTACCCGGGTGAATAGTACTTCGAGAATAGTACCCCGTGAATAATACTTCGAGAATAATACCTCGTGAATAGTACCCCGGCATGAAAAGTGCCCCAAATACTCGAGTGAATAATATTTGAGTGAATAGTAACCAGGTGAATAATAACTCGTGAATAGTACTTTGGTATGAAAAGTGCCCTGAATACCCGAGTGAATAATATTTGAGTGAATAGTAACTGGGTGAATAGTAACCCATAAATAATAACTCATGAATAATATTCTGGTATGAAAATATCAATAATTATCAAGAAAGCTCATAATAATATTTCCATGAAATGATACTGGATGAAGCGCATATTTCACCGATATTCTACAAATTTCACGGAGTATAGAAGCAATACTTTAACAGAATGAGTGTAGAATTAGGAATATAAAATGAAATAATATTACCCACATACTACAGAGTATGGAAGAAAATATTATTTCTATGAATACTGAAAAATATAATATCCCTTACGATTGTTGAACGAAAATAATATTCCTACGAATATTGAACGAAGATGATATTCCTTATGAATATTGAACGAAAATAATATTCATACGAATACGAAAAATAATATCTCTTCAGAATATGAAATAAATAATACCTCTTACCTCAGAAGAAGACTGGATACTAGAATAATGAGGTAGCAGACTTCTCTTCTTCTTTTTCTCTATAGCTTCTCTCTCTATAATTGCTCTTATGAGTCTTAGTGAATTGGTGTGAAATGAAGGAAGAATGAACTTCAATTTATAGGAAAATATAGTTTCAATAATTGCACATTTTGGGGCTCGAAATATTACAGTATAATACCTTCCTCTTTTTCTTCATTTTTAATTTAGTCCTGCAAGTATTATCAAACTTGCACCACCTCCCCTAATAGTAAATCATGTGAATCAATAGTAAATCATGTGACTCAATAGTTCTAAACATGTGAAAAAATTAATTACATTATAGTACCTTTAACTATACCTCCATTTTAGTCATGCAAGTATTATCAATCTTGCATCAACTCCCCTAATAGTAAATCATGTGAATCAATAGTACACACATGTAAACATATAGTTATAAGCATGTGTATTAATAGCAATTAATTGCTCATTTATCCAATTAATTACCCGATTGGTCAATATAACTTCCAGACATTAATTATCATCGAAATAAATGTCTATTTCCACTAACACTAATAATTCCCAAACAATGGAATTATCAATTTCATCTTTAATCAATACAAACTTATTCATCATTAATATTATAACTCACAATATTTAACAACCGTGTCGCTCCTGTGAAAGAGGGGCTTTCAATAAGGATTTCTTCATATCATGCAATTAATTAGATTATCTAACCTCTCCTCGATGAACTTCTAGACATTGTCAATATTGCAAATAATAATATGAATAACTTTGTCATCTCAATTATTGATTTAATAATATAACATATTATGCGAGATGATCTCGTGACAATAATTGAATCAATAATATGAGAGATATGATGCGCAAATTATTCTCGTAGTAATAATTGAGTATAACCGAGTGACTTCTCACATAAGCATCAATAATCAATACCGTGTGCTACTATGCAACCAAGCGATTACTATACTTTTATCACCGATTATTTTATGACAACTTGTTTACTTTGAAATTTTTTCACATATCACCCTTAACTTTAACCTTTTATCAATTTAACCATTTACTAAATAAAATAATTATAAAAAAAATTGAATACTTTCATTTCATAAAATTCGGGGTCATAAGGCCATAAGGCCATAAGGCCATTGATAACAATGTTATAAATATCATTAAACTATTCAATATCATGTCACACTAGAAATTTAAGACCCAAGTATTATCATTAATTTATGAGTCAAATGATAATCCTTCATTCGCTAGCATTAATATAATAAGATCCAAGTATTATCATTAATTTAGGGGTTAAATATACTTTTTCTCACTCTATTAGGGGTCGGTTTATAAATGCATCATCGAATTGATTTTTTTACGGTTACCTCATTGAACTATATATTATTTACAAAAAGTGATTTTGTCGTCTATGTTTGTTAACTATTAAACAGAAAAATAACGTGGAAATACATGACAATACTGACAGGAGAGAGAAGCTGAGTTGGATAACTAATTATATTAAATTATACTAAATTCTATAACAAATAGTTAAACAAAATATAAATCAAATTAATATATATAACAAATAATTAAATTAAATTAATTAATTAATAATAAAATAAATTAATGAATAATTTTTACAAATGTATTTATATATATTAATCAATTCATATTTTTTTAAATTTTAAATATTTTAATTTTACTTTAAAAATATAAAATTATCTAATATTTTGAAATTTAGGGATTATTCTTCTTCCCACTACTGCTACTACCACCACTATAAGACCTGTTGGTCAGAAAACCGATCACTAAACACGCGCAAGTATATGCGGTCTAACAAGTAATACAGTGATAAGTAGAATGTCGTACCCACGAGGAACTATGACTAATATTTACCAAGTACCGACTTTGTATCGTTAAAGTCTTATTCGAACAGCAATAAATGAAAGTGTGATTAATCTAAGCATAACTAATTATCAAAGCAAGTAAATGGATAACGAATGGTAATCGAAGGAATTACAAGCTAAGGTTACAACTTCACCCCACTCAGGCATTCTGTCAAACACCTAGCGTGCTATGTTTCATCAAACTACCTACCCATCTCTCTCTGGTCTTAATGGTCACGACAATTTGTTGACCGAGAACACACAAGTGCTCATACACCTCTGTCGAGGTATGCACAAACATATCCTTTCCAGATCCACCCGATAGGGAATAGAACAGAAAAGAACGCCCAAGCTAGATACAATCTTACATATGTCTATGCGAATTGATCAGAACAAGGATTTAAGCTTAAGTTCTCAAATAGGTCGCACGTGGCGCATAAATATATGTCTATTCTATGCATAACTTATGCAGTCGAAACCCACAATCACATGCCAATATATTTAGGTGTAAATCTACAATCCTTCTATCGATATCATGTAAATTACCAAAATCATCACTAATATCTTAGCGAGAATCATTAAGCATAAATATATCGAACCAAATCATATGGTGCCAACCAAAGAGATAAGACGGTCAATTTAAATAACAAAGGGTTCCATTATAACCTTAGAGAAAATACTCAGTTCATAGCTATTGAACAAAATATAAGTAGCAATAAAGACAATATTTATGGATTACAAAATCAGAGACAATAAATAGATAAGAAGAAACTCTGTCAAAGCCCTTCAATCTCTAAGCATTCCGCTCAAATCAAGCTTTCCAATCCGTGTCGCACACTTCTCGTGTTGCTCCAAGGAAAACCCTAACTTCTCCCTAATCTACCTAATCTATATTTACAGACATTTATCTAAGAACTAGACAAAGAAATTAAAAGAAAAGGAAAAACTAGAACTATTCTCTGATATATGGTATCCGGTTCTCCCTGTTGCAGGGGCTTGCTTTCCTTATATATCCCTCTCCGTCATTTGTTAGCTCAAGTAAGGCCCTCTCTGCTTAGCAACACCGGAGGATGTAACGCATGACGCCACCAAATAAAAGTCGTGGTTGGCCTTGGCATTGGCATTGCTGGCCAAAGGTATATAAATTTGACCATTTTGCCCCTTTAAAGCTAGAAAAGTACTGTAAAGCCATGCAATACATCAATTAAGCGTAATAACACTATATTCATATAAAACTATATAAAAACTACGAATTTAGACAATTATTTAAGTCATAAAGTATCCGATTCGCTGGTATAAATCCAACTCATCAAGACCCCAACTTTTTTGAATAAAGATTTAATTTTCTCTAATTATCATTTTTGAATAATGAGGTGTGGATTTGATATAATGTTATAATTATGGATATTATTTACAAATTTTGCAAAGTAAGCAAGTTGTCATAAAATATTCGTTTGGTCGGGGAATATTCATTTTATCAGGGAATATTCGTACGACGACACAATCATTGGTGGACCCCACAACGGAATTCATCATCGAGTTAGAAAGCAGCGTAAATAACTTTTTATAAAAATAACAAATTTTTTATCGTTAACTGTTGAAATACTCAGTGATAAAATTATAATAATACGCGTGGTTGCATAATAGCACACGATATTTTACAATATCGTTGATTATTAATGCTTACGTGAGAAGTCACTCAGTTTTATTCAATTATTGCTACAATAATTGCTACATAATATCTCATATTATTGATTCAATTATTGTAACAGTATCATCTGTACAATATTTTATTTTATTAAATCAATAATTGAGACGATAAAATTATTCATATTATTATTTGTATTATTAACAATGTCTAAAAAGTTCTGTCAAGGAAAGGGGTTTGGTCACCTAATTACGCGCCAATAAAGAGAATTTCTTATCGGAAAGTCCCTTCTTTCCTGGGAATGATCTGGTTGTTAATATTGCGAGTTATAATATTAATGATGAATAAATATTGTTAAAAATGTGTTTAGTAAAGCCAAGTGAATTGAGATAATTAGAGGGGATTTTTATGAAGTATTTGTTGTAAATTTGGCTTATTGCATGGACCCCCAGTTTCTCATTTTTTAAAATTGTTGGTATAAAGTTATCTCAATTTTTTTAATATATATATATATATATATATATATATATATATATCACACGGGTGTGAACCCGTGTGTGTGTATGTATGTAGAATAGAATATATTATATTTTATTGCATAGTGTTGCATAGTACTGCATAGTGTTGTATAGTATAACATAGTAAAATTAAAAAAATTCAAAAGTTTTGCCGGTTGCAACACCCGTGAATAAGTTATTGTGCAGTCCATGATTTTTCCTTACTGTGCGTCCAAATAGTATTCTGCCATTCTCTTATAAATAGGATGCTTAGTTTAGAATTGAAAATCACACCAGAATCAGAGAATTCTTCTTTCTATAATATTGAGAGTATTTTTTTTAGAGTTTAAGGAAGCTTTAAGTGTAAAAAACAGTGCAAGTTTTTTTAAAGAATATATATCCCCGCCATACCAGTTAGAAATACTCTCCTTTTAAGGTAAGGTATATTATTTTTGTTCAATATTCGTAAGAAATAATATTTTCTTCCATACTTTGTAGTATGTAGGTAATATTATTTCATTTTAGATTCCGAATTCTATACTCATTTTATTAAAGTATTGCTTCTATACTCCTTAAAATTAGTAGAATATCCTTGAAATTTGTGCTTCATCTAGTATCATTTCACAAGAATATTTTTCTGAACATTTATGTTTAATTTTAAGCTTTTCATGTCGGGGTACTATTCATGGGGTACTATTCACTCAGGTACTATTCACGACAAAAAAATTGATCTCTTTTCTGTTCAAATTATTTTTGATACATGAATATTATTCTTGAATTTTACTCCACAAAGCAGTTATCATGTTGATAATTTGGACATTCTTGAACTCTGGATAAATTGAATTATAAATCTTTAAAATTTATCATTGCTTTCACTTAATTGAATTTGTATATCATTGTCATCATCCTCATGCTTATATTGTGATGAAAGTCATCATTGGCCCGTAGTGCATAGATGGACTGTTCATTGGTATAATTATGACTAGAAGTTATGTATCGGTATAATCATGACCCATAATATTACAAATGATGTGGTAAAAGTCCTCATTGGCCCGTAGTTCATTGATGGACATCTGTTAGTATGATCATGACCATTAGTGATAATAACGAATATCCTTGGCCCGTAGTGCATGGATAATTCATGGATGTGGTACTAATGAATATCCTTAGCCCGTAGTGCATGGATAATTCAGTGATGTGAATAATTTATTGAGTTGTGTTACAGTGATAAAAAAATGATGACGAACTTTTAAATCATAGAAGGTGGTAGATATCATGCTCTACATGACTCTTCTAATGAATTATTTGTTTCGCTACAGTTAAACTTGTTGTCTATTGTAGTCTATCAGTTTAACACTTTTGAAGGCTAAGGATAATTTATTCTGCATTATCTTAGTCATAATATTCTTTACTGGGCTAGTTGAGCTCACCCTTTGCTTTTATTGTTCTCCTCAGGAAATGAGAATATAACTGGGACTAGTCGGGGAATGGAGTGATGGTCCAAGCTGGTGGTTATAGTAGTCCTCACTATTCTATATATAAAATAGTGTGATAATAAATGTAATGAGGACTTCATTTGAGTTTGGATATTGTCTACAAGACAATATTTGTGTTAAAACTCTCAGCTTACGTTTGTCGTATTGTATAAATTGAGTTCGTATTTAAATTATGTACCATGTATTTGGCAACTCAGAATGCGTGATGTATACCTATTTTGGGGGCGTCACAGTTGGTATCAAAGACTAGGGATATGATCCTTGGCTGAGATTTGAAGCTAGAACTAGGAGCGAAGAGATAGGTAAATCCTTCGCTAGTATGACCTACCTAAGCTTATTTGTTATTTAATTGGTCGGTCGAAATATAGGGATAATATTTGGCATGTCAATTAACCCTTGTTTTGTGGCAGTATTTGAGAATGACATCTGTAAATCAAGAGATGAACTCATATAGATTTTTAAGTGATGAATCGAGGAGATTCATTTAAAGAATAAATATTGGACTATAATATCTTGTTATAACAAAGATTTTTATTGGAAAGTACTAATTAAGTTATTAAACTTTATTGTAGAATATCATGCAAAGAAGAAATTAGAGATATCCATGTGATGAGTGAATAATTAATAGTTACACCCGAGCTAGTCGCAAAGGTAGCAGCTAAGAGTGGGGAAGAAGAGGAACCTGAGGAGGATTTATTAGGAGAACTTTATGATCAAAATGTAGAACTGCAAAATCATATTCATGAGTTAGAAGAGCAGGGTGAAGAATGACAGGTGGTCGTGAAACAAAGGGATGCAACAATTTAAGATTTTGCTACCCGATATGCGATGCTTGAACAGAAGCTCTCTTTGGCAGAGTATATGATAATAGAGCTAAAATCTTAGAATGCAAATGTCAAAGATCTTCTGAAAGAAGAAATAACTGATAGATGATATTTATTTCTCTTTTTGGAAAGCAACTGGGAGAACCCAACATCGAGTTTTGAATTACCCTGTACATTGTGGTCAACCCCAATTCGATATGGATCAAAGATTAATGATTCAGATCATAGACCATGAGTACGATGAAGTAGTTGAGAGTGGAATATGCCCTATAGCGAAAGTCAATTCCAGCGGTAATGATGACACCAAAGGCTGTCCCAAACAAGTCAAAGTTGGTGGTTCATGGAGAGCGTTTTTCGTGACCTCCCAAAAAGCGAGGAACCCGAACGAGGTTATCACGGGTAAGCTAATCATAAACTCTTGCGAAATCTATACCTTATTTGATACCGGTTATACCCATTCTTTTATTTCTCCTACTTGCGCTCAACGTTTAAATTTAACTCCGGAGAAATTAGACTTTAACTTATCTGTTGAAACTCCATTGGGAGAAACTTTCATTACATCTTCTGTTTATAAGTTTTATTTGATTCAAATCGGAACCCTCACATTACCTGTCGATCTTATCTCTTTGAAAATACTTGCATTTGATATGATTTTAGTGATTGATTGGTTAACTACTCATCATGCTAAAATTGATTATTTTTGTAAGGTTGTTAGCTTTGATATTCCTAACCAACCAATTATGCCAATTCAAGCAACCAAACCACTAAAGTCAATCACAATCATATCAAGTCATAAAGCCATTCATTTATTGAAAAATGGATGTCATGCTTTCTTAGCTCATGTCACGGATTTAAATAAAAATACGTCAGATTTGAATGATATTTCTATTGTTAATAAATTTCCTGACGTATTCCCTGAAGAATTTCATGGCCTACCCCCAGAGCGTGAAATCGAGTTTTGTATTGACCTTGAACCTGGTATAAAACCCATTTCCAAAACCCCATATCGAATGGCTCCTATTGAACTTCAGGAGTTAAAAACTCAACTGCAAAAACTGTTAGACATCGATTTCATTCGTCCTAGTACATCTCCTTGGGGTGCTCTTGTTCTGTTCATAAAGAAGAAAGATGGGAGTATGCGACTTTTCATTGACTATCGGGAGTTGAATCATGTTACTGTCAAAAATAGGTACCCGTTGCCTCGCATTGATGACATGTTTGACCAGTTACAAGGTGCCAAATTCTTTTCAAAGATTGATCTTTGTTCCGGATATCATCAGTTAAAGATTAAAACTGATGACATTCCAAAGACTACTTTCAGAACTCGGTACGGAAATTATGAATTCCTAGTAATATCTTTTAGATTGACTAATGCTCTTGCTGCCTTCATGGATATGATGAACTGAGTATTCAAGGAATATTTGGATCATTTGTGGTTGTCTTTATTGATGACATCCTCATTTACTCCAAAATCCATGAATATCATGAACAACACTTGAGGTTGATACTCCAAAAGCTTCTTAAAAACAAGCTATATGCCAAGTTGATGAAATGCAAATTTTGGCTTGAGGAAGTAGCATTCCTTGGGCACGTGATATCAAATCACAGAATATTTGTTGACCCAGCGAAGATTGAAGTAATACAAAGCTGGGAGCAACTGTAAGACCCCAAATTTTATGAATAAAGATTAATTTTCTCGAATTTTTTTTTTTTGAGTATTAAGGTGTTGATTTGATATAATGTTATAGTTGTGGGTAATATTTATAAATTTTTGCAAAGTATACAAGTTGTTATAAAATATTCGATTGGTCGGAGAATATACTTTTTGTCGGGGAATATTCGTATGATGGAATAATTATTGGTGGACCCCACAACGGAATTATTGTCGGAGTTAGAAAATGAAAGAAATATCTTTTTTTTAAAAATAACAACAAAAGTTTTACCGTTAACGGTTGGAATACCCGATGGTAAAATTACAGTAAAATGCGTGGTTGCATAGTAGCACACGGTATTGATTATTGATGCTTACGTGAGAAGTCACTCAGTTTTACTCAATTATTACTACAGTAATTGCAACATAGTATCTCACATTATTGATTATGTTATTGTCACAGTATCATCTGCACAATATTTTATATTATTAAATCAATAATTGAGACAACAAAATTATTCATATTATTATTTGCATTATTGACGATGTCTAGAACGTTCTGTCAAGAAAAGGGATTTGGTCACCTAATTGCGCGCCAATAGGGAGAAATCCTTATCGGAAAGCCCCCTCTTTCCTGGGAATGATCTGGTTGTTAATTTTGTGAATTATAATATTAATGATGAATGTTATTCAAAATGTGTTTTGAGAAGCTAAGTGAGTTAAGATAAATAGAAGTGCATTTTATGAAGTATTTGTTGTAAATTTGGTTTATTATATGGACCCCCACTTACTCATTTTTTAAAATCGTCGGGAGAAAGTCATCTCAGTTTTATATATATATATATATATATATATATATAGGAGCCCTTCCATAGCAACCCGGTTCTTTGTGAGTCTTATCTGACACCCCCTTTTTGTACCGTTGATAAAATGAATTGATGGCTGAGATTAGACTTTGTATTTGATAAGCCAAGACAGTTTCAGGTGCCTAATTATCTACCTATACCTATTTCTATTTTATTAAGTGAATATTAACTTGTCAAGATAGTTATAAAAAGTGAATATTTATTATTAAAATAATCCGTGATGCAGAAATGTATACTACCGGTACATTTTGTTTTTAATTTTTTTATTTCTCCTACTAAGTCAGTGCTCATACTACCGGCATTAAAATAATAAAGTAATCCACTTTGATGTGGTAATGATCTACTGGTACATTTTTTTTTAAAATTTATTTTTATTTTTCCTACGATGCAAAGCTCATACTACCGGGCATTAAAATAATAAAGTAATCCACTGATCTGGTGATACTAATTTGGTACATTTTTTTTTTTAATTTTTTTATCTTTTCCGGCCAAGATGAAGCTCATCACAATTTAGTACATTTTTTTTTAATTTTTTTTATTTTTCCAATTCTACATGTGCTCATATCTAATTTGGTACATTTTTTTTAATTTTTCCGTACTTAATGCAAAATGATACTACCGTATTAAAAATTGAAAAAAAAAATCGTAAGACTGACTGTCACTACCGGTATTAAAAATTGAAAAAAATGATTTTATTCAAGCAATTCGTTGCTAAACAGACTCGAACTCGCAACCTCAAACTCCAAACACTCGTCATATGACCACCCGAGCACCACAGTGCCTAATTGTTAATTTCAAATTTAAGGATATGTCTTTATATTAAAACTTCACCATCCCCCAAAATCTATATTCTTGCATTATTATTATATTACGATTTATTATTAATTTACTTATCGAATTTATAAAAGTAGTGAAGTATTATTATAATAATAATAATGTGATTATCAATATTAGAAGTACAGATTATACTAATACTAGTACTGCATAACATTAAGAGGAATAGTACATATTACATGTTCATTTTCATAAAATAAAATTAAAAAATATAGAATGATTAATACAACCGGCGCCTATTTTTTTGGATCGAGAATCCTTTAGCACTTTCGATAGTGATTTCGCTTTTATCGTGGTCGGTTTCAAAGCCACAAATTGCACATTTTCGATGAGTCTTAGAAGGAATGATTTTCTCGAGTGCACTCTTGAATCTAGATTGTTTTTTGCGGCCCTTTGTTTGAGAAATATTAGGCGACAAAAACTCTTCTTCTTCTTCCACCTCTGCATCTTCATCGTCATTATCGTATCCCATATCATGATTTGGATCTCCAACTGTGCAATCAATGTCGTCATATGCCAGTTCAGTAATATTCTCATCCGGATCATATTGGTCAACCAACGCTTAATTTTATTGGTCCATTTGAAATCCTCGATAGAGTAGGAACTGTGGCCTATACACTTGCCTTACTACTAAGTATGTCGCATGTTCATAATGTTTTTCACGTATCGATGTTACGTAAATATGTGGACGACCCGAACCACATTATTGAATTAGAACTAGACGAGATAGCAGAAGATTTAACGTATGAGGAGATACCTGTTAAAATCTTGGATAAGAGGGAACATATTCTACGCTCAAAGGTTATACCTCAAGAGTAATAATCTGAAATAAAATCAAGGTATTCTCATCTCTTCGACATACCAGGTACGTACGTCAATTTCGAGGACGAAATTTCATAAGAAGAAGAGGTTGTAAGACCCCAAATTTTATGAATAAATATTAATTTTCTCTAAATATTTTTTTTTTGTATTAAGGTGTTGATTTGATATAATGTTATAGTTGTGGGTAATATTTATAAATTTTTGCAAAGTATGAAAGTTGTTATAAAATATTCGATTGGTCAGGGAATATTTTTTTTGTGGGGGAATATTCGTACGACTGCACAATCATTGGTGGACCCCACAATGGAATTATTATCGGAGTTAGAAAATGGCAGAAATATCTTTTTATAAAAATAATGGCGAAAGTTTTACCGTTAACGGCTGGAATACCCTGTGGTAAAAGTACAATTATATGCGTGGTTGCATAGTAGCACACAGTATTGATTATTGATGCTTACGTGAGAAGTCACTCAGTTTTACTCAATTATTGCTACAGTAATTGATGCATAGTATCTCACATTATTGATTCTATTATTATTACAGTATCATCTGCACAATATTTTATATTATTAAATCAATAATTTAGATGACACAAGTTATTCATATTATTATTTGTATTATTGACGATTTCTAAAAAGTTCTCTCAAGGAAAGGGGTTTGGTCACCAAATTGCGCGCCAATAGAAAGAAATCCTTATCGAAAGGCCCCCACTTTCCTGGGAATGATTTGGTTTTTAATATTGTGAGTTATAATATTAATGATGAATATTATTAAAAATGTGTTTTGAGAAGCCAAGCGAGTTGAGATAAATAGAAGTGATTTTTATGAAGTATTTGTTATAAATTTGGTTTATTATATGGACCCCCACTTACTCATTTTTCAAAATCGTCAGGAGAAAGTTATCTTAGTTATATATATATATATATATATATATATATATATATATATATATATATATATATTATATATTATATGTGGTGTGGGTAATATATGTATATATATTACACTACAAAAAAATGGGCATTTAGCAACGATTTTTCGGGCAATGACTTTATAAGTTGTTGCTAAAAGTATATGTTTAGCAACGAAATTTGCCCTTCGTTGCAAATTGTGTCAGGCTTTCACTTTTTGCAACGAAATTCATAAGTCGTTGCAAAATTTCGTTGCTAATTCATTGGCGGGAAATTTTTTTGTTAGAAATTCGTTGCAAAATTTTCGGCCACTTGATTTCCCGTCATCGTGGGCAACGAAAGTTTTTTTGTTGCTAAAAATGAGTCTTTAGCAATGATTTTTCAGGCAACAACTTTATAAGTCGTTGTTAAAAGTGTATGTTTAGCAACTAAACTTGTCCTTCGTTGCAGATTGTGTCAGGCTTTCACTTTTTGCAACGAAATTTATAAGTAGTTGCAAAATTTGGAAACAAAATTCGTTGCAAAATTTCTAACCACTTGATTTCTCCTCATCGTGGACAACGAAAGTTTTTTTGTTGCTATATTTCATTGTCTAATATGGACTACATTCATTGGCAACAATTTTTATTTTCGTTGCATATTTTATACAACTTTTTTGCAATGACTATTAACATGTTGCCTTAAATTAAGATAATAATAATAATAATAATAAGACTAATAATAATAATAATAATAATAATAATAATAATAATAATACTACTAATAATAATAATAATAATAATAAAGAATAATAATAATAATTTTATAATAATAATAATAATAATAATAATCATAATAATAATACTAATAATAATAATAATAATAGTAATAATAATAATAATAATAATAATAATTGAGTAACGCTTCTCACAAAAAAAAAATAGTTCTTCTACATTTTATATATTAGTTATTCATATAATGATTGCTTCAACATAAAAATCTTTTAGAACACCCACATATAAGAAAACAAACTCTTATTTTTTGAAATTCCGTAAAATTATTTAACTTGAGCACTCAAAATTATACATGTACATTTTTTAAATATACCAACACGTAACACTTGACTATACGTAAATAGTATAAAACTCATTATATACAAAATATAGCGTAACTCATTATATTGTACAAATTTATTTGCATATAAATCATAAAATATAAAAATTTATGTTTACTTCCTACAAATTAATTTATCACAAACAATGATTATATTTCCCGCAAAACGCATCATATTTCATTTAAAAAATTTTATTTATTTGGACATAATTTTATATAGTGAAATGTTTCACTCCGTCCGTCTCAAAATAAATGCCCAGTTTTATTTTTTTTAAAGTTATAATTTTTGAAATTAAAATTGAGCACATATAGATATATTTTCTAATTTATAAAAATTAAAGTTTGTAGTTAATTGGATGTAGTTTATAATGATCATATTCGCACACTTAAAATTTTGAAAAAAAATATAATTAATTTCTAAAATAATTTATATGAATTTTTCTTGCAACTCGTTATTTTACATATATACTTTTTGACAAGGGATGGGCAAGGAATCGAAATCACTCCCGAAATTGCACCAATATCTTGAATTAGAGGGTGTTAGGCAATGACTTATAAGTTGGTCAAACTAAGTTATTAGTCATTTGTTATTATTTATTGTTTGACATTAACTTAAATTTTAACTTTTTTTGACTTATAAGTCATTATCAAAACTTTTCATGCTTCGTGTGCTATATTTTTTATGTATTAAATAAATTTTACTACCATCTATAAATATATAAATGTTTCTCTTTATAAGAAAAAGTATTTTTGTAGTCTCCAATATTTTTAAATTTATTCTACTAATATGTGTGTGTATATATATATATATAAATATATTCTTTTCAAAATTTCTTGTCAAACTAAATAAAATACTAAACAATGCTCAAAGATTAAACTAAATATATATAAAGTAACTATGAATATTTTTTATATAAATATATATATATATATATATATATAAAAACAAATATTCATATAAATATTTATAAAAATATTCATATCTAAATTTTATAAATTTTAGATAAAATATTTATAAATTTATAAATAAATAATTGTTTATAAATTTTAAAGATAAATTTATATGAATATTTGTTTATAAATATTTAGAGATAAATTTATATATATATATATATATATTTAAATTTATATATATATATATATATTAAAATATTCATAGTTATGTTATATAAATATTCATAGTTACTTTATATATATTTAGTTTAATGTGAAGATTTAAGATGGGTATATATTAGAGGTGGCAAGCATGAAGGGTCTGGGCCCAGGCCTGTTGCCAGCCAAACAGTGGGTCAGTCAAAATGGCCCTAAGTTTTGGCGGGTTGATAATGTGAGGCCTGTGGCACAGGTTGATTAAAATTTTACCACGGCTTCTTTTCCTCTATTTTTTTTTTACAAAATCTTGCTACACCAAAAATAATAATAATAATAAATATTAAAAATAATAAAATAATTTATAATAAACAATAATTCTAATTACCTACATTAACTACATAAATGAGGACCAAGTTCAGTAAATCTCTTTATTAATCATATGATTTGCCTCTTGTAAATATTTATGATTCCCTTCATCACTAGGACTGTAATAGTTAATATATCAAATTAAGCTCTAGCCGGCCGTTCCCTTTTTGTTGTCCAAACCCACCAATTTATATTTATACGATATTTTTATATTTATTTTAATAATATTTAAAATGTGTTCTATCATTAATTCTTTTAAATTTAAAAATAAACAAGGCTAAAATGAATAAAAATATATTTTATATTGAAGCTTGTTAAATTTTGTATGGTATTAGCATATGATATTTTTTATATAAAATATATTTTTATATTGAAGATTGCATTAAAAATAAATATTATTTGTAGCTCAGTTGGTTTGAACTCTTATTTATTTACTTACAAGTCTTGTGTTCAAGTCTCATAACCTACAAGTAGCAACATTTTGCTAAAAAAAATAATAATAAAATAAATCGCAGACGGGTAGTAAAACCCTACCACCATGCTGGTTTCACCCAAAATAAGTGGGCCAAAAAGGCCCAAATTTTATTAATTTAAAATATAAATTTTCAAAACCCAAATGGCAGGCAGTAAGGCTTTCATGTCATGAACTAAACCCATGTTTGTCGTGTCTAGTATATATATATATATATATATATATATATATATATATATATATATATATAAATAGAATTTATGTAATACACAAAAAAATAATATAAGAAGCAAAAATATCACAACTATGTTTCGAACCTAAGACTTGTAGGTTATTGGACCATTAAGCTACCACTGAGCCATTCAAATTTATTAATTAACTAAACTACCGCCATTACTTGTAGCGGTAGACAGTGTAGCACACGAGCAAATGAGGGGCAAATGAGTGATTTTCATGTAAATACAGCCTGTAGCGGCAGGGGAAAATCCATTTTAATTTGTGTCATCCAATATTGCGATCAACGGTATAGATTATGGTTGTTGAAATAGTATCTGTGACAACCGATTGCCAAGCATGTTAGTTCCGGGCCTCCGACCCAAATAAACCCAACCTCATCAAACCTGATTATTATATATATGCTTCCCAATGTTTTCTATTTCTAGATAGTGTTAGATTTTATGCCCTAAAGGCCAATTATTTGATATAATTGCTTAACGTTTTGATATTATATTTGATTAAATAAATGAATAATTTTATCATGGTTTTATTTACTGCATTATATAAATTTTAACATAATAAAAATCCTTAGAATAGTGATGCAAATTATATAGTTTCAAGTATGTGACTTGAACATGAGATTATATAATTACAATTAGTATCATTGTGCTTAAATGTCCCTAGTCGAGTATCATTGTTGATGGGACAACAATGATGCATTAAGACTAAGATGTGGATCGATTGATGACCAAATCTCATTGGTCATAAATATATGAGATATTAAGTCAATGCATAGAATACATGTTGAAACGATGTCTTTGGGCGGGACCCACCATGAGAATTCTACGTGGAACATTATGCAAAGTGTCATTAGCGATTCTTATAGTGACAATGATGTAATGGTCCTCCGACCTGAAATCACTATATTACTACACGGGAATTTATGTACTTTGATATCATCAAATGTCACCTTTAATAGGGCGGACTATAAAAGTGATTATTGGGTATATCATGAATCGTGTGAGGAATATGAGTGATCTAGATGAAATTTAACCATCCTATATATTAGGGGTGATATCCATAGGCCTCTTGATTGAGTAGGACTATGAAATGCATGGCCATGCTCAAATAGTGATTTGTTTCATATAGTCTACTCATTGATCAAGAAAACTCAGATTAAATTATGAAGAGTATGACACATTCCATGACTCGAGTTTAATCTAGGATATTAAGGTTAAAAGGATTAAATTACATTGAAACATTGGTCACTAAAAGGTTGCATTGAATCATCGATCTTATTATTACTTGGGTAGCGGTGATGCATTACTAGATGTCATTCACACGCTTATAATTTTATAATATGATTTTAAAATTATTGTCAATGTAATAATAACCTATATAGGTCACACACATAGAAACGTAATTAAAAGGAAATTAATTTAAATTTTAAAGATTTAAATATATCAATATGATTAATAGTATTTAAATTACAAATTTAAATTAATAGGATAATTTATATATAGGTATATTAATTAAGAAAGACTTAATTAAGATATATATAAATTTAGATTTTATTAGGTTTTGAATAATTCCTTTTAATCGCTATATATATGATATATAGTAGTCATTTTAGGCATTATTCATAAACCAAAAACCCTAGCCGCTCTTAGAGAGAGACTAGAGAGAAAACCTTTCGAAAATCCTGCCTTTTTTGGTGGCTAAGTACTGCAAGTCCTTTTTTTGAAATCGTACCCACGGTTTGTGCTACGTTCGTGTGGATACCATAGAGACGTAGTTTCGTGAGGAATTACGTTAGAGATTCGAAGCGTTTCAGAAGCACTTTCATATTTGGTATAATTTCTTCACACTGAATTAATTAATTTTCGCATGGATCCCGTTTAGGGTTTCGGAAATTGCTTTGATTATTTTATTTTTCCGCTGCGTTTTTTGTGCCGAAATCCCTTCAGTGGTATCAGAGCTACTTGCGAAACGATTAATTCAGATTACGTGTTTTATTTCTTTCGATATATTTGATATATGATGTTACAATTTTACCGATTTGAAATTGATTATATTGTTTTCGATATATATATGATATATGATGATACAATTTTATCGATCTGAAATTAAGTATATGATATTATGTATGTAAGCGTATTCTGGTATTATGAATATCAGTGATAGATATGCATGTATATGATGTTCTGTTAATTATATCTTATATGGCGTAATAACAGTATACAACTTATGTTCTAATTCAATTAGAAGTATGCAGATTCAGTTTAATATGATTAATTGAAACTTGACATATATGATATGTACCGGGTGTATTGTTATTATAACTGTTTTGGTGGATTAAATATATGATTCTGGACCACCTCCAGGGGGGGAGATCCCCTCGACCCCCGTCGTTCTGCTTGCGATTATGTCGTGACCCCAATTTGTTATATATTTTTCTTTAATTTTATATAAACTGTTATATGCTTATTGTGATATGTATGGTGCACAGTTATGGCCTTTTGACCCATAGGTTAGTGGTTTTTGGTTTTGAAATACGGCTTGCATGTCGTGCCTTTCTATAAATTCTAATGTAATATTCTCTTCTCATCTAAATCCCCTCGAATGTAACTCGAGGTTTCTTTATGTCATGTAATAATCTGTAATCGATGAAGATGTCAAGATGGAGAACACGATGGAAAGATGATGATGGAGAGGAGGCACACGCTTGAGGAAGATCCAAGGAAGCTATTTATTTTAAGATCTTTTACCACCTTAGATTGACCTTCAATCTTTCATTACCTTGAAAAGATCGACAATGGTGGATTGGTCCATAATCGTGACATTTTTATTTTTGCACTTTATTTATGCTTATATGCGATATGATATGATAAATAATGTGCATGCTTAATAAGATTAAAAATTGGTGAGATCTAAATTTATTTATAAAATCCCTCATTAAATTATTAAGTCTAAATCATATGTCTTCCAATGAATAACACTCATCAAGCCATTGATCAATAGATGTAGGTTTGCCAAAGCAAAGTACCCTATTTATCTTGGTAAGATGCGATAGGATAATTGTGATATCCAAACTGTTAAACTCATTGGGCCCGACTTAACTAAGTTATCTCAATAGGATTGTGGACTTAGAGGCATAGAGTTTGGTAGGTACTATAAGATGGACTAGAAATAAATGTTGTTTACCAAACTATCCAAGAGTTATATATAATATAATTGACAAAAGGGTTGTCTACCTAAATAATTGTGTTTTAAGAGATTAGCCAAAGCTAACTTAGGGCATAATGAAATATGGATCTTGGCTCACTAGAAAGATTTAATTGAAAAAATGCTTTCCGAATTAATGGTGAGGGCTATTAATTTGAATAAAATAGTGGGAGGTATATTTTGAATGTACTATTATCAATTACATAATATCAACTCTGTAATTTGACTTATTATTTTTTTTGCACTTATAAATTGCAGATGTCAATGGCAAACAACAACAATACAAGTAGTCTTTCACTACGATCAGTCCTTGAGAAGGAAGAACTAAGTGGAATTAATTTCCTTGACTGGCATAGAAACTTGAGGATTGTCCTCAAACAAGAGCGCAAGCTATATGTCATTGAAAAGCCCATTCCGCAAAGACTACCGGTACATCGCACCATCGTCATGAGCATAATGCTTACAAGAAGCATCAAGATGAAGCTTTGGACATGAGTTGTCTCATGCTAGCAACCATGAACGCTGAGCTTTAGAAGCAACATGAGTTGATGAATGCTTATGAGATGATCGAGCATCTCAAGAAATTGTTTGAATGGCATGCTCAACAGGAGAGGTATGATACAAGCAAGGCGTTGTATCACTACAAGATGGGTGAACGTGATCTAGTTGGTCCACATGTGCTGAAAATGATTGGGTATATTGAGTACCTTGATAGGTTGGGTTTTCCAATCACTCCGGAGGCCCAAACAGATCTTGTTTTGAAATCCCTGAACAACAGCTATTCTCAATTTATCATGAATTATCTTATGCATGAAATTGTGAAATCCCTTACTGAGTTGTTGAGTATGTTAAGAACTGCCAAGAACAACATGAAAAAGGCAGGACCCACTCCCATAATGATGGTGCAAAAGGGGAATGCTAAGGGAAATTGGAAAGCCAAGAAGAAGATAGGATCTAAATCTGGTGCTAAACCTAATCCCAAAACCAAACAGGCTTTAAAACCTAAAGGTGGGGTGGTTAAAGAAGGTGATTGTCACTTTTGTGGAAAACCTGGACACTGGAAAAGGAATTATCATGCTTATTTGGAAGAAGTGAAGAAAAGAAAAGGAAGTATGACTTCCGATTTAGGTATATATGTTATAGAAGTCAACTTGTCTACTTCTACATCATGGGTATTAGATACTGGATGTGGTTCTCACATTTGTGTTAATGTGCAGGAACTCCGAAGGAGTAGGACTTTGGCAAAAGGAGAAGTTGACCTCGTGTTGTGAATAGAGCAAAAGTTGTTGCCTTTGCGTAGTAGAACTTATCATTTATCTTTGCCCTCCAGGGCTAGTTTTAGAATTAGAAGATTGTTATTTTGTGCTCGCTATAAGCAAAAACATTATTTTTGTTTCTTGTTTGGACAAGAAATGTTTTTCATTTATAATAAAGAACAACCGTTGTTCGTTTTACTTAAATGATATATGCTATGGTGTTGCACAATTGTTTAATGGTCTTTATATTCTTGATTTGGAAATGTCATCTATAACATAAATACAAAACGATTTTAAATCAAATGATTCAAATCCGACATATCTCTAACAGACTGCTGTTTGGGCCATATAAATGAGAAACGATATCAAAACACCATAAAGATGGATTTTTGGATTCATTTGATTTTGAATCATATGAAAATGCGAATCTTGTTTATTAGGAAAGATGACTAAATCCCTTTCACTTTGACACGTTGAACAAGGCTAGCGATATAATGGGACTTATACATAGTAATGTATGTGGACCCATGAGTTCGATTAGCAAGAGGTAAGTTTTATTACTTCATTACATTTACTGACGACTTTAGTAGATATGGATATGTGTATCTTATGAGACACAAATCGAATCCTTTGAAAAGTTCAAGGAATTCAAGAATGAAGTTCAAAACCAATTTGGCAAAAGCATAAAAGCCCTTCGATCCGATCGAGGAGGTGAATACTTAAGCCAAGACTTTGATGACCTTCTAAAGGAGTGTGGTATTATATCACAACCTCACTCCACCGGAACACCACAATAGAATAGTGTGTGCGAGAGGAGGAATCGAACCTTGTTGGACATGGTATACGATCAATGATGAGTCATGCAGATCTTCCAATAAGCTTCGGGGTCATGCCTGAACACACCGCATTCACACTTAACGTGTGTTCCTACAAAAAAGCGCTTGAAGACACACCATATGAGATGTGGACCGGGAAACGTCCTAAGTATGTCGCTCATGAAGATTTGGGGTTCTTGAAGCATTTGTAAAACGTCCGGATTCGACAAGCTCGGACCCAATCGACAAATGTAATTTTGTGGGATACCCAAAGGAAACAAAAGGGTATTATTTTTACAAACATTCTGAGAACAAAGTGTTTGTTGCTCGAACTGGTATTTTTCTAGAAAGAGAATTTGTCTCTAAAGGAAACAGTGGGAGGAAAGTAGAACTCGAAGAAATTCGAGAACCACAGAATATCATTGAACCTGAGTTGGAACGTGAGCAGGAACCACAAGATGTTGTGGAAAGTGAACCTGCTCAAATTACACAAGGAATTCGTAGATTTGGTAGGACACGCCAAGAGCCCGAGAGATATTATGGATATCTTGTGACTCAAAACAGCGATGTGATGCTCATAGATCAGGATGAGTCTGCTTCCTACCAAGAAGCTATGAATGGACCAGATTCTGAGAGATGGCTTGAAGCCATGAGATCTGAAATGGACTCCATGTATACTAACCAAGTATGGACTTTGGTTGATCCACCCGAAGGGGTAAAACCAATCGGGTGCAAGTGGGTTTTCAAGAAGAAAACCGATATGGATGGTAATGTACAAACCTACAAAGGTCGACTGGTAGCAAAAGGTTACAAACAAGTTCAAGGTGTTGACTATGATGAAACCTTCTCTCCAAAGGCAATGGTTAAATCCATCAGGATCTTACTTGCTATTGCAGCCTTCATTAAAAATGAAGCAAGCCTCTCAGAGTTGGAATCTTCGATTTGATGAAGCAGTCAAAGAGTTTAGCTTTATTAAAAATGAAGATAAACCTTGTGTATATAAGAAGGTTAGTGGGAGTCATATTGTATTCCTGATATTATATGTTGACGACATATTAATTATTGGGAATGACATTCCTTCATTACAAGCTGTAAAAACATGGTTAGGAAAATGTTTCTCCATGAAAGATTTAGGCAATGCAGACTACATTTTAGGTATCAAGATCTATCGAGATAGATCGAGGAAAATGTTTAAACTGAAGTCGAGTACATATATTGATAAAGTCTTTGAAAGCAGTTCAAGATGTAAGAAGAGGCAAAAGAGGACACTTACCCATGACTCATGGTGTAAAGAGCTCTAAGGCCCAATGTCCTCAATCACAAGATGATGAGGAGAGTATGAGAAAGATCCCTTATACTTCGGCAATTGGATCTATCATGTATGCAATGATATGTACTCGTCCGGATGTCTCGTATGCTTTGAGCATGACGTGCAGATACCAGTCGAATCCAGGTGAAGGTCACTGGACAGCAGTCAAGAATATCCTCAAGTACTTAAAAAGGACTAAGGATTCATTCTTGGTATATGGAGGTGAAGATGAACTGGCAGTAAAGGGTTACACAGATGCTAGTTACCAGACTGACAATGATGACTATAAGTCTTAGTCAGGTTTTGTGTTTTGCCTTAATGGTGGTGTTGTTAGCTGGAAGAGTTTGAAGCAAGAGACAGTAGCCGATTCTACAACAGAGGCTGAGTATATTCTTTGCTTCTAGGCGCCAACGAGGAGGTCAGATAGATTAAAAAGTTCATCTCTGAACTAGGTGTTGTTCCAACCATTGTTGATTCAATTAAGCTATACTGTGATAACAATGGAGCCATTGCACAGGCTAAGGAACCCAGATCTCACCAACGATCCAAGCATATACTTAGGCGGTACCATCTCATCCGTGAAATCATTGATAGAGGAGATGTACATATAGGAAGAGTGGCAACTAATGATAATGTTGCAGATCCACTAACCAAGGCTTTGTCGCGTGCAGACGAAGCACGGTCACACACTAGTTCCATGGGTATTAGATACATGAGTGATTGTCTCTAGTGCAAGTGGGAGATCATTAGAGTTTATGCCCTAGAGGACAATTATTTGATATAATTGCTTAACGTTTTGATATTATATTTGATTGAATAAATGAATGATTTTATTATGGTTTTATTTACTGCATTATATAAATGTTAACATAATAAAAATCCTTAGAATAGTGATACAAATTATATAGTTTCAAGTATATGACTTGAACATGAGATTATATAATTACAATTAGTATCATTGTTCTTAGATGTCCCTAGTCGAGTATCATTGTTGATGGGACAACAATGATGCATTAAGACTAGTATGTGGATTGACTGATGATCAAATCTCATTGGTCATAAATATATGAGATATTAAGTCAATGCATAGGTACATGTTAGAGAATGATGTACTGGACAGACCCACCATGAGAATTTTACGTAGAACATTATGCAAAGTGTCATTAGCGATTCTCATAGTGACAATGATGTAATGGTCCTCCGACCTGAAATCACTATATTACTACACCAGAATTTATGTACTTTGATATCATCAAATGTCACCTTTAATAGGGTGGACTATAAAGGTGATTATTGGGTACATCATGAATCATGTGAGGAATATGAGTGATCTAGATGGAATTTAACCATCCTATATATTAGGGGTGATATCTATAGGCCTCTTGATTGAGTAGTACTATGAAATGCATGACCATGCTCAAATAGTGATTTGTTTCATATAGTCTAAAAAAACTCAGATTAAATTATGAAGAGTATGACACATTCCATGACTCGAGTTTAATCTAGGATATTAAGGTTAAAATGATTAAATTACATTGAAACATTGGTCACTAAAAGGTTGCATCGAATCATCGATCTTATTATTACTTGGGTAGCGATGATGCATTACTAGATGCTCACCTTATTTATAATTTTATAATATGATTTTAAAATTATTGTCAACGTAATAATAACCTATAGGGTCACACACATAGAACGTAATTAAAAGGAAATTAATTTAAATTGTAAAGATTTAAATATATCAATATGATTGATAGTATTTAAATTACGAATTTAAATTAATAGGATAATTTATATATAGGTATATTAATTAAGAAATACTTAATTAAGATATATATAAATTCGGATTTTATTAGATTTTGAATAATTCCTTTTAATCGCTATATATATGATATGTAGCAGCCATTTTAGGCATTATTCATAAACCAAAAATCCTAGCCGCTTTTAGAGAGAGACTAGAGAGAAAACCTTTCGAAAATCCTGTTCCTTTGGTGGCTAGTACCGCAAGTCCTTTTTTGCAGAATCATGCGACGGTTCGTGCTACGTTCGTGTGGATACCATAGAGACATAGTTTCATGAGGAATTGCGTTAGAGATTCGAAGCGTTTCAGAAGCACTTTCATATTCGGTATAATTTCTTTACACTGAATTAATTGATTTTCGCATGGATCTTGTTTAGGGTTTCGAAAATTGCTTTGATTATTTTATTTTTTGCTGCATTTTTTGTGCTGAAATCCCTTCAGATAGAAGTAGGATATACTTACAAGTACTCTCCCACTCCAAGAATGAAAGTGATGATTGATTTTATACGAATTTAAAAAAAATATCAAATGATAAAATTATCCATATTTAAATTCTTATCTAATTGCATATTTTTCTATACATGACTAGTGATATTATATAAATATTTATAAATAATAAAAATATGATATTTAATACTAAGGATATTACGCACAAATTATTGTAAAAAAATAGAATTTTTATTTTTATTGGCGTTAGAATTTTTATTTTTATTTTTTATAGCTGAAGTCTTATATACTCCTTCATTTCCAACGCCGATGACAAAGAATAAACATAAAAAAATATTGATGTTTGTAAAGAAGTACAAGAGATCAAAAAAAAATTTTAAAAAAAGAGATTCCAACGTCAGTTAAAGTGATGTTATATCTTACTCTTTTTTTTTTTATAAATTTGCTTTATAAAATTTTTTTAAAAAAGTTACAATGCCGTTTAGTTTGGCATTGGATCACATTTTTATTTTTTTTCTAATTTCTTTAGAAAAAAAATATCGTTTTAAAAAAAATTAAGATAATTTTTTAATTTTTTTTAAGTGGCGTTGGTTTCCTTTTTGATTTTTAGCCAAAAAAATATCCAAAAATTCAACACCTTTTCAAATGGCATTCAATAGTTTTTCCCAAATTAGATGTGAGAGTCTTTACTCCCAACGACAGTCGTTGAAGTTTTTATTTTTTAAAAAATATTCGTTTAAAAATAAAATCTTTTTTAAAAAAATTAAAGCTTTTTTTAAAGAAAATAATTTTTTTTTTTTATAAAATTTTTTAAATTAATTAATTTGAACAAAATAGATATAATTGAGAAAATTGAATATAATATATACACATTATTTTTTCCCTAATTAAGAAATATAAAGATTGAAAGAAAAAAACTCAGAAAAAAATGAGAAAGCACTAGGTTGATACTAGTTTAAAATGGAAGTTGGTAATAGTTTTCAATTTGTAAATTAATTAATTAATTATTTATTTTTTTTCATAATTATTTTTTTAAAGACTTCCAAATATTAAATAAAAATGTAAAAATTCAAATAGCCAGTAAAAAAATTGTCAAAGAAATTTTATAGAAAATTCAAAAATCGTAAAAACTACGGTAAATTTTTAACTTAAAATGAATATAAATTAATCTAATTTTAAAAATATAATTATTAAAATTATAAACCGCTTATATTTTTTTTTTTACTAACTTTATTAAAAATTAGATAAATTACACAAACTTTTATTATAAGAATACCTCGTCATGACTTTGAAAAACCAAATAGTAAATTTTGATTTTTTAATATTATATTATATATATTTTATATTATATAGATATAGTATATGATATATACGAATCTTGATAAATTCTAAAATTCGTCAAAATTAAAAAATTAGTTAAAAGATAACAACAGTCGACTGTTAAAAAATTAGTTATGTAACATTTTAATTAATTAATTTATAACATCATAAATAAATTAAAAAATCGCATAATTATTTTTTAACGGTCAATTTTGATTCACTAACAACTATTAATAATTTTAAGAAAAATAAAATCTCCCTTGTAATTTTGTCTATGGCTTACCGACGACTAAAAATCTCTCTGATAAATTTTCTATAACTTTGTGGCAATTTACTCACATGTATGAAGTTTTGCGACTTTTGATCATATAGATTTTCATTATCATATTATTTTGTGAAAAACAAAGTTTGGTACTTCTACTAAAAAAACGTAAGCATATATAGTATATATAGTTCAATGAAAAGTGAGCTTAATATTTGTGTTGCATCTGTAGCTTCTAAAGTTTTATTCGTATTCTAGTATCTAAATTTATCATGAAATGAGTAGAATAATATGAATACTTTCAACATATATAAAATCTCATGTCACAATAATTTAATAAAATAATGAGATTTTCTCTAATTCATGAAAAAAAAAAAATTGTATACATGCGCTAAAAAGTCTATCAAAAATCTTGATAAAAAGTAATAAAATCTGTCACTTATCTTATTTTATAGAGTATAAAAATTATTTATAAAAACTCTTTAAAATTTTTAAAAGTCATTAAAATTTATAA
This sequence comes from Panax ginseng, assembly GCA_020205605.1. NCBI lineage: Eukaryota > Viridiplantae > Streptophyta > Magnoliopsida > Apiales > Araliaceae > Panax > Panax ginseng. Next base: position 97,492,005 of record CM035144.1, on the reverse strand, counting down.
ATTCTATAAAAATCTATCACTTAAAAAAATCTTTAAAAACCATAATTGAATACCTAATCCTCATATTAGAATACCCACCATCATAGTCTCTCTCTAGATCTCTCACTCTCTCTCCAATAAGGTGCGAGGGTTTGTCAGATCTCGTAGCCACTGGAGTGAAATCTCAATTGGTGATTCGTCATCACATCTCACTCGCAGATCGGACTCCTGATCTCAACTTTTTTATCTCGCCACCATGGCGACCGCTAACGCTCCGATCACCATGAAGGAGACCCTAACGGTAAATTACTTTTCGCATTTCTTTCCGAGTTATACTCCTTTTTTTTTTAATTTTAGCTGAATTTGCATGATTATTTGAATGAACTGATAGAAAACAGTTTGAAATCATCTGAAATTCAAATCTTTGTTGTTGTTTTCTTTCACCTTTTGATTTGTACGATTTATTGTAGTACAAGTGTTTCTATTGGTTAATATCTGCCCTAAAAGAACTTACAGATCTGTTATGTGTAATTACATTTAGATCTGTAATATAGATGTAGTTTATCTGTGGAGTTACAAAAGTCGAGTTTATGAATATGGCATCTAAATTATGTGTTCTGGGTGGGCAATTTTTTTGTCTTAGTGTTTGTACAGTGTTTTAAATAAAAATTGTGATGTTGTTACAGTTGCCAAGCATAGGGATCAACCCACAATTTATCATGTTTAGGAATGTTACAATGAAATCGGAGAAGTATATATGTGTTCGTGAGACGGCGCCACATAACAGTGTTGTGATTATTGATATGTTCAAGAGTATTGCAGGTTTGCAAGAAAAATAATAGTCAGAATTTTTTTTTATTTTAATCATGGATTTAACTGTACTAAAATATAGTCTATTATACTAGTTCGACTCAATGTTTTACTAAAAATAAAGATTACTTTCTTTGCCAAAGTTTATATGTACTGTGAGTTTGCATTTCTTTTGGAACCTTTTCTACCTAAAGTATTTGATTTTAATAGTCTGATGGTTGGCTACGTATCCCGAGTTCTATTTAAAAAGGAAATTGCGTTGTTTTTAAAGATCTTTACTATAAGATACAACATTATAAACTCAGCAGAGAACACAACTCCTATATGTTGTCTTGAAGTGACAGGATTTTTTTGGCTATTTTTTTTGGTGGGCCAGGAGACCTGAGATTTCGAAGGTTATGGCTTCCTATCCAACTGGCTTATGTTCATTCACCTATATAAATATATATCTTTGTTTTTCCTCTTTTCTGGTTATCTTAATTTTATTTGGTGAATTGGGTCAATTAACTGAATTTACCTTGGGTCTATCAAGTATGCCTGTTATCTTCATTCTAAACCGACCCTTCAGTGCAATCGTAGTTTTTTGACTTTTGTCAATATTAAAACTATTGAAGTTAATGTAAAGGTTTAATATCTTAAAGATTAAAAATAGAGAATGAACCAATATATAAGACTAAGAGGACAGACTACAAATTTAGTATTTTGTATTTAATTGTTTTTTCTCCTATTGTTTTGACATACGGTTTTTTCAAATTGTGCTAGTAGAATATAAAAGTGTCTTTTTGATAGTAAAACTGATGAACAACCTATTCATATATCAATTATTTGCGAGATATATAACAAAAATGGCGTTTTAGTGGCAACAACAAAAGCAATGATGGTGAGGTTGGTAAAATGCATCAATGTTGCAAGCATTGGTTGTGATAGTAAGGTTGTGGTAGAGGCGTCTTTGGTAGATACAGTTAAGGCATTGGTGGTGGTGATCTTGGAGGGAAGGTCAGTAGGGCTTCAGTGTTGGCAACATAACAATAATTGAATTTTCATGGTAACAATTGCAGGTGATTTGAGCAATTGGGCTGTTTGTGGTTAGCAACATTGGAAATGAAAATGGCACAGCAACTAAGAGTGAAATTCCTAGTCTAAGTGACACCGATAATAACTGTATTTGTTCTATATAGAAGTCAAGTCCTTAGCATTTGAATTACACTTGTAAACCTTTGATAATCATTATATGTGCATGTATTGTAGTTGTAATGTATTATTTTGCTATATTATAGCTGTTAATTTATGTTGTATTGTATAGACTGAGAAAGTTGATCTGGAGAATACAGTAGTTGACAAGAGCCAAAGACAATTGAAAGAGGTTGGGGAGTCCTCTAGATCGAACCAAGAAAAATGCAGCGGTAAGTTTTTCAATTGCATTAAAATTGATTCTGTAACCAGTACAATGCATTGAGCCATTATTTTTTCCTTTGCTTACAGCCTTTGTGCTATCACAAATCAATTTGGAATTTTAAAAAAGGTCGAGTGTAATATACCATATAAATTTTCAAATAAACTATTGAATCGAGATTTTGCTTAGCTTTTAACTGTGGTTTATTTTATGGTTATTGGGTGGAATGAAGAACGCGAGACACAGGCCAAAAGCATTATTCCTTTCTTATTTCCCATTCTTCATGAATTAGTAAGAGTAGGAGGTAACTGTGGTGGGTCTAAATAAGATGGAAAATTGAGTTTTGGAGTAGAAAGTGAGCCTTATGGTTTAAACTTAAAAGTTAACGCATAAAATATAAACTGGAGAGAAAAGTTATCTATGGTGTAGGCATGTTTAGATAATGAAGTGCAACATTTAACTTTTGGAAACAATATATGCACACTGGTAGCATCAATTTTCTGATGTTGCATCCAAGGCTTTTCTTGGACGTCTTTATGATGATCTACTGATCTAATCATATTTAATAATGTCAAAAAGGCTCTGATGTAGCCTAAAAATTCTTTAGTCAACGATTCTACTGGCTAGAAATTTTGAACGTATTTTGTTCTGTATCATAGTCCACTTAATCTAATGTTATGTAACATTTAACACTTTGCATGTTATCCATGGGTATTTTTGTGGTTGGCAGCTTCAGAAAACTTAAGATAGTGTAGGCTACATTTGGTATTTGGTGTGTGGAGGTTACTGTTTACTGGTTCAACAAGGTGGAAGAGCATCTATAGGTTTTGTTAAGAAAGGAAAGGGGATTGAAATTAGCTTTATTTTGGTACTTATGGCTGCTTGATAGTTGATTTTAGTTACTAAAAATTTTAAATAAAATGAATTGGGGTACAATAGTCAATCAGAATTTGGGCGGGCAACAGGTTTATGTAATTAGGCTCTTAAGCAAGAAAATTACCAAATAAGAATGTTAAATGTTGAGTTAGTAAGGAAAAAATGATTAGAATCGAACTTACTGTTTCATAGTCTCGTCTTCTATTTTTAGATTGCATTTCCTTTTGAAGGGGACAAAGAAATGTCTCCACCCGCACGACTTAAAAAAAGCCATTTAGTAGCGCTAAGCCTTTTAAACATGGCTGTATAGCAATTTCTTTCTACCAGGTAGAGTGAAAACACTTGGTTGCTTAGGGGTGTGAACTACTACTACCTAAGGCATTTATTGTGATAAGCAGCTTATAATATTTTTATGACTAATAGCATGCTTCATATGTGCTGAACTTACACACACAAACACATATCTAAATATTACATATTATATGCGTACCTATTTAGATAGTTTTCTACTGTCCAATAATTGTTTTGTGTTCTGTCCGAGCAATTCATAGAAGCCTACCCCACTGTATCGCATTATAAACCAACTAGAGTAACAACTCATAAGATAAGTTAATAAGTAACATTGCTTCACAGACTATAAGCTTTTAGAGTAATCTGGCTTTTCAAAGCGTTATAACTCATAAGATCTGTTGGTTTCCCAATCTATAGTCAAATGTGATGGCATAATTATTATATTGTATAACAAAAATAGTCTTTGTATCCCTTTTTTCTTAAACATATGGCAATATAGAAACTATTAAATGGCGACGTTCAAGAATTTTAAAGAGGAGTTGTCCCAATGTCTGTTACATCCATTCATGTCAGTTCCTGCACATTTGTTGATTGAATAATGTAATGCTGGAACTTTTGATGTCTCAAAATTTTCGTTTTCTATCTATTAAATTTACTCGGTTGTCTTCTTATTTCACTGCTTAACACTTTAGCCTCATTTACAACATTGTGCATGTCACCCTGAAACACATGTCTGCACTAGCCTTTTGATGTACTATTTAATTTTATGGTTGTTAAATCATGGTTGGTGATAGAATTAAAACCTGAGCTTTCATGTAATTTGAATTTTATATTTAAAACTGACATCTGTCTAATCTTTCTACTTTCATCATGCAATTTTTTGCAGCTTGTAGCTAGTGGACTTCAGGTTTGGGAACAATTTGACACTTTTTGAGACCTGAGAAGGTTTTTTTGGGGAGACGAATTTAGTGAAGGTTTTGTGCTTTTTTATGCTTGTAACTTTTTTCCTTGCGAAGATAGGTTTCTAATAACTCTGTTTCTAATAACTCAGAAAATGCCTGATGAGTGGCAAAAAGTATTCTAGTACCCATTCATCACAATAGCTGATGAAGCTAGTGAGGTCAATGGTTCATGCTTACTGTTTATGGGCTGCATGCTAACATATAATACAAGAACAGAACAATTTGGTAGTCAATTAAAAGGTTATTACCTTCTTCCATGTCCCTTGATTAGTAAGAAAATAACACAACATTGTTGTCTTTGTGTATTGATTTTGGCACTAAGTGTCTCTTGTGACCTATTTACTTTATTTTTTGACTTGTTATTATTTTTAAATATGTACAGTAAGATTGCTTCTACGACTTGCTTTACAATACTGGGTATCAAATTTTCGTGCTACGTTTACGGAAGACAAGGGACGAAATTATGAAGTTTACTCTCTATATATATAGATATATACTTTAATTGAAGAACTGTGATAGCTTTAGATGGTTAATTTTAAAGATAATGAATGATTATGTAGTGGATGATTTTATTAAGTTAATAATATTTTAATTTTTTGTATTCTTGTCATTATTTGCTATGGGGACATTGAGCCAATCAGGTATACAAAAATAATGTCAAATTTTGATTTGGCAATAATATAATTTGTTACCAAAGCATTGAACAAATTTTAATATAGCAACACTTTTTTTATATATTTAGCAATAAATTTTCATTGCTAATGGCATTAAAAATATAATATTTGGCAACGAAAAATTAACCTAATAACAACTGAGAGGATATTGTTGCTAATACTAAAATAAAAGGCAATATTTTTTATTGTTGCAAATCATATCAATTTTTGTTGCACATATAAAGAAACGGCAACATATAATGTCGTTGCTAATCGACGACTTTCGTTGCTATTGAAAAATAACCATCAATAAACATTTTTTGTTCTTTGATTCAAAGATAATGTCGTTGCCAAATAATATAATCAAGAACGAAAAATCGTTGCTAAAAAGTTTACATTCTGCAACGAAAGCAAACTTAAGCAACAATTTTCATAATTTACTGCAACGAAAAATGTCGTTGCAAAATGGTGTCAATTGCAACGAAAATGCATGGTCGTTGCCAAAAAAAAAAGAGTTCATTTCGTTGCCAATTAGTAGGCTTTTGCAACGAAATGGAATTTTTAGCAACAAATTTTTAATTATTCTGCAACAATACATTTTGTTGCTAAAGGATCTATCTACGAAAGCCAAATTTCGTTACAAAATGTATTAGTTTTGGCAACGAAAAAAATACGTTCGTTGCGGAACAATTAGCAATACTCATTGCGCAATGAAAGACGCAACGAGAGTAAAGTCGTTGCCAAAACTCTTTAGCAGTAAAATTTAACACCTTTAGTAACGAAAATTGGTTGTTGCTGAAGCCTCATTTTTTTGTAGTGTTATATGAGATGGTGTGTGCATGTGGGAATATATATATCACGGGTGTTAAACCCGTGAGTGTGTGTGTGTGTTATATTTATATAATATATATATATATATATATATATATATATTATAATAAGTTTTTTTAATGTAAAATAGAATATATTATATTTTATTATGCATAGTATTTGCATAGTAAAAATTTGAAAAATCAGACGATTTCAGTCAGTGCGTCCGTGATTCTCCTGTGCGCCCATGATTTTTATTTTCAAATAGTATCCTGTCATTCTCCTATAAATAGGATGCTCAGTTTAGAAATGAAAATCACACCAGAATCAGTGAATTCTTCTTCTATAATATTGAGCGTATTTCTTTAAAGTTTAAGGAAGCTTTGAGTGTAAAAAATAGTGAAAGTTTTCTTCAAAAATATATCTGTTATACCAGTCAAAATTGCTCTCTTTTTGAGTTAAGGGATATTGTTTATTTCATATTCGCTTATAATATTATTTTTCGTATTCGTAAGAAATTTTATTTCGTTCATTATTCGCAAGAAATATTATCTTCGTTTAATATTCGTAAAGAATATTATCTTCGTTCAATATTCGTAAGGAATATTATTTTCGTTTAACAATTATAAGGGATATTATTTTTGTTCAATATTCGTAAGAAATAATATTTTCTTCCATACTCTGTAGTATGTAAGTAATATTATTTTATTTCAGATTTCGAAATTTACACTCATTTTGTTAAGTTTTGTAAGACCCCAATTTTTTTTTAATAAAGATGATTTTTCTATAAATATCATTTTTAAATATTATGGAATGAATTTGATATAATGTTATAGTTGTGGGTAATATTTATAAATTTTGCAAAGTACGCAAGTTGTTATATAATATTCGATTGGTCGGAGAATATTCGTTTTAACGAGGAATATTAAATGACAACGACAATCATTAGTGGACCCCACAATGAATTATTGTCGGATTAAGAAAACGACAAAAATATTTTATGAAAATAACGGCGAAAGTTTTACCGTTAACTGTTGAAACACCCGGTGTTAAAAGTACAAGAATACGCGTGGTTGCATAGTAGAACACGGTATTTGATTATTGATGCTTACGTGAGAAGTCACTCAGTTTTGTTCAATTATTGCTACAGTATTGATGCATAGTATCTCACGTTATTTGATTCAATTATTGTCGATATTTTATATATTATTAAATCAATAATTGAGATGACAAAGTTATTAATATTATTATTTGCAATATTAACGATGTCTAGAAGTTCTGTCAAGGAGAGGTTTGGTCACCTAATTGCGCACCAATAGGGAGAAATCCTTATTGGAAAGCCCCCTCTTTCCTGGGAACGACCTGATTGATTAATATTGTGAATTATAATAATAATGATAAATGTTGTTAAAAATATTGAGGTATTTTTATGAAGTATTTATTGGACCCCCTAGTTATCCATTTTTTTCAAAATAGTCGATAGAGTATATATATATTTATATGTATGAAAGGGACTTATGTGGGTAGAATTTGCAAATGTGTGTTTGTGTGTACCGTGTGTGTAGGAGTGTGTGTAAGTTGAAATAATGGTGGTGGTGTGAAAGTGTTTCTGATGATAGTGATAGGTGAGTGAAATGTGGGTGGTTTTGTTAAAACCATGTGTTATACATACATACATACATATATATATATATATATATATATATATATATATATATATTATATATTATATTTTTTTGTTTTACTTGAGGAAAGCTTTGAAATTCAAGCGTCCAAATTTTTATTTCGCCCGTGAGTGATTCGTTTGATTTACATCTTTGTAAGTCCGTGAAAAATTTTCTAAACAGTACCCCTTAAATTCTCCTATAAATAGGATAATTATTTAGAATTGAAAATCACACCGAAATTCGGAGAATTCTCTTCATAATCTTGGCGTATTTCTTTAAAGTTTTAAGAAGCTTTGAAATGTGAGTGCAAGTTTTCTTCAAGAATATCCTCGCCCTACCAGTCAGAATACTCTTCTTTTACGGTAAAGGATATTATTTGTTGTACCTGTAAGGAGTATTATTTCTTTCGTATTCATGAAGAGAACTTCATTATTCCATTCTTTATTATTACATTGGAATAACTCAGTATCTGTGAACTACCCTATACTTGGTGAAATTCTTCATTATTCCATTCTTTATTATTATGTTGGAATAACTTTTAATATGCCAAATACCGCATACATGGTGAAATTCTTCCATTATTCCATTCTTTATTATTCATTTGGAACATCATGTATGCGTGCGTTTACGCATGACCGGTTCTCATTATTTATTATTACATTTGGAACATCACTTCGGTGCGAATTTACTTTGACCTAGTTCTATTATTTATTATTACATTTGGAATATCACATGCGTATGCTTACGCACGACTGAATTTAGTTATTTATTATTCTATTGGAATAACTTTGTCGGTCTTGATCTCTATCGCATGCCTGGTGATTTTTTTTGTTATTTCATTCTTTATTATACTTAGTTGGTTAAAATTTTGGCTTTTATACTCCATAAAATTAGTGGAATATCCTTGATATTTGCGCTTCATCCAGTATCTTTTCATGGAAATATTCTTCTGAGCATTCTTGAGTTTTACCCCACAAAGCAGTATCATGTTGACAATTTAGACGTTATTGGTTCCTGGATAAATTAATTCTTAAACTTGTTTTATTGAATTCTTATATCATTGTCATCATCCTCATGTTTATATTATGTTAAAAGTCATATGTGGCCTGTAGTGCATAGATGGACTTGGTATGATTATGACCAGGGATTATTCGGTATAATCATGACCGTAATGTTACAAATGATGTGGTAAAAGTCCTCATTGGCCTAGTAGTGCATTGATGGACGATTGTTGGCATGATCATGACCATTGATGAATACATCGAATATCCTTGCCCGCATCGCATGGATAATTTGTGGTTGTGATACTAATGAATATCCTCGTCAGTAGTCTGGGGATGATGTGGATTATTTATTAAAATCGAGTCTCGGCGATAAAAGTGATGAAAAACCTTTTTAAATTATAAAAGATAGTAGATTTTATTCTCTACTTGACTCTTTTAATGGATTGCTTGTTTCGCTGCAGTTAAACTTGATGTTTGTTATATTTTATCAGTTTAACACTGTTGAAGGCTAACGATGATTTTATTCTGCATTATCTTAGTCATGGGCTAGTTGAGCTCACCCTTTTGCTTTCGTTGTTCTCTTCAGGAAATGAGAACGTAGCAGGGACTAGTTGGGAAACGGAGTAATGGTCCGAGATGGTGTCATAGTAGTCCTCACTATTTTATAAAATAGTGTGATAATAAATATAATGAGGACTCATTTGAGTGTGGATATTGTCTAGATGACAATATTCGTATTAAAATTCTCAGTTTATATTTTGTCGTATTTTACACGACAGTTGTATTTGAATTTTGTACCATGTATTTGGCGACTCAAGATGGGTGATGTATACCTATTTTGGGGGCGTCACAGTTGGTATCAAAGCTTAGGGATATGATCCCTGGCTGAGATGTGAGACAAGAACTAGGAGGGGAGAGACGGGAAATTCCTTCGCTAGTATGACCTATTTAAGTTTATTTGACATTTAATTGGTCGGTCAGAGTATAGGGATAATACATTGCATGTCAATTAACCTTTGTTTTGTGGCAGTATTTGAAAATGGCATCCGAGAATGTTGAGAATAACAATGGAGCACAGGACACCGTTGAGTCTCCACAGATCAATAATCAGGAAGGCGACAATCCTCATGCAAACAACAACACTGACCAAATGATGAACAATGGAATGTTCAGAGGCTTTATGCAATTCATGCAACATCAGGAAAGAGCGGCTCCTGTCCAAAATATAGGTGGAAACACTGTCAACTCTCGGACGGTCACCGCCAAGCAGTTTAAGGAACTGGGACCACCAGAGTTTTTTGGAATGCTAAAACCACTTAAGGCGGAGACGTGGATAAAGCAGATCTGCAAGATATTTTATATCTTGGGATGCTCCGAGGAGCAAAAGGTTCCCTTTGCCACCTTCATGTTTCGAGCAGAGGCAGATTACTGGTGGGAATCTGTAAAGCGTACTCAACCTGCCGCAGAAAGCAGCTGGCAAAATGATAATACCAGTGATAACAGTCATCGAAGCGGTGACAATAAGCGTGGAGGGAATCAAAATTCCAGAAATGGTAACCACTTCGGTGGTAATCATGGTCAAAACAATAAGAGTGGACATTTCAAGAAGAGGAGATTTAACAATGATGGAAAGATGTCAGCATCAACACCCGTCGTTAAGGAAGGAGAACGACCACCTATCATATGCTTCAAATGTGGAGGGGAGGGACACATCAGTCCAAACTGCGCGATGCCATCCAAAGCATGTTACAATTATGGAAGAGAAGGTCACCTAGCCCGATTTTGTCGTGCACCGAAGAAAAGTCCAGTTAGGATGGAGGCATCAAAGGCCGTCCCAGACAAGACAAAATTGGTAGTTCAAGGGAGAGCGTTTGTCGTGATCTCCCAGAAAGCAAGGAACCCGAACGAGGTCATCACGGGTAAGCTTATCATAAACTCTAGTGAAGTATATATCTTATTTGATACTGGTTCTACCCATTCTTTTATTTCTCCTACTTACTATTCAACGTTTAAATTTGACAATCAAGAAATTAGACTTTGACTTATCTCATTGAAACTCCGTTGGGAGAAACCTTCATTACATCCCACTGTTTATAAGTCTTGTTTGGTTTAAATCGGTACCCTCACATTACCTGTCGATCTTATTTCATTGAAAATACTTGCATTTGATGTAATTCTAGGGATTGATTGGTTAACTACTCATCATGCAAAAATTGATTATTTTCGTAAGGTTGTTAGCTTTCATATTCCTAACCAACCTATTATGCGAATTCAAGCAACCAAACCATTAAAATCAATCACTGTCATCTCAAGCCATAAAGCTATTTGTTTATTGAAAAACGGATGTCAAGCTTTCTTAGCTCATGTCAAAGATCAAAATAAAAATACATCAGTTTTGAATGATATTTCTATTGTTAATAAATTTCCTGACGTATTCCCTGAAGAACTTCCTGGCCTACCCCACAAAGCGTGAAATTGAATTTTGTATCGACCTTGAACCCGGTACAAAACCTATTTCCAAAGCCCCATATTGAATGGCTCCTATTGAACTTCAGGAGTTAAAGACCCAACTGCAGGAATTGTTAGACATCGGTTTCATTAAATCCCTAGTACTTCTCCTTGGGGTGCTCCTGCTTATTCGTGAAGAAGAAGAAAGATGGGAGTATCGCGACTTTGTATTGATTATCGGGAGTTGAATCATGTCACCATCAAAAATAGGTACCCATTGCCACGTATTGATGACCTGTTTGACCAGTTGCAAGGAGCCAAATTCTTTTCAAAAATTGATTTTTGTTTCGGATATCACCAATTGAAGATTAGAACCGATGACATTCCAAAGACGGCTTTCAGAACTCGATACGGGCATTATGAATTCCTAGTCATGTCTTTTGGATTGAATAATGCTCCTGCTGCCTTCATGGATATGATGAACCGAGTATTCAAAGAATATTTGGATCACTTTGTGATCATTTTTATTGATGACATCCTCATATATTCCAAAAGCCGTGAAGATCATGAGCAACACTTGAGGCTGATACTCCAAAAGCTTTGTGAAAACAAGCTTTATGCCAAGTTGAAGAAATGCGAGTTCTGGCTTGAGGAAGTAGCATTCCTTGGGCACGTGGTATCAAGTCATAGAATATCTGTTGACCCGACAAAGATTGAAGCTATTCAAAGCTAGGAACAACCTAAATCAGTGACCGAAGTACGTAGCTTTCTCGGCTTAGCTGGTTATTATCGGAGATTCGTAGAAGGGTTTTCTCGAATCGCTACTCCATTAACTCAGCTGACTCGGAAAGATACAAAATTTGGTTGGACTGAGGAATGCGAGAAGAGTTTTCAAGAACTCAAGAGGAGACTCATTTCAGCACCTGTTCTGACAATACCATCTGGCTCGGAGGGATTTGTCATCTACAGTGATGCTTCGGGCAAAGGGTTAGGATGTGTTCTCATGCAACATGGGAAAGTCATAGCCTATGCCTCTCAACAACTCAAAGAATATGAGAGGAATTATCTTACTCATGATCTAGAATTGGCAGCAGTCGTTTTTGCACTAAAGATTTGGAGGCATTACTTGTATGGGGAGAAAGTGGAGATCTTTACGGATCATAAAAGCCTCAAATATTTCTTAACTTAAAATGAACTCAACATGCGACAACGACGTTGGCTTGAACTGTTGAAAGATTATGATCATACCATCCAATACCATCCTGGAAAAGCGAACGTGGTAGTTGACGCATTGAGTAGAAGATCATATGCGGGTACGAGTGCGATATTATTAACGCAAAGGCCCATTTTGTATGACTTACAAAGGATGGAGATAGAGATAAAGACTCTAGGGACCCACATGATGATGACGAATATATGAGTAGAACCGACTTTAATCGATAAAGTTAAAGCTGCTCAAGCTACAGACCTGGAGCTGATGCGTATGAAGAAGAAAGTACAAGAAGGTGCTATGCCGGAAGCAAGAATAGATGAAGAAAGAATACTTCGAGTCAAATCCAGACTTTGTGTTCCTAACGACCCTGAGTTAAAGTATAAAATCATGATGGAGGCGCACAACACACCGTTTGTAATCCATCCTGGGAGTACCAAAATGTATCATGATCTTCGACATACATTTTGGTGGGGCAATATAAAGAGAGAGATATCACTATTTATCTCAAGGTGTTTAACTTGTCAACGAGTCAAGGCAGAGCATCAAGTACCAAAAGGTCCATTGCAACCACTTGAAATTTTAGAATGGAAGTGGGAGCACATTACTATGGATTTCGTTACTGGTCTTCCCAAGGTTTCTCAAGGCATAGATGCAATTTGGGTCATTGTTGATAGATTGACCAAGTTTGCTCATTTTTTACTTATACGAGAAACTTATACACTTGAACGTCTTGCTCATATGTACATAAATGAGGTTGAAAGATTGCATGGTATGCCAGTATCCATAGTTTCTGATCAAGACCCAAGATTCACTTCACGATTTTGGGTTAGTTTGCAAAAAGCTATGGGCACGGATTTACGATTTAGTTTGGCATATCATCCTCAGACGGACGGATAATCAGAGAGGACTATTCAAACTCTTGAAGATTTATTAAGACTCTGTGTCCTTGACTTCAAGGGAATTTGGGACAAATTCTTACCATTGGTGGAGTTTTTCTACAACAACAGTTATCAAGCAAGTATTGGCATGGCTCCATTCGAAGCGTTGTATGGAAGAAAGTGTCGTTCTCCAATATGCTGGGATGAGGTAGGTGAAGCAACGTTGTTGGGACCAGAGTTAGTACGTATGACTACGGAAAAGATTAAAACGATCTGGCAACGTATAAAAACCTCACAAGATCGACAAAAGAGTTTTGCTGATCTTCATCGAAAGGACGCGGAATTCGATATTGGAGATCATGTGTTGTTATGTGTTGCTCCATGGAAAGGAGTTACAAGATTTGGAAAGAGAGGAAAGCTCAATCCTCGATTCATTGGCCCATTTTTAATCCTCGATCGAGTAGGAAATGTGGCGTATAGACTCGCTTTACCGCCAAGTATGTCTCGTGTTCATAACATTTTTCATATATCCATGTTACGTAAATATGTGGAAGACCCGAACCACATTATTGAGTTAGAACCGGACGAAATAGTGGAAGATTTAACATATGAAGAGGTTCCTGTTCAAATCTTGGATAAGAAGGAACATATTCTACGCTCCAAGGTTATACCTCAAGTCAAAGTTTTGTGGAGAAACCATGATATTGAGGAAATGACCCGGGAGTTAGAGTCTGAAATGAAATCAAGGTATCCTTACCTCTTCGACATACCAGGTATGTACCCTAATTTTGAGGGCAAAATTTCATAAGAAGGGGAGGTTGTAAGACATTTTTTTTAATAAAGATGATTTTTCTATAAATATCATTTTTAAATATTATGGAATGATTTTGATATAATGTTATAGTTGTGGGTAATATTTATAAATTTTACAAAGTACACAAGTTGTTATATAATATTCGATTGGTCGGGGAATGTTCGTTTTAACAGGGAATATTCATACGACAGCACAATCATTGGTGGACCCCACAACGGAATTATTGTCGGATTGAGAAAACGACAAAAATATTTTATGAAAATAACGACGGAAGTTTTACCGTTAACTGTTGAAGCACCCGATGTTAAAAGTATAAGAATACGCGTGGTTGCATAGTAGCACACGGTATTTGATTATTGATGCTTACGTGAGAAGTCACTCAGTTTTGTTTAATTATTGCTACAGTAATTGCTACATAGTCTCTCACGTTATTTGATTCAATTATTGACGATATTTTATATATTATTAAATCAATAATTGAGACGATAAAGTTATTAATATTATTATTTGCAATATTAACGATGTCTAGAAGTTCAGTCAAGGAGAGGTTTGGTCATCTAATTGCGCGTCAATAGGGAGAAATCCTTATTGGAAAGCCCCCTTTTTCCTGGGAACGACCTGGTTGATTAATATTATGAATTATAATAATGATGATAAATATTGTTAAAAGTATTGAGGTGTTTTTATGAAGTATTTATTGGACCCCCCAGTTACCCATTTTTTTCAAAATAGTCGATAGAGTGTATATATATATATGTATGAAAGGGACTTGTGTGGGTAGAATTTGAAAATGTGTGTGTGTGTACCGTGTGTGTAGGAGTGTGTGTAAGTTAAAATAATGGTGGTGGTGGGAAAGTGTTTCTGATGATAGTGATAGGTGGGTGAAATGTGGGTGGTTTTGTTAAAACCATGTGTTATATATATATATATATATATATATATATTATATTTTTTTGTTTTACTTGAGGAAAGCTTTGAAATTCAGGCGTCTAAATTTTTCTTCCGCCCGTGAATGATTCGTTTGATTTCTATACTGTGCGTCCGTGAAAAATTTTCTAAACAGTACCCCTTCAATTCTCCTATAAATAGGATGCTTATTTAGAATTGAAAATCACACCAGAAATTCAGAGAATTCTCTTCTATAATCTTGAGCGTATTTCTTTAAAGTTTTAAGAAGCTTTGAGCGTAGTGCAAGTTTTCTTCAAGAATATCCTCGCCCTACCAGTCAGAATACTCTTCTTTTACGGTAAAGGATATTATTTGTTGTACCTGTAAGGAGTATTATTTCTTTCGTATTCATGAAGAGAACTTATGTTATTCCATTCTTTATTATTCTGTTGGAATAACTTGTATACGCGAACTACCCTATACTTGGTGAAATTCTTCTGTTATTCTATTCTTTATTATTATGTTGGAATAACTTTTCTACATGCCAAGAATCTGGATACATGGTGAAATTCTTCCTCATTATTCCATTCTTTATTATTACATTGGAACATTTTGTCCGTGCGTTTTACGCATGACCGGTTCCGTTATTTATTATTCTGTTGAACATCCCATTGGGTCTGTAATTTCACTTTGACCTAGTTCCATTATTTATTATTCTGTTGGAATATCACATCGTGCGTTCTTACGCATGACTGAATTTCGTTATTTATTATTCTATTGGAATAACTTTTGTCGGTCTGGCTTATCGCATGCACAGTGATTTTTTTTTGTTATTCCATTCTTTATTATACTCGGTTGGTTAAAGTTTTGGCTTTTATACTCTATGAAATTAGTGGAATATCCTTGATATTTGCGCTTCATCCAGTATCTTTTCATGAAAATATTCTTCTGAGCATTCTTGAGTTTTATCCCACAAAGCAGTATCATGTTGACAATTTAGACGTTATTGGTTCCTGGATAAATTAATTTTTAAACTTGTTTTATTGAATTCTTATATCATTGTCATCATCCTCATGTTTATATTATGTTGAAAGTCATCTGTGTCCTGTAGTGCATAGATGGACTTGGTATGATTATGACCAGGGATTATTCGGTATAATCATGACCGTAATGTTATAAATGATGTGGTAAAAGTCCTCATTGGCCCGTAGTGCATTGATGGACAGTTGTTGGCATGATCATGACCATTGATGAATACACGAATATCCTTGGCCCGTACTACATGGATAATTTGTGGTCATGATACTAATGAATATCCTTGGCTGTAGTGCAAGGATGATGTGGATTATTTATTAAGCTGGGTCTCAGCGATAAAAGTGATGAAAAACCTTTTTAAATCATAAAAGATATTAGATTTTATTCTCTACTTGACTCTTTTAATGGATTGCTTGTTCTGCTGCAGTTAAACTTGATGTTTGTTATATTTTATTAGTTTAACACTATTGAAGGCTAACGATAATTTTATTCTACATTATCTTAGTCATAATATTTCTTACTGGGCTAGTTGATCTCACCCTTTTGCTTTCATTGTTCTCTTCAGGAAATGAGAACGTAGCAGAGACTAGTCGAGGAACGGAGTAATGGTCCGAGATGGTGTCATAGTAGTCCTTACTATTCTATAAAATAGTGTGATAATAAATGTAATGAGGACTCCTTTGAGTGTGGATATTGTCTAGATGACAATATTCGTATTAAAACTCTCTGTTTATATTTTGTCGTATTTTACATGACAGATGTATTATTAAGTTGTATTTAAATTTTGTACCATGTATTTGGCGACTCAAGATGGGTGATGTATACCTATTTTGGGGGCGTCACAGTTTTGGCTTCTGTACTCCATGCTATTAGTAGAATATCTTTGATATTTGCGCTTCATCCAGTATCTTTTTATGAAAATATTATTCTGAGCATTCTTGATAAGTTTTAACCTTTTCATACCGGAGTACTATTCATGGGGTACTATTCCTGAAGTACTATTCACGGGGTACTATTGGGTAAAATCTAATTACGCACAACACACAAGTATACGTGGTCAACAAGTAATAAAGTTAAAGTAGAGTATCGTTCCCACAAGGAATTGTTTAATAAAAATCACCAAGTACTAACCCGTAACCAACTCAATCTTATTTAAACGAATGAATTTCAATTTATATAATTAAACTACTATTAAATTCCACTTGTTAAATTAAGATTATGGAGATTTAAAATCACAACTTCACTTATTGCTTTATTTAAGTTAACACACTTCTCATCAATTATTCTCTATTCTGAATTGTTAATCAAGAACACTAAAGCAGATAAAATCACCTCTCGATGCATAATACCCATACTCACTTAAATCCACAAATAATAGAATTAAGCAAGACACCATAATTAACTAATCCACTATATCTCTATGTGAATTACAATTAAAAAGGGTTTAAAGCACAAGTTCTCTATAAGATTACATATGGCGTAAAGGCATATCTCTATCCTAAACACGAATCATGAATTCCATCTATGCAGAAATCACAAACACATGCTATTATGATCAGATCTAAATCTAAACTTCATCTCTCGAGTTCATATAGATTATCACGGTAATTAATGGCCAATCAATTAAATAATTAAGTCCAAATCACAATAGACAATCCTCACAATAGAACATAATAATTGATAGCGAATCATATTAAAATAAACTACACAATAAGATCCATTGTAATCTCAAACAAAGAATTAGTTCATTGAATTAAAACTAAGAATCCACACTTGAGTACACATTAAAAGATAAGAATAAGATTAAGAAAAATAAGTGAATCTATTGTCAGCAAATTCGTCCTCCGTCTCGCTCTTGATCTGGATCTCCAATGGCTTTCAAGTGCTTCAATCTCCAAATCTCATAAAAACTAGTGTTTTCTCCTATTCTACTCTAATATAATCTAATGAAATCCTCTCTCTCCCCCTCTAATCTATGTATTTCTCCTCCTTTTATATGCCTCATTATATGTCTTTAAGTCCTCTTGGAAGTCCTTAAGTCAATCGGATCAAACCAATCCTTCTCGAACTCAAATTCGGATAAAAAATGACTTTTCTGCGCCTACCCCCACCCCGGCGGGGGGTATAAGGCTAAAAGGGCTCTCCCCGACGGTGGTCCCTACTATTTTACAGCTTGTATCCCCGCCCCGGTGGGGGTTTTGTGAAGAGAAAGCCCTCCCCGGCGGGGGTCTTTTTTCTACTCTGACGTCCTTTGGGAAAATGGCCATAACTTCTTCATCTGAACTCTGATTTTGATGATTCAAGATGTTCCGAAAAGAGGAGACATAGATCAAAAACTTTCATTCTTTGATTTTTTTCGAAATAAGGAATGGAGAAATGCTGAAATTGGCTCTGAAGTGGCTGCTATGTAAATGGTCACCAAAAATAGTGAAGTTCAACGTTTGTTGGTACAAAGGTCATAACTCATGCATCTGAACTCCGATTGGAATGATTCAAGATATTTCGAAAAGCTAAGAAGAAGCTTTATAATATAATCCAAGTTCCAAGCCAATAACATGAAAAAAAATATGAAATCCCAAACGATGTCCGAATTGCTTTTCTTTGCGATTTCATACCAATTCTTTGCAATCACAACTCCCAAGCATATAATCTACAAAACGAACACAAAATGCATAAAAAGTAACTAAAAAACATGAGATTAAGTAACTAATTCAAAATGATGAATCTAATAAGTAGGTATAAAACTACTTATCGTGTACTATTCACTCAGTACTATTCACCCGGTAATTGCTTACATGACAAAAATTGATTTCTTTTCGGTCCAAATCATTTTTGATACAATATTATTCTTGAATTTTACTCCGCAAAGAAGTATCATGTTGACAATTTGGACGTTTTGAATTCTGGATAAATTAAATTATAAAATCTTTAATATTTATCCTTGATCTCGTTTGATTGAATTTGTATATCATTGTCATCATCCTCATGTTTATATTGTGATGAAAGTTATCTTCATCTAAGGGTGCAAAGATGAACTGTTGATTGGTATGATTATGACCAGGAATTATTTTGTGTAATCATAACCTGTAATGTTATAAGTGATGTGGATTATTAAGCTGAGTCTCAGCGACAATTGTTGGTATGATCATGCCCATGCGTTCTCTTCGGCCAAGAGTGCAAAGATGAATTGTTGTTTGGCATGTTCATGACTATTGGTGAAAACACAAATATCATTGGCCCGTAGTGCATGGATAATTCGTGGTCGTGATACTAATGAATATCCTTGGCCCGTAGTGCATGGATAATTCAGTGATGTGGATTATTTATTAAAGCCGAGTCTCAGCAATAAAATTAATGATAAACTTTTAAATTATAGAAGATTGTAGATATCATGCTCTACTTGACTCTTCTAATGGATTATTTATTCTGCTGCAGTTGTTGATCTAAAACTTGTTGTCTATTGTATTCTATCAGTTGTTATACTTTTGAAGGCTATGGATAATTTATTATATGATCTTAGTCATAATATTTTTTACTGGGCTAGTTGAGCTCAGCCTTTGCTTTCATTGTTCTCTTCAGAAAATGAGAACGTAACTGGGACTAGTCAGGGAATGGATTAACGGTCCAGATGGTTGCTTTAGTAGTCCTCACTATTCTGTGAAATAGTGTGATAATAATTGTAATGAGATTGAATTTGAGTTTGGATATTGTCTAGGAGATAATATTTGTATTAAAACTCACAGCTTTTATTTTGTTATATTCTGCACGACACTTAACAGTTGTATAAATTAAGTTTGTATTTAAGTTATGTACCATGTATTTGACGACTCAGAATGGGTGATGTATACCTATTTTGGGGGCGTCACAACAACCTAAGACAGTAACCGAAGTACGTAGCTTTCTGGTCTTAGCTGGTTATTATCCAAGATTCGTGGAAGAATTTTTTTGAATTGCCACTACGTTAACTCAGCTAACTCGAAAAGATACAAAATTCGGTTGGAGAGAGGAATGTGAGAAGAGTTTTCAAGAACTCAAGAAGAGACTCATTTTAGCACCTGTTCTGACAATACCATTAGGTTTGGAGGGATTTGTCATCTACAGCGATGCTTTAGGTAAAGGTTTAGAATGTGTTCTCATACAACATGAGAAAGTCATAGCCTATGCCTCATGACTACTCAAAAAATATGAGAGGAATTACCCTACTCATGATGTAGAGTTTGCAGCAGTCCTTTTCGCACTTAAAATCTGGAGGCATTATGGGAGACCCCGAATTTTATGAAATGAAAGTATTCAATTTTCTTATAATTATTTTATTTAGTAAATGGTTAAATTTATAAAAGGTTAAAGTTAAGGGTGATATTTGAAATTTTTTCAAAGTAAGCAAGTTGTCATAAAATAATCGGTGATAAAAGTACAGTAATACGCGTGGTTGCATAGTAGCACATGGTATTGATTATTGATGTTTACGTGAGAAGTCACTCGGTTTTATTCAATTATTGTCACAATATTTTATATTATTAAATCAATAATTGAGACGACAAAGTTATTCATATTATTATTTGCAATATTGACAATGTCTAGAAGTTCTATCAAGGAGAGGTTTGGTCACCTAATTGCGCGCCAATAAGGAGAAATCCTTATCGAAAAGCCCCCTCTTTCTTAGGAACGACCTGGTTGTTAAATATTGTGAATTATAATATTAATGATGAATAAGTTCGTGTTGATTAAAGATGAATTGATAGTTCCATTTTGTTGAAATTATTAGTGTTAGTGAAAATCGACATTTATTTCGATAATAATTGATGTCTGGAGGTTATATTGACAAATCGGGTAATTAACCGAATAAATGAGTAATTAATTGCTATTAATTCACATGCTTATAACTATGTGTTCACATGTGTGTACTATTGATTCACATGATTTACTATTAGGGGAGTTGGTGCAAGATTGATAATACTTGCATGACTAAATTAAAAATGGAAGTATAGTTGAAGGTACTATACTGTAATTAGTTTTTTCACATGATTATACTATTGAGTCACATGATTTACTATTGATTCACATGATTTACTATTAGGGGAGTTGGTGCAAGATTGATAATACTTGCATGACTAAATTAAAAATGGAGGTATAGATGAAGGTATTATACTGTAATTGTTTTTTTCACATGTTTGGAACTATTGAGTCACATGATTTACTATTGATTCACATGATTTACTATTAGGGGAGGTGGTGCAAGTTTGATAATACTTGCAGGACTAAATTAAAAATGAAGAAAAAGAGGGAGGTATTGTACTGTAATATTTCGAGTCCCAAAACGTGCAATTATCGAAACTATATTTTCCTATAAATAGAAGCTCATTCTTCCTTCATTCTGGCCAATTCACTAAAGCTATAGAGCAATTATTATAGAGAGAAATTATAGAGAGAAAGAAGAAGAGAAGTCTGCTACCTCACTATTCCAGTATCCAGTTTTCTTCTGAGGTAAGGGATATTATTATTATTATAGTAAGGAGTATTATTTCTTTTATATTCATGAAGAGAGCTATTGTTATTCCATTCCTTATTATTCTATTGGAATAACCTGTATACGCGGACTACCGTATACATGGTGAAATTCTTCTGTTATTCCATTCTTTATTATTACGTTGGAATAACTCATGCATGCGGCCTATCGCATGCCCGAGAAATTCATTGTTATTCCATTCTTTATTATTACATTGGAATATCACATGCTGTCGCGGATTACGCATGACACGGTTCCATTCTTTATTATTACTCGTTGGAATATCCTCATGCATGCGGATTACGCGTGACTGGTTCCATTCTTTATTATTACGTTGGAATATCACATGCATGTGCGGATTACGCGTGACACAGTTCCATTCTTTATTATTCGTTGGAATAACTCGTGCGTGTGGTCTATCGCATGCTCTGGTGAATTCCTTTGTTATTCCATTCTTTATTATTCTGTTGGAATAACCTGTTTGTGTGGACTACTGCATGCATGGTGAATGATCCTTCGTATTCATTCCTTATTAAATTGTGAAAATGATCTGTCTACGTGGATTACCGCATGGCGGGTGAAAATCCATTTTTAGTTTCATAATTTTCTGACTCTCAAAAATTCTGGAAAAAAATTAAAATGATAATTTGATGAGTTTTCTAGATTGTGTCCAAAAATGGTGATTTTTGGATGTATAGATTAGGAGTTATGAATTTTATGAGAAAAGACTATTTTAAAAGTAAACCCTTATAACTCCTTGTGGTTAACTCCAAAATTGGTGAAATTTTTATTGGGAGTACATATATATAACATGAGTATACTCTGTAAATTTCGGAATTTTTGGATAAAAGTACAGTTTATGATAAATGTCTAAATATTTGGCAGTTTTGGCCATATGAAAAATACTAAATAAATTTTAAAAATTCCGAGAAAAATATATGTTCAATATGGGACTATATTCTGCTAAATCCTAGAAAAGAAAACTTTTTCGGATTGATTTGTTATTTTTCATGAAAATAATTTAGTTACGAACATATGAATTAAATATGTTATATGAAGTTGAAAAAATGGTAAATAGGATTTTATGGATTGGAAATCCTATATAAGGTATATGCAGATTTTTGATGAGGGATTCGATCATTGGTGATGAAATCTTATGAGTATGGCATGTTTGAATGATTAAATGCATTATTTGGTAAAGTGTAAACAATTAAAATAAATTGTTTATAAGTTTAAGAAATGATTAAAATATTGTTATAATATTAATGATATTAGATTATGAGATTATTAAGTGATTGATAATATTTGGATATTTTAAACTCTGGATAAATTTAAAGTCTTTAATATTTATCCTTGTTTCGTTTGATTAATGCTTATATTATTGTCATCATCCTCATGCTTATATTGTGATGAAAGTCATCTGTGGCTTAAGTGCATAGATGGACTTGGTATGATTATGACCAAGAATTATTCGGTATAATCATGACCGTAATGTTATAAATGATGTGATAAAAGTCCTCATTGGCCCGTAGTGCATTTATGGACAGTTGTGGTATGATTATAACCAGGGATTATTCGGTATAATCATGACCATTGTTGGAAACACGAATATCATTGGCCCATAGTGCATGGATAATTCGTGGTCATAATACTAATGAATATCCTTGGCCGTAGTGCAGGGATGATTCGATGATGTGAATTATTTATTAAGCTGAGTCTCAGCGATAAAATATTGATTATACACTTTAATTCATAAAAGATAGTAGATATCATGCTCTACTTGACTCTTCTAAAATACAGTTGTATGTCTTTGGCTTGTAGTGCAAAGATGAATTGTTAATGAATATCTTTGGCCGTAGTGAAAAGATGAATTTATTAGTATGATTATGAGCGGGAATTGTGATTTGGTATAACCATGATTTTTGATGTTTCGGTGAAGATAGGTGATGAAAATTATCTTCGGTCACAGGTGCGAAAAGAATTCGAATCACAATTATGATTATGAGTTATTCATATGATTGTGGACAGGAATTGTTGATTGATGTTACAGGGATAAAATATTATTGGTGGACTTTTAACATGGAGAAGATAATAGACCTGATGGTCTATTTGACTCTTTTAATGAATTGCTCGTTCGGCTACAACTATGGTTGAAAAGTTTTATCATCTACCATGTGTTCTAAATCTCTGATTTATTATTGACGAAAGCTATTGATAATTTAATTATCTTTAGTTATGATATTCTTTACTGGGCTAGTTGTGCTCACCCTTTTGCTTCACAATCCCTTTCAGGTAATAAGAGTATTGCCGAGTCAAGCGGGAATAACAGGGAATAGAACGGTGGTCTATAGCTGTTGAGGTTCTCCCTAAATAGGTGAGGCGAACCCAACTTTGGAAGGGTATTTTGTCACTATCATACAAGATGTCTAATGACATACAACCTCGTGTTATCATAAGACAGGGTTGTGCACATCCACTTGCTGAGTATATCACTTCCCATACTCTGTAGTATGTAAGTAATATTATTTCACTTCAGATTCTGAATTCTACACTCATTTTGTTAAAGTATTGCTTCTATACTCTTTGAAATTAGTTGAATATCCTTAAAATTTGCGCTTCATCTAGTATCGTTTCACAAGAATATTTTTCTGAACATTCTTGTTAAAATTTAAACTTTTAATGCTGGGATACTTTTCACAGGGTACTATTCACGAAGTACTATTCACCTGGGGTACTATTCACGACAAAAAAATTGATTTCTTTTCAGTCCAAATTATTTTTGATACATGAATATTATTCTTGAATTTTACTCTACAAAGCAATTATCATGTTGACAATTTGGACATTCTTGAACTCTGGATAAATTGAATTATAAATATTTAAAATTTATCCTTGCTTTCACTTAATTGAATTCTTATATCATTGTCATCATCCTCATGCTTATATTGTGATGAAAGTCATTTTTGGCCTGTAGTGCATAGATGAATTGTTGATTGGTATGATTATGACCAGAAATTATGTATCGGGATAATCATGACCCATAATGTTATAAATGATGTGTTAAAAGTCCTCATTTGCCCGTAGTGCATTGATGGACAGTCGTTGGCATGATCATGACCATTGGTGATAATAACGAATATCCTTGGCCCGTAATACATGGATAATTCGTGGATGTGATACTAATGAATATCCCTGGCCCGTAGTGCATGGATAATTCAGTGATGTGGATTATTTATTGAGCTGTGTTACAGCGATAAAATATTGATGATGAACTTTTAAATCATAGAAAATAGTAGATATCATGCTCTACTTGACTCTTCTAACGGATTTTTTGTTCCGCTGCAGTTAAACTTGTTGTATTTTGTATTCTATCAGTTTAACACTATTGAAGGCTAACAATAATTTATTCTGTATTATCTTAGTCATAATATTCTTTATTGGGCTAGTTGAGCTCACCCTTTGCTTTCATTGTTTTCTTCAGGAAATAAGAATATAGTTGGAACTAGTCGGGAATGGAGTGATGGTCCAAGCTGGTGGTTATAGTAGTCCTCACTATTCTATGAAATAGTGTGATAATAAATGTAATGAGGACTTTATTTGAGTTTGGATATTGTCTACGAGACAATATTCATGTTAAAACTCTCAGCTTATGTTTGTCGTATTGTATAAATTAAGTTTGTATTTGAATTCTGTACTATGTATTTGGCGACTCAGAATGGGTGATGTATACTTATTTTGGGGGCGTCACAACCACCATCCATCTCTCTAAAAAAGAACCAACAAAGCCCGTTATTCTCTATGAGGACAGTGATGGTTGAACGAGTGTTGATTTCGTCGGTGACTTTTGTTTCAGTGAGGAATTTGTTAAAATTTTTGTACTCCGGATAACCGGAGAGAACCTCCGTGATGTTGATGGATCCGGCGGTGGAGACGACGATGAGAGAGAAAGTGAAGATGATGAGGGAGGAAGGAGCCATATTGAAAATGTAAAGAGAAAGGGGTTCGAGTGGAGAGGTGGGGAAGGATATTAAACGAGGAAGGAATGGGATACAACCTTCAAACTATTGCTAAAAATTTTCTCCATCTCAGATCTATATATCCACAAATAGATATAATATCAAATGGGGTTTTGAAATTAGAGAGAGAAATGAAATGGAGGTTTTGATTTTGGAGAGTTGAAATGGGGTTTTGACATTGGAGAGAGAAACGAAATGGGGGTTTGAATTTGGAGAGAGAAATTTAGGGATTGATTTCTTTTTTAACTTTTCTTTTAATTTGTAATATACTAAAAATAGTTAAATCCATTTAATTTCCAATGTGGCAACAACTAGGATGATAAACCAGACTTCACCTAAGTGGATGTTCATTTAAAAGCTGAAGTGGATATTCTGTTAAAAGTCAACTCATTTATTAGAATTTGTAACGATTTGATAAATATTTGAAGTTCAATAAGTCGATTGTAAAAAAAATCAGTTCAGTGATGCATTTATAAACTGACCCCTAGTAAAGTGGGGAAAAATGTATTTAACCCTTAAATTTAGGGATATAAATCGAGTTAAACTCAACCAAACAATAGATTTCTTAAAATCGACTCATATTTTTTTTTGGATAATATTATGTGCGCCAATTGTACATAAAAAGTTGTGCACTAAGAATAAGACCATTTAATTATAGATCTCATTTCCTATTTTCTCTCTTTTTGTACTGTGTTCACACAACTTTTTGTCTATAGTTAGTGTCCCTAGTATTATTCATATTTTTTTACATTTGAGTGAGATTTGAATTTTGTTTTTTCCTTTGTCAATCAAAAATTCGACTTATCAAGATATACAACTACTCAAACTTGACTTAACTCACATAAGCATTTACGTTTTAATGTGAGCCATCTCATCTCCAATTTGTATGTTGGAAGTTTCAAGCCTTAAGAGAATCACGAGATTAAACAATAAGCGAAGATTGAAGAATAAGTTTGACTATTCGAATATTTAAATTATTATTTAATTGTATAATTTTTTGTACATAACTGATGATTATCCATAAATATACATATAAAATATAAAAAATGACAATTAATACTAAGGGTATTATAGACAAATTAGTGTAAAAATAATTTATTTAAATTAAATAGACATTTAATATGAGCATAACTAAAATAAAAATAAAGACTTTTATCTGGACAGAGAGAGTATGCATAAGAAGGGGAGAGATTCAACAACTTGAAGCATACAAACATAACTCTCTCTCTATGTGTACACAAATACAAATTAAATTGAAAAAAAATCGTTTGCACTTGTGTGTATATACAAAAGTCTAAAGAAAAGAAGTTGAATTGATTCGAGTAACGCTCGCAGTCGCGCCTCGCAGATGTAAAGATGATTTAAACTGAAATGAGCGAGTATACTAATATTCACATTCAACTCACTTTTTACTATGGCGGAGCTAGGATTATGATTTGGGGTGGGTTAAAAAAAAATTCGTGAACGTTCACTGCATATATTTTCCTTTTAAATTAAACCATATATTAAGATAACTGTATATGTCATAAAATCACGTAGCTAATTGAATAATAAACAAAATCATCACTAATTCACTATAATATTATTTATTATATGGACCCCCACTTACTCATGTTTTAAAATAATCGGTAGAAAGTTAATAAAATTTTGATAATGAACGTACGTGCAAGACATAATAACATACCTAGTCAAATTGCACTCTTCACTCTTGAATAGAAGCAAGTTCTGTAATTATTGATTCTTCATCATAGTTCTTAGTCAACTCTTTTTCGATGTGGATAATCATGTTATCAACTAAGAAGTCATTCTCCATCTTGTTGCGCAACATTGTTTTGATACGTTTCATAGCTGAAAATGATCTCTTTGTAGTTGCTATGAAAATCGGCAAAGTCAAAACAAGACAAATTAACTTATCAATCATTTGATATGTCGTTGATTTTTTTGTTTCATATAATCTTTGGCATAACTTGTGAGACCCCGAATTTTATGAAATAAAAGTATTCAATTTTTCTATTTTGGTGAATAGTTAAATCGATAAAAGTTTAAAGTTATGGGTGATATTTGAAAATTTTTCAAAGTAAGTGATGATGAAGTTTTGTTTTATTAGTATTATTAATGTAATAAAACAGAAATGCTTTTTATATAAAACAGAATACTTTTATAAATTTATTCGTTTTATTAGGCTAATAGTAAAATCTTTTTATATAAAACAGAATACTTTTATAAAGTTATCTGTTTTATTAGACAATAATTAGAATATATTATATTTTATTATGCATAGTATTTGCATAGTGCCTACATAGTATTTGCATAGTGCCTGTATAGTATTTGCATAGTAAAAATCTTTTTATATAAAACATAATACTTTTATAAAGTTATTCGTGTTATTAGATTATAAATATAATATATTATATTTTATTGTAAACCAATATGGACCGTCCGTTTAAAAGTAAATCAATCTGGACCGTTCATGGATTGGTTACTATTCAGTCCATTCTTCTATAAATAGAAGCTCATTCCTTCATTATTTCTTACGAATTCAATGAAACTCTAGAGGGAGAAACTATAGAGAGAATTCTTCTTTTATAATCTTGAGCGTCTTTCTTTAGCGTTTAAGAAAGCTTTGAGCGTAGTGCAAGTTTCTTCAAGTATATCCCCGCCCTACCATCGGAGTACTCTTCTTTATAAGGTAAGGGGTATTATTTTTTTTTTCATATTCATGAAGAGAACTTTCGTTATTCCAGTCTTTATTATTTCGTCGAATAACCTATATACGCTGCAAATTACCTATACTTGGTGAAATTCTTCTATTATTCCATTCCTTATTATTATGTTGGAATAACTTTTGTCTATCTTGCAATCTTGCATACATGGTGAAATTCTTCTATTATTCCATTCCTTATTAATATGTTGGAATAACTGCTTTTGCCAAGACAATCGCATACATGGTGAAATTATTCTATTATTCCATTCTTTATTATTACATTGGAATACCACGTCTTGCAAAATTTTGCCTCGACTGGTTCCATTCTTTATTATTCAATCGAAATATCCTATCATGCATTTACGTTGGACTTGGTTCCATTATTTATTATTCTCGCCGAATATCGGAATATCCTCAGATGTATGTGCGTTTACACTGGCCGGACCTAGAATCCATTATTTATTATTCTGTTGGGAATAACTTTTATGCATGCGCATCTATCGCATATGGTGAATCCTTCATTATTCCATTCTTTATTATTCTCATTGGAATAACTTTTGTCTATGTGGATTACCACATACATGGTGAATGATCCTTTATATTCATTCCTTATTAAATTATGGAAATGATCTGGTTACGTTGATTGTGATGAAAGTCATAATAAAAGCATTGGACTGATGAAAATCATGAGTATATGAAGTATTAGTAAGTGTTATGATGAGTTATTTTGGTTATTATGTGAAAACATGAAAGTTTCTTAGAAATCACAAAGGGTTGAAAAATCAGATTTTGGTAAAAATGGAATATGAAATTCAATTGACCATATCTCCTATTATATTTTGAATTTTTGAGTGTGGTCAAGTTCTAGAGTTAGATCTATGAGTTTCCTAACTTATCCAAGTGGAATTACTGGAAAAGGTGTTGTAGATTTTCGTGTGGACTGATTTTAGCAAAGCACAAAAAAGTAAAAAATGGGAAAACAGCTACTGCCAGAAATTTTAAAAGGGAATTTTTGGCCACTTAAATTATGAGAAAAATTTCGGCCTTTTGGGACATGAAAATATATGGTATAAAGTATCTCCTGTTCAAAAATGAGCTCATTCCGACTTAAAATGAGCAAGTTATGACAATTTCAATATTTAGGTTTTTCCGACGAAAAACACTATAACCGGAGTTCTATAACTCTAATGACCATGAAATTTAAACTGAAAGATCACGTTAACATGTGTAAGATCCTGCCAAGATTTGGGAATTTCTGGAGTTAAACTTGAGGTAGCTAATTTCTTAAGGAATTAATTAGAAATTGATTTTTGAAAAATAGTAAATGAATTTTAAAAATTTCAAGAAAAATATATGTTCATTATGGGACTATATTCTGCTAAATCCCAGAAAAGAAATATTCTCGGGACTGATTTACTATTTTTCATAAAAATGGTTTAGTTACGAACATATGAGTTAAATATGTTATGCGGAGTAACAAAGTTGGAAAATAGGATTTTATGGCTTGGAAATCCTATATAAGGTATATGTAGATTTTTGATGAGGGATTTAATCATTGGTGATGAAATCTTATGTGTATGCCATTTTTGAATGATTAAATGCATTATTTGGTAAAGTGTAAACAATTGAAATAAATTGTTTATAAGTTGAAGAAGTGATTAAAATATTGTTATGATATTAATAATATTAGATTATGAGTGGTGGATAATATTTGGATAAATTTAAAGCCTTTAATATTTATCCTTATTTTCGTTTGATTAATACTTATATCATTGTCATCATCCTCATGTATATATTATGTTGAAAGTCATCTGTGGCCTGTAGTGCATAGATGGACTCGGTATGATTATGACCAAGGATTATTCGGTATAATCATGACCGTAATATTACAAATGATGTGAAAAAAGTCCTCATTGGCCATAGTGCATTGATGGATAGTTTTTGGTATGATTATGGCTATGGATTCTCTTCGGCCAAGGGTGCAAAGATGAATTGTTTTATGGCATGATCAGGACCGTTGATGAAAACACGATTATCTTTGGCCCGTAGTGCATGGATAATTCATGGTCGTGATACTAAAAGAATGTCTTTGGCCTATAGTGCAGGGATGAATTGATGATGTTGATTAATTATTGAGCTGAGTCTTAGTAATGAAATATTAATTTATGGATGTGATAATAATGAATATCCTTGGCCCGTAGTGCATGTATAATTCATGGATGTGATATTAACGAATATCTTTGGCCGTAGTGCAGGGGTGATTCGATGATGTGGATTATTTATTAAGCTGAGTCTCAGCGATAAAATATTGATAATAAACTTTTAATTCATAAAAGATAGCAGATATCATGCTCTACATGACTCTTCTAAAATACAGTTGTATGTCTCTGGCCTGTAGTGCAAAGATGAAGTGTTAATCTTTTGCCGTAGTGCAAAGATGAATTTATTAGTATGATTATGAACAGAAATTGTGATTTGGTATAACCATAATTTTTAATGTTTCAGGTGAAGATAGGTGATGAAAATTATCTTCGTCCTGGGTGCGAAAAGGAATTCAGAATCACAATTATGATTATGAGTTATTCATATGATTGTGGACAGGAATTATTGATTGATGTTACAGGGATAAAACATTATTGGTGGACTTTTAACATGGAGAAGATAATAGACCTGAGGTCTATTTGACTCTTTTAATGGATTGCTCGTTCGGCTGCAACTATGATTGAAAAGTTTTATCATCTACTATGTGTTCTAAATCTCTGATTTATTATTGACGAAAGCTATTGATAATTTAATTATCTTTAGTTATGATATTCTTTACTAGGCTAGTTGTGCTCACCCTTTTGCTTCGTAATCCCTTTTAGGTAATAAGAGTATTGCCGAGTCAAGCGGGGATAACAGGGAATAGAACGGTGGTCTATAGCTGTTGAGGTTCTCCCTAAATAGGTGAGGCGAACCCAACTTTGGAAGGGTATTTTGTCACTATCATACAAGATGTCTAATGACATACAACCTCATGTTATCATAAGACAGGGTTGTGCACATCCACTTGTTGAGTATATCTACGAGCACTACCTATATGATCTTGGAGTTTATTTGAAATATAATTTTCACTTGGAGACAGTGGAGATAGTTATATGTCAAGAGAAGACTCACTATTAGAAGGAACATGATAGTAATCTTCTCGTTTTTATTTGGGGTCTATTGGGTCAACCAAGGATAATTCTCTGGACATATGATATCTATCATAACTTAGATTCATGGCCTCCTATGTATGAAGGTTTTCTTGAGCACTTTCCAAAGATTTTAATTTCTAAAATAGTTTTTGACTATACCTTTATGTAACGTACCATTGTATGGTTGTGGTCGAGGCACCATGAGAGTTACATACATTTGTATTAAAACTCACAGTATGTCGTCGTATTTTTGCACGACAGTTGTATAAATGAAGTTGTCAGTAGTGTATTTTCTGGCGACTCAAGATGGGTGATGTATACCTATTTTGGGGGCGTCACATAACTCAGCAAGAGTAGTAACATTCTTGAGCACATCATCATGAGGTACATCAAACTCATAAATTGTCAGCTCACTTCTCAAGTGATACAACTCTTGTTTAGAGAAATCTCGAGGATAAAACTTCTCTGAAAGTTTGCAAATATTATCAATGTTAAATGCCTTCAAACCATCTGCAGGGTCCAATGATGAGCTAAGAATAAGAAGTTCCTTTGTTCTTTCACTGAACCTACAATTTAATTCCACCAACTCGAAATCTATTGCACCATAAAATAGGTCAACACGATAATGATACTTAGTTGTTATGTTTCTTCGTTGACAATTACGGCGACATGAACTCATACTAAATTGACCGTCCATGTCAGGAATATCTATATCATGCTTTCTGCAAAATTACATCACTTTTTCAAGAAAATCTTCCCAACCGTCTTCTCTTAATTTCTGAAGAGAATTTACTGTAATTTCCACCAGATTCATAGCATTCAAAATATCTTGAGATTTTTGCTGCAACTTTCGACATAAGACATCAGTAAGTCCCATCATGTCTTTTAACAAATGCAAAATGAATATGAAGTGAAATGATCTAATTGCATTGTAAGCACCATCAGCTTCTGCACGTAAAGATTGTGGTTTTATCATCCATAATAAATTCAAGAATGGTACAAGTTGCATCATATTTATCTATCAAGTCATAAAATGAAGTAAAATGAGAACCCCAACGAGTAACTCCAGGTCTATGTAAGGTACCAATCTGATTAAGTCCTCTACCTGTTCCACGTTGACCTGCTATAACCAATTCTGTAATATGCATAACTTGAGCAACATGAAATTCAGTATGACGTTTTGGAGAAGTGCAAATGACATTAACAATAGAACTCAAGGAAGAAAAGAATTTCCAAATAGGATCAACTTTTTTGAAATCAAACCAAGACCAATTGTGGCGATGGGCAAAAGCGATTGTACATAATATGCATATGAGCAATCCTCATAAATAATGCATGTAACCCATTCCATTAACCTCTAACCTCTTAATCTTTTAACTTGCAAATTATGATGGAGAAGAACTTTAGATATCTCTTGATGAAGTGTCTCGGCAGTAGTGTCTTCAACCATCATAATAATAAAGAATGGAATAATAGAAGAATTTCACCATGTATGCGGTACTTCGCATAAACAGGTTATTCCAACATAATAATAAAGAATGGAATAACAGAAGTTCTCTTCAAGAAGACGAAAGAAAGAAATAATATCCCTTACCTTTGAAAGAAACTGGAAATAGGAGTAGTGAGATAGCATGCTTCTCTTCTTCTATAGATTTTCTCTCTACAATTTCTCTCTATAATAATTGCTCTATAGATTTTGTGAATTGGTGAGAAATGAAGGAAGAATGAGCTTCTATTTATAGAAAAATATAGTTTCGATAATTGCATGTTTTGGGGCTCGAAATATTACAGTACAATACCTCCAACTTTTCTTTAATTTTTAATTTAGTCATGCAAGTATTATCAAACTTGCACCACCTCCCCTAATAGTAAATAATGTGATTCAATAGTAAATCATGTGAATTAATAGTTCTAGACATGTGAAAATATGAATTATAGTATAGTACCTCCATTTATACCTCTATTTTTAACTTAGTCATACAAGTATTATCAATCTTGCACCAACTCCCCTAATAGTAACAAGAATGTGAAACAATAGTATGCACATGTGAACAAATAGTTATAATCATGTGAAATAATAACAATCAATTGCTCATTTATCCGGTTAAATACCCGATTGGTCAATATAACCTCCAGACATCAATTATTATCGAAATAATGTCGATTTTCACTAACACAAATAATTCCAACACAATGAAACTATTTTTATCAAAAATATAAATTTTGAAATTTCAAAGTTTGACTTTTTCTGAAAAAGTCAACTGTTGACTTTTTGACCAAATAGTAAAACTCGGAAAATTTTGTGTTTATAGTCTATTTTTACTAATTTCATCGTTCTGGACTCAATTATCACGTTCGCGTCTCCAAATTCAACTCCGAGCATAACTTCAATTGTAATAATATTCATCATTAATATTATAACTCACAATATTTATCAACCAGGTCGTTCCCAAGAAAGAAGGGGCTTTCCAATAAGGATTTCTCCCTATTGGCGCGCAATTAGGTGACCAAACCTCTCCTTGATAGAACTTCTAGACATTGTAAATATTGCAATTTAATAATATGAATAACTTTATCGTCTCAATTATTGATTTAATAAAATAACATATTATGCAGATGATACTGTGACAATAATCGAATCAATAATATGAGAGATATGATCAAATGACCATTCTTTGTAGCAACAATTGAGTATAACCGGTGACTTCTCACGTAAGCATCAATAATCAATACCGGTAAGTGTCTTCTTGTGAAATCACACGCATTCTTGTACTTTTACTCTACCGAGTAGTTCAACAGTTTTAAGCTGTAAAACTTCCGTAGTTATTTTCATAAATATATTTTTGTCGTTTTCTCAATCAAATGATAATTTTGTTATTAGGGTCCACCAATGATTGTCTTGGTCATCATCGAATATTCCTGTTAAAATTAATATTCCCCACCAATCGAATATTATATAACAACTTGCATACTTTGCAAAATTTATAAATACTACCCACAACTATAATATTATAACAAATCCACACCATAATATTCAAAAAATTATTTCGAGAAAATTAAATATTTATTCATAAAATCTGGGGTCTCACAATCTCCCCTCCTTATGGAATTTCGCCCTCAAAATTTATGAACGTACTTGGTATACTGAAGAGGTTAGGGTACCTTGACTTCATCTAACTCTTGAGGTATAACTTTTGACTGTCGAATATAATTCTTCTTATCCAAGATTTTAACACGTATCTCCTCATACGTTAAATCATCCGCTATCTCGTCCGGTTCTAAATTAATAATGTGGTTTGGGTCGTCCACATATTTACGTAACATCGATACGTTAAAAACGTTATGAACACGCGACATACTTGGCGGTAAAACGAGTCTATAAGTCACAGTTCCTACTCAATTGAGGATTTCAAATGGGCCAATAAAATCAAGGGTTGAGATTTCCTCTCTTCGTCGATTATTGCTTCTAGAATAACGCCCTCTTGAACCTTCTTCTTCATATTCATCAGATTCGGGTGTGTAGCTTGAGCGGCTTTAACTTTATCGATTAAAGTTGATTCTACTCGTACATTCGCTATCTTCACGTGGGTCCCTAGAGTCTTTAACTCTATCTTCATCATTTGTAAGTTGTAAGAAATGGGTTTTTGTGTTAACAACATCGCACTCATAAACGCATATGATCTTCTACTCAACGCGTCAGCTACAACATTCTCTCTTCCACAATGATATTGAATGGTATGATCGTAATCTTCAACAGCTCGAGCCAACGTCTTTGGCGTCTTATACGTTCGTTTTGGTTGAAGAAATATTTAAGGGTTGAAGAAATGGGTTTTGTACTGGGGTCAATACAAAATTCGATTTCACGCTCTAGGGGTAGGCTAAGAAGTCTTCTAGAATACGTCAAGAAATTTATTAACAATAGGAATATCATTTAAAAACTGTGACTCTCATCCAAGACTTGGGTAGTACGTCACATTGATACCTATCAACTTGCCATCGTCATTCACGACGTCGTCTATAGAAAGTCTGGCTTCGGTGCATTCCACACAAGGAAGTCAACAACGAAAGGATCAGGGCTTTTTACTTATGGCTTGATATGACAATGATTGACTTTAGTGGTTTGGTTGCTTGAATTCGCATAACAGGTTGGTTAGGAATATGAAAGTTAACAACCTTATGAAAATAATCAATTTTTGCATGATGAGTAGTTAACTAATCGATTCCTAAAATCACATCAAGGGCAAGTATTTTCAAAGAGATAAGATCGACAAGTAACGTGAAAGTGTCGATTTGAATCAAACAAGATTTATAAACAATGGATGTAACGAAGGTTTCTACTAGCGAAATTTCAACCAATAAGTCAAACTCTAGCTTCTCTGGGGTCAAATTTAAACGTTGAACGCAAGCAAGAGAGATAAAATAATGGGTAGAACCGGTATCTTATAAGGTATAGACTTGTGAGAATTTATAATTAACTAACCTTGTGCTAACCCGTTCGGTTTACTCGCTTTTTGAAGTCATGAAAACGCTCTCCCATTCACTCTGGGTTTTGTCTTTTACGGGGACTGCCATTGGTGCCTCCTTCCCAAATTGGACTTGTCTTTGGTGAGCGACAAAATCGGGCTAGGTGACCTTCTCTTCTACAATTATAACGTTGTTTTGGATGGCATCGCATGCTTTGGGTGATATGTCCCTCCCTCGCATTTGAAACATATGATGGGTGGTCGTTCTCCTTCCTTAACAACAGTCTTGATCTTTGACGTCTTTTCCATCATTGTTGAATTTCCTCTTCTTAAAATGTCCATTCTTATTGTTTTGGCCATGATTACCCTTCAAGTGGTTACCATTTCGGCATGTTGATTCCTTCACGCTTATTGTCATTTGTTTCACGATATTTCTTACCTTGGTAATATCATTTTGTCGGCTGCTCTCTTTTGGTTGGGTTGGCTCACTATCGCGCTCTAATAACTAAGCCCTATTAACAACATCCGAATACAAACAAAGTTTATGAGAAATGAGGTATTGACGTATCTCGAGTTTTAAACATCTTAAAACATCCGCGTCATTCTCTCCTCATTATCAACCAAATGGGACGCAAACTGGGACAACTCGGCAAACTTGGCTTCATACTGCGACACGGTCATGTTGTTTTGCTCCAACTTGATGAACTCTACCTATTTCATGTGACGAATACTTTTGGGAAAGTACTTGTCGTTGAACAGTTCTTGGAACTTCTCCCAAGACATCTTGATCGGCGCGGGTTGAGTATGCGCTTTAGAGATTCCCACCAAAGATGTCTGCCTCCGCATAACATGAAGGTGGAAAAGGGAACCTTTTGCTCCTCAGAGCAACCCAAATCATCAAATATCTTGTTGATCTGTTTTATCCACGTCTCAGCCTTAAGTGGTTTTGGCTCTCCAAAAAACTCCGGTGGTCCCAGCTCCTTGAATCGCTTAGCGGTGATGGTCAGAGAGTTGCCGGTGTTTCCACACGCATTTTGGGCCGAGAGCCGTTTCTTTTGATGTTGCATGAATTGCATGAAACCTCGGAACATTCCATCGTTCATCACCAGTCGATGTTGTTGTTTGCATGAGGATTGTCGCCTTCCTGATGCACATTATCCTGATTATTGATCTGTGGTGACTCAGCGGTCTCACATGCTCCATTGCTACTCTCAACATTCTCGGATGTCATTTTCAAATCTTGCCACAAAACAAGGGTTAATTAACATATCACATATTATCCTATACTACGTAGATCAATTAAATACCAAATAAACTTAGGTAGGTCATACTAGCGAAGGAATTCTCCGCCTCTCCCCTCCTAGTTCTTGTCTCACATCTTAGCCAGGGATCATATCTCTAAGCTTTGATACCAACTGTGACGCCCCCAAAATAGGTATACATCACCTATTCTGAGTCGCCAAATACATGGTATAGAATACAAATACAATCTTAATTATACAACAAGAGATCTGTGAGTTTTAATACAAATACGGTCTTCTAGACAATATCCACTCTCAGAATAAGTCCTCATTATATTTATTGTCACACTATTTAACAGAATAGTGAGGACTACTAGCTAATACTATCATCCGGACCATCACTCCGTTCCCCAACTCTCGTCCCGTCCCACGCTTCGTTCGTTTTCTTGAAGAGAACGATAAAAAAGAAAGGGTGAGCTCAACTAGCCCGATGAAATATTATGACTAAGATAATGCGAGGATAAATTATCATTAGCCTTCAACAATGTTAAACTGATAAAATACAGTAGACATCAAGATTAACTGCAGCGGGATAAGCAATCCATTAAAAAATCAAGTAGAGAATAAAATCTACTATCTTTTATGATTTAAAAGGTTTTTTTATCACTTTTATCGTTGAGACTCAGCTTAATAAATAATCCACATCATCGAATCACCCCTGCACTACGGCCAAGGATATTCTTTAGTATCACGACCATAAATTCCATGCACTACGGGCTAAGGACATTCGTGTATTCATCAATGGTCATGATCATGCCAACAACTGTCCATCAATGCATTACGGGCCAATGAGGACTTTTATCACATCATTTATAACATTACGGTCATGATTATACCGAATAATCCCTGGTCATAATCATACCAAGTCCATCTATGCACTACAGGCCACAGATGACTTTCAAAAAAATATAAACATGAGGATGATGACAATGATATAAGAATTCAATAAAACAAGTTCAAGAATTAAATCATCCAGGAACTAATATCATCCAAATTGTCAACATGATACTTCTTTGTAGAGTAAAATTCAAGAATAATATTTATGCACAAAAAATATTTTGGACAGAAAAGAATCAATTTCACTATGTCCGGCGTAAAGCACAGACAAGATATTCCAACAGAATAATAAATAATGGAATAATAGAAGAATTTCACCATGTATGCGGTACTTCGCATAAACAGGTTATTCCAACATAATAATAAATGTAAGACCCCAACTTTTATGAATAAAGATAATTTTTCTATGAATATCATTTTTTTTGAATATTATGAAATAAATTTGATATTATGTTATAGTTGTGGGTAATATTTATAAATTTTGCAAAGTATACAAGTTGTTATATAATATTCGATTTGGTCGGGGAATATTCTTTTTTGTTTGGAGAATATCCGTATGCACTCAAGATAATCATTGGTGGACCCCACAATGAAGTATTGTCGTAGTAAGAAAACGACATAATTATCTTTTTATAAAATAATGACGGAAGTTTTACCGTTGATACTGTTGAACTACTTTCATTAGTAGTAAAAAATGCGATGTCTGGCGTGGTTGCATAGTAGCACACGGTAT
The DNA here is from genome assembly GCA_020205605.1 of Panax ginseng. Classification (NCBI taxonomy): domain Eukaryota; kingdom Viridiplantae; phylum Streptophyta; class Magnoliopsida; order Apiales; family Araliaceae; genus Panax; species Panax ginseng. The sequence goes on along the minus strand of CM035144.1, from coordinate 97,453,548 downwards.
TGGTTATTGATGCTTACGTAAGAAGTCACTTAGTTATACTCAATTATTGCTACAGTAATTACTGCATCATATCTCTCATATTATTGATTCGATTATTGTCACAGTATCATCTGCATTATATATTATTTTATTAAATCAATAATTGAGACGACAAAGTTATTCATATTATTAAATTACAATATTTATAATGTCTAGAAGTTCTATCAAGGAGAGGTTTGGTCACCTAATTGCGCGCCAATAGGGAGAAATCCTTATTGGAAAGCCCCCTCTTTCCTGGGAACAACCTGATTGTTAAATATTGTGAGTTATAATATTATTGATGAATAAGTTCGTGTTGATTAAAGATGAGTTACTATTCACGAGTTACTATTCACGAGTTACTATTCATGAGTTACTATTCACTAGTTACTATTCATGAGTTACTATTCACTCTATTATTGTGCATTCGGGTATTTGGGTACAATATTATTCCATGAGGAGATATGCTAATTTTTCAGACCGTTGGTTGAATGAATTAATATGGACCGCTGGTGGAAAGTTATAATAGTGAATCAATATGGGTCGCTGGTTTAAAGTTTTAATAGTAAATCAGTATGGACCGTCGCTTTAAGTTTTAATAGTAAATCGATCTGGATCGTTCGTTTAAAAGTAAATCGATCTGGACCGTTCATGAATTAGTTACTATTCAATCCATTCTTCTATAAATAGAAGCTCATTCCTTCATTATTTCTTACGAATTCACTGAAACTCTAGAGAGAGAAATTATAGAGAGAAAGAAGAAGAGTATTCTGTTACTTCACTACTTTGATATCCAGTGTCTTTTACGGTAAGGGGTGTTATTCTTTCTTATTCATGAAGAGAACTTTTGTTATTCCATTCTTTATTATTCTATTGGAATAACCTGTAAAAGAGGCATACCCTATACATAACCTGTATACGCGGCATACCCTATACTTGGTGAAATCCTTATGTTATTCCATTCTTTATTATTCTGTTGGAATAACCTCTATGTGCGGTTTACCCTATACTTGGTGGAATGACCTGTATATGTGGTTTACCCAATACTTGGTGATCTTCTTCTGTTATTCCATTCTTTATTATTATGTTGGAATAACTTTGTTTATCTGTACCGCATACTTGGTGAAATTCTTTTATTATTCCGTTCTTTATTATTACGTGGAATATCACATTGGTAATGAATTTCACGACTGGTTCCAATATTTATTATTCCGCATTTAATATTACAGTCGGAATATCCATCAGCCGTGAATTTCACACCGACCGGTTTCATTATTTATTATTTCGTATTTATTATTACATTGGAATAACTTTGTACATCTTTAATACCGCATGCATGGTGATTTACATTGTTATTCCATTCTTTATTATACTCGGTTGGTTAAAGTTTTGACATCTATACTCCATGAAATTAGTGGAATATCCTTGATATTTGCGCTTCATCGATATCATTTCATGAAAATATTCTTGAGAGCATTCTTAAATTTTACTCTACGAAGTAAGTATTATGTTGACAATTTGGACGTTATTGGTTCTGGACAAATTAATTAAGTGAACTTGTTTTATTGAATTCTTATATCATTGTCATCATCCTCATGTTTATATTTTTTGAAAGTCATCTGTGGCACCATGGTGCATAGATGGACTTGGTATGATTATGACCGAGGATTATTCGGTATAATCATGGCCCGTAATGTTACAAATGATGTGATAAAAGTCCTCATTGGCCCATAGTGCATTGATGGACAGTTGTTGGCATGATCATGACCATTGATGAATACACGAATATCCTTGGCCCGTAGTACATGGATAATTTGTGGTCGTGATACTAATGAATATCCTTGGCAGTAGTGCAGGGATGATGTGGATTATTTATTAAGCTGAGTCCCAACGATAAAAGTGATGAAAAACTTTATAAATCATAAAAGATAGTAGATTTTATTCTGTACTTGACTCTTTTAATGGATTACTTATTCCGCTGCAGTTAAACTTGTTGTCTATTGTATTTTATCAGTTTAACATTGTTAAAGGCTAATGATAATTTATCCTGTATTATCTTAGTCATAATATTTCTTACTGGGCTAGTTGAGCTCACCCTTTCTTTCTCACATTCTCTCTTGAAAATGAGAGCGTAGCGAGGGGACTAGTCGGGGAGCGGGTGATGGTCCGGATGATAGTATTAGTAGTCCTCACAATTTCTTTAAATAGTGTGACAATAAATGTAATGAGGACCTGAATTTGAGTTTGTATACTATCTATGAGGACTCCATTGAGAATGGATATTGTCTAGAGGCAATATTCTTGTTTAAACTCTCGATTTATATTTTGTAAGTATATTTTACACGACAGTTATATAATTATGTTGTATTTGATTTATATACCATGTATTTGGTGACTCAAGATGGGTGATGTATACCTATTTTGGTGGCGTCACAGTTGGTAACAGAGCTTAGGGATATGATCCCTGGCTAAGATATGAGATAAGAACTAGGAGGGGAGAGACGGGGAATTCCTTCGCTAGTATGACCTACCTAAGTTTATTTGTTATTTAATTGGTCGGTCATAGTATAGGGATAATATGTGATATGTTATCTAATCCTTGTTTTGTGGCAGTATTTGAAAATGGCATCCGAGAATGTTGAGAACATCAATGGATCACAGGAGACCGTTGAGTCTCCACAAATCAATAATCAGGATAATGTGCATCAGGAAGGCGACATTCCTCAGGCAAACAACAACACTGACCAAATGATGAACGATGGAATGTTCAGAGTCTTCATGCAATTCATGCAACATCAGGCAAGAGCGACTCCTGTCCAAATTACAAGTGGAAATACTAGCAACTCTCGGACGGTCACCGCCAAGCAGTTTACGGAACTGGGACCACTGGAGTTTTTTGGAGAGCCAAAACCACTTAAGGCGGAGACGTGGATTAAACAGATCAACAAGATATTTGATGTCTTAGGATGCTCCAAGGAACAAAAGGTTCCCTTTGCCACCTTCATGTTACGTGTAGAGGCAGATTACTAGTGGGAATCTGTAAAACGTACTCAACCTGCCGCACTGGAGATGTCTTGGGAGAAGTTCCAGGAACTGTTTAACGATAAGTACTTTCCCGAAAGTATACGTCACATGAAAGAGGTAGAGTTCATTAAGCTGGAACAAAACAACATGACTGTATCGCAGTACGAAGCCAAGTTTGCCGAGTTGTCCTGGTTTGCATCCCATTTGGTTGATAATGAGGAGAGAATGACGCAAATGTTTTTAAGAGGTTTAAAACCTGAGATACGTCAATATCTTATCTCTCATAAACTATGTTTGTATTCAGATGTTGTTAATAGGGCTTAGTTATTGGAGCGTGATAATGAGTCAGCATGGCAGAAATGGTAAACCACTTCGGTGGTAATCATGGCCAAAACAATAACAATGGACATTTCAAGAAGAGGAAATTCAACAATGATGGAAAGACGTCAGCACCAGCACCCGTTGTTAAGGATGGAGAACGACCACCTATCATATGTTTTAAATGCGGAGGGGAGGGACATATCGGTCAAATCGCAGCGATGATGCCGAAATCAAGGCATGTTATAATTGTGGAAGAGAAGGTCACCTAGCCCGATTTTGTCGTTCACCGAAGACAAGTTCAGCTAGGATAGAGGCACCAAAGGCCGTTCCAGAAAAGTCAAAACCGGTAGTGCAAGGGAGAGCATTTGTCGTGACCTCTCAGAAAGCAAGGAACCCGAATGAGGTCATCACGGGTAAGCTTATCATAAACTCTAGCGAAATATATACCTTATTTGATACTAGTTCTACCCACTCTTTTATTTCTCCTACTTTTGCTCAACGTTTAAATTTGACTCCGGAGAGATTAGACTTTGACTTATCTGTTGAAACTCCGTTGGAAGAAACCTTCATTACATCCACGGTTTATAAGTCTTGTTTAGTTCAAATCGGCACCCGCACATTACCTGTCGATCTTATTTCTATGAAAATACTTGCATTTGATGTGATTCTAGGGATTGATTGGTTAACTACTCATCATGCAAAAATTGATTGTCTTCGTAAGGTTGTTAGCTTTCATATTCCTAATCAACCAGTTATGCGAATTCAAGCCACCAAACCATTAAAATTAATCAATGTCATCTCAAGCCATAAAGCTATTCGTTTATTGAAAAATGGATGTCAAGCTTTCTTAGCTCATGTCACGGATCTAAACAAAAATACGTCAGTTTTGAATGATATTACTATTGTTAATGAATTTCTTGACGTATTCCCTGAAGAACTTCCTGGCCTACCCCCAGAGCGTGAAATTAAATTTTGTATCGACCTTGAACTCGGTACAAAACCCATTTCCAAAGCCCCATATCGAATGGCTCCTAATGAAATTCGTGGAGTTAAAGACCCAACTGCGAGGAATTGTTAGACATTGGCTTTATTCGTCCTAGTACTTCTCCTTGGGGTGCTCCTGTTCTATTCGTGAAGAAGAAGGATGGGAGTATGCGACTTTGTATTGATTATCGGGAGTTGAATCGTGTCACCATCAAAAATAGGTACCCATTGCCACGTATTGATGACCTATTTGACCAGTTGCAAGGCGCCAAATTCTTTTCAAAGATTGATCTTCGTTCCGGATATCACCAGTTGAAGATTAGAACCGACGACATTCCAAAGACGGCTTTTAGAACTCGGTACGGGCATTATGAATTCCTAGTCATGTCTTTTGGATTAACTAATGCTCCTGCTGTCTTCATGGATATGATGAACCGAGTATTCAAGGAATATTTGGATCACTTTGTGGTCGTCTTTATTGATGACATCCTCATATATTCCAAAAGCCATGAAGATCATGAGCAACACTTGAGGCTGATACTCCAAAAGCTTTGTGAATATAAGCTTTATACCAAGTTAAAGAAATGCGAGTTCTGGCTTGAGGAAGTAGCATTCCTTGGGTACGTGGTATCAAGTCATGGAATATCTGTTGACCCAGCAAATATTAAAGCTATTCAAAGCAGGGTTCAACCTAAATTAGTGACCAAAGTACGTAGCTTTCTCGGCTTAGCTGGTTATTTTCGCTACTCCACTAACTCAGCTGACTCGGAAAGATACAAAGTTCGGTTGGAGTGAGGAATGTGAGAAGTGTATTCAAGAACTCAAGAGGAGACTCATTTCAGCACCTGTTCTGACAATACCATCTGGTTCGGAGGGATTTGTCATCTACAGTGATGCTTCGGGCAAAGGGTTTCGATGTGTTCTCATGAAACATGGGAAAGTCATAGCCTATGCCTCACGACAACTCAAAGAATATGAGAGGAATTATCCTACTCATGATCTAGAGTTGGCAGCAGTTGTTTTTGCACTAAAGATTTGGAGGCATTACTTGTATGGGGAGAAAGTGGAGATCTTTACGGATCATAAAAGCCTCAAATATTTCTTCACTCAAAATGAACTCAACATGCGACAACGACGTTGGCTTGAACTGTTGAAAGATTATGATCATACCATCCAATACCATCCTGCAAAAGCGAACGTGGTAGCTGAGGCATTGAGTAGAAGATCATATGTGGGTACGAGTGCGATATTGTCAACGCAAAGGCCCATTTTGTGTGACTTGCAAAGGATGGAGATAGAGTTAAAGACTCGAGGGACCCATGTGATGATGGCGAACATACAGTAGAGCAAACCGCTTTAATTGATAAATTTAAAGTCGCTCAAACTACTGGACACGGAGTGCGATGCGTATGAGGAAGAAAGTGCAAAAGTGCTATCTTAGGAAACAAGAATTGATGAAGAAGGAATACTTCGAGTCAACTCTAGAATTTGTGTTCCTAACGACCTTAATTTAAAGTATAAAATCATGATGGAGGCGCACAACACACCATTTGCAATCCATCATGGGAGTACCAAAATGTATCGTGATCTTCGTCATACATTTTGGTGGAGCAATATGAAGAGAGAGATAACACTTTTTATCTCAAGGTGTCTAACTTTTCAATGAGTCAAGGCGGAGCATCAAGTGCCAAAAGGTCCATTGCAACCACTTGAAATTCCAGAATGGAAGTGGGAGCACATTACCATGGATTTCAAGCATCGGTCTTCCCAAGGTTTCTCAAGGCATAGATGCGATTTGGTTCATTGTTGATAGATTGACCAAGTCTGCTCATTTCTTACCAATACGAGAAACTTATACACTTGAACGTCTTGCTCGTATGTACATAAACGAGATTGTAAGACTGCATGGTATGCCAGTATCCATAGTTTCTGATCGAGACCCAAGATTCACTTCACAATTTTGGGTTAGTTTATAAAAAGCTATGGGCACGAATTTACGATTTAGTTCAGCATATCATCCTCAGACGGACGGACAATCAGAGAGGACTATTCAAACTCTAGAAGATTTATTAAGACTCTGTGTCTTTGACTTCAAGGGAAGTTGGGACAAGTTCTTACCGTTGGTGGAGTTTTCCTACAACAACAGTTATCAAGCAAGTATTGATATGGCTCCATTCGAGGCGTTGTATGGAAGAAAGTGTCATTCTCCAGTATGCTGGGATGAGGTGGGTGAAGCAACGTTATTGGAACCGGAGTTGGTACGTATGACTACGGAAAAGATTCAAATGATCCGACAACGTATAAAAACCTCACAAGATCGACAAAAGAGTTATGCTGATCTTCATCGAAAGGACGTGGAATTCGATATTGGAGATCATGTGTTGTTACGTGTTGCTCCATGGAAAGGAGTTACGAGATTTGGAAAGAGAGGAAAGCTCAATCCTCGATTCATTGGCCCATTTTCAATCCTCGATCGAGTAGGGACTGTGGCCTATAAACTCGCTTTACCGCCAAGTATGTCTCGTGTTCATAACGTTTTTCACGTATCCATGTTACGTAAATATGTGAAAGACCCGAACCACATTATTGAGTTAGAACCGAATGAAATAGTGGAAGATTTAACGTATGAAGAGGTTCCTGTTAAAATGTTGGATAAGAAGGAGCATATTCTACGCTCCAAGGTTATACCTCAAGTCAAAGTTTTGTGGAGGAACCACGATGATGAGGAAATGACCTTGGAGTTAGAATCTGAAATGAAATCAAGGTATCCTTACCTCTTCGACATACCAGGTACGTACCTTAATTTCGAGGGAGAAATTTCATAAGAAGGGGAGGTTGTAAGACCCCAACTTTTATGAATAAAGATAATTTTTCTATGAATATCATTTTTTTTGAATATTATAAAATAAATTTGATATTATGTTATAGTTGTGGGTAATATTTATAAATTTTGCAAAGTATGCAAGTTGTTATATAATATTCGATTTGGTCAGGGAATATTCTTTTTGTCGGGGAATATCCGTACGATGGCATAATCATTGGTGGACCCCATAATAGAAGTATTGTCGTAGTAAGAAAACGACATAATTATCTTTTTATAAAATAACGACGGAAGTTTTATCGTTGATACTGTTGAACTACCCGGTAGTAAAAGTACAGTAATACGCGTGGTTGCATAGTAGCACACGATATTGGTTATTGATGCTTATGTAAGAAGTCACTCAGTTATACTCAATTATTGCTCACGATAATTCTTTGCATCATATCTCTCATATTATTGATTCGATTATTGTCACAGTATCATCTGCATTATATGTTATTTTATTAAATCAATAATTGAGACGACAAAGTTATTCATATTATTAAATTGCAATATTTACAATGTCTAGAAGTTCTGTCAAGGAGAGGTTTGGTCACCTAATTGCACGCCAATAGGGAGTAATCGTTATTGGAAAGCCCTCTCTTTCCTGGGAACAACCTGGTTGTTAAATATTGTGAGTTATAATATTAATGATGAATAAGTTCGTGTTGATTAAAGATGAGTTACTATTCATAAGTTACTATTCACGAGTTACTATTCACCCAGTTACTATTCACTCTATTATTATGTATTCGGATATTTGGGTACAATATTATTCCATGAGGAGATATGCTAATTTTTTAGACCGTTGGTTAAATGAATTAATATGGACTGCTGGTGGAAAGTTTTAATAGTGAATCAATATGGGTCGCTGGTTTAAAGTTTTAATAGTAAATCAGTATGGACCGTCGCTTTAAGTTTTAATAGTAAATCGATCTGGATTGTTTGTTTAAAAGTAAATCGATCTGGACCGTTCATGAATTAGTTAATATTCAATCCATTCTTCTATAAATAGAAGCTCATTCCTTCATTATTTCTTACGAATTCACTGAAACTCTAGAGAGAGAAATTATAGAGAGAAAGAAGAAGAGTATTCTGCTACTTCACTACTTTGATATCCAGTGTCTTTTACGGTAAGGGGTGTTATTCTTTCTTATTCATGAAGAGAACTTTTGTTATTCCATTCTTTATTATTCTATTGGAATAACCTGTAAAAGAGGCATACCCTATACATAACCTGTATACGCGGCATACCCTATACTTGGTGAAATCCTTATGTTATTCCATTCTTTATTATTCTGTTGGAATAACCTGTATGTGCGGTTTACCCTATACTTGGTGGAATGACCTGTATATGCGGTTTACCCAATACTTGGTGATCTTCTTCTGTTATTCCATTCTTTATTATTATGTTAGAATAACCTGTTTATACGAAGTACCACATACTTGGTGAAATTCTTTTATTATTCCGTTCTTTATTATTACGTTTAAATATCACTGCTTGGTGAATTTCACCGACTGACACAGTTCTATTATTTATTATTTCGTATTTATTATTACATTGGAATAACTTTATCTATCTGATACCGCATGCATGGTGATTTCATTGTTATTCCATTCTTTATTATACTCGGTTGGTTAAAGTTTTGACTTCTATACTCCATGAAATTAGTGGAATATCCTTGATATTTGCGGTTCATCCAAAGATCATTTCATGGAAATATTCTTCCGAGCATTCTTAAATTTTACTCTACACAGAAGTATCATGTTGATAATTTGGGCGTTATTGGTTCTGGACAAATTAATTCGTGAACTTGTTTTATTGAATTCTTATATCATTGTCATCATCCTCATGTTTATATTTTTTTGAAAGTCATCATGTGGCTTCATGGTGCATAGATGGACTTGGTATGATTATGACCGAGGATTATTCGGTATAATCATGGTAGTAATGTTACAAATGATGTGATAAAAGTCCTCATTGGCCCATAGTGCATTGATGGACGATTGTTGGCATGATCATGACCATTGATGAATACACGAATATCCTTGGCCCGTAGTACATGGATAATTTGTGGTCGTGATACTAATGAATATCCTTGGCGATGAGCGAGGGATGATGTGGATTATTTATTAAAATTTGAGTCCCAACGATAAAAGTGATGAAAACTTTATAAATCATAAAAGATAGTAGATTTTATTACGTATTGACTCTTTTAATGGATTACTTATTCATTGCAGCTTAAACTTGTTGTCTATTGTATTTTATCAGTTTAACATTGTTAAAGGCTAATGATAATTTATCCTGTATTATCTTAGTCATAATATTTCTTACTAGGCTAGTTCAGCTCACCCTTTCTTTCACTGTTCTCTTCTTGAAATGAGAACGTAAGAGGACTAGTCGGGGAACCAGATGATTGTCCGGATGATAGTATTAGTAGTCCTCACTATTCATTAAATAGTGTGACAATAAATGTAATGAAGACCTAATTTGAGTTTGTATCATTGCCTATGAGGACTCCATTGAGAATGGATATTGTCTAGAGGCAATATTCTTGTTTAAACTCTCAGTTTATATTTTGTCGTATTTTACACGACAGTTGTATAATTATGTTGTATTTAATTTATATACCATGTATTTGGCGACTCAAGATGGGTGATGTATACCTATTTTGGGGGCATCACAGTTGGTATCAGAGCTTAGGGATATGATCCCTAGCTAAGATGTGAGATAAGAACTAGGAGGGAGAGACGGGGAATTCCTTCACTAGTATGACCTACCTAAGTTTATTTGTTATTTAATTGGTCGGTCATAGTATAGGGATAATATGTGATATGTTATCTAATCCTTGTTTTGTGGCAGTATTTGAAAATGGCATCCGAGAATGTTGAGAACATCAATGGAGCACAGGAGACCGTTGAGTCTCCACAAATCAATAATCAGGATAATGTGCATCAAGAAGGCGACATTCCTCAGGCAAACAACAACACTGACCAAATGATGAATGATGGAATGTTCAGAGGCTTCATGCAATTCATGCAACATCAGGCAAAAGCGGCTCCTGTCCAAATTACAGGTGGAAATACTAGCAACTCTCGGACGGTCACCGCCAAGCAGTTAAAAGAACTGGGACCACCAGAGTTTTTTAGAGAGCCAAAACCACTTAAGGCAGAGACGTGGATTAAATAGATCAACAAGATATTTGATGTCTTGGGATACTCCGAGGAACAAAAGGTTCCCTTTGCCACCTTCATGTTGCGTGCAGAGGCAGATTACTGGTGGGAATCAGTAAAATGTACTCAACCTGCCGTACTGAAGATGTCTTGGGAGAAGTTCAAGGAACTGTTCAACGACAAGTACTTTCCCGAAAGTATTCATCATATGAATGAGGTAGAGTTCATCAAGATGGAACAAAACAACATGACTGTATCGCAGTACGAAGCCAAGTTTGTCGAGTTGTCCCGGTTTGCGTCCCATTTGGTTGATAATGAGGAGAGAATGACGTGAATGTTTTTAAGAGGTTTGAAACCTGAGATACGTCAATATCTTATCTCTCATAAACTATGTTTGTATTCAGATGTTGTTAATAGGGCTCAGTTATTGGAGCGTGATAATGAGTGAACCCAACCAAAAGAGAGCAGCCGGTAAAATGATAATACCAGTGATAGCAATCATCGAAGCGGTGACAATAAGCGCGGAGGGAATCAGCATGGCAGAAATGGTAAACCACTTCGGTGGTAATCATGGCCAAAACAATAAGAATGGACATTTCAAGAAAAGGAAATTCAACAATGATGGAAAGACGTCAGCACCAGCACCCGTTGTTAAGGATGGAGAACGACCACCTATCATATGTTTCAAATGCGGAGGAGAGGGACATATCAGTCCAAACTGCGCGATGCCTTCCAAGGCATGTTATAATTGTGGAAGAGAAGGTCACCTAGCCTGATTTTGTCGTTCCCCGAAGACAAGTTCAGCTAGGATGGAGGCACCGAAGGCCGTTCTAGAAAAGTCAAAATCGGTAGTGCAAGGGAGAGCATTTGTCGTGACCTCCCAGAAAGCAAGGAACACGAATGAGGTCATCACGGGTAAGCTTATCATAAAATCTAGCGAAGTATATACTTTATTTGATACTGGTTCTACCCACTCTTTCGTTTCTCCTACTTGTGCTCAACGTTTAAATTTGACTCCGGAGAGATTAGACTTTGCCTTATCTGTTGAAACTCTGTTGGGAGAAACCTTCATTACATCCACGATTTATAAGTCTTGTTTAGTTCAAATCGGCACCCGCACATTACCTATCGATCTTATTTCTTTGAAAATACTTACATTTGATGTGATTCTAGGGATTGTTTGGTTAACTACTTATCATGCAAAAATTGATTGTCTTCATAAGGTTGTTAGCTTTCATATTCCTAATCAACCAGTTATGCGAATTCAAGCCACAAAACCATTAAAATCAATCAATGTCATCTTAAGCCATAAAACTCTTCGTTTATTGAAAAACGGATGTCAAGCTTTCTTAGCTCATGTCACGGATCTAAACAAAAATACGTCAGTTTTGAATGATATTACTATTATTAATGAATTTCCGACGTATTCCACGAAAGAACTTCCCCTGCCTACTACCCAGAGCGTGAAATTGAATTTTGTATCGACCTTGAACCCGGTACAAAACCCATTTCCAAAGTCCCATATAGAATGGCTCCTATTGAACTTCAGGAGTTAAAGACCCAACTGGAAGAATTGTTAGACATTGGCTTTATTCATCCTAGTACTTCTCCTTGGGGTGCTCTTGTTCTATTCGTGAAGAAGAAGGATGGGAGTATGCGACTTTGTATTGATTATCGGGAGTTGAATCGTGTCACCATCAAAAATAGGTACCCATTGCCACGTATTGATGACCTATTTGACCAGTTGCAAGGCGCCAAATTCTTTTCAAAGATTGATCTTCGTTAGGATATCACCAGATTGAAGATTAGAACCCCATTTACATTCCAAAGACGGCTTTTAGAACTCGGTACGGGCATTATGAATTCCTAGTCATGTCTTTTGGATTAACTAATGCTCCTGCTGTCTTCATGGATATGATGAACTGAGTATTCAAGGAATATTTGGATCACTTTGTGGTCATCTTTATTGATGACATCCTCATATATTCCAAAAGCCATGAAGATCATGAGCAACACTTGAGGTTGATACTCCAAAAGCTTCATGAATATAAGCTTTATGCCAAGTTAAAAAAATGCGAGTTCTGTCTTGAGGAAGTAGCATTCCTTGGGCATGTGGTATCAAGTCATGGAATATCTGTTGACCCATCAAAGATTGAAGCTATTCAAAGCTGGGAGCAACCTAAATCGATGATCAAATCGTAGCTTTCTCGGCTTAGCTGGTTATTATCGGAGATTCGTGGAAGGATTTTCTCGAATCACTACTCCACTAACTCAGCTGACTCAGAAAGATACAAAGTTCGATTGGAGCGAGGAATGTGAGAAGTGTTTTTAAGAACTCAAGAGGATACTCATTTAAGACTTTGCTACGATAATACCATCCTGCTCGGAGGATTTGTCATCTCAAAGATGCTTGGGCAAAGGGTTTAGATGTGTTCTCATGCAACATGGGAAAGTCATAGCCTATGCCTCACGATAACTCAAAGAATATGAGAGGAATTATCCTACTCATGATCTAGAGTTGGCAGCAGTTGTTTTTGCACTAAAGATTTGGAGGCATTACTTATATGGGGAGAAAGTGGAGATCTTTACGGATCATAAAAGCCTCAAATATTTCTTCACTCAAAAGGAACTCAACATGCGACAACGACGTTGGCTTGAACTGTTGAAAGATTATGATCATACCATCCAATACCATCTTGGAAAAGCGAACGTTGTAGCTGACGCATTGAGTAGAAAATCATATGCGGGTACGAGTGCGATATTGTCAACGAAAAGGCCCATTTTGTGTGACTTGCAAAGGATGGAGATAGAGTTAAAGACTCCAGGGACCCATGTGATGATGGCGAATATACGAGTAGAACTGACTTTAATTGATAAAGTTAAAGTTGCTCAAACTACAGACCTGGAGCTGATGCGTATGACGAAGAAAGTGCAAGAAGGTGTTATGTCGGAAACAAGAATTGATGAAGAAAGAATACTTCGAGTCAACTCCAGACTTTGTGTTCCTAACGACCCTGATTTAAAGTATAAAATCATGATGGAGGCGCACAACACACCGTTTGCAATCCATCATGGGAGTACCAAAATGTATCGTGATCTTCGTCATACATTTTGGTGGAGCAATATGAAGAGAGAGATAGCACTTTTTATCTCAAGGTGTCTAACTTGTCAACGAGTCAAGGCGGAGCATCAAGTGCCAAAAGGTCCATTACAACCACTTGAAATTCCGGAATGGAAGTGGGAGCACATTACCATGGATTTTGTTATTGGTTTTCCCAAGGTTTCTCAAGACATAGATGCGATTTGGGTCATTGTTGATAGATTGACCAAGTCTGCTCATTTCTTACCAATACGAGAAACTTATACACTTGAACGTCTTGCTCGTATGTACATAAACGAGATTGTAAGACTGCATGGTATGCCAATATCCATAGTTTCTGATCGAGACCCAAGATTCACTTCACAATTTTGGGTTAGTTTGCAAAAAGCTATGGGCACGAATTTACGATTTAGTTCAGCATATCATCCTCAGACGGACGGACAATCAGAGAGGAGTATTCAAACTCTAGAAGATTTATTAAGACTCTATGTCCTTGACTTCAAGGGAAGTTGGGACAAGTTCTTACCGTTGGTGGAGTTTTCCTACAACAACAGTTATCAAGCAAGTATTGGCATGGCTCCATTTGAGGCGTTGTATGGAAGAAAGTGTCGCTTCTCGAAGATCTTTGGGATGAGGTGGGTGAAGCAACGTTATTGGGACCGGAGTTGGTACGTATGACTACGGAAAAGATTCAAACGATCCGACAACGTATAAAAACCTCACAAGATCAACAAAAGAGTTATGTTGATCTTCATCGAAAGGACGTGGAATTCGATATTGGAGATCATGTGTTGTTACGTGTTGCTCCATGGAAAAGAGTTACGAGATTTGGAAAGAGAGGAAAGCTCAATCCTCGATTCATTGGCCCATTTTCAATCCTCGATCGAGTAGGGACTGTGGCCTATAAACTTGCTTTACCGCCAAGTATGTCTCATGTTCATAACGTTTTTCACGTATCCATGTTACGTAAATATGTGAAAGACCCGAACCACATTATTGAGTTAGAATCGGATGAAATAGCGGAAGATTTAACGTATGAAGAGGTTCCTGTTAAAATCTTGGATAAGAAGGAGCATATTCTACGCTCCAAGGTTATACCTCAAGTCAAAGTTTTGTGGAGGAACCACGATGTTGAGAAATGACACGGGAGTTAGAATCAAAATGAAATCAAGGTATCTTTACCTCTTGACATACCGTAATGCACCCTAATTTCGAGGGAGAAATTTCATAAGAAGGGGGAGGTTGTAAGACCCCAACTTTTATGAATAAAGATAATTTTTCTATGAATATCATTTTTTTTGAATATTATGAAATAAATTTGATATTATGTTATAGTTGTGGGTAATATTTATAAATTTTGCAAAGTATACAAGTTGTTATATAATATTCGATTTGGTCGAGGAATATCCTTTTTGTCGGGGAATATCCGTACGACGGCATAATCATTGGTGGACCCCACAACACAAGTATTGTCGTAGTAAGAAAATGACATAATTATCTTTTTATAAAATAACGACGGAAGTTTTATCGTTGATACTGTTGAACTACCCGGTAGTAAAAGTACAGTAATACGCGTGGTTGCATAGTATTACACGGTATTGGTTATTGATGTTTACATAAGAAGTCACTCAGTTATACTCAATTATTGCTACGATAATTGTCACGATCATATCTCTCATATTATTGATTCGATTATTGTCACGATTATCATCGCATTATATGTTATTTTATTAAATCAATAATTGAGACGACAAAATTATTCATATTATTAAATTGAAATATTTACAATGTCTAGAAGTTCTGTCAAGGAGAGGTTTGGTCACCTAATTGCGCGCCAATAGGGAGAAATCCTTATTGGAAAGCCCCCTCTTTCCTGGGAACAACCTGGTTGTTAAATATTGTGAGTTATAATATTAATGATGAATAAGTTCGTGTTGATTAAAGATGAGTTACTATTCACGAGTTACTATTCACAAGTTACTATTCATGAGTTACTATTCATGAGTTACTATTCACGAGTTACTATTCATGAGTTACTATTTATGAGTTACTATTCACGAGTTACTATTCACCCGGTTACTATTCACTCTATTATTGTTCATTCGGGTATTTGGGTACAATATTATTCCATGAGGAGATATGCTAATTTTTCAGACCGTTGGTTGAATGAATTAATATGGACAGCTGGTGGAAAGTTATAATAGTGAATTAATATGGGTCGCTGGTTTAAAGTTTTAATAGTAAATCTGTATGGACCGTTGCTTTAAGTTTTAATAGTAAATCGATCTGGACGTTCGTTTAAAAGTAAATCGATCTGGACCGTTCATGAATTAGTTACTATTCAATCCATTCTTCTATAAATAGAAGCTCATTCCTTCATTATTTCTTACGAATTCACTAAAACTCTAGAAAGAGAAATTATAGAGAGAAAGAAGAAGAGTATTCTACTACTTCACTACTTTGATATCCAGTGTCTTTTACGGTAAGGGGTGTTATTCTTTCTTATTCATGAAGAGAACTTCTGTTATTCCATTCTTTATTATTACATTGGAATAACTCCGTAAAAAGTGGCATACCCTATACATAACCTGTATACGCGGCATACCCTATACTTGGTGAAATCCTTATGTTATTTCATTCTTTATTATTCTGTTGGAATAACTTGTATGTGCGGTTTACCCTATACTTGGTGGAATGACCTGTATATGCGGTTTACCCAATACTTGGTGATCTTCACTGAACCTGCAATTTAATTCCACCAACTCGAAATCTATTGCACCATAAAATAGGTCAACACGATAATGATGCTCAGTTGTTATGTTTCTTCGTTGACAATTACGGCGACATGAACTCATACTGAATTGACCGTCCATGTCAGGAATATCTATATCATGCTTTCTGCAAAATTACATCACTTTTTCAAGAAAATCTTCCCAACCGTCTTCTCTTAATTTCTAAAGAGAATTTACTATAATTTCCACCAGATTCATAGCATTCAAAATATCTTGAGATTTTTGCTCCAACTTTCGACATAAGACATCAGTAAGTCCCATCATGTCTTTTAACAAATGCAAAATGAATATGAATTGAAATGATCTAATTGCATTGTAAGCACCATCAGCTTTTGCACGTAAAGACTGTGGTTTTATCATCCATAATAAATTCAAGAATGGTACAAGTTGCATCATATTTATCTATCAAGTCATAAACTGAAGTAAAATGAGAACCCCAACGAGTAACTCCAGGTCTATGTAAGGTACCAATCTGATTGAGTCCTCTACCTGTTCCACGTTGACCTGCTATAACCAATTCTGTAATATGCATAACTTGAGCAACATGAAATTCAGTATGACATTTTGGAGAAGCGCAAATGACATTAACAATAGAACTCAAGGAAGAAAAGAATTTCCAAATAGGATCAACTTTTTTTGAAACTGCAACCAAGACCAATTGTAACTGATGGGCAAAATAGTGTACATAATATGCATATGAGCAATCCTTCATAAATAATGCATGTAACCCATTCCATTAACCTCTAACCTCTTAATCTTTTAACTTGCAAATTATGATGGAGAAGAACTTTAGATATCTCTTGATGAAGTGTCTCGGCAGTAGTGTCTTCAACCATCACAATAATAAAGAATGGAATAATAGAAGAATTTCACCATGTATGCGGTACTTCGCATAAATAGGTTATTCCAACATAATAATAAAGAATGGAATAACAGAAGTTCTCTTCAAGAAGACGAAAGAAAGAAATAATACCCCTTACCTTTGAAAGAAACTGGAAATAGGAGTAGTGAGGTAGCAGGCTTCTCTTCTTCTATAGATTTTCTCTCTACAATTTCTCTCTATAATAATTACTCTATAGCTTTTGTGAATTGGTGAGAAATGAAGGAAGAATGAGCTTCTATTTATAGAAAAATATAGTTTCGATAATTGCACGTTTTGGGGCTCGAAATATTACAGTACAATACCTCCAACTTTTCTTTAATTTTTAATTTAGTCATACAAGTATTATCAAACTTGCACCACCTCCCCTAATAGTAAATAATGTGATTCTTGCGAATTAATAGTTCTAGACATGTGACAATACGAATTATAGTATAGTACCTCCATCTACACCTCTATTTTTAACTTAGTCATGCAAGTATTATCAATCTTGCACCAACTCCCCTAATAGTAACAAGAATGTGAAACAATAGTATGCACATGTGAACAAATAGTTATAATCATGTGAAATAATAGCAATCAATTGCTCATTTATCCGGTTAAATACCCGATTAGTCAATATAACCTCCAGACATCAATTATTATCGAAATAAATGTCGATTTTCACTAACACAAATAATTCTAACACAATGAAACTATTTTTATCAAAAATATAAATTTTGAAATTTTAAAGTTTGACTTTTCCCAAAAAAGTCAACTGTTGACTTTTTGACCAAATAGTAAAACCCGAAAAATTTTGTGTTTATAGTCTATTTTTACTAATTTCATCGTTCCGGACTCAAATATCACGTCCGCGTCTCCAAATTCAACTCCGAGCACAACTTCAATTTTAATAACATTCATCATTAATATTATAACTCACAATATTTATCAACCAGTGTCGCTTCTGTGAAAGAGGGGCTTTCGATAAGGATTTCTCCCTATTGGCGCGCAATTAGGTGACCAAACCTCTCCTTGATAGAACTTCTAGACATTGTAAATATTACAATTTAATAATATGAATAACTTTATCGTCTCAATTATTGATTTAATAAAATAACATATTATGCAGATGATACTATGACCATAATCGAATCAATAATATGAGAGATATGATGCAGCCATTACTGTAGTAATAATTGAGTATAACTGAGTGACTTCTCACGTAAGCATCAATAATCAATACCGTGTGCTACTATGCAACCACGCCAGACATCATACTTTTTCTACCGAGTAGTTCAACAGTTTTAATCAGTAAAACTTCCATTAGATTATTTTCATAAATATATTTTTGTTATTTTCTCAATCCGATAATAATTACATTATGGGTTCCACTATGATTGTGTAAATCGTGCATTTAATATTCTCTGTTAAAACGAATATTCCCCGACCAATATGCATTTGAGCAATCCCTCATAAATAATGCATGTAACCCATTCCATTAACCTCTAACCTCTTAATCTTTTAACTTGAAAATTATGATGGAGAAGAACTTTAGATATCTCTTGATGAAGTGTCTCGGCAATAGTGTCTTCAACCATCACAATATCAAAAAACCGTTCTCTTAAAAAACCCTCTTTGTCGCCAAATCTCAAAATAATAGCCATTTGCTCTTTATGAGATGAGTCTTGTGCTTCATCAACAAGAATACAAAAGCCAAAATCCTCAACTTCTCCTCGAATGTGCATTCTCACTTTGTTTGCTAGAATATTCAAAATCTCCTTCTGGATTGTGGGTGAGGTGTATGTAGCATTTTTGGGGGCATTTCCTAAAACAACTTTAGCAACTTCCAGACTAAACTTTGTTGTATGCTTTATAAGTTCAACACAATTGCCACGGTTTTTGGAATCTAAATACTCGTCATTACCTCGAAAAGCACACCCTTGATATGCAAGATAACGAACAGATTCAATGGTTGTCTTGAGTCTTAGCTGGTTCTTCAAAATCTCATCTCTACTTTATCAATTCAGAATTATGTCTACATGTTGAGGTGCTTTCATCAAATCCGCAACACATTTCTCACAACTATTATGTAATGAGCATGGACCTCCAATGTGATTTAAAAATACACAATTCTTTTCGCCTCGAACTCTTTTCCAGTCATTAAATTCATCAGTAGTCAGTGCAGGATTAACTTTTGGACCATTTGCAAAAAGAAAGCAGGGGAAGCAAAATACTTTATTCTTAAGAGGTGAATACTCTAACCATGGCAAATCTTTGAACCAAGAATAATTGAACCGACGATACTGGTTTCCTGACCAAACTCTTAGATACTCAAAAATTTTATAATGATATGGCCCCAAGTTTATATAAGCACGTCGAATTCGGTCACACTGATTAATTGGATATTCATATATTTTCTTTCGTTTCCTCGGATCTCGTTCTAAATCACCAACATCAAAATAGTATCTTTAAGATTCTCAGTTATAACATCAGGTTGCTCATTGACCATTGTATTGTTAACATTGCATACTACCGGAGTAGGAATAAATTCTCTAGATGTTGAATCAAAAGTAGGGACATTCTCTCTAGTCTCTAGTATTGTTGATTGACTTGATTCAACTATAGGAACAAACTCTCTCAAGATTCTCGATGCAAGTCCAGATCCGTCGAAAGAGAAATAAACTCTCTAGGCTGGAGTATAGGAGAATGAACATGTTGATGCTTATCAGATGCAAGAGGTTCACTGCTATTTGGCCTATTCCGTTCAATTGACTGAGTTGAATCTTTTTTCTTGTACCTGGTCACTGAAGAGAGAAGAGCAGTCTCTTTAGAAAGGCAACGGGTAAAGAAAAAAGAAGAGGAAACGTTGACCTAATTCTCTATAAAAAGCAAGCCCAATTATTAACTGAATTACTTAATAAAAAGAAATAGTTTATATTTGATAAAAATATAAATGAACTAGAACAACATATGGGCTAACTGTTAAGTATTTAAATTTGGGGTGGGCTTACTGGGCAAATTTTTAATTTGGGATGGGCTGTAGCCCACCGTAGCCCGTGTGTAGCTACGCCCTTGCTTTTTTATACTCAGATTTACCTTCCCTCTATTACATCTTCTCTCCGATTATAGTTGATGATATTAAGATTAATTATACCAAAAATTAAAATTATTAAAAATAATTTTACCTTTAAAAATATAAAAAGAATTTTCACAATTAAAATTTTGATAAAAAATTCACATGTTCATCAAATGATGAAAAAGTATTAGATTACTCTTATTTTTGAAACAATTATACTACTCAATAATATAAAGACTAAAAGATAAAATGCATCCCAAACTTTACATCATTACTGGTTTTTGCACCCAAACTGAAAAAGGTGTCTAAGTACACCCCAAACTACACTTATGTTGAACAAAAGGCACACTTTTATGACTTAATCGGTCAAAAATATCTGGCTAAGGCTTTAAATCTTATTAGAAAGGGGTAAGCTTGGTATTTTATATTGACTAGTCTCTTTCCCTTCTCTCTCCTCCATAACCAACTGTCCTAGATGGCACCATACATATACATTAATTTTGTTATACCCAGAAAAGTTTTCATCAAATTACAGTGAACTTGGCCCAAAAAAAACATCTTATGGCTTGTTAAATTTGCATTTCAACACAACAAATTTTTTATTTCATATCAAATTATAAACTTAATACACAATATTACATGCTTCTTTTACCTACTACCAAAAAAAAAACTAGATTTCTACAAACTAGGACTCAAAAACATAGTACTGAATATGATATCAAAAAACAGAGATACAACAAGCAATAGCTAATAGTATCCTCTTTGCTCAAATCAAGTCCTCTTTGCTGTGAGACCCCAAATTTTATGAATAAATATTAAATTTTCTCGAAATATTTTTTTTTATGTTATGGTGTGGATTTGAGATAATGTTATAGTTGTGGGTAATATTTATAAATTTTGAAAAGTAAGCAAGTGGTTATAAAATATTCGATTGGTCGATGAATATTCTTTTTGTCGGGAAATATCCGTACGACGGCACAATCATTGGACCCCACAACGGAATTATTGTCGGAATGAGAAAATGACAGAAATATCTTTTTATGAAAATAAAGGCGGAAGTTTTACCGTTAACTGTTGAACTACCCGGTAGTAAAAGTACAGTAATACGTGTGGTTGCATAAGTAGCACACGGTATTGATTATTGGTGCTTACGTGAGAAGTCACTCGCTTTTACTCAATAATTATTACAATAATTACCGCTTCAATATTTTATTTTATTGATTCAATAATTGTCGCTACTGATATTTTATATTATTGTTGTTTCAATAATTGTCAACGCACGATATTTTCCATTATCAAATCAATAATTCATATTATTTGAATAATATTATTAGATAGCATTATTGGCAATGTCTAGAAAGTTACATCAAGGAGAGGTTTGGTCACCTAATTGCGCTACAAAGAAGGAGAAAATCCTTATCTAAAGCCCCTCTTTCTGAGGAACGGCTACCGTTGTCATTATTGTGATTCTGTAATATTATTTGTGAATAATTAATTATTGATTTATATGATAAGGAAATATTTATTTTATGAGGAAATAAATGATAGATAGGAAAATATTTATTTTATGTGGTTATAATTGAAGGAATTAATCTTGAAGTATTTTATCAGTATTTTGTCGGATTGGAGGTATTAAAAACTCAAATCGGTGTTCTTAAAGCTCTATTATGTGAGTTATAATTTTAATCTGACCGTTGGATCGTTGTGATTTTTGGATATGTTATACATATATAAGTTTAGTATATGTCCACAAATTTTGAACCGTTAAAAATTAATGCATGATTTGTTATGAATTTTAAAAGGTGTTAAAAATCATCCGTTTGTGGATTTTGGATATTTTCTGTCTGGAATTTGGAAAAAATTAAAGCTACAAAGTTGTAGAAAATTCAATTTCGTGTGGAATGGACATAAAATTCGTATTTTTTTGATAAAAGGGCTATTTACTATAAATTACTAAAGTTTTGGAAAATAAAATGATGTTTATTAAAATTGGGTGGGACCCACTTTTGGTTGGTGTTGAAAACATGTGCTGGAATTTTTTTGTTCAATTATGGAAGCTGGTCACGGAAGGAGGCGTAGAAGAAAAAATAAAATATATTATTATTTAATTTAGTCTGCTTTGGCCTTCTAGCATTTTCCTATAAATAGGCGTTTAGGTTAGAATTGAAAATCACACCAGAAACAAGTTTTCTTTCTCTTTATATTATCGAGCATATTTTTGTGAGTATTTAGATACTTTGAGAGTTGCTATTCGGTGCAAGTTTTCTTCGACTTTACATCCGATATTCCGATCAGAACTACTGTTATTTTGAGGTAATGGATGTTATTTTCTTCATAAATGATATTATTTTCTTCAATATCATTATGCCGAAATATTGATATGAATTTTATTGTGAAATTTCTACCTTTTTGTGCCAGGGTTACTATTCACGTATATGGCACTATTCACAAATACGGCACTATTCACCGAAAAATGAAATTTTCTCTTTTTCGTCCCAGATGTCTATTATGGTTACTATCATTGATTGTATCCATGTTTTGATCTTCATTCTATACTCATTTGGTTAAAGTTTTGGCTTCTATATTCCATGAAATTAGTAGAATATCCTTGATATTTGCGCTTCATCCAGTATCTTTTCATGAAAATATTATTCTGAGCATTCTTGATAAAGTTTAACTTATTCATGCTGGAGTACTATTCACAAGTTACTATTCACAAAGTACTATTCACTCGAGTACTATTCACCTGGGGTACTATTCATGATAAAAATTGATTCGTTTTCGGTTCAAATCATTTTTGGTACAATATTATTCTTGAATTTTACTCCACAGAGCAGTATCATGTTGACAATTTGAACGTTATTGAATTCTGGATAAATTAAATTATAAATCTTTAAAATTTATCCTTGAACTTGTTTTATTGAATTATTATGTCATTGTCATCATCCTCATGCTTATTTTGTTATGAAAGTCATCTTTAGCTCGTAGTGCATAGATGGACTTGGTATGATTATGACCAGGGATTATTCGGTATAATCATGACCGTAATATTACAAATGATGTGATAAAAGTCCTTATTGGCCTGTAGTGCATTGATGGACAGTTTTTGTTATGATTATGGTCATGGATTCTCTTCGGCCAAGGGTGCAAAGATGAATTATTTTATGGCATGATTATGACCATTGATGAATACACTAATATCCTTGGCCCGTAGTGTATGGATACTTTGTGGTCGTCATACTAATGAATATACTTGGCCGTAGTGTAGGGATGATGTGGATTATTTATTAAGCTGAGTCTCAGCGATAAAAATGATGAAAAACCCTTTTAAATCATAGAAGATAGTAGATTTTATTCTCTACTTGACTCTTCTAATGGATTGCTTGTTCCGCTGTAGTTAAACTTGATGTTTGTTATATTTTATCAGTTTAACACTGTTGAAGGCTAACGATAAATTATTCTGCATTATCTTAGTCATAATATTTCTTACTGGGCTAGTTGATCTCATCCTTTTGCTTTCATTGTCCTCTTCAGAAAATGAGAACGTAACCGGGACTAGTCGGGGAACGGAGTGACGGTCCAGATGATAGCATTAGTAGTCCTCACTATTCTATGAAATATTGTGATAATAAATGTATTTAGGACTCCATTTGAGTTGAATACTGTCTAGAAGACAATATTCGTTTTAAAACTCTCAGTTTATGTTTTGTCGTGTTTTACACGATATTTGTATTATTAATTTGTATTTGAATTTTGTACCATGTATTTAGCGACTCAAGATGGGTGATGTATACCTATTTTGGGGGCATCACAGTTGGTATCAAAGCTTAGGGATATGATCCCTGGCTGATATGTGATGCAAGAACTAGGAGGGGAGAGACAGGGAATTCCTTCGCTAGTATGACTTACCTAAGTTTATTTGGTATTTAATTGGTCGGTCGGAGTATAGGGATAATATGTGACATGTCAATTAACCCTTGTTTTGTGGCAGTATTTGAAAATGACATCTGAGAATGTTGACAATAGCAATGGAGCACAGGAGACCGTTGAGTCACCACAGATCAATACCCAGGATAATGTGCAACAGGAAAACAATAATCCTCAGGTAAACAACAACACCGATCAAATGATGAATGATGGGATGTTCAGAGGCTTTGTGTAGTTCATACAACATAAAACGAGAGAGACTCCTATTCATAATGCAGGTGGAAACAATGGCAACCCACGGTTAGTCACCGCTAAGCAGTTCAAGGAGCTGGGACCACCAGAGTTTTTGGGAAAGCCAAAACCACTTAAGGCAGAGACGTAGATAAAGCAGATCACCAAGATATTTGATGTCTTGGAATGCTCAGAGGAGCAAAAGGTTCCATTCGCCACCTTTATGTTGCGTGAAGAAGCAGATCGTTGGTGGGAATCTGTAAAACGTACCCAGCCTGACGCACTCAAGATGTCTTGGGAGAAGTTCCAAGAACTGTTCAACGACAAGTACTTTCCCGAAAGTATTCGTCACATGAAGGAGGTAGAGTTCATCAAGCTGGAACAAAATAATATGACCGTGGCGTAGTACAAGTATAAGTTTATCGAGTTGTCCCGGTTTGCATGCCATTTGGTCGATAATGAAGAGAGAATGATGCGAATATTTCTACGAGGTTTGAAACCCGAAATACGTCAATACCTCATTTCTCACAAACTTTGTTTATATTCAGATGTTGTGAGTAGGGCTCAGTTAGTAGAGCACGATAATGAGTCAGCACAACCAAAAGGCAACGACCAACAGCACGATAATAATCATACCGATGGCAACGACCATCAGAACAACGATAACCATCGTAGGGGAAATTATCATGCCAAGAATGGTAACCACTTCGGTGGTAATCATGGCCAAGATAATAGAAGTGGAAATTTCAAGAAGAGAAGGTTCAATAATGATGGAAAGACAGCAACACCAGCACCTGTTTCCAAAGAAGAAGAATGACCACCGATCGTATGTTTCAAATGCGGACATGAGGGACACATCCGTCCAAACTGTACGCAGCAACCCAAAGCGTGTTTCAATTGCAGAAGAGAAGGTCACCTAGCTCAATTTTTTCGTGTAGTGAAGTCAAGTCCAGCTGGGATAGTGATGCCAAAGGATGTCCCAGACAAGTCAAAGCTAGTAGTTTAAGTGAGAGCGTTTGTCGAGGAACCCGAACGAAGTTATTACGGGTAAGTTAATCAAAACTCTTGCATAGTCTATACCTTATTCGATACCGGTTCTACCCACTCTTTTATTTCTCCTATTTGCACTCAATGTTTAAATTTAACTCCGAAGAAATTAAACTTTGACTTATCTGTTGAAACTCCGTTAGGAGAAATCTTCATTTCATGTGTTATCCAAGTCTTGGATGAGAGTCATAGTTTTTAAATGATATTTCTAGCGTAACTAAATTTCCTGACGTATTCCCTAAAGACTTCTTGACCTACCCCAGAGCGTGAAAGTAAATTTTTTATTGACCCCAGTACAAAACCCATTTCTAAAACCCTCAAATATTTCTTCACCCAAAACGAACGTAACATGCACTGAAGACACTGACTCGAGCTATTGAAGATTGCGATTATACCATTCAATACCATCGTGGGATAAGAGAACGTGTTAGCCGACATGTTGAGTAGAGGATCGTATGTGTTTACGAGTGCAAATATACAAACCTACATAAAAATAGCGAATATACGATTAAAACCGACTTTAAACGATAATGTTAAAGCTACAGACCCGGAGCTGATGAATACGAAGAAGAAGGTTCAAGAAGACGTTATTCTAGAAGCAAGAGTCGATGAAGATGACCCATTTAAAATCCTCGATCGAGTAGGAATTGTGGCCTATAGACTCGCCTTAATGCCAAGTATGTCGCGTATTTTTCACGTATCGATGTTACGTAAATATGTGGATGACCCGAACCACATTATTGATTTAGAACCGGACGAGATAGCGGAAGATTTAACATATGAAAAGGTACCTGTTAAAATCTTGGATAAGAAGGAATATATTATACGCTCAAAGGTTATACCTCAAGAGTTAGAATCTGACGAAGTGTCCTCATCTGTTCGGCATACCAGGTATGTACGTAAATTTCGAGGGCGAAATTTCATAACGAGGGAAGATTGTGAGACCCCAAATTTTATGAATAAATATTTAATTTTTTCGAAATATATTTTTTTATGTTATGGTGTGGATTTGAGATAATGTTATAGTTGTGGGTAATATTTATAAATTTTGAAAAGTAAGCAAATGGTTATAAAATATTCGATTGGCCGGGGAATATTCTTTATGTCGGGGAATATCCGTACGACGACACAATCATTAGTAGACCCCACAACAAAATTATTGTCGGAATGAGAAAACGACAGAAATATCTTTTTATGAAAATAACGGCAGAAGTTTTACCGTTAACTGTTGAACTACCCTAGTAGTAAAGTACAATGTACTGGCGTGGTTGCATAAGAATACACCCAGTATTGATTATTAGTGCTTAAGTGAGAAGTCACTCAATTTTACTCAATAATTGTTACAGTAATTACTGTTCAATATTTTATTTTATTGATTCAATAATTGCTGCGTTGATATTTATATTATTGTTGTTTCAATAATTGTCACTACACAGTAATTCCCATTATCAAATCAATAATTCATATTATTTGAATAATATTATTAGATAGCATTATTGTCAATGTCTAGAAAGTTCGCATCAATGAGAGGTTTGGTCACCTAATTGCGGCGCCAAGAAGGAGAAATCCTTATCGGAAAGCCCCTCTTTCTGAGAACTACTGGTTGTCATTATTATGTGATTACAGAATATTATTTATGAATAATTAATTATTGATTTATATGATAAAAAATATTTATTTTATGTGGACATAAATGATAGATAGGAAAATATTTATTTTATGTGATTATAATTGAAGGAATTAATCTTGAGGTATTTTATCAGTATTTTGTCGGATTGGAGGTATTAAAAACTCAAATCGGTGTTCTTAAAACTCTATTGCGTGAGTTATAATTTTAATCCGACCGTTGGATCGTTGTGATTTTTGGATATGTTATACATATATAAGTTTAGTATATGTCCACAAATTTTGAACCGTTAAAAATTAACGCATTATTTGTTATGAATTTTAAAAGGTGTTAAAAATCATCCGTTTGTGGATTTCGGATATTTTCTGTCTGGAATTTGGAAAAACTTAAAGCTACAAAGTTGTAGAGAATTCGATTTCGTGTGGAATGGATATAAAATTCGTATTTTTCTGATAAAAGGGTTATTTATTATGAATTACTGAAGTTTTAGAAAATAAAATAATTTTTATTAAAATTGGGGTGGGACCCACTTTTGGATGGTGTTGAAAACATGTGCTGGAATTTTTTGGTTCAATTGTGGAGGCTGGTCATGGAAGGAGGCGTAGGAGAAAAAATAAAATATATTATTATTTTATTAATTTAGTCTACTTTGGCGTTCTAGCATTTTCCTATAAATAGGCGCTTAGGTTAGAATTGAAAATCACACCAGAAACAAGTTTTCTTTCTCTCTATATTATCGAGCGTATTTTTGTGAATATTTAGATACTTTGAGAGTTGTTATTCAGTGCAAGTTTCTTTCGACTTTACATCCGATATTCCGATCAGAACTACTGTTATTTTGAGGTAAGGGATGTTATTTTCTTCATAAATGATATTATTTTCTTCAATATCATTATGCCGAAATATTGATATGAATTTTATTATAGAATTTCTACCTTTTTGTGTCGGGATTACTATTCACGTATACGGCACTATTCACGAATACGACACTTATTCACAAATACGGCACTATTCACCGAAAAATAAAATTTTCTCTTTTTCGTCCCAGATGTCTATTATGGTTACTATCATTAATTGTATCCATGTTTTGATCTTTATTATATACTCATTTGGTTTAAGTTTTGGCTTCTATATTCCATGAAATTAGTAGAATATCCTTGATATTTGCAAGGCATCCAAAGATATTTTCATGAAAATATTATTTTGAGCATTCTTGATAAAGTTTAACTTATTCATGCTGGAGTACTATTCATGAGTTACTATTCACGAAGTACTATTCATAGGGTACTATTCACTCGAGTACTATTCACCCAGGGTACTATTCATGATAAAAATTGATTCATTTTCGGTCCAAATCATTTTTGGTACAATATTATTCTTGAATTTTACTCCACAAAGCAGTATCATGTTGACAATTAACGTTATTGAATCCTGGATAAATTAAATTATAAATCTTTAAAATTTATCCTTGAACTTGTTTTATTGAATTATTATGTTATTATCATCATCCCCATGCTTATATTGTTATGAAAGTCATCTTTGGCCCGTAGTGCATAGATGGACTTGGTATGATTATGACCAGGGATTATTCGGTATAATCATGACCGTAATGTTACAAAAGATGTGATAAAAGTCCTCATTGGCCCGTAGTGCATTGATTGACAGTTTTTGGTGTGATTATAGTCATGGATTCTCTTCGGCCAAGGGTACAAAGATGAATTGTTTTATGGCATGATTATGACCATTGATGAATACATGAATATCCTTGGCCCGTAGTGCATGGATACTTTGTGGTCGTGATACTAATGAATATCCTTGGCCGTAATGCAGGGATGATGTTGATTATTTATTAAGCTGAGTCTCGGTGATAAAAGTGATGAAAAACCCTTTTAAATCATAGAAGATAGTAGATTTTATTCTCTAGTTGACTCTTCTAATGGATTGCTTATTCCGTTGCAGTTAAACTTGATGTTTGTTATATTTTATCAGTTTAACACTGTTGAAGGCTAACGATAAATTATTCTGCATTATCTTAGTCATAATATTTCTTACTGGGCTAGTTGAGCTCAGCTTTTTGCTTTCATTGTCCTCTTCAGAAATGAGAACGTGAATCGGACTAGTCGGAACTAGAGTGACTAGCCGTCCGGATGATAGCATTAGTAGTCCTCACTATTCTATGAAATATTGTGATAATAAATGTATTTAGGACTCCATTTGAGTTGAATCGCCTGTAAGACAATATTCGCTTTAAAACTCTCGCTTTATGTTTTGTCGTATTTTACATGACAGTTGTATTATTAAGTTGTATTTGAATTTTGTACCATGTATTTGGCGACTCAAGATGGGTGATGTATACCTATTTTGGGGGCGTCACATTTTCTCTTTCGCAAGTAGTTCTCAACCTTCTCAGTGCTCGAGCATTTCCACTAATATTCTTCTTATACTTCCTCCTAAACTCCGCAACAAAATAATTCACAAACCTATTATCAAAATCCTCACCACCCAAATGGGTATCACCAGCCGTGGCCTTGACTTGAAAAATCCCGTCTTCGATAGTTAACAAAGAAACATCAAAAGTCCCACCACCAAGATAAAAAATTTGCACGTTTTGTTCACCTTTTTGGGATGCCTTTTTATCGAGCCCATAAGCTATAGCAGCCGCAGTGGGTTCATTGATCATCCTCAAAGACATTCGTGAAATTTAAAGAAATTCTAACAACATACCCAAACTATACAAAAAATTAGCTTCACCAATTATATCAGTAAACTCCATATAGGAAACCCCCAATGTGATCACAGTAGCTAATAGTATCCACACCCATGGAGTATTAAACCATTTCGATCTTAACCCAAAAATTTTAGGCAAAAATCCCAAATTCGCCATGCCTAATTTTTTTGGCAAAAATTTAGGCAAAAATCCCAAATCCGCCATTTTTGGGATGAATATTGGGGATTGCTATGAGGAACATGACGAAAAAGGGGAGGAGAGAGATTATACCGAGGAAAACGACGATGTATCCGACGATTGTCAGGCCGGTGAAATTGAGAAAGCCAAGGAGTAAAGTGGAGAGAAAATCGAGGTGTGGATTTGAGACAGATGAAATGTTTGTTTAGGTCAGTTGAATTGAACCCACAAACTCCATTGCTGGCGTGGCAAGTCTTGCAAGCAGAAAAATAACTGTCTCGGTCTTTATCTTCATCCCAATCGACCTCAATCCCCAATTTCAAGAAATTGTCAAGATATCCCAAAACGTCAGCTTGACAGCTCTGTTGAGAGACATGGTGGCGCGTAGATCCACAATCGTATACAATTTGAAGTGGGTTTTGATGAGCTTGCATGCCCATGAACAATGGATCGCAGCTTTGGGAGACTTGGAGGGGGCAAGGTCCGATTTGAGAAAGGCAAAGAGCAAGATGAGTCGAGACTCGAAATGGAGAGGCAGAGAGATTGATGAAGAGATTGGGAATGGAAAAGAAAGAGTTTTTAGGAGAAATGCAATTATGCTGCTGATGAAGAGAAGTGGTGGGATGTTGAGGGGATAGAAGGAGAGAGGCGGAGTTGGGTTCAAAATGGAGGAGTGAGTGAGGATGATGATGAATTGGAGAAGATAAGAAGGAAAAGACTTAAATACCCTTCAGATCCACACATGTGTCTTAGCCGGTCACTTTTGACCGGTTAAGTCATAAAAGTGTGCCTTTTGTTAGGTGTAATTGAAATTTAGGATGTACTTAGACACCTTTTTCGATTTGGGGTGCAAAAACTAACAGTGATGTAAAATTTGGGGTGCAAATTATCTTTTAGTCTAATATAAATTAACTGATCGGTCTTGATTTTAATTATATAATTTTAAATTATAAAAGTACAGTGTATATGATGAAATTAAAAGAAATGTGTAATTAATTGAGTGGTGTTGATTTGTTTTTGTTTTTTTTTGGAAACACCCTTAAAATAACTTAAATTGTCTTGTTTCAATTCTAGACCGAGTCCTACTATTGAACTTTATTTATTTCAAGGCCAAAATGACCCATAACACTAAAAAATTTGGGACGTCAGTGAGTAGGTTACTGAGGGTATATACGGTTTTCCATTTTATATGGTCTTCGTCTTCGTCTTAGAAATGAATACGGGCTTCTTCTTGTGTCCCACAACTTGCACCCATATCATCTTTCTATATTTTATATATAGAAAGAGAGACATTGATGCAGCATATGCCTAAAGCATGCATAAAGCCATCATTCAAGGCACCAAACCATGACAAAAGCATGGATTATAATGGAAACTCGATAATGGCATTACCCTTTTTTAAGTACTACCCAAATAGTGTTAGTGACATTTTTGTTGATGCTATCTTTTTAACAGTTAACAATGTTCTTAAAGTCAAAGGGAGATGTTTAAATTCAAAGAAATCTAACCTTAATGAAGCAATATAGTTCTCTAAGGAAGAAGATCTCTGCAGGTATTGGGCTTTTGGATAATTTTGATGCATGTTAGATGCTTGATATTATGTCCCAACGAAGGCCTGAAATAGCAGATTTAGCATGTAGTACCAATAATATCTGACAAGTCATATGCATTGCAAACTTTTGATGTCATGATTCAACCAAATGATCTGAAAATTTTACTGAAGGGGTTGGTTATTTTCTCTTGATACTTGATCAGTTCCTGCAGTTTTCCAAAAGGGTTGCTAAAAGAAAGAAAAATGATTCTTTTGAGATGGGTATTCTAAAAAGATTTGGCAGATAGAGAAAGAGCCCTATAGACTATAGGCTTCCAGTTCTGTGGTGTTTTGAGTCTATTGGAACAGAGATTTGTGAAAGAAAGTCACTTTGGCTTCACAAAAAGAGTTGAGTTTTTTGAGTTTCATAGGCCTGCACAGGTTGATTGGTTTGAACTTTGAAGAAGAGCAGAGTACAAATATGAAAATGGGTTCTTTTTACATAAGTTCTTTGGGTGATGTGTTTATCCATCTTTGAATCTCTGAGGAAGCTTTCAGGTATATGGTTGTGATAATGGTTTTCTTGGAATTGCAAAGAAATAAATGAAGGAGAATATAGTAGTATTGAATATATAGTAATATAGTAGTTGGGAATTTTCTATTGTTTGGATGTTTTGTTTTTCTCTATGGAAATTGGAGGGAAAGTGCCATGTGGTGAGCCCAGAGGTCTGCACATGGCTTCTCTAATTTCCAAGCTTTGATGCTGTAAATTGATGCAGGGGAAACAGGGTTTTGGGGTTTTCAAGAGAATCAGTTGCAGAGGAAAACAACCTGATTGGTGCTAGAAATCAAAGACCCAGTTTTTTAGGAATAGTGGACAATTGGGAAGTGTGTTTGAGAGAAACAATCCAGCAATTTAGTTTCAGTGCAACTCCAGCTCCATTACTACTAGTATTTTACAACAACAAACCCTATTTTCCTTACTAATTGCTTCCTCATTGCAAACCAGGTCAGCTCCATCTATTCTCTCAAATCTCTCACTTGAGCATTGTGCAGCCTAGATTCAATCTGGGCCTTTCTCTTTCCTTTTTCTTGCCCTAATCTCTGATCATACACCTACTTATATAATGTTCTGTATAATAGTCTCTCCTTTACATTTTGTTTCTTGTTTATAGCTATCTAGTATCTGAACATAAAAGCCGTAGAGATTGGGATATTGAAACTATCATAACCTTGATTTAACTTCACTCCAATCTCTATTTCTTTTTCCTCTGTTAATAGATCCACACCACCCCAGTGCTATAGCTACTTGACTTAGTTACAAAGTGAATTTCTGATATTCTCTTTTTCCTCAAAAACCCATCAATCTGTATAAATCTGCAGATCTTTACTGCATACATACTGTCCATATTTCCCACTATTACCATCTTTTCACTTATCAAATTTCCAGTTTTTACTGTCTAGTGAAGGAAAGTTGATCAGTTGTTTCTTTTTTCCTTTCCTGACAAAGTTGAGTTTCAGATGACTTCTTCTATGTGTTCTCTCAGTAAATCAATACCATGGATTTCTGCTGTTGTTATGCTTTTAATAACTTATGCCAGCTTTTTTGGTTATGGAGTTTTTTCTCTCCTCTTCACGTCTTTGGTTTTGATTTTATCTACTATTCTCTTCACATTATTCTCAAAGAAAAGGCCAGTTCATGTTGAGAACTTTGCGCAAGACGAGGCTCTAATAAGCTCTGAGGAAGAAGAAATATTTCAACAACAGCCTGAAAGTGTGGCTATAGTGCAGAACAATGAAGCGGCCCAAGAAGAAAATGGAGTTGATCAGATTCATGACTATTTGGCAATTAGGTCTGCAGATTTGTATTCAGAAAGCGAAAGCATTGATCAGTCATTTACAAGTGAAGACTCTGATGTGGAGTGGCCATATTCCGGTGAGGCAGCTCATAGCCCAGACTTCTCGGACGGTTCCATATCCGATGAGGAAAGCCTGATTGAAATAGCTCTTCCAAGTAGGCAATATGTTATTCCAAAAGAAGAAGATACCAAGCTCAGTTTGCAGCAGAAGTTGCCATATTTCTCACCAGAGGCCATTTTTAGGCAGCATGGCCTCATGGAGCTCTTAGCAGAATTTAATGAGGAAGAAAACTTGATTGAAATAGACATATCCATGGGATCCATCAAGTGTTCAAGGTTTGAAATCGAAGCATGAGTAGTTATGTTTCTGATCAAGTGTTACTTTAAAACTATAAGTTTTTGATCCTTATGGATTTAAATGTTGTTAAGAGTTTGAATTTTTGGGTCTAAGATATGGGGCATGTGATTGTCTTTTGCTTTGTTATAGTTCTGTAAACTGTGCAGTTTTCTGCATTGAGTTTGCCCTTACAAAACATTGGATACCCGTTAAAAGCACTTGTAATTGGCCCTTTGTTTTCTCTTTAAGTCGCATTATATAGTATTGAAAGTTTAAAGGCTATTGAAAATAAATGGATTTCCTTTAGCAATCCTTATCTTATAAAACTTTCTTTTTTGTTGTCCATTAATTTAGCCTCATGTATTGTTTTATTGATTCATTAACAGTCATTGAATCTAAGAAGATATATGTAGAATGGTTTCTTAAGATCTAAACCACATGTTTGGTATTTTTAGGGATTGTGATGAGATCCATTTGATATATAACTACTTTTTTTATACTTTAGTAATGATCTTCTTATTAGTATGACAGAAAGCATACTTGTCCAAATGATCCAATATTATTATTGTAGCCTTTTATTATTGTTTCATTCTTTTGCCTAGCTACTTCATTTTGCGTGAGTGACTCACCTCTTGAGTAAGGCTACACCATTTGGGACCATATATAATTTGGTTAGTTACAATTTGAGTTTCCTGTGCAAAATATATTTAACTTTTCTTGAGCCTAACATTTTTCTAAACTCTGAATCTCAGAAGATATATGTAGTGACTCACCTCTTGAGTCAGGCTATACCATTAGGATCATATATATATAATTTGGTTACAATTTGAGTTTATATTAAACTTCTAAGCTTTGAATTTTTCTTGAGCCTAACATTTTCACGGGGAGGAGCAAAGAAATTGGCAAGATTAGGCTAAAGGATCCTTAATCCATACTGTAGATCCACAATATATTGTAAGCGGAGCATCAAGAGGTTATGCTCAATGCTGTTTCGAGTTCTCTGGGTATCTGCTATATATATATATGGGTACTGATTTTTAACAAAAAACGGTTGTTATGGACACTATTTCAGCAAACAAATTTTATACCGTTAATTCAAAAATCTAACGACCCAAAGAGAATTTATTTTTAATGACTGCTACTAAAATAGCAGCTAGAGATTTTTTATTTTTTTATGGTTGCTACTCTTACTTAGTGGCTAGAGATTTTTTTTACTTGCCCCTACTAAGAGTTAAGTTTCGGAGAAATATCTAAAACATTAGTTAGATTTAAATAATTTCAATATATTAATTTGTTTGGTAATTCCAAGTTATATTACAATATGGAGTTTAAATTTTAAATAATTAAATTGTCACAATAATTGACAATGTTAAATTATATTACATAAGAAATTATTTATACAAATATTTTATAAAAATAAATACATTAAATATAGCTTACAATGTAAAATTTTATTACTTAAGAAATTATTCAAACAAATAAATACATTGAATATAATTGACAATTTTAAATTTTATTAATTAAAAATTATTTTTAAAAATAAATATATTATATAGTTGACAATGTTAAATTTTATTACTTAAGAACTTATTTATACAAATATTTTATACATTGCAACTATTTAAATTTAACCAAAGTGTGGGTGTTTTAGACATTTCTCCAAGTCTTAACTTTTAGTAGAGGTCAGCAAAATAAAAATTCTAGTTACTACTAAAGGTAGCGGCCAACAAAAAAAAAAAAATCTCCGACCGCTACCGCTACTCTTAGTAGCGGGGCCAATAAATTTGTGTCCTCTTTAAACCGTCAAATCTTTGAATTAACTGTGTAAGATTTATTTACTGAAATAGTATCCATAACAACCATTTGTTATAAATTTTTATCCATATATATTACCCCTCCATACCCAAAAGAGCATTGTCTCATAACTAATGCTGTCATGTTGGAGACTAGGAGTATTCTTTTGTTAGAAAAGAATTTGGACTAATTACTCAGCATTGTTGGTTTCTCATTGATTGCTTAACCATCTGTTTCCTCAGCATCACGGTGACCAACTAACACCAAATTGAGTTAATTGAACGCTTAATTAAAGTTTACACTTTACATGCACATATATACCATATATCTCTTCTTTTCAAAAAAAATTATGCAACCTGATCATAGCTTCAATAGTATCTTTAAGTGAGTCAAATTTCAAGAAATTGTCACATCCTTAACTATATGTAAGTTCATAGTTTGTAATATTTATTTGAAAATTAATATTTATTTTGACATGAAAAGTGTCGCTATAGATGTATAGCAACGGTAAAAATCGTCGTTATAGAATCTATAACGACAATTTTCATATAAAATAAATAACAAAAAGTTATGTGAAAATATATAAAAATATCAATTTCCTATTTATTATAGAGAATGATGCATCCTCCCGGCACGTAGAAACGTCACTAGATGATAAAAATAGTAGTAATTACTAGGGGTGAAAACGAGTCGAATCTCAGCGAATACTATAATGCTCAGATTCGGCTCGACTTGAAAAAATTGAGCTCAAATTCGATAAGGAATTTTTAATTTTGCGTCAGATTCGACTCGGATCATTACTCGGACCTACTCGGCTCGTAAGTACTCGACTCGTTTACAAAACAAGTTACTCGCGAGCCTTCAAATCGAGTTTCAAATATGAACCATTTCACTTAATACTGAACCAATACATATTAAATTGATTATTGAACTAATGTTTATATATAAAAGTCTTTTACTTTTATTTATGTAAAAAAATTACAAAGAATGTAATATGAATTGACAATCAATTCACTGATTTATTCAAGTACAAACTTACACAATTTAATACTACACATTATAAATTATAAAGATTGATACAAATATCACATATTTAGCTTATGGATCGCACCAAAGATTCTAATATGATATGATCCATCGGTAAATGTCGAGTATGGTTCGAGAAAAAATGAAATACTCGAACCTTAATTTGAGCGAGTACTGGTATACTCGAATTCGATTCGTGTATAATTAAACAGAAAACGAGTATGGATCATATTCGACTCGAATCAACTTCGAATTCGAGTTTTGGATCATATTTTCAAACCGATCTCGAGTCGAGTATCGAGCTACTCTGCTCGGCTATCACCCCTAGTAATTACAACTTCTATAATAAACATAGCATAAAGCTAAGAGAGTGTGACATCATAAAAGAAATGAAATCCAAGTAGAGAGGAACTTACTGAGTACACACGGGTTAATTGATGTTTTAATTATTATATTGGGGTCAATTTTTATTCTAGTTATTGAATATATTTCTTTTATAAAAATAGTACTATACTCAACAAAAGTTATAAACTAGTTATTACTTAACATTTTGTTCAAAAAATTAACAGAAGTGCTGAATAAATTAACGTTTAACAGTTGTCATATGAGATACTTGAAAATGTGGCAGGTAGGTCCCTGTTACGTGAAGAGTAAATTGATGTTTTGGTTGCTATAATAAGGGTCGATTTTCATTTTGGTTATTGATTTTTTTTTACAAACACATTGTTATACTCAAAAAAATATTACAAACTAGTCATTACTTAACATCACTTAATTGACATGTGAGTTAGTTATTGATGATATGACACATGATATTGCTACAGAAATCAGAAAAGGGAAAAAAAATGTCACGATTTTGCTGCGATTCATCTTGGTCACGAATAAATGGTTCGCTTCTTCTTCACCGACAACAATACTTGTGATATTATTATATATGGCAAAATGTGTCACGTCACCAATAACTAACTCACACATCAGCTTTTTTTTTGGCTCATGTGATATGTACGGTTCAACACTTTCGTCAATTTTTTGGACGAAATGTTCAGTAATGACTAGTTTGTAATATTTTTTTTGAGTATAGTTATGTCTTTGTAACAAAAAAAAACATTAACCAAAATGAAAATCGACTCTTAATACAATAATCAAAATATCAATTAACCCTAGTACACTGCTAATTACTAACTGTAATGCTACGTTTGGATTGAATATAATAGAGAAAGGAATGAAATAAGAATAGTGTATTTGATGATCATTTTGGAAGATAAATCATTCCAATGACATGAAAATTCATTTCATCCCTTTGTTTTTCTTTATTTCATGTGGAGAAAATGAAATAAAATACATTCCATCAACAACCAAATATACACTTAGAATATCTTAAAATTATTTTATTTCCTCTTTCATTCTATTCCTTCTATCTAAACCCAACATAAGTTTGTAATCCACCCTCTTGCAAACAACTTTACATGTGAAATTCTTAACATTAGTTTTACAAGCTCGTGAATCTTGAAGTATCTCATCAGCTCCTATGTGCTAACTTTTTAAAAAAAGAAAACATAAAATAAAAAACGGAAAATAGATGGTATTAAAAATTTAAAATCACGGGATTCCTTCTTCCGGATAAACACAACATACATATTAAAAAAAGAAAGAAAAGAAGTAATTAAATAAAGCTGCACGATAATTATAAATTTCTCTTTAATAAATAAGTAGAAAATTTAAAAAAATAAAAATGGTCGGTAATTGTTTAACAAATACTCCCTCCGTCCCAAATTAATTGCTCAGTTTTGATTTTTTTAAGTCAAATTGACTATTTTTAGAATTAATAATTAAGCATATATAATTATATTTCTAAAATTATAAAAATTGGGGTTAGTAATAAATTGTATATATTTTTTTTTGGTTATAATTTCTTCACCTATATTTTAGCAAAAATAGTAAAAAAATTAGTTTTAAAAATGGTATTTTAAAAAATCAAAACTGAGCAATTAATTTGAGACGGAGAGAGTATTAAAAGTCAAGTAATGAAGTTACGTCACTTACATGTCGAGAAAGAGGTAGAAAGTGTCAACAACTATTACATCTCCATTTTATAAAAATGAATTTCACTAATAAAATTTATAAATATTAAATATGGCAAACTTTAAGGTATAATGTTTTCAAAGTATTACTCCTTCCATCCCAAATTAACAACAGTTTTAGAAAATTATTGTTGTATCAAATTAATTACATTTCATTTTTTTTAGAGAATTAAAATAGCTATAGTACAAATTTACTCTTTTTATTTATTCCTTCTATTTCTAACTGTGTAATCCTCAAATTGCATAATAATGAATATAATTATATTATTAGCGATAAATTTGACATAATAATTATATTTCTTAATAAGTGTACAAATGGTCAAAATTAGGACTGTTCATTGGTAAATTATCGGACCGGACTGGACCAATTACCGAACATACTTAAAATTGAGGTATATCGAACCGATTAGTCGGTTCGGTATCGGTTCAGTACCGATTTTAATCTTATATTGTATCAATTGCTTTTCAGCTATTAAAAACACGAGAGATTAAAGAGTTATATGATGATGTTTGGGAAAAAAATTACTCGTTATTTGTACATATCCATTTTTATTTGTAAATAAAATTGAGATATACACTAATAAACCAAACCGTGGAAGAAATGACAGATACCTTCAATTGATCAAGGTATAATCATCTCTAATTAAATTGGGGGTTTAAAGAAGAGGCCCAAACTTACTTATACCGATTAAACTGATATCACAGATTCATATAGATTTATGGAGTATAAATATAGTAATCAAAAGGAAAATTAGAGAAAGGGAAAGGGGGAAGGGCTAGGGTTTTGGGTTTCTAGAAGATGTCAATTTTAGTCCAACGATTAGCGTATTTGAGAGTTTTATCGATGAGCTTACGAGCTTGCCTGCTACGGATCTCGACCTTCACGCTGTAGCTATTGTCACTACTAAAAAAATAGTCATTTAATTTGTGATGGCCAAAATCCATCACAAAAAGTAAGAAAACCATCACGAAAGGTTTACGTGATGGCTTTAAGCATCACAATGGTCGTCTTGTATACGCTCATCATGAAAGATTTTACGTGATGGTAAAATTAGTCATCACTAAGAGTCATCATATATTTTATTGTTTTGTGATAGCTTGAAAATTCCATCACAAAATACCTTCTTTTTGTAATTGCAAATAAAAGTCGTTACAAAAATCTATCTTTTTTAATGATTGTCAAGACCGTCATAAAATATTGTTTTGATTATTTCTTACATTAAAATATTAGTGATAGCTTAAATGCAATCACGAAAAGGGTATATCTATAAGTGATGACTTAGTGCGTCACAAAAAGAAAATTTATTTTACGTGAAAAAATTGGTGTGATTGACATGACCATCACAATTATAATACATTGATGGCAAGATTAGTCATCACTAAGAGCCATCATATATACTATTCTTTTGTGATTGCTTAAAAAGTCAATCACAAATTACTATCTTTTGTGATTGTTTTTAAAAACTGTCACAAAGTTTCGTCACGTATTCTTATTTTTCTAGTAGTGCCCATCTTTATGTAGGCTTCTTCGACGACTTCTTCTTTAACAATCTGACCTTCGACTTTATCGACATAGATCTATTGCAAATCAGAAGAGAGAAATGGGTGAACACTGAAGACAGAACAAATGAAGTATGAGAACTGATATTTTAAAATGTATTTTTGATATCTTCACATAAACATGCAACAGGTTTCACCTTCATGTGAGAAGGAATTGTGCAAGAATCAAACACATATGGAAATAGTGTTTCCCATGATTCTTTGTGTGAAGAGAAAGTAGGAGACCGAGTGGATTGAGAGAGAAAGTTAGTGGGGGTAAAAGTTAAGTCACAATCACAAAGTCGGTGGATAGAGATAGAAAAGTATAATAGTATGTATAATCTATTATATATACTAAATCACAGTACATGACACAATAAATTGACATCTGTCCTTCTACAATTTCGACACATGTCCATCTTATTTAGTGCTCCATATTGCCCTTGACAAAAATACCTATGACAAAAAAGCCCCCCTAAAATAACAACTCAGGTTATAAAAAACCTAAATGATGAATTCATATCATCTAAAATAACATCAGAATCATATCTTCAAATATGGCGTTCAAATACATAACTCTCTATATTTTATCTCTCTACACTTTCTCTCTCCTCAAGCTGACCACTGATCCACCATTTATATACCTTCTGCTTTCAGATCTGTTGCATTTTGTGTATCTGAATTTTCGGTAGCTGATCTTTTTGAAGCCTAATGATTTGGTGAATGCGGCTGGAGAGAGATTGATTTTACTGCCCTTTTAATTCAATGACGATCTCTCCTCCTCTGCCTCTTGTCGAAGGTTAGTGAGCGTTCAT
Organism: Panax ginseng; assembly: GCA_020205605.1. Classification (NCBI taxonomy): domain Eukaryota; kingdom Viridiplantae; phylum Streptophyta; class Magnoliopsida; order Apiales; family Araliaceae; genus Panax; species Panax ginseng. The sequence continues at coordinate 97,412,618 of CM035144.1, read as the reverse complement.
TCAATGTGGTGAATTTCAGGCGTTTAATGAGTGATGTTTTTTTGGGAATTTGTGTTAATGTGGTGAAGAGATATTGATTTCTTACGAGTTTTGGGTTTTGGGTATAGCGCATTTTGGTTATTTTTATGCATTTATTATGTTGGATGTAAACACATTGTTGAATTGGAAAGAATAAAGGAGTTTAATTTTGATTTACTTGTGTCTGAATATGATTTTTTGTTATGATTTTAATGCTTGAATTTCATTTTCTTTATATTCTTGATTTGAGATCTAGAAGAAGTCAGATGGGCATGTAAATCTTTATTTTCTCTGTTTTTCTACAAAATAAAAATTTTAAAAATATTCACAGCCTTAAAAACGGATGAACGAATGCAAATGTTTTACAACTTACTTTTTATTCTCTTTATTTTTTTCATCGAACTTTAGCAAATTACTATATGTACTTGGACGTTACCCATTCACGTACTAATACTAATTAAGATAATTCATGAGAACATATTTATAAATTTGATTTAATTTGCTAATTAACAAAAAGCTCATAAAAATTATAATGGAAATACTGCAGGACTTCTATAACTTCATGTTGGATGCTTCAGAAGAAGAAATTGCTACAAGCAAGAAATCAAAAGGAGAAGCTGCAGTGAGGAGGTACTCCACTTATCTTAGTACCACAATATCGACCAAAGCTTCATCAGCTCCTGACCTGCCAACCTTGATGAATGGGCCAATTAAAAAAAAGCTCAACATCATTCCTCCAGGTGTAATGTAAGTAATTAATTCTTCCATTTGTATATATATATATATATATATATATATATATATATATATATATATATATATATATATATATATATATATATATATATAAGACCCCAACTTTTATGAATAAAGATTAATTTCTCTCGAAATATATTTTTGAATATTATGGCGTGGATATAATATAATGTTATAGTTGTGGGTAATATTTACAAATTTTGCAAAGTAAGCAAGTGGTTATATAATATTCGATTGGTCGGGGAATATTCGTTTTAAAAGGGAATATTCATACGATGGCACAATCATTGGTGGACCCCATAACAGAAGTATTGTCGTAATAAGAAAAAACGACGTAATTATCTTTTATAAAAATAACTTGTTAAGTGTTACCGTTAAAACTGTTGAACTACCCTAGTAGTAAAAAAGTACAAGAATACTGCTGGGTGCATAGTAGCACATGGTATTGGTTATTGATGCTTACGTGAGAAGTCACTCAGTTATACTCAATTATTGCTACAGTAATTGCTGCATCATATCTCTCATATTATTGATTCAATTATTACCACAGTATCATCTGCATAATATGTTATATTATTAAATCAATAATTGAGACGACAAAGTTATTTATATTATTAAATTGAAATATTTATAATGTCTAGAAGTTTTGTCAAAGAGAGGTTTAGTCATCTAATTGCGCGCCAATAAGGAGAAATCCTTATCGGAAAGCCCCCTCTTTCCTGGGAATGACATGATTGTTAAATATTGTGAGTTATAATATTAATGATGAATAAGTTTGTATTGATTAAAGATGAATTTGATAGTTGCATTGTATTGGGATTATTAGTGTTAGTAGAAATCAACATCTATTCCGATGATAATTGATGTCTGGGGGTTATATTGATAAATCGGGTAATTAATCGGATAAATGAGCAATTAATTGCTACTAATTCACATGCTTATATAACTATTTGTTCACATGTATGTACTATTGAATCACATTCATGTACTATTAGGGGAGTTGGTGTAAGATTGATAATACTTGCATGACTAAGTTAAAATAGAGGTATAGATGGAGGTACTATACTGTAATTCATATTTTCACATGATTATAACTATTTATTCACATGATTGAACTATTGATTCACATTATTTACTATTAAGGGAGGTGGTGCAAGTTTGATAATACTTGCAGGACTAAATTAAAAATGAAAGAAAAGTTGGAGGTATTGTACTGTAATATTTTGAGCCCAAAAATGTGCAATTATCGAAACTATATTTTCCTATAAATAGAAGCTCATTCTTCCTTCATTTCTCACCAATTCACTAAAGCTATAGAGCAATTATTATAGAGAGAAGAAGAGAAGTTTGCTACCTCTCTACCCAAATCCAGCTTTCTTTACAAGGAGGGTATTATTTCTTTCAGATTCATGAAAAGAGCTTCATTATTCCATTCTTTATTATTATGTTGGAATAACTTTTGTCTATGCAAAGTCTCGCATACATGGTGAAATTCTTCTATTATTCTATTCTTTATTATTACATTGGAATATCCTCATCTGTATGCGGATTACGCTAGACACGGTTCCATTCTTTATTATTACATTGGAATAACCTGCCTATCGGCTCTATCACATGCATGGTGAATTCTTTGCTATTCCATTCTTTATTATTTTGTTGGAATATTCTGTCTGTGCGGATTACGCTAGAACTGATTCCATTCTTTATTATTCTGTTGGAATAACCTATCTGTGCGGTCTATCGCATGGATGGTGAATTATTTATTATTCCATTCTTTATTATTCTGTTGAAATATCCTGTCTGTGAGGATTACGCTAGACCTGGTTCCATTCTTTATTATTCTGTTGGATTAACCTGTCTATGTGGATTATCACATGCATGGTGAATGATTGTTCGTATTCATTCCTTATTAAATTGTGAAAATGATCTGTCTACGTGGATTATCGCATGACGGGTGAAAATCCATTTGCAATTTCATATATTCTATAATACTCATTTGGTTAAAGTTTTGGCTTTTATACTCCATGAAATTAGTAGAATATGCTGGATATTTGCGCTTCATCCGATATCTTTTCATGGAAATATTCTTCTGAGCATTCTTGAATTTTACTCCACAAAGCAGTATCATGTTGACAATTTAGACGTAATTGATTTCAAGATAAATTAACTTATTAATCTTTAAAATTTATTCTTGAACTTGTTTTATTGAATTATTATGTCATTGTCATCATCCTCATGCTTATATTGTGAAAGTCATCTTTGGCTTACGTGCATAGATGGACTTGGTATGATTATGACCAGGGATTATTCGGTATAATCATGACCTATAATGTTATAAATGATGTGGTAAAAGTCCTCGATGAGTCTGTAGTGCATTGATGGGATGCTTTATGGTATGATTATGACCGTGGATTATTCGGTATAGTCACTGACCATTGATGATTTTAATGAATATCATTGGCCAGTAGTGCGAGGGATGACTTCGATGATGCGGTTTATTTATTAAAATCGAGTCTCAAATGATAAAAATTGATGAAAACATTTTAAATCATAGAAGATAGTAGATATCATGCTCTACTTGACTCTTCTAATGGATTGCTTATTCATTGTAGTTAAACTTGATGTCTATTGTATTTTATCAGTTTAACATTGTTAAAGACTAATGATAATTTATTCTGCATTATCTTAGTCATAATATTTCTTACTGGGCTAGTTGAGATCACCCTTTCTTTCACTGTTCTCTTCAGGAAATGAGAACGTAGCAAGGACTAGTCGGGGAACGGAGTGACGGTCTAGATGATAAAATTAGTAGTCCTCACTATTCTGTTAATTAGTGTGACAATAAATGTAATGAGGACTCCATTGAGTGTGGATATTGTCTAGATGACAATATTCTTATTAAAACTCTTAGATTATGTTTTATCGTATTTCACACGACTGTTGTATAATTAAGTTGTATTTGAATTTTGTACCATGTATTTGGCGACTCAAGATGGGTGATGTTTACCTATTTTGGGGGCATCACACACACACACACACACACACACATATATATATATATATATATATATATATCCTGAAGTTGTCAAAAGCATGAAAGATCTTATGTCAATATCATTTTTAATTTCATATGCCAATATCTTGAAGTCGTAAACTCAATATTACTTCTTATGTCATCAATAATTTTATAATTGTGATAACATGCTTTGCTCAATCAGTCCAGTTGTGTATAAGCAAGAGTTCGCTTTATGTGAGATAGTGAAAGAGAGACTGCAAAACACAGATGATTACCAGGCATTTTTGAAGTGTCTTCATATTTATAACACTGAATTAATTACAAGAAAGGAATTACAAGGTTTGTTATGTATCAAGCTGATCATGCTAATTGTTGGTTATTTTTGTGTTGCTTATTTAGATGCTTATTGTAGAAGTCATTACAATTTGACTGTTTTGAGTGGCTATTTCCAATCACTATGTAAAGTCTTTGTTTAGAACTTGGTTACTTATTTAGATCTTGAACCAATGATTTGAATACACAAAAGTAGAGGAGGAAAAAGGATTCTTTTCGTGCAAGATGAACCCAACTATGATTTTAGAGAAATGATTCCTATATTAATTTGGACTTGGAGTTTGAGGCAAATTCTATTCAATTCTATACTATTTTGTCTCAAGTAAACCTTTCATAATTCTACTTTAACCACAACTTGGCTTCTCTTCATTTGTATCTCGGGGCTAAAGGATAATTTATGGATTAAGCATTAAACAACAAATGTAGTTGTTTTTATCGTATTATAGGTTTCACTATTCTAGAATTTGTCTACTTCCAATATTTTATTATCCTATAGCTCTGTCTTATGTTAATTGCTATGTTTCTCAACATTTTTTCTCCATTAGTTGCTTCAACATTGTTCAAGCAGTTTTCTTTTTTAGTAGTGTAGCTTACGCTTAATACCAATGCACCGTGTATTAAATTGTTGACGTAAAGTCATTCTTATGACGTTTAAATATTGGCATGTCTTAGATCCATGAGAAAGTGAAGGAGTTACAGTCTCTGTCAAAATTTGACTGCAACAAGAACTTGAAGCAAGAATCGATGACATATCCAGTGATTTTGTGCTTTCTATTTTACTTTCGGTGAAATTATTATGGTATGTGTTTTACTTGAGGTTGGATTGAGTAAGTAGTGGTAGCGTAGTCATGACCAAGGATGGTATTGTAATATACATCAATTGTCTCTCCATCTCAAGTTTGTTGATGTTACAGGAGACATACAACTCGAAATAATATAAACATAGAAAAGGATGTAAAAACGTTAAATGAGAAAGTTGTTACTTTAATAGGTATGGTATGGTAAATTTCCACTCTCTCATATATCCTCATTTTTCAGCCACCATTTTTGCGTCTGTCTATTCAATAATATAAACATGGCTCCACCAAATGCATATCATATTGTCTTTCAGTTTAGATGTCTCTTAATGCTTTACATTCCTTGACATGACACTGCATTTTGTCAATAAGTTTAAAACGATATGAAATTATCACCTTCAAGTGATTTAATTTTTTGAGTTCTCAAGCTTCAGTCTGTAATTATTCGAGTTCTTAAGATTCTGCCAAAATGTATGGCGATACCCCAAATCTGCACCTCACTGGGCATTGTGCACCTTTAACAACAATGACTATAACAATAAAGAGGTCGGACTGGAAACTAAAAGTATAATCTTTTAAATGTATGAATCATCTTCATCTTAACAAAATATTACCAAACCACCTAAATAACTCGATTTCATACAAATTTGATGCTTTGTCTACCTTTCTTTAATCTCTCATATCCTCTCCAAAAAGTGGTTTATTATTAATTTGTAAAGCAATACTCTTAGTTTTCTTAAAGGTAATGTGGTACGTGTAACCACATCAGGTCCATTTTATATATTTTTAAAATTTTTTGTACAATGTTTAAATACATTTAGTTTTTTTATTGACAACATGATTGCTGATGTAGATTCATGAAGCATAAAAGGTTGAGCCAAATTTATTTCACGAACATAAAAAAGTTATAGATTTGTAGACACCATCATCTATCTACCAACTAATGTGACACATAGCTAATATTACACACTATTCCATCATTCTTTCTTGTGCCTATACTCTAAAACGAAATTACTTAGATCAATTACATTGTATGTAAACCAAGCACAATAACATGATGAATAACAGGTCTCTAGTACTTTTTGTTGACAACAGTGAATTACTTTATTGAATAATATATATTATTAAGAAGCATTAAAAATTAACATGTTTAACAGTTTGATAACCTGCTGAACATTGATAAGGCAAGGAAGAACAGGCAAAAGGGCATGAGTCACAACTATCTGGATTGTCTCTGTGAAGGTAAAACCATATGATTCCATTTGGAACAATTCTTTTGCAACATTCAACTTGCTTGAGAGGGCTCCCACAACTACACGGGAGGTCCTTATTGATGAGGCACTGAACGTCTGGTAGTTGTAACATCCTCTGATAAACCCATTTTTGCACCTCACTCATGGCACAAAATATAACATTATCTTCCTTACCCATCATCCTCTGATAAACCCGTTTTCGTGAATGGGTCAAAGTCTCGCCTACCATACGGGTCCTATGTAAGTTCTAAACATGCCACATGTTTGTTGTCATCATACGAATATCTATTTATGTTGTTGTTTTTATGTGATTTCCATTTGGGCTTTTCCATGTTAGTAGGTGTAGATTTTTCCTGAAGCAATGTTTGGCAAGAAAATTCCAACCCTTGAAATTGGAATTGAGTGCCAAATTTTAACTAAATTTTAGTTCTAGAGAATTGCAAATGTGCTTTCAATTTTAATTCAAAGCTTGAATTGAGTTGTTATACATAGCAGGAGTGTATTTGTATGTTTCCAATATCTACCTAATAAAACAATATTGTATGTGGCCCAATAAATTGAGTTGTTTTCTAACATCATAATGCAATTATGTGTACCAAGGATTGCTTACATAGTGTTTAAATTTGCAAGCTTCTATGTTACTTCTTATCATCATATCATCACCAAATTAAGAAAATAGTACGGTTATTATAGTTTTGATTCTAACAATTATCTATGCGAGGTCTTGATGCCATTGGTGAGGCCATTCTGCAAGAACTTAAATTTGGAGCAATAAGTTGCATAACATAATATCAGAGCTTTGATTTTTGCACCTTTTTGAGTCTAAGTCTCAGTCACTCTATCTGCATTTGGTTCCCACTTCTGTTTGTGCACATTAGTTTTTTATTTTTATCTATTTTGGATGAAGTTGGTTCTATCTGCTTGCTTAGTGAGTACGGTCACATGTGAAGGGGTTTTAAAATGCAATGTTGGGTGCATTCACTACATTTCCCCCTGACCAATCACCCCCCTTCTGATAAGTAACTATTATTTATCAGGTTATGGCTTTAAAGAAATTGATTCCCAATTTTGCTGTGTGGGCAATCTCCTAGGATAGGAAATTTTGATCCCTCTTATAAAGTTGACTTAATGCTGTAGGCAAAAACAATTTGTAGATTATTGTGCAATGTATGATATTTGTGGGCAAGGCAGTGATGGTAAACTCTTGAATCGCCTTTTGGTTCCCCAATTTGTGAAGGTGATGTTGTGCTCTTTCTACTTTTATTTTGTGGTGTATTTATTCACTGGATGGGAGAGTACCAGAGGAACTTTATTCAATTGGTGTCCACGGTGGAGCTATTGAGTATGTGATACTTTGGTGATTGCTTTATTCATTTTTAGTTTGTTTCATTTTTCATGTACTAAGAAATCTCTACAATCTAAAAATATGTTGGACGTTGATTGCTTCTTTTTTTGATTCTTTTTTTTGGTTAGTGCTCAAGATATCTACTTATCTTCTTACAATGCCATATATTTATTCAGTTAGCTACTTAGTACCTTCAATTTGTCTTCTTATGAGTTCATACTGGTACTTTCTTGAGTATGGGCTCTAAAACAAAATAATATGATACAAAGATAAATCTTTGAGCACTTCAGTTAGTCTCTTACTTTTGCCTTTTATATCTCCTTCATTGCTTCTTTTGTCTTTTTAAGGTCCATTCTCTTTATCAATTTCACAAATTTACAACTTAGAATTTTATTTAAAACGGTAAAGCTGGGGTGCAGATAAACAAGGGATGTCTATGGTAATCGAGATGTCCGCACTCAGTACTGCATGGGTACTTACACATGCCAAATTGGCACCACTATTGGTGATTTGGGGTTGAACTTTAATTGCCAATATTTTATGTGATATGGATGGAGTTTTCAACTTCAAAATTCAAAAAGTGACATATGCAGTAATCAAGTTCTTCAACTATTAACGATAAATGGAGTCTGCATGATAAATGTGACGGTTGAATTTTTTTTGATGTTCATAAAAATTAGGCTCGGATTTCTCCTAAACTCAAATAATTAATGAACAAAACTTTAGCTCCGCTCCCAACTACTTGAGGTCAACTATGTGTTCATCATTCAATTTTCAAAACCCATTTTACTCTACTCTTACCATTCTCGCTTAGTGTTTGCAACGTTTGAAAAAAAATCGATTGCATAACCTCCGAAACTGATGTATATATGGAAAAAGAGCAAATATAGTACACAGTCAACTGTTGTGATCAATATAGAGATTCAAGTTACATTTGAGAGGAGTGTGGATGCATATAAGATATCAAAATTTAAATTATCGATCTGTACCAATTATTGACAAGTAACTGTAACAAATGTTTTTTTTTCTTTCAAAAACTTGATACGGTTCACTTACATAATGTCTTGAATAGAAAAAGGGAAGAGTATAAAAAATGATTTGTCCACAAGTTGAGGTCACTTACTTTGCTATTAGTCTAAAAGCAATAGTCACATACTTAGAGTGTAATGCACAAATGGGTAAAATCTCAATACTACCCCCTAAAATATATATTTATTTGTTTTTCTGTATAAAATTTGATCATCACACAACAATCTACCATCTTCTTATTATAATTTAATTTTTTAATTGTACGTACACATTTATTATTAATTAAAAACTAAATAATCCCGCCGCAACGCGCGGGTTTATATCTAGTAATAATATAAAACAGTATTTCGGTATGAGATGGGATTTACCGATTGTTGAAAGCACTGCACTGTTCTCATTACCGTAAAATAGGTATTTACTAGGGGAAATATCGTTACCGAATCGGTCGATACGGTTCACTCGGTATCGAGAAAAAAAACCGAATTTATCAATTTAAATGCACAACTCTAGTCAAAAGTGTTGATAATTCGGGATGGAGGGAGTATCAATAACAACCTTTTTATGAAACAAAAATAAATACACAAATTTTAATCCATTTTAAACTATTAATTACAAGATTTATTTCATTTCAAATTTTTATGACTCATACTAATTTTAAAATTTAATGTCACTAATAGATTAATTTTTATTATATAATATACAATTATAATAATTATATTAATTAAAATTAAATAAATTTATATAATTTAATATGTGATACACTATCGTTTGATGTTAAAAATAAAATTATATCTAATTTTGAAATAAAGAAAAAATATTTATTTCAAAATATAAAGCAGTTGACTTTTGATACTAAAAGAAAGAAGTGGCCACTATCCAAGAAGAGACGCCACCCTCATGATTCCATCTACAAGACTGGAGAAAAAACTAAGTGTCCAATTAAAAAATGCTAGAAGAAATAAAAGAATAATAGTATATTTATAACTTTTTCTTTTACAAACAGAAAAATGTTGCACAAATTTAACTAGGGTAACTTTAATGGATTTAATATTTCATCATTTAATTAAATAAAAAATGTTGCTTTGGCACTATAATCATCTTAGAATTTCTTATCATGTTCCGATCTTAATGAATAATAAATAAGCAAAAAGCTAGTAGCGGGTGAGAATATTATTGAATAATGAGTCTTATTCTTAAGACGATGAATGAATTTATATCTATCAATAAGGATATATATTAAGAATATTTACGTCATTTTTTTAATTATTAATTATGGAAATAAATATTAATAATAATTATTTTAAAAAGATATGTATATATAGGGATGAATAAAAAGTCTGAAGACAACAGCCTAACCTAGTCAAAGTCTGACATAATCAAAGTCTGAATTGTTCACGCTCAACCTAGAAGGCTTGAAAAGATTGCCCTTTTAGTACAGAAATCTGAGTTGGACCAGCCTGGCCAAAAGATCGGCCTAGACTGACATGTGGCCTAAGTCTGGCCTGGGTTGGTTCGGCGCAACAGGCTTGGGCTGCTTTGTTGGCTTGTTAGTTAATGACTGCTATGAGTTGTTCTGTTGTCGGCGGATGAACTTTTATTCTCAAATTTATTTGTTCTTGTTAGAGATTATATGTGTATTTGGGATCTGGAGGTGGGGGATGCTAGAAAGAAAAAGAAGGGCGAGTAGTTGAGTTAATTTTTTGCTAAACTTAGTTAGAGCAGTTTCCCCAAATTAAGTGGGAGAAAAATCATGTAGTTGGTGGTGGTCCTGGTGATGATGGAGTAGATTCAATGAAACTATGGAATGTAGAGAATTTCAAATATGAGATTCAACGAAACGTAGGAGAGGATTTGAAGGATTTCAAATATAGGATTCAGATGTGAACTATTTTGGGAAAATCAAATATTCATTCATTTAGAAGACGAAGAAGATTTTAAATATGGGATTTAGATATTTACTATTTTGGGAAAATCAAAGAATCATTCATGAAGACGGGGTGGAGAGAAGATGGGGAAGATGGAGAGGAGAGAGAAAAATGGAGAATAAGATGGGAAAGAGAGAGAAGTCGGGAGAAGATGTGGATGAGAGAGATTAAAAATAAAATAAAATTTCACTTCACCACTTAACAACACTTCAGTAAAATATAAATTTTACTTATTCATTATTGTAATTTATAAGTTCACTACAAAAAGGTCATTCTTTGTGAGTTTTGCTGTCATTAATGATGACCCCCGCCGTTCGTCGTGAACCAACAACTTTCAACAATCATGTTAGTACAGTCAATGGTTTAGTCACCTCTCGATTTTGATTCGGATTCATGTTCATCAAACCAGGTTTCCCCATTATAGATTCATGTGGTATAACCCTGCTTGAACCCATACGTAAATAGGTCGCACATAACATCACTCCTTTTCTTCCACACTTCATTCATACACTTCTTACAAGGATATACAATCTCATCGTCGCTGACTTGCTCAAACACGAAATTGAAAAACTGTTCAACCCCACTATGGTACTCAAAGCTAAGCCCATTCTTATCAGTGGCTACCCTACGTTCCATCCAACTTCGATCAACAGACATCTTGAACAACGGTCTGCTATATATATATATAAGAAAAGTTAGGCAAACACAATCAAGTCTCGAAGTTAATTAATGTATACACATGCTTATGAGTTTACTAACTTCATGTACCATTCTAACGGGTCAGGCTTTTATCCCATTCCCGGAAGTGTCACCTCACTGATGCCAACAACTTGAACACATTTTTAAATTTTTCAAAAATTTCGGTAGCACCTCTCCATGGTCTTCCAGTACATAAAATAGACTAACACATTGTTTTCTAAATATACACCCGAAGAACATAAAGAGATATATATTGACCGAAAATTCTCAAAATATAAAGACGTGCTCAAGTCGTTAACACTAACCTAAGTGAGATCGAAATATACATGAACAGTCCCAAAATGGGGACTATTTGAGATTCACTCATACTAAATGAATCTCAAACGGGTTTCTAAACTTCCTAAACTATATGAAAATCTACACATTTGAAAGTATAATGAAAAAAATTCGATTATTCGGGGAATATTCATTTTAACAGGGAATGTTAGTTCCCAGTAGGCACACAATAGATCTAGAAGAGGGGTTGAATGGATCCTTTTTAATTTCAAATACTTTTCTCATTTATTTTGTATTGCTAATGAATTAGCATATGAAAAACATAAGAATCTTTTCAAGCACAACGGAATAAGTAAAAGATCCCTTTCATTGATATATTCAATCATACATACATTGTTCTTGGAATTAGTTAAGCGGTAAGCAGTTAATACATACATAGCAGTTATAGCAGTTAAGTACATAATGTAAATGACAGTAAGTAAATGGTACAAGGGATTTTAAGTGGTTCAGAGACTTAAGCTCCTAATCCACTCTTCTTCTTTAACTCGCATGATTTCCACTAAGGAAGGGAAGCACCCTGAATCACTAAGATTCCTTCAAGGCAAGCAGCCTTGGAACTCTAGTTCACTAAGAACTCTTCAAGCCCAATAGGCTTGGAACTCCTCTAGTTCCCTAGGAACTCTTCAAGCCCAGCAGGCTTGGAACTTCATTTAGTCCCTCCGGACAAGGACCCCTCAGGCCCTGGCTTCTTGTTGGTGTTGTTGTTGTTGTTTATGCTTTGCTGCTAAGATGTCTTTAAGCTTGAACATCTTTTGTACTTAGCAGCTTGGTGTGGTCCTCTTTGCATTATGCTTCGATTCTGGACCACATCTTCTCTGGTGTAGCTGATCTTCACTCTTTTCTGCTCATCTTCATCTGATGTCAGCTGTGCACCATCACCATTTGGGTTTGCTAAGTGTTTGAGATTTTAGTAGACTTTGTCTGGCACTTATCATTCCCTGAACCCTTATTGAATGGTTTGCAGACATGGTTCTACATCTGTTCTGTTTCATCTTTTGGTTCATGGTGATTTGTAGAGTGGCTCTCTGGATTTTCTTTGTGCTCTGCCACTTTTCTGAATGCTATCTTCTTAGCCTTCTCGGCTCTCAACTTGGCTGCTATCTTCAGTGGCATTCTCATCTTTGTTAAGTGAAGCTTTAGTTCGTTCAAGTCCTTCTTTAAAGCTGCTTCACTTCCACCTTTGTAGTCTCACTATCACTAAGACTTGTTCTGTTCAGTTCTGGTGGAACTCGTAGATTCAATAGTTTAGCATTCCAACAACTCAAAGATCCTTCAACTCAGCAACACTTGATCTTTGAAGCTCTGACTGATATATACTCCTTCCCAATCTTCTAGTTGGAATATAGCCGTTGAAAGTAGTTTGAATTGACTCGCAGATCTCGAGTTATTTGATATAGACTGCTGATGTGACATAACATCCCCTTTTTCATCTTTCTGACACTGCAGTCTACTGTTCCACCTACCTCGTCAGAGATGTCACTGTGATATCTTGGGCAGGTAGTCAACTTTATTTCTCCCTTCTGATTTCTTGATTAGAACATCAAAGATTATCCTTTTGCATCGATGCTCTCAATAAGCTATATTCAAATATCACTCTTCAGATTGAACCATTGCCAATGCTTCAATCTTCAGATGATCGAACTCTACGATTCTGATGCATATGTTCTTGGACCTGATCGTAGTGTCTTGTTAAATGTTGCTCATTGACTGGTTAAGACAACACTACGATCCTGAAGAGTGTTTATTGGATCTTCTTAGTAGAACACCTCTTTCTTTATTTGTGCAATGCTTCAACACTTCTGTTTGCCCTTGACTGATCTCAGGAACTAATAGCTTAACTCCTTGTTCTAGTCTCTTCTGAACAGCAAGACACCTCAGATTTATGGCATGCCCAGCTCACTTTCTCCTTGTGATCTCCCGTTCATTTATCATCAATGGACTGACCCATGCTTAATCACTTTAGCCTTGTTCTTCAGAAGCTGGAAAGTATCTCTGTGTAAACTATATCAATTCCTTCTTTGCTTGGTAAACACTACGATCCTGGTTGACCCCAAGATCGTTATCTTCTGTTCATTTGATAGCTACTGCACTTGCTGACTATCCTTAGTCAGTTACTTTGACTGAAGTCTTCTTTTGATCAACTTGTGGAAGACTTCATCTAAAATGGCTTCACAACTCAATCTGGATGTTGATTGGGTTGGTGCTTAGATCTTCTGTTAGCTTGCATGCCATTCGTTGAGTGCTCTCTGGTTTTCTTCAGGTGGGATGTATCTTTGAAGCTCAGACCAAAGGCTTGACACTTTGGATATTCTGGGAGTGATCATTTGTTGAGAATCGTGTTTACTCTACGATTCTGCATTGGCATTGTGAGCACCTCTGTTGAAGCTTTAGTTCTGCACTCTACGATTTAGCTCTGGTTGTGCAGACACTACGACTCCGAGATTAGATGTTAACACTCTACGATCTCTGTCCTTAAGCTTGATATCTTCATCTGATCTGGCTCGACTACGATCTCTGCCTCTTATTTGATCATTAGACTCTACGACTCTGAGTGTGGTCTACGATTCTTGACTTGGCTTTGGCAGATGCTCAGTCGGCTCTTAGACAGGTTGTGTCTATGATTTTGAACATGACTTCCTCAACAGACTACGACTTTGAGGAAGTTCTTCTCGACACACTATGATCCTTCCTCGTCTCTCTTGGCAGTCTACTAACTTCGAGATCTACTATCCTGTAGACTACGATTCCGCCTTAATAGTTTTCGAGCTTTTCTTAACTCTTCTGGCAGACTACGATTTCTGGTGCAGTGCTCAACGATCAGACATGCCTATCTATTACATTATAAGATCAACCTAACAAGCTTGATCTTTCTATGTTTATAGTCCTTGTACATCATTTCTTTTTAAGGACTTTACAAAGTTGTTTTGCTTATGTAGGATCAAAATAACACATTTGATCAATTCATTCTAAGTCCTTGTACATATGTTTCTATTATCTATCAAAGGACTTCACAGCTTTTCTCAATGCAAGCATAATTGCACATTCATTCATTTATATCATAATCAAATCATATATAAATAGGAATATCATTCACATGCTTATTCCTAACAATCTCCCCCTATTTGATTATGACAAAAATAATAAGTGCATATGCATGATATGAATGAATCTTATTTACAGTGAGCAGCTGTATTTCTAAAAACAGATAATCATGAATGTCATTGATAATAATATGGAGTTACATAATTTATGACACTTTACATCCTGGATCCAGAATATACCTAACTAGATAGAGATGTACCTTTTGGCTCCATGTGTGTCTTCCAGGATGTCTGTTGATTAACTATTTATCTGTTTGATCTTTTTTGCTCTTGCTCCCCCTCAGATTCATGATCTTCTTCTTTTTCTGGCTCCTCTTCAAACTTTGCATTCATGGGGTCATCCTTTGACTCTGACTCCCCCTTAGATGATGATTCTTCTACTGTTGCTGCTATCTTCTTCTTTGCCTTCCTCTTGGCTTTCTTATCTTCTTTTCTTCTGATCTCCTTGCTCTCCCTTGAGTTCCTTTTTGTTATAAAATATTTGATTGGTCGGGGAATATTCGTTTTAACAGGGAATTTTCGTACGATGGCACAATCATTGGTGGACCCCACAATAGAAGTATTTTTGGAGTTAGAATGACATAAATATCTTTTTATAAAATTAACGACAAAAGTTTTATCGTTAAACTATTGAAATATCCGGTGGTAAAAGTACAGTAATACGCGTGGTTGCATAGTAGCACACAGTATTGTACAGTACCTTTGATTATTAATGCTTACGTGAGAAGTCACTCAGTTTAATTCAATTATTATCATGGTAATTGTTGCAAAATATCTCTCATATTATTGATTCAATTATTTTTACAATATCATCTACACAATATTTTATATTATTAAATCAATAATTGAGATGACAAAGTTATTCATATTATTATTTGTATTATTGACGATGTCTAGAAAGTTCTGTCGAGAAAAGGGGTTTGGTCACCTAATTGCGCGCCAATAGGGAGAAATCCTTATCGAAAAGCCCCCTCTTTCCTGGGAATGATCTGGTTGTTAATATTGTGCATTATAATATTAATGATGAATAAGTTCGTGTTGATTAAAGATGTTTGTTCATTTAGTTTTCTTTAATTCTTTCGTGACCCAATTACCCTCAAAGGAGGTAATTCTGTGTTTGGCTGGTTTTGTTATAATTGACCAAACAAGCAATTAATCGGATAAATGAGCAATTAATTCCTATTGGTTCATTTGCATGGAACTATTGGTTCACATGCATATACTATTAGGGGAGGTTGTGCAAGATTGATAATATATGAATGACTAAATTAAAAACTAGAGGTAAAGATGAAGGTACTATACTGTAATAATTCGAGCCCCTAAATGTGCAATTATCGAAACTATGTTTTCCTATAAATAGAAGCTCATTTTTTCTTTCATTCTCACCAATTCACTAAGACTCACAAGAGCAACTATAGAGAGAGAAACTATAGAGACGAAGAAGAAGACTATTATGCTACTTCACTATTGCAGTATCCAGTCTTCTACTAAGGTAATGGATATTATTTTTGTTTAATATTTGTATAAAATAATATTTTCTTCCATACTCTGTAGTATATAAGTAATATTATTTCATTTCGTATTCCTAATTTTACACTCATTTTTGTTAAAGTATTGTTTCTATACTCCATGAAATTAGTATAATATCCTTGAAATTTACACTTCATCTAGTATCATTTCTCAAGGATATTTTTCTGAATATTTTTGTTAAATTTTAAGTTTTTCATGTTGGGGTACTATTCACAAAGTACAATTCACGAGATACTATTCACAAAGTACTATTCACAGGATACTATTCATGAGGTACTATTCAAAAAGTACTATTCACGAAGTACTATCTACAGGGTACTATTCACTCGGGTACTATTCACCCGGGGTATTATTCATGACAAAAAATAATTTCTTTCGGTCCAAATTATTTTTGATACAATATTATTCTTGGATTTTACTCCACAAAGCAGTATAATGTTGACAATTTGGACATTTTTGAATTCTGGATAAATTAAATTATAAATCTTTAAAAATTTATCCTTCCCTTTCTTTTAATTGAATTCTTATATCATTGTCATCATCCTCATGCTTATATTGTGATGAAAGTCATCTTTGGCTCGTAGTGCATAGATGGACTGTTGATTGGTATGATTATGACCATAAATTATTCGGTATAATCATGACCCGTAATGTTACAATTGATGTGGTAAAAGTTCTCATTAGCCCGTAGTGCATTAATGGACAGTTGTTGGCATGATCATGACCATTGGTGATTACATGAATATCCTTGGCCCGTAGTGCTTGGATAATTCATGGACGTGATACTAATGAATATCCTTGGCCCATAGTGCATGGATAATTCAGTGAGGTATATTATTTATTGAGCTGAGTCTCCGCGATAAAATTGATGATAAAGTTTTTAAATCATATAAGATAGTAGATAACATGCTCTACTTGACTCTTCTAATGGATTGCTTGTTCCGTTGCAGTTAAACTTGTTGTTTATTATTAGTTTAACACTTTTGAAGGCTAACGATAATTTATTCTGCATTATCTTAGTCATAATATTTCTTACTGAGTTAGTTGAGCTCACTATTTTGCTTTCATTGTTCTCTTCAGGAAATGAGAACGTAGCCGGGACTATTCGGGGAACGGAGTGATGGCCCGAGATGGTGGCTATAGTAGTCCTCACTATTCTATGAAATAGTGTGATAATAATTATAATAAGGACTCGATTTGAGTTTGGATATTGTCTAGAAGATAATATTCGTGCAAAAATTATCAGCTATGCTTTTGTCGTATTGTATAAAAGAAGTTTGTATTTAAATTCTATACCATGTATTTGGCGACTCAAAATGGGTGATGTATACCTATTTTGGGGGCATCACATGTTACATATAAAATCAGTTAAAATCAAATCAAATCTCTCCTCAACAAACTAATGTTAATCTGTATGTCAAGAAAGGACATGTAGATATAGATGCAAAAACATATTTAATGCATTTGCTGTAAGACCCCAACTTTTATGAATAAAGAATTAATTTTCTCTAAATGTTATTTTGATTAATAAGGTGTGGATTTGATATAATGTTATAGTTGTGGGTAATATTTATAAATTTTACAAAGTAATCAAGTTGTTATAAAATATTCGTTTGGTTGGAGAATATTTGTTTTATTAGGGAATATTCGTACGACGGCACATTCATTGGTGGACCTCACAAAAGAATTACTGTCGGAGTTAGAAATGACAAAAATATCTTTTTTATAAAAATAACGGCAAAAGTTTTACCGTTAACTATTGAAATACTCGGTGATAAAAGTACAGTAATACACGTGGTTGCATAGTAGCACACAGTATTGTACAGTATCTTTGATTATTGATGCTTACGTGAGATGTCACTAAGTTTTATTCAATTATTGCCACAGTAATTGTTGCATAGTATCTCACGTTATTGATTTAATTATTGTCATAATATTTTATATTATTAAATCAATAATTGAGACGACAAAGTTATTCATATTATTATTTGCATTATTAACGATGTCTAGAAAGTTCTGTCGAGAAAAGGGGTTTGGTCACCTAATTGCGCGCCAATAAGGAGAAATCCTTATCGGAAAACCCCCTCTTTCTTGGGAATGATCTGGTTGTTAATATTGTGAGTTATAATATTAATGATGAATGTTATTAAAAATGTGTTTTGAGAAGCCAAGTGAATTAAAATAATAGAGAGGATTTTTATGAAATATTTGTTGTAATTGGTTTATTACATGAACCCCCACTTATCCATTTTTTTCAAAATAGTCGATAGAAAGTTATCTCAGTTTTGTTTTATATATATACATAAGTTTATTATATATATATGTGTGTGTGTGTGTGTATGTGTGTGTGTGAGTGTGTGTGTGTGTGTGAATGTGTGTGTGCGTGTGTGTGATGGTGTGTGTGGGTGGTGGATTATATATATATATATATATATATATATATATATATATATATAAGTTTTGTTTTTATGTAAAATAAAATATATTATATTTTATTATGTATAGTACTGCATAGTGTGTGAATAGTGTTGCATAGTGCAGCATAGTAAAATCAAATTTTTTTAAAAGTTCCAGCCGAAGTTTGCCCGTTAATTTTCTAAACTGTTCACCCGTGATTTTCTAATTCAAATAGTATCATTCCATTCGCCTATAAATAGGATGCTTAGTTTAGAATTAAAAATCACACCAGAATCATAGAATTCTTCTTCTATAATATTGAGCATATTTCTTTTGAGTTTAAGGAAGCTTTGAGCGTAGAAAATAATATAATTTTTCTTTAAGAATATCTCTGCCCTACTATTCACCTGGGTACTATTCACCCAAAAAATTAATTTCTTTTTTGTCCAAATTATTTTTGATACATGAATATTATTCTTGAATTTTACTCCACAAAGAAGTTATCATGTTGACAATTTGGACATTTTTAAACTTTAGATAAATTAAAAATCTTTAATATTTATCCTTGATTTCGTTTGATTGATGCTTATATCATTGTCATCATCCTCATGCTTATATTGTGATAAAAGTCATCTTTGGCCCGCAGTGCATAAATGAAATGTTGATTAATATGATTATGACTATGTATCGGTATAATCATAACCATTGGTGATAATACGAATATCATTGGCCCGTAGTGCATGGATGATTCGTGGATGTGATAATAATGAATATCATTGGCCCGTAGTGCATGGATAATTTAGTGATGTGGATTATTTATTGAGCTGAGTCTCAACAATAAAATTGATGATAAACTTTTAAATCATAGAAGATAGTAGATATCATGCTCTACTTGACTCTTCTAATGGATTGTTTGTTCCGTTGCAGTTAAACTTGTTGTGTATTGTATTCTATCAGTTTAACACTATTGAAGGCTAAAGATAATTTATTTTGCATTATCTTAGTCATAATATTCTTTACTGGGCTAGTTGAGCTCACCCTTTTCTTTCATTGTTCTCTTCAGGAAATGAGAATATAGCTGGGACTAGTCGGGGAATGGAGTGACGGTCCAGATGGTTGATTTAGTAGTCCTCACTATTCTGTGAAATAGTGTAATAATAATTGTAATGAGAATTTCATTTGAGTTTGGATATTGTCTAGGAGACAATATTCGTGTTAAAACTCTCAGCTTATGTTACACGACAGTTGTATAATTAAGTTTGTAAGACCCTAACTTTTATGAATAAAGATTAATTTTTCTCAAAATATATTTTTGAATATTATGGTGTGAATTTTATATAATGTTATAGTTGTGGGTAATATTTATGAATTTTGCAAAGTAAGTAAGTTGTTATAAAATATTCAATTGGTCGGGAAATAATGGTTTTAACAGGGAATATTCGTACGACGGCACAATCATTGGTGGAACCCACAACGAAAGTATTGTCGGAGTTAGAAAACGACAGAAATATCTTTTTATAAAAATAACGGCGAAAATTTTACCCGTAAATTGTTGAAATACCCGGTGGTAAAAGTATAGTAATATGCGTGGTTGTATAGTAGCACATGTTATTGTACAGTATTTTTGATTATTGATGCTTACGTGAGAAGTCACTTAGTTTTATTCAATTATTGCCATATTAATTGCTGCATAATATCTCTCATATTATTGATTCAATTATTGTCACAGTATCATCTGCACAATATTTTATATTATTAAATCAATAATTGAGACGACAAAGTTATTCATATTATTATTTATATTATTGACGATGTCTAGAAAGTTCTGTCGAGGAAAGGGGGTTTGGTCACCTAATTGTGCGCCAATAGGGAGAAATCCTTATCGGAAAGCCCATTCTTTCTTGGGAATGATCTAGTTGTTAATATTGTGAGTTATAATATTAATGATGAATAAGTTCGTGTTGATTAAAGATGTTTGTTCATTTAGTTTTCTTTAATTCTTCCATGACCCAATTACCCTCAAAGGAGGTAATTCTGTGATTGACTGGTTTTGTTATAATTGACCAAACGTGCAATTAATCAGATAAATGAGCAATTAATTGCTACTAGTTCAGATGCAAATTACTGTTGGTTCACATGTATGTACTATTAGGGGAGGTTGTGCAAGATTGATAATACTTGAAGGACTAAATTAAAAATTGAGGTAAAGATGGAAGTACTATATTGTAATAATTCGAGTCCCTAAACGTGCAATTATCAAAACTATGTTTTCTTATAAATAGAAGCTCATTTTTTCTTTCATTCTCACCAATTCTCAAGACTCACAAGAGCAACTATAGAGAGAGAAACTATAGAAAGGAAGAAGAAGAGTATTCTGCTACTTCACTATTGCAGTATGCAGTCTTCTACTAAGGTAAGGGATATTATTTTTGTTCAATATTCGTATGAAATAATATTTTCTTCCATACTCTGTAGTATGTAAGTAATATTATTTCGTTTTGTATTCCTAATTCTACACTCATTTTGTTAAAGTATTGCTTATATACTCCGTGAAATTAGTAGAATATCCTTGAAATTTGTGGTTCATCTAGTATCATTTCACAAGAATATTTTTCTGAATATTCTTATTAAATTTTAAGATTTTCATGCCGAAGTACTATTCATGGGGTACTATTCACAAAGTATTATTCGCGGGGTACTATTCATAAAGTACTATTCACGAAGTACTATTCATGGGGTACAATTCACTCGAGTACTATTTACCTGGGATACTATTCATGATAAAAATTGATTTCTTTTCTGTCCAAATCATTTTTGATACAATATTATTCTTGAATGTTACTCCACAAAGCAGTATCATGTTGATAATTTGGACATTATTTAATTCTGGATAAATTAAATTATAAATCTTTAAAAATTTATTCTTTGCTTTCTTTTAATTGAATTCTTATATTATTGTCATCATCATCATGCTTATATTGTGATGAAAGTCATTTTTGGCCCGTAGCGCATAGATGAATTGTTGATTGGTATGATTATGAATAGGGATTATTTGGTATAATCATGACCTATAATGTTACAAATGATGTAGTAAAAGTCCTCATTGGCCCGTAGTGCATTGATGGACAGTTGTTGGCATGATCATGACCATTGGTGATTACACGAATATCCTTAGCCCGTAGTGCATGGATAATTCGTGGACGTGATACTAATGAATACCTTTGACCCGTAGTGCATGGATAATTCAGTGATGTGGATTATTTATTGAGCTAAGTCTCAGCGATAAAATTGATGATAAACTTTTAAATCATAGAAGATAGTAGATATCATGCTCTACTTGCCTCTTCTAATGGATTGCTTGTTCTGCTGCAGTTAAACTTGTTGTTTATTATCAGTTTAACACGGTTGAAGGCTAACGATAATTTATTCTGCATTATCTTAGTAATAATATTTCTTATCGGGCTAGTTGAGCTCACCCTTTTGCTTTCATTGTTCTCTTCAGGAAATGAGAACGTAGCCGGGACTAGTCGGGAACGGAGTGATGGTCCGAGATGGTGGCTATAGCAGTCCTCACTATTCTATGAAATAGTGTGATAATAATTGTAATAAGGACTGCATTTGAGTTTAGATATTGTCTAGAAGACAATATTCGTGTAAAACTCTCAGCTACGCTTTTGTCGTATTGTATAAAAGAAGTTTATATTTAAATTATGTACCATGTATTTTGCGACTCTGAATGGGTGATGTATACCTATTTTGGGGGCATCACATTTGGTATCAAAGCTTAGGGATATAATCCCTTACTGAGATGTGAGACTAGAACTAGAAGGGGAGAGACGGGTTAATCCTTCGCTGGTATGACCTACCTAAGTTATTTGTTATTTAATTGGTCGATCAGAGTATAGAGATAATATGTGGCATGTCAATTAACCCTTATTTTGTGACAGTGTTTGAAAATGGCATGTAACGCCCCCAAAATAGGTATACATCACCCATTCTGAGTCGCCAAATACATGGTACAAAATTCAAATATAAACTTAACTTATACAACTGTTCAGTGTCATGCAGAATACAACAAAACATAAGCTATGAGTTTTAATACAAATATTATCTCCTAGACAATATCCAAACTCAAATTCAATCTCATTACAATTATTATCACACTATTTCACAGAATAGTGAGGACTACTAAAACAACCATCTGGACCGTCAATCCATTTTTCGACTAGTTCCAGCTATATTCTCATTTTCTGAAGAGAATAGTGAAAGAAAGGGTGAGCTCAACTAGCCCAGTGAGAAATATTATGACAAAGATAATGCAGAATAAATTATCCTTAGCCTTCAACAGTATAGAAACTGATCGAATACAATAGACAACAAGTTTTAGATCAACAACTGCAACGGAATAAGCAATCCATTAGAAGAGTCAAGTAGAGCATAATATCTACTATCTTCTATGATTTAAAAGTTTATCATCAATTTTATCGCTGAGACTCAGCTTTAATAAATAATCCACATCACTGAATTATCCATGCACTACGGGCCAAGGATATTCATTAGTGTCACGACCACTAATTATCCATGCACTACGGGCTAAGGATATTCATGTTTTCACCAATGGTCATGAACATGCCAAACAACAATTCATCTTTGCACCCTTGGCCAAAGAGAACGCATGGTCATGATCATACCAATAATTGTCGCTAAGACTCAGCTTAATAATCCACATCACTTGTAACATTACAGGTCATGATTACACCGAATAATCCCTGGTCGTAATCATATCAATCAACAGTTCTGATTCTGAGGAGAATGAAAGGATACTATAGAAGAAGAATTCTCTGATTCTGGTGTGATTTTCATTTCTAAACTGAGCATCCTATTTATTGGAGAATGGAAGGATACTATTTAAAAAAAATCATGGACGCACACAGAATTCAAACGAATTCTTCACGGACGAAGAAATTTTTTTCTGATTTTACTATGCAGTCACTATGCAAACACTATACATAATAAAATATAATATATTCTATTTTTCATAAAAAAAAAAACTTATTATAATATACATAATAATAATAATTAAACTCCCTCCCTGACCAAAATCATTCCACCCGTGACTTGCCAAAAATTCTCCCCCCATTTCATTTTTTAACACGTGGGCCCCACCTGTGGCCCCCACCTTTATTTTATATTTTATATATATACTGAATAACTTTCTACTGATTATTTTGAAAAATGGGACAATGAGGGTCAATATAATAAGCAAAATTTATAACAAATACTTCATAAAAATCCCCTCAATATTTTTAAAAACATTTATTCATCATTATTATAACCTGCAATATTTACAACCAGATCGTTCCCAAGAAAGAGGGGGCTTTCCGATAAGGATTTCTTCCTATTGGCGCGCAATTAGGTGACCTAACCCCTTTCCTCGACAGAACTTTCTAGACATTGTTAATTACATAAATAATAATATGAATAACTTTTCATCTCAATTATTGATTTAATAATATAAATATTGACAATAATTGAATCAACTAACGTGAGATACTATGCAGCAATTACTGTAGTAATAATTGAGTATAACTGAGTGACTTCTCACGTAAGCATCAATAATAAATACCGTGTGCTACTATGCAACCACGCATATTACTGTATTTTTACCACCGGGTATTTCAACAGTTAACGGTAAAACTTTCGTCGTTATTTTCATAAAAAGATATTTATGTCATTTTCTCATTCCGACAGTAATTCTGTTGTGGGGTCCACCAATAATTACGCCATTGTACGAATATTCTCTGTTAAAACGAATATTCCCCAACCAATCAAATATTTTATAACAACTTGCATACCTTACAAAATTTATAAATATTACCCACAACTATAACATTATATCAAATCCACACCATAATATTCAAAAAAAATATTTTGAAAAAATTAAATCTTTATTCATAAAAGTTGGGGTCTTATAACCTCCCCTTCTTATAAAATTTCATCCTCGAATTAGTGTACATACCTGGTATGTCGAAGAGATAAGAATACCTTGATTTCATTTCAGATTCTAACTCTTGAGGTATAACCTTTGAGCGTAGAATATGTTCCTTCTTATCCAAGATTTTAACAGGTATCTCCTCATACGTTAAATCTTCTACTATCTCGTCTAGTTTTAATTCAATAATATGGTTCGGGTCGTCCACATATTTACGTAACATCGATACGTGAAAAACGTTATGAACATGCGACATACTTAGCGGTAAGGCGAGTCTATAGGCCACAGTTCCTACTCGATCGAGGATTTCAAATAGACCAATAAAATCGAGGGTTGAGATTTCCTCTCTTCGTCAATTTATGCTTTTAGAATAACGCCTTCTTGAATCTTCTTCTTCACATTCATCAGCTCTGAGTCTGTATTTTGAGCGGCTTTAACTTTATCGATTAAAGTCGGTTCTAATCGTATATTCGTTATCTTCACGTAGGTTCCTAGAGTCTTTAACTATATCTCCATCTTTTGTACGTCGTACGAAATGGGTCTTTGTGTTAACAACGTTTCACTCATAACCATATACGATCTTCCACTCAACGCATCAGCTACCATGTTCACTCTTTCACGATGTTATTGAATGGTATGGTCGTAATCTTCAACAGCTTGAGCCAACGTCTTTGGCGCATGTTACATTCATGTTGGGTAAAGAAATATTTGAGGGTTTTGTACTGGGTTCAAGGTTGATACAAAATTCTATTTCACGCTCTTGGGGTAGGCTAGGAAGTTCTTCGGGGAATACGTCGGAAATTTATTAACGATAGAAATATCATTCAAAACTGTGACTCTCATCTAAGACTTGGATAGCACGTCACATTGATACCTATCAACTTGCCACCGTTATTCACGGCTTCCCCTACAGAAAGTCTGGCTTCGGTGCATTCCAAGACTTGGAAATCACCAGCGAAAGTTTTGGGGCTCTTTACTTATGGCTTAATATGACAATGATTAACTTTAGTGGTTTGGTTGCTTGAATTCCCATAACAGGTTGGTTAGGAAGGCTAACAACCTTACGAAAACAATTAATTTTAGCATGATGAGTAGTTAACCAGTCGATTCCTAAAATCACGTCCAAGGCAAGTATTTTCAAAGAGATAAGATCAACAGGTACCGTGAGGGTGCCGATTTGAATCAAACAAGATTTATAAACAGTGGATATAACAAAGGTTTCTTTTAATGGAGTTTCAACAGATAATTCAAAGTCTAATTTCTTAGGAGTCAAGTTCAAACGTTGATCACAAGTAGGAGAAATAAAAGAGTGGGTAGAATCGGTATCAAATAAGGTATAGACTTCGCAAGAGTTTATGATTAACTTACCCGTGATAAATTCGTTCAGGTTCCTCGAGAAACGCTCTCACTTAAACTACCGGCTTTGACTTGTCTGGTGTAACCATCCTAGCTGGACTTGACTTCACTACACGACAAAATTAAGCTAGGTGACCTTTTCTTCCGTAATTGAAACACGCTTTGGGTTGCTGCTGTAACGATCGAGAAATTTGTAATTTAATTTAAATATTTATTGAATTAAATAAATATTTTAAATAATTTATTTATTGAGGAATTGTGGTGAATTAATTTAGTAACTAAATGGGTTAATATTAATTAAATTGAGTAATGATAATTTTATCTGAAGGATTTAATTTAAGGAAATAATTAAATTAAATCAATTGCTTAATATTTAAGAAAATAATTAAACTAAATGAATTGTTAAATAAATTAAATAAAGTGATGTGTCTAATTTATTAATTAAATTAGATATATAATTATTTATTATTCATAAATATAATTATAATAGAAATTATTTTAATTACCGTTATAAAAGTAAGGTGTGACACTTGTATCTATATAATATAAATATTATTGAAATAATCTAGTTGGGGGTGTAAGTGGTAGCCAAACAAGGCCTTGTGGCCTTTGGCTTATTCTAACGTACGCCCATTGATTTTTTAACTGATAACCACGATTATCAGTTGTGTTATTTCCTACTTCGCGTCTTATTTCTTCTAAAGCCAAAATATTAGAGTTTAGAGAGGGAGCTTGGGAGAGAAGAGAGAATCACAGAGAATTTCGAGAAGAAAGAAATTGTTCTGAGATTGTCAAGAGAAAGAGAAGGGTTGCTAATTGTTCTTGCTAATCAAGGTATAACCTACTTTAATTTTAACTATTAAGTTTTGATATTGTTGTTGGAAGTATGTTGGATTGTTATTGAAAATGGATTTATATGTGTTATTTTGTAGAATCTGTTATTGTCAATATATATATACATAATTATTGATTGTTATACACGTGAAATTGGGTTTGAGGAAAGAATTGAAATATCAGTGTTTATGTTCATATAATATGGCTTAGAAAGTACAAAATTTCATGCTTAATGTGTGTCATAATCTGTAATTTGATGTTAGAATGTGTTAGTAGGTTAAGAAATGAAAGCGGCGTAGTTTAAATCATGTCAATTGATTAAGAAACGAGTTCGTGGCGATCAAATTCGTTAAAAGTGTAAAAATGAGGAAATTTGGAAAAACTATGGTTTTGATTCCTCAAAATGACGTATATGTAATGTTTTCGTATATAGAATGATGTTTAGCAGGTGTAACTATAATGTTACAAAGTTTTAGATGCTGAAGTTTGGTGAATTTCTGTAGAATTGGGATTTTTGGCTATAGTAGAGTCTAAGTTCGTTTACGCTCAGAATCGATGAATCGATGTATCATGATCGCCAAGAAGATACAAGATCAGATCTTGGCGCCATGCGCACCAGAATCCATGTAAAATTGGCTTGGCCGCTCAAAGAGTAATCGATCGGACACAGTAATGAGTATAATAAACATAACTTGGAAATTGTTAACTTAACATATTTTAATGATTTATAAAGGACCTAAAACATATTACAAGGCATAATAGTGTATTGTAATCACAACGCCAAAATTATAGATTATGAATTAGTAAGTTGTGAAAGTTCGTAATGTGATGTTATTTGAATTGGAATTGTCTTACAATCACCATGTCGTATACTATGATATAATTGAGAATTCAGTTTCGTGTTACGTGAATGAGTAGGATAATCAAGTCCTAAGTTAAGGATTATAGACTTGATTAAAATGAAAACTAAACTAATGAAATGGGTGTTAATGTAACTAATTGTTGTTGCGATTTCAATGATATATGTAGGTAATTGACGAATATTATTACTTGTGTAGCTTACATACAAGGCAAGTTTCTTACCCTAAACTTTCGTTGAGCAAGTTCCTAACTTCATTCTCTTTATAAGAATGCAAGCTTTCTATTCCTAAATTATCATTGTACAAGTTTCTAACTTCTATGTTAAAGTTGAGCAAAACTAATCTATCTTGTGTATGATTGTACAAGCTCTTGTAACCCAATTCGTTACATCGAGCAATTTTCATTTTCTCGAATGTTATTCAAAGCATATGTTGTTTTAGTACATAGATTCAAAGGAGATTGTTCTAACTCTTTTGAATATAGCACTTTGCATGTATATCATGTTTACTCAATTATATATTGTTGTTATTCGATCTTTAACCTTGATAACCTTGTTCAATTCTATATTAATTATATTAAACCTCCTAGTAGTAAGCGAAATCTTATTGATTGAACTAGTCTATTACGGAATAGTGTTCTAAAATTCTAGAACCACTGATAAGTTAGTTCCGAGCTAAACTTTCTTTAGAGCGGAGATTCTAAATTCAAATTGAGACGAACAACCCTAGCATAGGGGATTTTGTACATGTAACGTTTAGATGCTTGTGCATAATACATGGTACGAAGGACTGATCCCCCTAAGTACGTTTATAAGGGTCTGTATAGTCTAAATGACTGTTAAGGTTGATGTAATAATAACTAAATATCGGAGACATAGTTCGTGGTCTTAAGACCCTCAGATATTAAACTCGAACTTGTTTTCTATTTTAATTCGTAGAACAAGTTCATTATTGTTCAGCATTCGTTGTTCATTCTCATGTTATTATCATTGCTACTTCCTATATCAGTGAGCAATTGTTTGCTCTCTCTTGCATTTAACACTGCAGCTAAAGTAGAGAAAGTTGATGAGCCATCTACTAGCAAAGGAAAATGTGATAACCCGAGATTTCGAATAATTAAAATTTTACGAATAAATTTTTTTTATTAATATTGACATTGACTGTTAATATTGTAGTGAGAATTTGTGAGACAAGTCTCGAGAATTAGTCAATATATGTTTTGACTGAGAAATTAGAGTAGAGTTGTGCTTAACAGCTTTAGAAAACCCTAACCCTAATTTTCTGGATAGGATTCAGAGAAAATACAAATAAAATAATTGTATTGTTGATTATGTGTTTGGACTGTATAGAAATGTTGATCAATGGTTGACTGGATAAGGTTTAATATTAATAAACCTTAATAAGGGATTTAAAACCCTAATCTTAAATTTAGAAAATAAATTGTACAATTAAAACCCTAATTGTACGCCGGGGAAACCCTAATTTCAAAACCGGAATTTTAAACCCTAATTAGGCAACCCTAATTTTTATTAGCATGCCTAAAGTGTTTGTAAACATAAATATGATTAGAAATCACTAATTATATTTTTGTAATTTAAATTTCTATTTTAGAAACCCTAATTTTATTTTAGAAAATTTATTTTTCTAATTAAACCCTAAATTTGCAAATTATGGGAATTAGAATTTTTAGACCTAAAGGGTTCAAACCCTAACCTTATATTGTCAAACCCTAAACCCTAAGTGGGTTTATGTATTGAACAAGAATGCCATTAAATATATTTATCAAATGTCAAAAATACCCTTTTTACATTTTAAATGAGCTAACTTGCAAAATTGGTAAAATCTTTAGTTGTTCACCTAACCATTTGACTTGGTGACTCTAGAAATTCAAAGAAATCGTGACCCAAAATCGTCCAAATGATCGGATCTAGCAACTTAGCATTATATATAAGATTTAGAGAGAAAAAGTGGCCAAAAGTTGCTAATTTTACTCTAGCTCTCACCAACTCTCTCTCTATCCTAAACCCACGAAAATCTGTAGTAGATCAGTCCTAGAAACAGCCTCAATATCAATCATAAATAGATTGGAGAGCCAAGATCAAAAATTATTCAAGAGAAGGTATAATCCTATTTTTATTTTTGATCTTTGTTGCTTGAGAAATTTTTATGTTTATGTGTTTAGATTAATGCTAGAGGATGTTTTATGTTGATCTATGATGATCAAACATATATCCATAGCATCAAAGTGCTTTAAATTGGTGTTTTCAAAAAGCTGTTCTTGAGAAAAAATTAGTGTCCCGATAAGGAATGTCGATTGCTTTAAATCCTTGTGTGTTTGTTGTTTTAGTTGTTTTAAAGCTTCAATCGATAGCTTTGGTATGTAGGCTTTAATCTAAAAGTTGTAGTCTGCAACCATTAGATAGTTTTGGATTTCAAGTTATTTAGGGTCAAACAAACGTTAATGAGGTCGATTGGATGAAAATCAAGCAAATGACTCAGAATGATCGAAACAACGTCGACAATTTTTTAAGCCTCTTGATATGTTAGACGCTTTTGGTTTATGATGTTATTTTTGTAATACATGTAGCCCGGTATCTTGTCTATAGATTTATGGCTTTATATCATATATTTGATCAATAGATCGAGTGTAACAAGCGACAAAAAGTAGCCAAACAACCATAATTTGAATTTCTCGAAATTCCGTAAAAATACTTGCACCTAATTTTCCGACATAAGTTGATAACTTGATAAGTTGTGATTTGTTTATTTTGGACCGATTTGTTGGTATGGTATTGTTCCTTGACACATCGACTATATGTTTGAACTTTAATATCACATAAACAATGAAATGCAAAGCGAAAATAATTAAGCTTCGAAAGTGGCAACTCGAATATGTTTTGGCCCGAAACCTTTGACGAAACTTTGGAGGTCTTGATCTCCTTGTTGTGATGTTGGTTGACCAAATTGTTGATTAGATATTGTAGTGTTACATTTATACTACAATAACAAACTTTTAGTTAGCCCGAGAACTCGATCATGCTGTGTGAATTAAATCCGGCCAAACGATGACCCTTAAACACGAAAATCGTCGATTGTTCTTGAGCTCAAGAACACCAACAATGACGCTTTAAGGTCGCTAAAGGCTTTTAAATGACAGATTAATTAAAATTATTTTCTAAAATTTCTGAATTGATAAAAATTAGAAATAAATTCTAAAATTACCAAAATGATTTTAAAAATTATTTTAAATTATGAAAAATAATTTCGACCAATTGGAATATTTTTCTTTAATATTTATAATTATTTAAATATTAAAGGTATTTAATTTATTTAATTAGTGTATTAAATAAATTAGAGAAAAGTGATTTAATATTATGAAAAATCATTTTAAATAAGAAAAATGTATTTAAAAATATTTTGAGTTATAAAATGTAACTTTTAATATTTTTGGTGAATTTTCATTAATAATTTAATATTAATGATATTAGATTTATTTGATTATTAATTAAATAAATAAGATAAAATAATTTAAATGATTTAAAATCATTTTAATTAAGAATAAAGTGTTAGAAAATATTTTAAATTATAAAATATAATTTTCAATATTTTTGGAGAATTTTCATTAATAAATTAATATTAATGATATTTGATTTATTTAATTATGATATTAAATAAATGAATTAAAAATGATTTTATTGATTTAAAAATCATTTAACAATGAGAAAAATAGTTTAAAAATATTTTAAGTTATAAATTATGACTTTTAATATTTAGATAATAATTTCATTAATATTTATATATTAATGGTGGTGATTTAAAAATGATTTTAATTACTTTAAAAATCATTTAAGTGGAATATTGTTGATTTAAAAATATTTTAAGTTATTGATAATAACTTTAATATTTTGACAAGTATGTTATTGATATTTAAATATTTTTAGATATTAATAATGATAAGATTAATTGAGAATTAAATCATTTAAAAATGATTCCGATGTTTAAAAATTATTATAAATTATAATAATTGCTTGATAAATATTAAAAGCTTCCAAAAATATTATAATTGATAATTGAGTTATCTAAATTAATATTGAAGCTTAGAGACCAAGTTTAATGGACAATCAATGTGTTAATTGTCTTGATAGGGATGATCGAGAACACAGAGAATGGATAGAAGTCCAACCTGGACTAATATAGTTAGACTTGTTATGTGTTTATATAGGTTATAAACAATCGATGTGACTATGTGGTAATGTGCCTAGGAGAAGTTTGATCGTGAACTACATTGTTACGTGTTATGAATAATTGTCTTAATTGTAAGACCGATATTATTGATTATAGGTCTTTCGAAAGCGAATAAGTATATCAGTAAGTCAGTAATCGGTGGAAGAGGCAAGTTCCTAACTCAACCTTGAGTTATTTCATTCAATTACTATTGGTGGATAATTATTGCTAATTATGCCACGTCCGTGGATTTATTGTTGAAATTAAATTATTGAATTAGAATATATATATATATTCGTTGAATTCTCGTTGTTGATATATTCATATATGTAGAAGTTAGAATTGATAAGATGTATAATTCTTGTTTATTGTCAAATTATACTTTGAGAAATGTCTTAGCTAATTATTCGGCTGATTTAATATTAGTTAGAACTTGATAAGTTCGAGAAGAGAATTCAATTATTATTGAGAGATCGATGCCAATTATTTCGGCTAAGATCGAGAAGTAAATAAATTTGAAATCACAATATTTCGTTGTTAAATCAAAATCTTGATTCTAGATCTGGAAGAACAACCTTTTATAAAAAGGGAATATCATTAAATCGTATATTCGATCATTGCAATGCGACTTAAGTATTATGCATAATATAGGTATAATAAAATCGATCACTTGTTATACTTGCAGAGGGTATGATTTAATCTTTACTATTATCTCGATACACTGGGTATATCAAAGTATAACTTTGATAGTTACTCGAGAAGAGAAGTTCAAGATCCAATGGATCGCTTCAAGATAAATCTGGAAAACAATCCACTTTGCAAATTCAGAGAATTAATTCTTGATTATTCAATTGAATATATCGTAGAACCTTGAAAGCGTTGTACCTTTTCATCATTACATTATTATGCGAAGATAAAATACTTAGAAAACTTGTTATTGAATAACGATTTGTTCATTATTTCAAAGTTCCCCGAACTTTGGTTTCATTCTATCAAAATAGATAGTCCGGTGATTTGAATACTTATACATTTATTGTATGTATTAACTTATGGGCAAATTTGTTGCTCACCCTTGCTAAATAAAACATTTCAGCTAGGGACGAAGTGGCAGGAGGTTCTGCGAAGAATAAAGGCAAAGGCGTTGTAATTAACTAGTTATGATTAACATATTTATTATGTTGTATTTGTAAACCTTTTTTTTTGTATATCTAAAGGGTATGTTTGTAATGTTAAGGTTAGTGAACCTGGGTGATGTATTATTAGTAAACTCTGATAAAAACTTATGTAAGATACTATCTATATATATTATGGGTAGTTAAATGTTATTTATATTGTGGATCGTGAACACCAAACTCCTGGAGTCGTGTAACCCTGGATTTGGGGTGTCACAGTTAGTATCGAGTCAGAGTGATCAAGGTATCACCAAATGATAGTAGAGCCGTAAAGTTATAAACCTTAAGTGGGGTAGGGAAAACCCAGGATTATAACCAAAAGCGAAATAGAGAATACTCAAATAGAGTACTAAGTGAGAGGTTGCCAAAGTGCAACGATAGTGAGAAATGTGGACACATAGTGTGAGAAGTTTGTACTGGTGAAGTACTAATCAAGTTGTTTAAACTGATTGTAGGATGTCTGGAAAAGACGAAATGGGTACGGAGATGCCAGCGGCTGTTGCACCAGTGCCAGTAGCCGAGGTGCCAGCACATAGTGAGTCTGTTGAAGAAGTGGGAGAAGATGAACCAATGGTTAATCTTGGGAGTGATCATGACGATTATCCTGAGATGTATCTAAGTGGAGACGAGGAGGCAGAGTCTGAGCCAGTTAAGGTGGAACTGAAGAATAAGATCAAGGTTGGTGAACAAGATCAGCTATCTGTGGAAGTCCAGGAACTCCGAAGCAAGGTATTTCTTTTGGGGGAGTTGTGGAAGACGGAGTGGGCGTTACGTGAAATGACAGAAGAACGGAATGAGCTCAGGGCGCAGGTTGAAAGGATGAAGACTGAAGGTGGAGGATCGTCTGAAGGAACCAGCAAGAAAGACAAGAAGAAAAGGGAGAGAAACAAAGACAAATGACAACTCGGAAATTCAAACCCAAGAAGAAGCAAGCTTGTATCAAGTGTGGAAAGACTCACTACTGGAGAATGCATGATGTGGAAGAATGTATGCTTCAATCGCAAGCGGGAAGGACATATTTCTGCATTGTCCTAAGCCAAATTTGAGGAAATGTTTTCATGTGGGCAAACGGGGCACGCGGATTTAACAAGTGTCCCAAAGAAGAAGAAGACCGGAGAAAGCGGTGGACTTTAGATAACTTAGATATAAGTTATAATATCTTTTAGTAGAAGCTTTTGATATTAAGCGTTGTAATATCGAGAACAATGTGTGAACATATGTAAATATATGTTTTATGAATAAAATCTTTATTTTCTATATGAATATAAGATTAAGATAAATTTGTGAGTTCTTAAAACTCATACTTATGATAAATTAATGACTCATAATTATATGAAATGCTTTGAACCCCTCGGGAATGGACGCCAAAGGTTCTGACTAGGATAAGTTCATACACTAATATAATTGTGGCAAGTTAATGAACTCATAAGTGTGGTAAGTTTGATGAACTGGAAATGGTAATTTGAAAATGGAGAATGTCAACTTTTTGTGTAAAGTTGGAGAATTGCAACTTTTGTAAAGTTGTGAACGTTAATCCTAAAATATTTTAATAGGATAGTAAAATGTGTTAGGTACTATAAGTACTATGTGCTATTTGAATAAATATGCGATTAAATGAGAACTATGTGTTGAATTCTTATTGTGTTAAGAATTGGTATAGAGAAAGAATATTAATATAAGATTTTCATTTAAATCAGATCATGCCGCCTAGACGACAGAATCGAAACCAAAGAGAAGAACAATCTATAAATAATGAAGGAGGTCAAGCTGACCCGATGCAAAATTTTGCAAATATGATAGCCGAAGTTATGGAAAACAGAACTCCAGCTGCAAGGGGAAGAGTAAGGAATCACCAAATAAACATTGGCTAATTTCAAAGATTTTAAAGCTGTGGGACCGCCAGAATTCAAGGGGACTACGGATCCGATTGAAGCCCAGACTTGGGTGAAGGAAATGGAGAAAGCGTTCATCATTGCGCATGTGGCAGAAGAGCAAAAGACAGCGTTTGCAACATATCTAATGAAGGGAGAAGCCAATTATTGGTGGGAGACGAACCAAGCAAGAGATTTGATACAGAGGGTGGTATTGTGGACAAGATTCAAGGAGTTGTTCTTTGAGAACTACTTCTCACCGAGTATCTGAGTTCGGATGGAAATTAAGTTCTTGGAACTTAAGCGGGAGAATTTGTCTGTTTGAGTATCTTGCCGCTAAATTCAACGAATTGGCACGATTTGCACCTCATCGTGGATACGAAGCGAGAAAGGCAAGAAGATTCGAGAACGAATTTGAAACCGTGAATATTCAACAAGGTAGCGGTATTGCGGATCAACACGTTTATGGCTTCTCCGGAGAAAGCGTTAATTCTTTGAAGGAGGAAGCGAGGTCGCATCTCGCTTTTATCGAGAGAAGAAGAAGAAGACCAATGAGGGTGGAAGCATCGGTGGTAGTAACCCAAACAAGAGGAAGTGGGCGAGAATACCCAATCGGGTAGTAAAATTGAAGGGAATAGGAAAGGAGCAGAGCCTTGTGCGAATTGTGGAAAGAACCACGCTGGTGTTTGTCTGAAGAGGAAGGGGGTTTATTATAATTGCGGACAAGAGAGCCACATGTCACCCAATTGTCCCAACCCAAAGAAGATACAAGGTTGTTTTGCTCATGGATCGATGACCATCGTGTAAGGAACCGTCCAAGAGAAATCTTTGAAAAGGAAAGCGCCAATAAGGGACCGATTAGTGGAACCTTGGCAATCCGAGGACCTCGCATAAATAGAAGATCAACCGCCCGTACATTTAACATGATGGCGCTGGAAGCAGTGGCTACTCCGGAGGTAGCAGCAGGTAATGATTTTGCTTAATATTTAATTACGCGAGTAATATTAGTTTAATATGGTTGAGAATTGTTTTCTTTTATAGATTCAAGTCTCAGGTTAGAAATTAAGACACAATTTAATATTGTGTTGATAAAAATGAATTGATAATACAACTTTAAAAGATTGTAGAGAATAAGAAAGCGGTGATTCCGAGGACGGAATCCTTTTAAGGAGGGGTGAATGTGATAACCCGAGATTTCGAATAATTAAAATTTTACTTAATAAATTTTTTTATTAATATTGACATTATTTATTAATATTGTAGTGAGAATTTGTGAGACAAGTCTCGAGAATTAGTCAATATATGTTTTGATGAGAAATTAGAGTAGAGTTGTGCTTAATGACTTTTAGAAAACCCTAACCCTAATTTTCTGGATAGGGATTCAAAGAGAAAATACAAATAAAATAATTGTATTGTTGATTATGTGTTTGGATCAGTATAGAAATGTTGATCAATGGTTGATCGGATAAGGTTTAATATTAATAAACCTTAATAAGGGATTTAAAACCCTAATCATAAATTTAGAAAATAAATTGTACAATTAAAACCCTAATTATGCACGAAACCCTAATTTCAAAATCGAAATTTTAAACCCTAATTAGGCAACCCTAATTTTTATTAGCATGCCTAAAGTGTTTGTAAACATAAATATGATTAGAAATCACTAATTATATTTTTGTAATTTAAATTTCTATTTTAGAAACCCTAATTTTATTTTAGAAAATTTATTTTTCTAATTAAACCCTAAATTTGCAAATTATAGAATTAGAATTTTTAGACCTAAAGGGTTCAAACCTAAACCTTATTGTCGAACCCTAAACCCTAAGGGTTTGTGTATTGAACAAGAATGCCATTAAATATATTTATCAAATGTCAAAAATACCCTTTTACATTTTAAATGAGCTAACTTGCAAAATTGGTAAAATCTTTAGTTGTTCACCTAACCATTTGACTTGGTGACTCTAGAAATTCAAAGAAATCAATGACCAAAAAATCGTCGAAATGATCGATCTAGCAACTTAGCATTATATATA
Source organism: Panax ginseng (assembly GCA_020205605.1). Lineage (NCBI taxonomy): Eukaryota > Viridiplantae > Streptophyta > Magnoliopsida > Apiales > Araliaceae > Panax > Panax ginseng. Next base: position 97,375,741 of record CM035144.1, on the reverse strand, counting down.
AGATTTAGAGAGAAAAGTGGCCAAAAGTTGCTAATTTTTACTCTAGCTCTCACCAACTCTCTCTCTATCCTAAACCCACGAAAAATCAGTAGATCGGTCCAGAAAGCGATTTCTCGATATCAATCATAAATGATTGGAGAGCCAAGATCAAAAATTATTCAAGAGAAGGTATAATCCTATTTTTATTTTTGATCTTTGTTGCTTGAGAAATTTTTATGTTTATGTGTTTAGATTAATGCTAGAGGATATTTTATGTTGATCTATGATGATCAAACATATATCCATAGCATCAAAGTGCTTTAAATTGGTGTTTTCAAAAACTGTTCTTGAGAAAAAATTAGGGTATCCGACGAGGAATGTCGATCGCTTTTAAATCCTTGTGTGTTTGTTGTTTTAGTTGTTTTAAAGCTTCAATCGATAGCACTGGTATGTAGGCTTTAATCTAAAAGTTGTAGTCTGACCATTTAGATAGTTTGGATTTCAAGTTATTTAGGTCAAACAAATATTGTGAGGTTATTGGATGAAAATCAAGGCGACCCGAATAATGATCAAACAACGTCGACAATTTTTTAAGCCTCTTGATATGTTAGACGCGTTTTGGTTTATGATGTTATTTTTGTAATACATGTAGCCCGGTATCTTGTCTATAGATTTATGGCTTTATATCATATATTTGATCAATAGATCGAGTGTAACAAGCGACAAAGTAGCCGAACAACCATAATTTGAATTTACGGAAATTCCGAAAAATACTTGCAAATTTTTACGATATAAGTTGACCGCTTGATAAGTTGTGATTTGTTTATTTTTGGACTGATTTGTTGGTATGGTATTGTTCCTTGACACATCGACTATATGTTTGAACTTTAATATCACATAAACAATGAACAGAAAGCAGAAATAATTAAGCTTGAAAGTGGCAACTCGAATATGTTTTGGCCCAGAAACCGCCTGACAGAAACTTTGGAGGTCTTGATCTCCTTGTTGTGATGTTGGTTGACCAAATTGTTGATTAGATATTGTAGTGTTACATTTATACTACAATAACAAACTTTTAGTTAGCCCAGAACTTGATCATGCTGTGAATTAAATCCGGTCAAACGATGACCCTTAAACACGAAAGTATCGTCGATTCTTGAGCTCAAGAACACCAACAATGACGCTTTAATAATCGCTAAAGGCTTTTAATGACATTAATTAAAATTATTTTCCGAAAATTTTAAATTGATAAAAATTAGAAATAAATTCTAAAATTACCAAAATGATTTTAAAAATTATTTTAAATTATGAAAAATAATTTCTAACCAATTGGAATATTTTTCTTTAATATTTATAATTATTTAAATATTAAAGGTATTTAATTTATTTAATTAGTGTATTAAATAAATTAGAGAAAAGTGATTTAATATTATGAAAAATCATTTTAAATAAGAAAAATGTATTTAAAAATATTTTGAGTTATAAAATGTAACTTTTAATATTTTTGGTGAATTTTCATTAATAATTTAATATTAATGATATTAGATTTATTTGATTATTAATTAAATAAATAAGATAAAATAATTTAAATGATTTAAAAATCATTTTAATTGAGAATAAAGTGTTAGAAAATATTTTAAATTATAAAATATAATTTTCAATATTTTTGGAGAATTTTCATTAATAAATTAATATTAATGATATTTGATTTATTTAATTATGATATTAAATAAATGAATTAAAAATGATTTTATTGATTTAAAAATCATTTAACAATGAGAAAAATAGTTTAAAAATATTTTAAGTTATAAATTATGACTTTTAATATTTAGATAATAATTTCATTAATATTTATATATTAATGGTGGTGATTTAAAATGATTTTAATTACTTTAAAAATCATTTAAGTGGAATATTGTTGATTTAAAAATATTTTAAGTTATTGATAATAACTTTAATATTTTGACAAGTATATTATTGATATTTAAATATTTTTAGATATTAATAATGATAAGATTAATTGAGAATTAAATCATTTAAAAATGATTCCGATGTTTAAAAATTATTATAAATTATAATAATTGCTTGATAAATATTAAAAGCTTCCTAAAAATATTATAATTGATAATTGAGTTATCTAAATTAATATTGAAGCTTAGAGACCAAGTTTAATGGACAATCAATGTGTTAATTGTCGGATAGGGTGATCAGAACACCGAGAATGGACCGAAGTCCAACCAGACTAATATATAGTAGACTTGTTATGTGTTTATATAGGTTATAAACAATCGATGTGACTATGTGGTAATGTGCCTAGGAGAAGTTTGACTGTGAACTACAGTGTTACGTGTTATGAATAATTGTGCTTTAATTGTAAGACCGATATTATTGATTATAGGTCTTTCGAAAGCAGATAAGTATATTGTGTAGTACAGAATCATCGGAAGAAGAGGCAAGTTCCCTAACTCAACCTTGAGTTATTTCATTCAAATTACTATTGGTGGATAATTATTGCTAATTATGCCACGTCCGAGGATTTATTGTTGAAATTAAATTATTGAATTAGAATATATATATATATTACGTTGAATTCTTCGTTGTTGGATATTCATATATGTAGAAGTTAGAATTGATGATCTGAGATAATTCTTGTTTATTGTCAAATTATAATTTGAGAAATGTCTTAGCTAATTATTCGGCTGAGCGAATATTAGTTAGAACTTGATAAGTTCGAGAAGAGAATTCAATTATTATTGAGAGATCGATGCCAATTATTTCGGCTAAGATCGAGAAGTAAATAAATTTGAAATCACGATATTTCGTTGTTAAATCAAAATCTTGATTACGAGACCGAGAAGAACAACCTTTTATAAAAAGGAATATCATTAAATCGTATATTCGATCATTCTTGCCATGACTTAAGTATTATGCATAATATAGGGTATAATAAAGTTTGATCACTTGTTATACTTGCAGAGGGGTATGATTTAATCTTTACGGTTTATCTCGATACACTGGGTATATCAAAGTATAACTTTGATAGTTACTCGAGAAGAGAAGTTCAAGATCCAATGGATCGCTCAAAGATAAATCTGGAAAACAATCCACTTTGCAAATTAAGTAGAATTAATTCTTGATTATTCAATTGAATATATCGTAGAACCTTGAAAGCGTTGTACCCTTTCATCATTACATTATTATGCGAAGATAAAATACGAGAAAACTTGTTATTGAATAACGATTTGTTCAATTATTTCAAAGTTCCCGAACTTTGGTTTCATTCTATCAAAATAGATAGTACGGTGATTTGAATACTTATACATTTATTGTATGTATTAACTTAACATGGGCAAATTTGTTGCTCACCCTTGCTAAATAAAACATTTCAGCTAGGGACGAAGTGGCAGGAGGTGCTGCGAAGAATAAAGGCAAAGGCGTTGTAATAAACTAGTTATGATTAACATATTTATTATGTTGTATTTGTAAACCTTTTTTTTTTGTATATCTAAAGGGTATGTTTGTAATGTTAAAGTTAGTGAACCTGGGTGATGTATTATTAGTAAACTCTGATAAAAACTTATGTAAGATACTATCTATATATATTATGGGTAGTTAAATGTTATTTATATTGTGGATCGTGAACACCAAACTCGGGAGTCAGGTAACCCGGATTTGGGGGTGTCACAGAAAAGGCAAGATGTCCAAGTGTTGAAGACTTATGAGAATTTTTATTTTAATGAATTATGTTAAAGACTTGTTTTAATATATGATGTATTTCGCAAATTGATGTAATAAATTTAAGGTTAGATTACCTGGGATTGTTTTGAGATGATGTAACCCTTTAATGGGAAAGACTATTGTTTAAGTTATTTAAATTATGTCTTTATCCTTTATGATGGGTAGTTAGATGTAATGATTTTGGATAGTGAACACCAAATTCTGTGGGAATGGAGTATCTGGATTTGGGGGTGTCACAGCTGCGTACAGTTTGGACGGATGTGTCCCTCCTGTCCATATTTAAAACATACGACCAGTGGTCGTTATCTTTCCTTCGAAACGGGTGTCGGTGCTGCTGTCGATGTCTTTTCGTCATTATTGAATCTTCTCTTCTTAAAGTTGTTCTCACTTAGTTCACCTTTCCTATTATCTTGGCCATGATTACCACCGAAGTGGTTATCATTTCTTGCCTGATAATTTCCTCCACGATGGTTATCGTTGTTCCGATGGCCGTTGCCACCGATACGATTATTATCGTGTTGCTGGTTGTTGCCTTTTGGTTGAGCTAACTCATAATCGCATTCTAATAACTGAGCCCTATTCACAACATCTGAATACAAGAAAAGTTTGTAAGAAATAAGGTATAGACGTATTTCGGGTTTCAAACCTAGCAAAAATATTCACGTCATTCTCTCCTTATTATCTACCAAATGGGATGCAAACCAGGATAACTCTGCAAATTTAGCCTCGTACTGCGATACGGTTATATTGTTTTGCTCCAGCTTGATGAATTTAACCTCCTTCATGTGATGAATACTTTTAGGAAAGTACTTATCATTGAACAATTCTTGGAACTTCTCCCAAGACATCTTTAGTGAGGCGGGTTGAGTACGTGTTACAGATTCCCACCAGTAATCTACTTCTTCACACAACATAAAGGTGGCGAAGAGAACCTTTTGCTCCTCTGAGCATTCCAAGACATCAAATATCTTGGTGATTTGCTTAATCCACGTCTTTTCCTTAAGTGGTTCTGGCTTTCCCAAAAACTCCGATGGTCCCATGTGACACCCCCAAAATAGGTATACATCACCCATCTTGAGTCTCCAAATACATGGTACAGAAATCAAATACAAACTTCTTTAATACAACTGTCGTGTAATATACGACAAAACATAGCTGAGAGTTTAAACAAGAATATTTCCTTCTAAACAATATCCACTCTCAATGAAGTCCTCATTACAATTATTATCACACTATTTCACAGAATAGTGAGGACTACTAAAGCCACTTATCCTGGACCATCACTCCATTCCCCAACTTGTCCCAGCTATATTCTCTTTTCCTGAAGAGAACAATGAAAGAAAAGGGCGAGCTCAACTAGCCCAGTAAGATATATTATAACTAAGATAATGCAGAATAAATTATCCTTAGCCTTCAACAGTATAACAACTGATAGAATATAATAGACAACAAGTTTTAGATCAACAACTGCAGCGGAACAAGCAATCCATTAGAAGAGTCAAGTAGAGCATGATATCTACTATCTTCTATGATTTAAAAAGTTTTTCATCAAATTTATCGGCGAGACTCACAATAAATAAACCACATCATCGAATCATCCTTGCACTACGGGCCAAGGATAATCATGTAATCACCAATGGTCATGATTATACCGAATAATCCCTGGTCATAATCATACCAACAACTGTCCATCAATGCACTACGGGCCAATGAGGACTTTTACCACATCATTTGTAACATTACGGGTCATGATTATATCGAATGATCCCTGATCATAATCATACCAATCAACAGTCCATCTATGCACGTAAGCCAAAGATGACTTTCATCACAATATAAGCATGAGGATGATGACAATGATATAAGCATTAATCAAACGAAATCAAATTAAAAAAAATCAAGGATAAATATTAAAGATTTTAAATTTATCCAGAGTTTAAAACTATCCAAATTGTCAACATGATACTGCTTTGTAGAGTAAAATTCAAGAATAATATTCATGTACCAAAAATAATTTGGACATAAAAGAAATATATTTTTCTAAATAGTACCCAGTGAATAGTACCACCTCGTAAATAGTACTTGAGAATAGTACCTCGTGAATAGTACCCCGACATGAAGCGTTACCCCGAATACCAAATACCCGAATAATATTATTCGGTGAATAGTAATTGGGTGAATAGTAACTCGTGAATAGTACTTCAGCATGAAAAGTGCCCCGAATACCCGAGTGAATAATATTTGAGTAAATAGTAACCGGGTGACTAATAACCCGTAAATAGTAACTCATGAATAGTATTCTGTCATGAAAAGATCAATAATTATCAAGAAAGCTCAGAATAATATTTTCATGAAAAGATACTGGATGAAGCGCAAATATCAAGGATATTCTACTAATTTCATGGAATATAGAAGCAATACTTCAACAAAATGAGTATAGAACTAGGGATACAAAACAAAATAATATTACTTACATACTACAGAGTATGGAAGAAAATATTATTTCTACGAATACTGAAAAATATAATATCCCTTACAATTGTTGAATGAAAATAATATTCCAACGAATATTTAATGAAGATAATATTCCTACGAATATTGAACAAAAATAATATTCATACGAATATGAAAAATAATATCTCTTCAGAATATGAAATAAATAATACCCCTTACGACTGTTGAACAAAAATAATATTCCTACGAATATTGAACGAAGATGATATTCCTTACGAATATTGAATGAAAATAATATTCATACGAATACGAAAAATAATATCTCTTCAGAATATGAAATAAATAATACCCCTTACGACTGTTGAACGAAAATAATATTCCTACGAATATTGAATGAAGATGATATTCCTTACGAATATTGAACGAAAATAATATTCATATGAATACGAAAAATAATATCTCTTCAGAATATGAAATAAATAATACCCCTTACCCTCGGAAGAAGATGGATCTTTGGAGTAGTGAAGTAGCGATCACTACTCTTCTTCTTTCTCCCTATAGCTTCTCTCTCTATATAGCTTCTCTCTATAATTGCTCTTGTGAGTCTTAGTGAATTGGTGAGAATGAAGGAAGAATGAGCTTCTATTTATAGGAAAATATAGTTTCGATAATTGCACGTTTTGGGGCTCGAAATATTATAATATAATACCTTTATCTTTTCCTTCATTTTTAATTTAGTCATGCAAGTATTATCAAACTTGCACCACCTCCCCTAATAGTACATCATGTGAATCAATAGTTCTATACATGTGAAAATACGAATTACAGTATAGTACCTCCATCTATACCTCCATTTTTAACTTAGTCATGTAAGTATTATCAATCTTGCATCACCTCCCCTAATAGTACATGAATGTGAATCAATAGTACACACATGTGAACAAATAGTTATAATCATGTGAATTAATAGCAATTAATTGCTCATTTATCCGATTAATTATCCGATTGGTCAATATAACTTCCAGACATCAATTATTATCTAAATAAATTTCGATTTCGACTAACACTAATAATCCTAACACAATGGAACTATCAATTTCATCTTTAATCAACACGAACTTATTCATCATTAATATTATAACTCACACAGAGGGAGCTTTCCGATAAAGATTTCTCTTTATTGGCGCGCAATTAGTTGACCAAACCTCTCCTTGACAGAACTTCTAGACATTGTCAATATTGTAAATAATAATATGAATAACTTTGTCGTCTAACATATTATGCAAATGATACCGTGACAATAATTGAATCAATAATATGAGAGATATGATGCGAATTCTTGTAGTAATAATTGAGTATAAGCGGTGACTTCTTACGTAAGCATCAATAATCAATATAAATCGCTACTATGCAACCACAGCGTATTCTTCGTACTTTTACTAATGGGTAGTTCAACGGTTTAACGGTAAAAACTTCCGCCGTTATTTTTATAAAAAGATAATTACGTGGGTTTTCTAACTACGACAATACTTCCGATTATGGGATCCACCAATAATTGTGTCGTCGTCATTTAATATTCCTGTTAAAACGAATATTCCCCGACCAATCGAATATTATATAACCACTTGCTTACTTTGCAAAATTTGTAAATATTACCCACAACTATAACATTATATCATATCCAAACCATAATATTCAAAAATATATTTCGAGAGAAATTAATCTTTATTCATAAAAGTTGGGGTCTTACGTCCCAGCTCCTTGAACTGCTTAGCGGTGACTAGCCGTGAGTTACCAATTTTTCCACCTGCATTATGAACAGGTATACATCACCCATCTTGAGTCGCCAGATACATGATACAGAAATCAAATACAACTTAATTATACAACAGTCGTGTAAAATACGACAAAACATAGCTAAGAGTTTAAACAAGAATATTGTCATCTAGACAATATCCACACTCAATGGTGTCCTCATTACAATTATATCACATTATTCCGTAGAATAGTGAGGACTACTAAAGCCATTTATCCTAGACCATCACTCAATTCCCCGACTCGTCCCAACTATATTCTCATTTCCTGAAGAGAACAATGAAAGAAAGGGTGAGCTCAACTAGCCTAGTAAGAAATATTATAACTAAGATAATGCAGAATAAATTATCCTTAGCCTTCAACAGTATAACAACTGAAAGAATACGATAGACAACAAGTTTTAGATCAACAGCTGCAGCAGAAATAAGCAATCCATTAGAAGAGTCAAGTAGCGCATAAAATCTACTATCTTCTATGATTTAAAAGTTTTTCATCAACTTTATCGGCTGAGACTCGACTAATAAATAAAATCGAATCATCCACGCACTACGGCCCAAGTAAATTCATGTAATCATTAATGGTCATGATTATCTTAGAATAATCCACTGGTCATAATCATACCAACAATCATCCATCAATAAACTACAGTGCCAATGAGGACTTTTACCACATCATTAAATCACATTACTAATATGATTATCTTTGAATAATCCACGGTCATAATCATACCAAGTCCATCTATGCATCGTAAGCCAAAGATGACTTTAATCACAATATAAGCATGAGGATGATGACAATGACATAATAATTCAATAAAACAAGTTCAAGGATAAATTTTAAAGATTTATAATTTAATTTATCCGTAAATCAATAACGTCCAAATTGTTAACATGATCTTTGCTATGTAGAGTAAAATTCAAGAATAACATTCATGTACCAAAAATAATTTGGACAGAAAAGAAATATATTTTTTGGTGAATAGTACCACATGAATAGTACTTGAATATAGTACCAGTGAATAGTACCTCAACACAAAAAAAGTGTCCGAATACTTGAGAGTGAATGATACTAGAGTGAATAGTAATCGGGTGAATAGTATCCGTGAATAGTAACTCATGAATAGTACTCGACACAAAAAGTGCCCCAATAATAGAGTGAATAATACTAGAGTGAATAGTGGCAAGGGTGAATAGTAACTCATGAATAGTAACTCATTGAAAATACCAAAGAAAATGATATTCCATGAAGAGTACAAAAGAAATGCTATCTCATACGAGTATAATAGAATATCTGAAAAATCGCAATGGATTTTCACCATACCATGCGGTAATCCACGTAGATGAGATCATTTCCACAATTTAATAAAGAATGAATACGAAGGATCATTCACCATGCATGCAATAATCCACATGATGCGAGGTTATTGCAATGTAATAATAAAGAATAGAATAACAAAAGAATTCACCAGCATGTGATAGACCGCATGCAGAAAGTTATTCCAATGAGACTAATAAAGAATGGAACCCGTCATGCGTAATCCGCACAAACAGGATATTCCAATGAATAATAAAGAATGGAACCAGTCATCGTAATCCCCACATACGGGATATTCCAATGAATAATAAAGAATGGAATAACAACAGAATTCACGGGCATGCGATAGACCAAGACAGAGATAGGTTATTCCAATGTAATAATAAAGAATGGAATAACGTAAGAATTTCACCATGTATGCGGTACTTGGCAGAGGTAGGCAGTTATTCCAACATAATAATAAAGAATGGAATAACAACCCTTATGAGTATTGAAAGAAAATAACTCTCTTCATGAATACGAAAGAATAATACCCCTTACGAGTATTAAAAGAAAATAATTCTCTTCATGAATACAAAAGAAATAATAACCCTTACCTTAGAAGAAACTGGATACTGGAATAGTGAGGTAGCAGACTTCACTTCTTCTTTCTCTCTATAATTTCTCTCTATAATAATTGCTCTATAGCTTTAGTGAATTGGTAAGAAATGAAGGAAGAATGAGCTTCTATTTATAGGAAAATATAGTTTCAATAATTGCACATTTTGGGGCTCGAAGTATTACAGTATAATACCTTCCTCTTTTTCTTCATTTTTAATTTAGTCCTGCAAGTATTATCAAAATTGCACCAACTCCCCTAATAGTAAATCATGTGAATCAATTATAAATCATGTGACTCAATAGTTCTAATCATGTGAAAATACGAATTACAGTATAGTACCTCCATCTATACATCCATTTTTAACTTAGTCATGCAAGTATTATCAATCTTGCACCAACTCCCCTAATAGTAAATGAATGTGAATCAATAGTACACACATGTGAACAAATAGTTATAATCATGTGAATTAATAGCAATTAATTGCTCATTTATCTGGTTAATTACCCGATTGGTCAATATAACCTCCAGACATCAATTATTATCGAAATAAATGTCGATTTTCACTAACACTAATAATTCCAACACAATGGAACTATAAATTTCATCTTTAATCAACACGAGCTTATTCATCATTAATATTATAACTCACAATATTTTACAACCAGGTCATTCCCAGGAAAGATGGGGCTTTCCGATAAGGATTTCTCCTTATTGGCGCGCAATTAGGTGACCAAACCTCTCCTTGACAGAACTTCTAGACATTGTCAATATTGCAAATAATAATATGAATAATTTTTTCATCTCAATTATTGATTTAATAATATAACATATTATACAGATGATACTGTGACAATAATTGAATCAATAATATGAGAGATATGATGCAGCAATTACTATAGCAATAATTGAGTATAACCGAGTGACTTCTTATGTAAGCATCAATAATCAATACCGGTAATGCTTCTTATGTAACCATGCGTATTCTTTGTACTTTTACTACTAAGGGTAGTTCAACAGTTTTAACGATAACACTTTCGCTGTTATTTTTATAAAAAGATAATTCTATCGTTTTCTAACTACGACAATACTTCCATTGTGGGGTCCATCAATGATTGTGCCGTCGTACGAATATTCCCAGATAAAAAGAATATTTCCCGACCAAACGAATATTTTATAACAACTTGAATTCTTTGCAAAATTTTTCACATAACACCCTTAACTTTAACCTTTGATCAATTTAACCATTTACGAAATAAAATAATAATTCTAAGAAAATTGAATACTTTCATTTCATAAAATTCGGGGTCTTACAATCTCCCCTCCTTATGAAATTTTGCCCACAAAATTTACGTATATACCTGGTATGCCAAAAAGGTGAGGATACCTTGACTTCATTTTAGATTCTAACTCTTGAGGTATAACCTTTGAGTGTCGAATATAATCCTTCTTATCCAAGATTTTAACACGTATCTTCTCATACGTTAAATCTTCTGTTATCTCACCTAATTCTAATTCAATAATGTGGTTGAATTCGTCCACATATTTACGTAACATCGATACGTAAAAAAATGTTACTGAACACGCCACATACTTGACGGTAAAAAATCGAGTCTATAGGCCACGCGTTCTACTCGATCGAGGATTTCAAATGGGCCAATTAAATCGAGGGTTGAGATTTCCTCTATTCATCGATTCTTGCTTCTAGAATAACGCCCTCTTGAACCTTCTTCTTCACATTCATCAGCTCCAAGTGTGTAGTTTGAGCGGCTTTAACTTTATCGCTTAAAGTCGATTCTAATCGTATATTCGTTATCTTTACGTGGGTCCCTAGAGTCTTTAACTCTATCTTCATCTTTTGTAAGTTATATGAAATGGGTTTTTGTGTTAACAACGTCACACTCGTATCCGCATACGATCTTCCAGTCAACGCGTCAGCTACCACGTTCGCTCTTCCATAATGATATTGAATGGTATGGTCGTAATCTTCAACAGCTCGAGCCAATGTCTTTGGCACATTATACGTTCGTTTTGGTTGAAGAAATATTTAAGGGTTTTAGAAATGGGTTTTGTACTGAGGTCAATATAAAATTCGATTTCATGCTCTGGGGGTAGGCCAGGAAGTTCTTCGAGAATACGTCAGGAAATTTATTAACGATAGAAATATCATTTAAAAACTGTGACTCTCATCCAAGACTTGGATAGCACATGAAATGAAGGTTTCTACTAACAAAGTTTCAACCAATAAGTCAAAGTCTAACTTCTCTAGGGTCAAATTTAAATGTTGAGTGCAAGCAAGAGAGATAAAATAATGGGTAGAACCGGTATCTAATAAGGTATAGACTTCGCAAGAATTTATAATTAACAAACTTGTGCTAACTTCGTTCGGGTAATTCGCTTTTTGAGAAGTCACGAAAATTGCTCTTCTTGAAACCACCGACTTTGTTTTGTCCGTATCCGCCTTTGGTGCCACCGTCCCAACTGGACTTGACTTTGGTGCACGACAAAATTGGGCTAGGTGACCTTTTTTTCTATAATTGTAACATGCTTTGGACTGCATCGTGCAGCTTAGACTGATATGTCCCTCCTCTCCGCATTTGAAGCATACAATTGGTGGTCGTTCTCCTTCCTTAAAAACGGGTGTTGGTGCTGCTGTCTTTCCATCGTTGTTGAACCTTCTCTTCTTGAATTTTCCACTTCTATTATCTTGGCCATGATTACCACAGAAGTGGTTACCATTCTTGGCATGATAATTTCCCCCACGATGGTTATCATTGTTTCGATGACTGTTGCCAGCGGTACAATTATTATTGAGTTGTTGCTCGCTATCTTTTGGTTGGGTTGGCTCATTATCGCGCTCCAATAACTGAGCCCTATTCACTACATTTGAATACAAATAAAGTTTGTGAGAAATGAGGTATTGACGTATATCGGGTTTTAAACCTCTTAGAAACATTCGCGTCATTCGCTCCTCATTATCGACCAAATGGGATGCAAACCGGGATAACTCCACAAATTTAGCCTCGTATTGCGACACGGTCATATTGTTTTGCTCCAACTTGATGAATTTCACCTCCTTTATGTGACAAATACTTTCGGGAAAGTACTTGTCATTGAACAGCTCTTGGAACTTCTCCCAAGACATCTTCAGTGCGTCATGCTGGGTACGTTTTACAGATTCCCACCAGTAATCGGCCTCTTCACACAATATAAAGGTGGCAAAGGGAACCTTTTGCTCCTTGGAGCATCCCAAGACATCAGATATCTTGGTGATCTGCTTTAACCACGTCTCCGCCTTAAGTGGTTCTGGCTTTCCAAAAAACTCCGGCGGTCCCAGCTCCTTGAACTGCTTAGAAGTGACCAATCGTGGGTTGCCATTGTTTCCACCTGCATTTTGAACAGGAGTCTCTCTCGCCTGATGTTGCATGAATTGCATAAAGCCTCTGAACATCCCATCGTTCATCATCTGATCGGTGTTGTTATTTACCTGAGGATTATTGTCTTCTTGTTGCACATTATCCTGGGTATTGATCGTTGGTGACTCAACGGTCTCATGTGCTTCATTGCTGATCTCAATATTTTCATATGCCATTTTCAAACATTGTCACAAAATAAGGGTTAATTAACATATCACATATTATCCCTATATTCTGACCGACCAATTAAATACCAAATAAACTTAGGTAGGCCATACTAGCGAAGGAATTCCCCGTCTCTCCCCTCCTTATTCTTGTCTCACATCTCACCGGGATCATATCCTAAGCTTTGATACTAAATCGTGATACCCCCAAAATAGGTATACATCACCCATCTTGGGTCGCCAGACATACATGGTACATAAATTCAAATACAACTTAATTATACAACAATGTGATTGTAAAATACGACAAAACATAGCTGAGAGTTTAAACAAGAATATTGTCATCTTGACAATATCCACACTCAATGGTGTCCTCATTACAATTATTATCACATTATTCCGTAGAATAGTGAGGACTACTAAAGCCATTTATCCCGGACCATCACTCCATTCCCCGACTCGTCCCAAATATATTCTCATTTCCAGAGAGAACAATGAAAGAAAGTGGTGAGCTCAACTAGCCCAATGAAATATTATGACTAAGATAATGCGAATAAATTATCCTTAGCCTTCAACGATATAACAACCGATAGAATACAACAGACAACAAGTTTTAGATCAACAATCGCAGCAGAAATAAGCAATCCATTAGAAGAGTCAAGTAGAGCATAAAATCTACTATGTTCTATGATTTAAAAAGTTTTTCATCAACTTTATCGCTGAGGCTCAGCTTAATAAAAAAAATCTAATCATCCCTGCACCACGGCCAATGATATTCATGTAATTATCAATGGTCATACTCTATTTCAGATCTTTCTTTAACTTTTCTATTTCTTCGGTCTTCTCCTCAGTTTGACCCTTCTCGTGAACCAAATCCCACTCCACGTTTCCTAAACGTGTGTGAAGAGTCAATATTTCCCCATCCTTCTACTCGATTGTACTCTGTTGCATAACGGTCCTCTCCTTCAGCTCCTGAACAGTGTCCTGCAACTCTATGTTACGATCATAAAACGCATCATACATCTCAGCATCGATGGAGTTCGATGGGAACTCCTCTTCCTCCTCTTCTTCATCAGAATCCTCCTCTGGATCCGTCTCAGGCTCATGGTCTTGACCAACAACAGTGATCAAAGGAGATGGCACTCTCTGTACCAACTGTTCCCTGACGACATGAATGTCTCGGGGTTCCTCCTCTTTAGGTACTCGGGGTTTCTCCTCCCAAGCTCGACTAGCTCCTCTAACATCCGACATCCTGACAATAAATTTTTTAAGTTTAGTTACTAATCCGTGCTAGCGAACGCATAATTTAACACATAAGCACATAAAGTCTTTTATTATCTTAAATGAATTTAACACATAAGCACATAAATTCTCGATCTCCTACAAGGCTACTACCTAAGGTTGTTTTCCCACCTAAGGTTCATAACCTACAGCTTTGATACTAACCTGTGACACCCCCAAATCCGGGTACTTCCATTTCCGCAGGATTTGGTGTTCACTGTACAAATATCATCTATCTATCTACCCATAAATAAAAGCAAACTATGCAATAGATAGAATTAAATAAATAAATCTCCCCTTATGGGGTTACATCATCTTCATGAAATACAATCCCAAGTCATTCTAACCTTAAACATCTATGCGGAATCATAAACAATAACAAGTCATAAATAACATCAAATCCAAATATCATTACATAACCACATGAATAACCAGTCTTCATTACTTGCTAATCTTGCCCTTGCCTTTACTAGTGGAAGGTTCGTCTGATCTTTCGTTCTTAACTTCAATGTTATTATTACACAAGAGTGAGCACGATTGCCCACAAGTATAGCAATATAACAAAGAAATAATAACATGCGAATAAATCAAAGGCTTCTGAAACATGAAAACTCAGCTTTTGAATCAAGAATGAATAACAAGAAAAAAAAAAGAACTTCCGAGGGTCATCACACCTTGAACTATGTCCTAGGTTGTCAAGTGTTTATACTTGAAACCTTTAAATATTATAAGACTATGGACTCTTCTTCTCGTCGATTTAGGGGATCACTTTAGTACCATCTTCATGCACAATATCTTAACGCTTAACGATAAGTAATCCCCATATGAGGGTTGTTCATCTCAGTTTGACATTAGAGTCCGCACTAAAGGAAGTTTGGTTTGGGTAATTCATCAAGGGTTCTGAAATTTAGAGCGCTCATCAACTATGGACTAGTCGAATCTTTAAGGGTTCACTAGTCTAACAAAGTTCAACAGTAACTAATAAATTAAAATTGAATAGCAATCTCAAAAGGTATACAATAGAAAAATTATTGTATAACAGAGTCATACTTTGAAAGATTAATACATTTTAATATAATAAAATGGACTTGATCAATAATAACGAGAGTTTGCTCGATGTAAAGAGACAACTTATAAGCTCATATAATGATAACGAGTACGGTTAGGAAACTTGCTTCATGCGTAGATTACACGTTAATTATACTCGTTCCTTGATTTAATCCTACATATCATTTACGTTCACAATACCAGTCAATTATAATGTAACTAATCATCATACGCTCGTTCTTTTTATCTAACTCGAGATCATGACTATGCTTAGTCAAATTACTACACTCATTATCACAATTAACACATCATGAATAATAAGCTAACTATGCATTTAATCATTCAATTCATACATAAATGTGTTATTGACATGTTAAGAATTTATTTTAACACCTTATTATATGTCTAACATGTTTTTATGATCATTAGATTAAGTTACTAACACATTGCTAGACTTGAACATTTAAAAACTCATTTCTGGACCATTCTGCTAAGTGACGCTGCGGCGCCACTGTTAGACTTATTCTTGGCACTGCGGCGTGGTCTTTGGCGCTGCGGCGCGAGTCTTAAGGCATGGAGTTGGCGCCGCAACGCGAGACTCCAGTTTCAGTTCTGCAATTCGCGAAAATTGCAGAACATGGCCAAAAACTCCAATTAACTTATTTTTACACGAATTTAGACATACCCAAACATTGTAATACACAATTAACTAATACTCAACCCTTCAAGCATTATTTTAACAAGTTAAAACACATTATTACAGAATTAAAACATGCAAATTTCACTGTTCTTGATGTTCTTGAAGGTTTTGAACATAAAACATGAAAATTAACACTACGGATTCATTATAACACTAAATCTATCCATTCAAGTTTTGTTTTCTTCGTTTTAGCATGCATAATCATATACAAGTGTGAATTTTACAAAATAATTTATGTTTGACATATTAATTTTATGTATAAGGGCCATATGGCCATATTTTATACTCTGTAATTTTTGAAACAACAACATACATTATAATATTATGAAATTGATGATATGGAACCATCTAATACATGGTAAAACATGTTATGTTAACATATTATCACATTTACATCCACAAAATCAATAAAATTTCCAATTACAGAGATTTAACAGAGAAATTAGAAACCATTTTCATGGAACCTTAATGACGTAAAAATAAGAATTTGGAGAGAATTACCTAGAGCGTAGAGTGAGTAAAGATAACAATCCCTTTTTCAGATAATACTTCAATCACAGAGTTTCTCCCCCAATTCCTCTGAATTCTCTCTGAAATCTCTGACTCTTAGGTTGAACACTTAATTGAAAAATATGTAAAACAAAACAAACTGATCATTTATGCGCACAGTTGAGGTCAGTTAATCCATACGTGGTTTAACTGCCCCCAACTCCTCATAAGTCTCGTTTGGCTTGAAACATGAATAACCCTTCTAATTATTTTAATTAATCTCCTATACTATAGTTTAATAAAGTCACACCCAATTAAATAATAAATTAATATCTTATTTAATTTATTTTAAATAACATATAATAATTTCTCATGAATTCACATAGTCACATAATTCAATTTCTCATTTATTAACTATGTCAACTTATTAAATCTCCAATTAATTATTAAATTAATTAAAATAACATTAGGCTTATTAAATATTTCTTTTAATTCAATAAGCTCACATAATTACATACTTCGAATAATAAAAATTCTCCACATTAATTTAATAAATATAACACATATAATTAAATTAATCTACCACAACTTCATCAATTAATTATTTAATCTAATAATTAATTCATCGAAAAATATTTATTAAATCCAATAAATATTAAATTAAATTACAAAGTCTCGGTTGCCACATCTTTCCCCTTAAAAGGATTCTGTCCTTAGAATCACAACTCAAACAATTCGTCCCGTTACATTCTCCCCCCCCCCTACAAAGATTATGTCCCTAGAATCGCTTACACATAAGTTAAGTAAATAAATGAGGATAATTCTTCTTCATATTCTCTTCGAGTTCCCACGTGGCTTCTTCAGCGTTGTGGTTCCTCCAGATTACCTTAATAGAAGGTATTACTTTATTTCTTAGAACTTGCTCTTTTCGGTCGACAATCTAAACAGGAATTTCTTCGTAAGATAAGTCTTTGTCAAAATGTAGGGGTTCATATTCAATCATGTGCTTGTAATCAGGTTTGTAGGGTCGTAGGACTGAGACATGGAAAACGTTGTGGACATTCTCTAGAGCTGGAGGTAAGGCTACCTCATAAGCAACTTCTTCGACCCTTCGCAGAACTTCAAAGGGTCCAATGAATCTTGGGCTTAATTTCCCTTTCTTTTCGAACCTGATATTTCCCTTCCAGGGAGAGACCTTTAAGAACACATAACTTCCTGGTTCAAACTCAACATTCTTACGGTGTGGATCGGTGTATTTCTTCTGTCTATCTTGAGCTGCTATCAATCTTGTTCGGATCACTTTGACTATTTCTGCTGTTTGTTGTACAAATTCCGGGCCTAGTAATTATCTCTCACCAACTTCATCCCAGTATAGCGGAGTTCTGCACTTTTTTCCGTATAACGCTTCATAGGGTGTCATGCCAATACTAAGCATGATGCTCTATTGTTGTAGCCAAACTCTACGAAATGTAGATGATCATCCCAATTTCCTTTAAAGTCCATTATACAAGCTCTTAACATGTTTTCTAATGTCTGAATTGTTCTTTCACTTTGTCCATCTGTCTGAGGGTGATATGTCGTGCTCATTCGCAATTGTGTACCCATGCATTCCTATAGATGTTTCCAGGAGTTCGACGTAAAGCGCGGATCTCTATCTGAGACAATTGACACCGGGACTCCGTGCCTCAAAACAATCTCTTTCACATATAACCTTGCCAACTGATCTAGGTTGAATCTGATTTTGATCAGAATGAAGTGTGCAGATTTCGTCAATCGGTCAATAATAACCCATACTGCATCGTAGCCTTTCTGAGTTGTCAGTAAGCCAACCACGAAATCCATCATAATATGTTCCCATTTCCATTCTAGAATCTCTAAAGGTTGTAATAACCCACTCGGCCTCTGATGTTCTGCTTTCACTTTCTGACATGTCAGACACTTGGCAACACATTCTGTAACCTCTCGTTTCAAATTCGGCCACCAAAAATGTTGTCGAAGATCTTGGTACATCTTAGTACTACCAGGGTAAATCGAATATCGTGAGTTATGAGTCTCGCTCAAAATTTCTTCCTTAATCTCTAGTACCGGTGTTACCCAAATTCTATTCTCAAATCTCAGTATTCCTTCCCTATCCATCTTGAATCTTGCTTCGGTCCCTTCGGATACCTTCTTTTTAACTGTTTTATATTCGTCATCCTGAAGTTGAGCCTTCTTAACCTTATCTAATAGAATTGTACCAGATTGCATCTGAAACAGCTTCTCATCAATCTCCATAGGACACTTCACTTCTAATTCCAGCTTTTTCATTGCTAAAATTAACTCCTCATGATCGGTCAAGATCATCAGTTTCTCCCGACCCTTTCTACTTAAGGCGTCAGCGACCACATTTGCCTTACCCGGATGGTATAGAATCTCACAATCGTAGTCCTTAATTAACTCCAACCACCTTCTTTGGCGCGTATGTTCAAGTCTTTACGTGTAAAAATATTTTACTCTTGTGGTCCAGATATATATTTCACACTTCTCCCCATAGAGATAAGTGCCTCCAGTTTTCAAAGCAAAAATCACTTTGCAGCCTAACTCCAAGTCATGGGTCCTGATACCCTTCTCATACTCTTTCAATTGTCGTGACGACACACAATGCAATGACTCTCTGCTCGCATAAGCACACAACCAAGTCCTTTATGTGATGCATCACTATAAACCATAAAATTTCCTGTATCATTCGGAAGAGATAACACAGGTGCTGAACTCAACCTCTTCTTTAATTCTTGAAAGCTTTCCTCACACTTCTCCGTCTAAACAAATTTCATCGATTTTCTAGTCAAATTCATCAACGGAGTTGCGATCTTGGAAAAATCCTGAATGAATCTTCTATAATAACCTGCCAATCCGAGAAAACTTCTTACTTCCGATTCGGCTGATCCCAGTTAATCACAGCTTCGACTTTGGAGGGATCCACCAAAATTTCATCCCTATTGATCACATGTCCAAGAAATTGTACTCTTTCAATCTAGAATTCACATTTCGAAAAGTTGGCATACAACTTCTCCCTTCTCAATGTCTCTAATGTCACCCTCAAATGCTCTTCATGTTCTTCCTTGGTTTTCGAATATACCAAAATATCATCTATGAATACCACTACAAATTTGTCTAAAAATGGCTTGAACACTCCATTCATTAAGCCCATAAATGCTGCAGGAGCATTCGTTAGACCAAATGACATTACCAAAAATTCGTAGTGACTATATCGTGTTCTGAACGCTGTCTTCGGTACATCCTCTGGTCTCACCTCCAGTTGATGATAACCACTCCTCAAGTCTATCTTTGAAAAGTATCTTGCTCCCTTTAACTGATAGAATAGGTCGTCGATTCTCGGTAATGGATATCTATTCTTTATTGTGACCTTATTTAATTCTCTATAGTCGATGTAGAGCCGCATTGTCCCATCCTTCTTCTTCACGAATAAAACTGGTACTCCCCACGGTGATACGCTTTGTTGGATATACTTCTTGTCTATTAATTCTTGTATTCGGACCATCAATTCTTTCATCTCTACCGGTGCCATTCGGTATGGTGCCTTCGATATTGGAGCCATTCTTGGAGCCAAATTGATAAATAGATTTTATATCCACTTATCCGGTATCTTTTACTTGAATTAGTTGCTTATATTCATGTGTCTTAGTTAATTTTCATGCATTTTGTGTTCATTTTGTAGGTTATATGTTTGGGAGCGGTGTGAGCGACTATTGGTAAGGAAAAGCAAGGAAAATACAAAGAAAAGCAATCCGGACATCATTTGGGCTTTCATGTTCATTTCATGTTCTTGGCATGGAGCTTGGACTATATTGAAGAGCTTCTCCTTAGCTTTCCAGAACATCTTCAATCATTCCAATCGGAGTTCGGATGAAAGAGTTATGACATTTCTACCAACGGACGTCGTTGAACTTCATTGTTTTGGGTGGCCATTTGCATAGCTGTCATTTCCAGTCCAATTTCTACCTTCATCCGTTCGTTATTTCTCAAAACTCAAAGAATGAAAGTTGTAGATATCGTCGATAGGTTCGATTTGATAGGTGGAAGGCCCCGTAAATCCTTACGGTTTAAAAGTTATGGCCGTTTTACCAGAGGAGGTTCCAGCAGAAAAATAATTGGCAGATTGGGGGCAAGCCGGGGCTTTTCCTTTTGTGCTTTGATAGCAAGCCGGGGCTTGGGGTCCTTGGCGTGAAATCAGTAGCATAGCAAGCTGGGGCTTGCTATTTACAAGGCAAATAGCAAGCCGGGGCTTGCCTATGCAATGAAATGAGTAGTTTTATTCAATTTGAGTCCGAAAAGGATTGTTTCGAGTTGTTTGATTCAAGGACTTCCAAGAGGACTTAAATACATATAAAGAGACATATAAAAGGAGGAGAATTACAAGGATTAAAGAGAGTTTTTGAAAGAATTTCATTAGATTAGATTAGAGTAAATTAGATTAAAACCCTAGTTCTAATGAGTTTTGGAGATTTAAGCAACTTGGAGACCATTGAAGATTCAAAGTAGGAGCAAGGAGGGAGCGTCAAATCTACAGACAATAGATTCTATCTTCTCATCTTCTTCTATCTTTGTCATTTATTGTTTATTCAATTGTGGATTCTTAGTTTTTATTTAATAATCATGAACTAATTCTTTGTTTGAGATTACAATGGATCTTATTATGTAGTTTATTTTAATATGCTTCGTTATCAATTATTATGTTCTATTGTGAGGATTATCTATTATGATTGGACTTAATTGCTTAATTGCCTAGCTAACAATTACAGTGATAATCTATATGAACTCGAGAGATGAAGTATAGATTTAGATCTGATTATGATAACATGTGTTCATGATTTTGTTAGTAGATTAAACTTGATGAGTGTTAAGGTAGAGATATGCTTGACACCGCATGTAATCGGATAGAAAACTTGTTCTTAAACCTTCTTCAATTGTAATTCACATAGAGATATATTGGGTTAGTTGATTAAGGTGTTTACCAGATTTCTATCTTAATTGTGGATTGATGTTAATACGGTATTAGTGCATCGAGAGGTGGTTAATACTACTTTAGTGTTCTTGATTAACAATTCGGGATAGAGAATAATTGATGAGAAGTGTGTTAACTTAAATGAAGCAATAGGTGAAGTTGTGATCTTAAATCTCCGTAATCTTAATTTAACTAGTGGAATTTAATAGTAGTTTAATTTATATAATTTGAAATTCATTCGTTTAAATAAGATTGAGTTGGTTACGGGTTAGTACTTTATGATTTTTATTAAATAATTCTCTGTGGGAACGATACTCAACTTATCACTTTATTACTTGTTGACCACGTATACTTGCGTGTTGTGCGTAACTAGATTTTACCCAACACAAATCGATCACGAATTCAACTGCTCTATCTGGAGGAATTCCTGGCAAATCATCCGGAAATATGTCTGCAAAATATCTCACTACTGGTATCTCATCTATTTTTGGATTCTCTTTACGACTATCGACCATGTAAGCTAGATATCTACTACAGGTCTTGCCTTAACAACCTCCCCGCTCGTGATCATCGCAGAATGACTCGCTTGTCTAGGTGACTTGCTACCATAAAACACAACCTTTGACAGAGTCATACGCTTCTTCTGGCAGTCAGTTACCACCCCATAATTGGATAACCAGTCCATACCCAAAATAACATCAAATTCTCCAAGTCGAATAGGGATAAGATCTACGTTCATGATATTACCCTTAATATCCACTCTATAGTTCTTATGCATGTACTTAACAGGGATTATTTCTCTATTCGCAATTTTTATGTTCATGGGGTATTCTAACTCGCCCTTAGGTAATTCTAAGTTCTTAGCAAAGTCATCGGATATAAATGAACAAGTAGCACCCGAATCAAATAATACATAAGCATTAACTTTATTGAGCGGAATGATACTTGACACCACATCGCGAGACTGCACTGCATCCTGCACTGTCATATTGAATGTTCTGGCGGTCGATTAGTTGGTTGCAGTTGGTCCTGTGATAGTCAGAGTGCTTCCACCGCTGTTTCCTCTATTCCCTCCTGATCCTGTTCCTCCAGATCCCTTCTTAGGACAATCCCTTGCAAGATGATCCTTTGAGCCACAAGTGAAGCAGGCACCCTTCTTTGGGTTAGGACAGTTAGGTGCTATATGGCCTTCCTGACCACAATTGTAGCACACTCGTTTCCCTTTCATGCAAACTCCTAGATGAGCTTTTCCGCAGGTTGGGCACGCTTCGATCTTCTTCTTCTGCCCTCCTTATTGACTTCTAGCTAACGAGTTATCAGACCACTTTCTCTTCTGATTATTACTACCTCCCGTGTTACCTCCACCAGTCTTGTTAGTTCCTTTATTTTCACTCTTTTTCTTCTTCTGATCCTGATTATATTTAGTTACCGCATCGCTTCCACCTTCAGCGAGTATTGCCTTCTCTAACACTCCAACAAAAGTGTTTAATTGGAACATTGACACCTTGCTATACAACCAGGGCTTCAGTCCCTGCTCGAAATGTCTTGCCTTCCTCTCATCAGTATGCACTTGGTATGTGGCGAACCTAGACAACTCGTTGAACCTTGCCGCATAATCACTTTCTGAGACATCTTTATACTGCCTGCTTCTATTCCGTAAACCGAACTTCCATTTGGTTTTGCTGAATCGGTGGAAAATACATCTCGAAAAACATTTCCTTGAATCTCTCCCAGGTTATTACACCTTCTCCTCCCCGTACTTTGTTTGCCTGCCACCAATAATTGGCTTCAGACTTCAGCATGAATGTTGCATACGTGATTTTCTGGTCTTCCCTTACTCTAGCGACATCGAACACCTTCTCCATCTCCATAACCCAGGTCTGAGCTTCAATTGGGTTTATGGAGCCCTTAAACTCTGGAGGTCCCACCGCCTTGAAATCCTTGAATGAGGTGTTTGGTAGAGCTTGAGGTTGATTGTTAATTGCTCCGGCTAATAGGTGCACCAATTGCTGAATAGGGTTAGCATTGGCGTCGTTGATGTTATTCATTGGTTCTTCTTGAACTTGCTGACGGTTTTGTCTTCTTCTAGGTGGCATATTTCTATTAAGAATATATGCTTATTAGGTCTTTATTTAATCTCTTAAAAATTTAAGGCTTAACTAAAACATTTAATCATAATTCACTTAACACATCAATTCAAATAAACTCTGACATTTTCATTCAAATTCAAAAGTTTTAACATCATACAATAGCATCACTGCTATTTACATCAACTATCCCGAGATAAAGAATCTACAGGATTTAAAATATTCCTTTGTTTATAAACACATCGGAATTTACATCTTAAACTACCAGATAGTTTTCACATAATCAAACTAATTCTATCGATTGCTCATTAAAACTTTGAATAGCCTTGCCACGTTCCTCTTCCATGATGCGGGACATCGTTCTGCGATCTAGCATATATGATGGTAGACCTTCAAACTGGATTGGATACCTCATAACTTGATCCTGGGCCGCATCCATTGCATTTTGAAGTGTAGAGTACGTCTCCCCAAGCTTAGCCTTCTTCGCACGACAATCCTCTTCTACAAGATCAACACGACGTGACTCTCTTACTCAGCCCTCCTCTGCTATGGCCAACCTTTCTGAGCTCTCTTTCAGATCTTTCTTCAACTTTTCTATTTCTTCGGTCTTCTCCTCAGTTTGACCCTTCTTGTGAACCAAATCCCACTCCACGTTTTCTAAACGTGTGTGAAGAGTCACAATTTCCCCATCCTTCTGCTCAATGGTACTATATTGCATAACGGTCCTCTCCTTCAGCTCCTGAACAGTGTCCTACAACTCTATGTTACGATCATAAAGTGCATCATACATCTCAGCTTCGATGGAGTTCGATGGGAACTCCTCTTCCTCCTCTTCTTCATCAGAATACTCCTCTGGATCCGTCTCAGGCTCATGCTCCTAAACAACAACAGTGGTCAAAGGAGATAGCACTCTCTGTACCAACTATTCCCTGACGACATGAATGTCTCGGGGCTCCTCCTCTTTAGGTACTCGAGGTTCCTCCTCCCCAGCTCGACTAGCTCCTCTAACATACCACATCCTGACAACAAAATTTTTAAGTTTTAGTTACTAATCTGTGCTAGCGAACACATAATTTAACACATAAGCACATAAAGTCTTTTATTATCTTCAATGAATTAAGAAATTCATTTCTTATAACTCGATAAGAGTTTACCACCACTATGTTCTCGATCTCCTACAAGGCTACTACCTAAGGTTGTTTTCCCACCTAAGGTTCATAACCTATAGCTTTGATACCAACCTGTGACACCCCCAAATCCGGGTACTTCCATTTCCGCAGGATTTGGTGTTCACTGTACAAATATCATCTATCTATCTACCCATAAATAAAAGCAAACCATGAATAGATAGAATTAAATAAATAAATCTCCCCTTATGGGGTTACATCATCTGCATGAAATACAATCCCAGGTCATTCTAACCTTAAACATTTGTGCGGAATCATAAACAATAACAAGTCATAAATAACATCAAGTCTAAATATCATTACATAACCACATGAATAACCAGTCTTCATTACTTGCTAATCTTGCCCTTTCTTTACTAGTGGAAGGCTCGTCTGATCTTTCGTTCTTAACTGCAATGTTATTATTACGCAAGAGTGAGCATGATTGCCCACAAGTATAGCAATATAACAAAGAAATAATAACATGCGAATAAATCAAAGGCTTCTGAAACATGAAAACTCAGCTTTTGAATCAAGAATGAATAACAAGAAACAAAAGAACTTCTGAGGGTCATCACACCTTGAACTATGTCCTAGGTTGTCAAGTGTTTATACTTGAAACCTTTAACAGTCATAAGACTATGGACTCTTCTTCTCGTACTTAGGGGGATCACTTCAGTACCATATCGCACAATATCTTAACGCTAACGCATAAGTAATCCCCTATAGAGGGTTGTTCATCTCAATTTGACATTATAGTCCGCACCAAAGGAAGTTTGGTTTGGATAATTCAGCAAGAGTTCTGAAATTTAGAACGCTCATCAACTATGGACTAGTCGAATCATTAAGGGTTCACTAGTCTAACAAAGTTCAACGATGGCGAATCGAAATTTAAAATTGAATAACAATCTCAAAAGGTATACAATAGAATAATTATTGTATATCAGAATCATACTTTGAAAGATTAATACATTTTAATATAATAAAATGGACTTGATCAATAATAACGAGAGTTTGCTCGATGTAAAGAGACAACTTATAAGCTCATATAATGATAACGAGTAGGGTTAGAAAACTTGCCTTGTGCGTAGATTACACGTTAATTATACTCGTTCCTTGATTTAATCCTACATATCAATTACGTTCACAATACCAGTCAATTATAATGTAACTAATCATCATACGTTCGTTCTTTTTGTCTAACTCGAGATCATGACTATGCTTAGTCAAATTACTACACTCATTGTCACAATTAACACATCATGAACAATAAGCTAACTATGCATTTAATCATTCAATTCATACATAAATGTGTTATTGATATGTTAAGAATTTATTTTAACACCTCATTATATGTCTAACATGTTTTTATGATCATTAGATTAAGTTACTAACACATTGCTAGACTTGAGCATTTAAAAACTCATTTCTGGACCATTCTGCTAAGTGGCGTTGTGGCGCCACTGTTAAGCCTATTCTTAGCGCTGTGGCGTGGTCTTTGGCGCTGCGGCGCGAGTCTTAAGGCATCGAGTTGGCGCCGCGGCGCGAGACTCCAATTAACTTATTTTTACACGAATATAGACATACCCAAACATTGTAATACACAATTAACTAATACTCAACCCTTCAAGCATGATTTTAACAAATTAAAACACATAATTACAGAATTAAAACATGCAAATTTCACTGTTCTTGATGTTCTTGAAGGTTTTGAACATAAAACATGAAAATTAACACTACGGATTCATTATAACACCAAATCCATCCATTCAAGTTTTGATTTCTTCGTTTTAGCATGCATAATCATATACAAGTGTGAATTTTACAAAACAATTTATGTTTTACATATTAATTTTACGTATAAGGGCCATATGGACATATTCTATACTCTGTAATTTTTGAAACAACAACATACATTATAATATTATGAAATTGATGATATGGAACCATCTAATACATGGTAAAACATGCTATGCTAACATATTATCACATTTACATCCACAAAATCAATAAAATTTCCAATTACAGAGATTTAACCGAGAAATTAGAAACCATTTTCATGGAACCTTAATGACATAAAAATAAGAATTGGGTTGGAGAGAATTACCCAGAGCGTATAGTGAGTAAAGATAACAATCCCTTTTTCAGATAATACTTCAATCACAGAGTTTCTCCCCCAATTCCTCTGAATTCTCTCTGAAATCTCTGACTCTTAGGTTGGACACTTAATTGAAAAATATGTAAAACAAAACAAATCGATCATTTATAAGATAGCTTGAGGTCGGTTAATCCATACGTGGTTTAACCGCCTCTGACTCCTCATAAAGGCCTCGTTTGGCTTGAAACATGAATAACCCTTCTAATTATTTTAATTAATCTCCTATACTATAGTTTAATAAAGTCACACCCAATTAAATAATAAATCAATATCTTATTTAATTTATTTTAAATAACATATAATAATTTCTCATGAATTCACATAGTCACATAATTCAATTTCTCATTTATTAACTATGTCAACTTATTAAATCTCTAATTAATTATTAAATTAATTAAAATAACATTAGGCTTATTAAATATTTCTTTTAATTCAATAAGCTCACATAATTACATACTTCGAATAATAAAAATTTTCCACATTAATTTAATAAATATAACACATATAATTAAATTAATCTACCACAACTTCATCAATTAATTATTTAATCTAATAATTAATTCATCAAAAAATATTTATTAAATCCAATAAATAGTAAATTAAATTACAAAGTCTCGGTTGCCACATCTTCCCCCCCCCCCCCCTTAAAAGGATTCTGTCCTCAGAATCACAACTCAAACAATTCGTCCCGTTACACTTACAGTCTCTCTTGTTTGGTTTTGCATGAATTCTAGAAAGTTCCTAAACATACCATCGTTCGTCATTTGGTCGGTGTTGTTGTTTACACAAGGATTATTGCCTTCCTGATGCACATTATCCTAGTTATTGATCATTGGTTACTCAACGGTCTCATGTGCTTCATTAATTATCTCAACAATTTCAGATGCCATTTTCAAATACTGCCACAAAATAAGGGTTAATTGATATGCCACATAATATCCCTATATTTCGACCGACCAATTAAATAACAAAGAAACTTAGGTAGGTCATACTAGCAAAGGAATTACCCGACTCTTCCTTCTAGTTCTAGTCTCACATCTCAGCTAGGGATCATATCCCTAAGCTTTTATAACAACTGTGACGCCCCCAAAATAGGTATAAATCACCCATTTTGAGTCGCCAAATACATGGTACAGAATTCAAATACAAACTTAACTTATACAACTGTTAAGTGTTGTGCAGAATACGACAAAACATAAGCTATGAGTTTTAATTCAAATATTGTCTCCTAGACAATATCCAAACTCAAATTCAATCTCATTACAATTATTATCACACTATTTCACAGAAAAGTGAGGACTACTAAAACAACCGTCTGGACCGTCAATCCATTTCCCGACTAGTTTCAGCTATATTCTAATTTCCTGAAGAGAACAGTGAAAGAAAAGGTGAGCTCAACTAGCCTAGTAAGAAATATTATGACTAAGATAATGCAGAATAAATTATCCTTAGCCTTCAACAGTATAACAACTGATAGAATACAACAGACAACAAGTTTTAGATCAACAACTGCAACGGAATAAGCAATCCATTAGAAGAGTCAAGTAGAGCATAATATCTAATATCTTCTATGATTTAAAAGTTTATCATCAATTTTATCATTGAGACTCAGCTTTAATAAATAATCCACATAACTGAATTATCCATGCACTATGGGCCAAGGATATTCATTAGTATCACGACCATGAATTAACCATGCACTACGGGCCAAGGATATTCGTGTTTTCACCAATGATAATGAACATGCCAAACAATAATTCATCTTTGCACTCTTGGCTGAAGAGAACGCATGGTCATGATCATACCAATAATTGTCGCTGAGACTCAGCATAATAATCTACATCACTTGTAACATTACAGGTCATGATTACACCGAATAATCCTTGGTCATAATCATACCAATCAACAGTTCATCATTACACCCTTGGCCGAAGATGACTTTCATCACAATATAAGCATGAGGATGATGACAATGATATAAAAACTCAATCAAACGAGATCAAGGATAAATATTAAATATTTTATAATTTAATTTATCCAGAATTCAAGAATATCTAAATTGTCAACATGATACTGCTTTGTGGAGTAAAATTCAAGAATAATAATGTATCAAAAATAATTTAGACTGAAAAGAAATCAATTTTTGTCATGAATATTACCCCGGCTGAATAGGACCCGAGTGAATAGTACCCCGTGAATAGTACTTCAGGAATAGTACCCCATGAATAGTATTCCAACATGAAAAAATTAAAACTTATCAAGAATGCTCAGAATAATATTTCTATGAAAAGATACTGGATGAAGCGCAAATTTCAAGGATATTCTACTAATTTCATGGAGTATAGAAGCCAAAACTTAACAAAATGAGTATAGAATTCGAAATCTAAAACGAAATAATATTACTTACATACTACAGAGTATGGAAGAAAATATTATTTCTTACGAATATTGAACAAATAATATCCCTTATGAATATTAAACGAAAATAATATTCCTAACGAATATTGAACAAAAATAATATTCCTTACGAATATTGAACAAAAATAAAATACCTTACGAATACGAAAAATAATATCGTAAGCGAATATGAAATAAATAATACCCTTTACCTCAAAAAGAGAGCAATTTCGACTGGTATAGCGGGGATATTCTTGAATTTTTTTTTACTATTTTCTACACTCAAAGCTTCCTCTAAAACTCGAAAGAAATACGCTCAATATTATAGAAGAAGAATTCTGATTCTGTTGTGATTTTCATTTCTAAACTGAGTATCCTATTTATAGGAGAAAGGAAGGATACTATTTGAAAATTAAAATCACGAACGCTCAGGGAATTCAAACGAATTCTTCACTGATGAAGAATTTTTTTTTTTGATTTTACTATGCAGTCACTATGCAAACACTATACATAATAAAATATAATATATTCTATTTTTCAAAAAAACAAAACTTATTATAATATATATAATAATAATTAAACTCCCTCCCTGACCAAAATCATTCCACCCGTGACTTACCAAAAATTCTCCCCCATTTCATTTTTTAACACGTGGGCCCCACATTGAGGGGATTTTTTTACCGATTATTTTGAAAAATGGGTAAATAAGGGTCCATATAATAAGCAAAATTTACAACAAATACTTCATAAAAATCCCCTCTATATTTTTAACAATATTTATTCATCATTATTATAACCCGCAGTATTAACAACCAGATCGTTCCCAGGAAAGAGAGGACTTTTCGATAAGGTTTTCCAAATTGGCGTGCAATTAGGTGACCAAACCCCTTTCCTAGATAGAACTTTCTAAACATTGTTAATTATGCAAATAATAATATGAATAACTTGTCATCTCAATTATTTATTTAATAATATAAAATATTGACAATAATTAAATCAAATAACGTGAGATAGTATGCAGCAATTTTGTAGCAATAATTGAGTATAACTGGGTGACTTCTCACGTAAGCATCAATAATCAATATAGTGTTATTACTACTATCAACCACCGTATTCTTGTTTTTTACCACCGGGTATTTCAACAGTTAACGGTAAAACTTTCGCCGTTATTTTCATAAAAAGATATTCTCATACCAACAGTAATTCCGTTGTGGGGTCCACCAATGATTGCGCCATTGTACAAATATTCCCCGACCAATCAAATATTTTATAACAACTTACATACTTTGTAAAATTTATAAATATTACCCATAACTATAACATTATATAAAATTCACACCATAATATTCAAATAAAATATTTCGAGAAAATTAAATCTTTATTCATAAAAGTTGGGGTCTTAAATGGCATCTGAAAATGTCAAGTTAAGCAACGAAGCACATGAGACCGTTGAGTCACCAACGATCAATAACCAGGATAATGTGCATCAGGAAGGAAATAATCCTCAGGTAAACAACAACACCGACCAGATGATGAACGATGGGATGATTAGTGTGAGACCCCGAATTTTATGAAATGAAAGTATTCAATTTTCTTATAATTATTCTATTTAGTAAATGGTTAAATTGATAAAAGGTTAAAGTTAAGGGTGATATGTAAAAATTTTTCAAAGTATGCAAGTTGTTATAAAATATTCGTTTGGTCGGGGAATATTCTTTTTGTCGGGGAATATCCGTAGGATAACACAATTATTGGTGGACCCCACAACAGAAGTATTATCATAGTAAGGAAATGACAGAATTATCTTTTTATAAAAATAACAGCGAAGGTGTTACCGTTAAAACTGTTGAACTACTTGGTAGTAAAGTATGCGAATACGCTGTGGTCAGCATAAGTAAGACACCAGATTGATTATTGATGCTTACGTGAAAGCCACTTAGTTATACTCAATTATTACTAGAGTAATCGATGTATCATATCTCTCATATTATTGATTCAATTATTGTCACAGTATCATCTGCATAATATGTTATATTATTAAATCAATAATTGAGAGACGACAAAGTTATTCATACTATTATTTGAAATATTGACAATGTCTGAAGTTCTGTCAAGGAGAGGTTTGGTCATCTAATTGTGCTACCAATAAGAGAAATCCTTATCTGAAAGCCCTCTTTCCCGGAACGACTACTGTTGTGTTAAATATTGTGAATTATAATATTAATGATGAATAAGTTAAATGTTGATTAAAGATGAAATTGATACTTCCATTGTGTTGGAATTATTAGTGTTAGTGGAAATCGACATTTGTTTCGATATTAATTGATGTCCTGGAAGTTATCTTGACTAGTCGGAATTAACTTGGGATAAATGAGCAATTAATTGCTATTAATTCACATGATTATAACTATTTGTTCACATATGTGTACTATTGATTCACATTCTTGTACTATTAGGGGAGTTGGTGCAAGATTGATAATACTTGCATGACTAAGTTAAAAATGGAGGTATAGTTGAAGGTACTATACTGTAATTCGTATTTTCACATGATTATAACTATTGATTCACATGATTGAACTATTGATTCACATTATTTACTATTAGGGGAGGTGGTGCAAGTTTGATAATACTTGCATGACTAAATTAAAAATAAAAGAAAAGAAGAAGGTATTATACTGTAATATTTCGATCCCCAAAACGTGCAATTATCGAAACTATATTTTCCTATAAATAGAAGCTCATTCTTCCTTCATTTCTCACAAATTCACTAAAACTATAGAGCAATTATTATAGAGAGAAATTATAGAGAGAAAGAAGAAGAAAGTCCTTTCCTCCTTATTCCAAAGATCCAAATTCTTTTGAGGTAAGGGGTATTATTTCTTTCGTATTCATGAAGAGAGCTTCTGTTATTCCATTCTTTATTATTATGTTAGAATAACCTATCTATGCGAAGTACCGCATGCATGGTGAAATTCTTCTATTATTTTATTCTTTATTATTCTATTGGAATAACCTGTTTATGTGGATTTACCACATGCATGGTGAATGATTCTTCGTATTCATTCCTTATTAAATTGTGGAAATGATCTGTCTACGTGGATTACCGCATGGCGGGCAAAAATCCATTTGCAGATTCATATATTCTAATATACTCAATTGGTTAAAGTTTTGGCTTCTATACTCCATGAAGTTAGTGGAATATCCTTGATATTTGCGCTCCATCCAGTATCTTTTCATGGAAATATTCTTCTGAGCATTCTTGAATTTTACTCCACAAAGAAGTATCATGTTGACAATTTGGACGTTATTGATTTCTAGATAAATTAAATTATAAATCTTTTAAATTTATCCTTGAACTTGTTTTATTGAATTAGTATGTCATTGTCATCATCCTCATACTTATATTGTGATGAAAGTCATCTTTGGCTTACGTGCATAGATGGACTTGGTATGATTATGACCAGGGATTATTCGGTATAATCATGACCGTAATGAAACGAATGGTGTGGTAAAAGTCCTCATTGGCCTGTAGTTCACTGATGGACAATTGTTGGTATGATTATGACCAGGGATTATTCGGTATAATCATAACCATTGATGATTACATGAATATCATTGGCCGTGGTGCAGGGATGATGTGGTTTATTTATTGTCGAGTCTCAAATGATAAAGTTGATGAAAAACTTTTTAAATCATAGAAGATAGTAGATTTATGCTCTACTTGACTCTTCTAATGGATTGCTTATTCCTCTGCAGGTTGTTAATCTAAAACTTATTGTCTATTGTATTCTATCAGTTGTTATACTGTTGAAGGCTAAGGATAATTAATTCTGCATTATCTTAGTCATAATATTTCTTACTGGGCTAGTTGAGCTCACCCTTTCTTTCACTGTTCTCTTCAGGAAATGAAAATATAGCTGGGACGAGTCGGGGAATGGATTGACGGTCCAGATGGTTGCATTAGTAGTCCTCACTATTCTGTGAAATAGTGTGATAATAAATGTAATAAGATTGAATTTGAGTGTGTATATTGTCTAGATGACAATATTCGTGTTAAAACTCTCAGATTATATTTTGTCATATTTTTACACGACTGTTGTATTTGAATTTATGTACCATGTATCTGGCGACTCAAGATGGGTGATGTATACCTGTTTTGGGGGCGTCACAGTTGGTATCAAAGCTTAGGGATATGATCCTTGGCTGAGATGTGAGACAAGAACTAGGAGGGGAGAGACGGGGAATTCCTTTACTAGTATGACCTACCTAAGTTTATTTGGTATTTAATTGGTCGGTCAGAGTATAGGGATAATATGTGATATGTTAATTAACCCTTGTTTTATGACAGTGTTTGAAAATGGCATCTAAAAATGTTGAGATCAGCAATGAAGCACATGAGACAATAATCCTCAGGTAAATAACAACACCGATCAAATGATGAACAATGGGTTGTTCAGAGGCTTTATGCAATTCATGCAACATCATGTAAGAGAGACTCCTGTTCAAAATATAGGTGGAAATAATGGTAACCCACTATTTGGTCACCGCTTAAGCAAATTCAAGGAGCTGGGACCACCAGAGATTTTGGGAAAGCCAAAATCACTTAAAGGCGAGACGTGGTTAAAGCAGATCACCAAGATATTTGATGTCTTGGGATGCTCACGAGGAGCAAAGGTTCCTTTTCCATCTTTATGTTGCGTGAAGAGGCGATTCTTGGTGGGAATCAGAAACGCACTCGACTTTAACGCATTTCAAGATGTCTTGGAAGAAGTTCCAAGAGTTGTTCAACAACAAGTACTTTCCCGAAAGTATTCGTCACATGAAGGAGGTAGAGTTTATCAAGTTGGAGCAAAACAATATGACCGTTGTCGCAATACGAGGCTAAATTTGTGGAGTTATCCCGTTTGCATCCCATTTGGTCGATAATGAGGAGCGAATGACGCGAATGTTTCTAAGAGGTTTGAAACCCGATATACGTCAATACCTCATTTCTCACAAACTTTGTTTATATTCAAATGTAGTGAATAGGGCTCAGTTATTGGAGTGTGATAATGAGTCAGAACAATCAAAAGGTAACGACCAACAACACGATAATAATCGTACCGGTGGCAACTGTGATGCCCCCAAAATAGATCCATACGACCCATTCTGAGTCGCCAGATATCATAATATAAAAATCAAATACAAACTTCATTTATACAACTGTTGAACTGTGGTGCAGAATACGACCACAGTTAAACCGTGAGTTTTAATACAAATATTATGTAACTCTCATGGTGCCTTGACCACAACCTTACAATGGTACCTTACATAAAAGTACAGTCAATAACTGCTTTAGAAATTAACATCTTTGGGAAGTGCTCAAGGAAACCTTCGTACATGGGAGGCCATGCATCTAGGTTATGATAGATATCATATGTCAACAGAATTATCCTTGGTTGAGCCAATAGTCCCCAAAGAAAAACAAGAAGATTGCTATCATCTTCTTTCCAATGGTGAGTCTTCTCTTGACATATAATTATCTATGTTGTCTCCAAGTGAGAATTATATTTCAAATAAACTCCAAGATTATATAGGTAGTGCTCGTAGATATACTCAGCAAGTGGATGTACACAACTCTGTCTTATGATAACATGAGGTTGTATGTCATTAGACATCTTGTATAATAGTGGCAAAACACCCTTCCAAAGTTGGGTTCACCTCACCCTATTCGGTTTACCAAAATTAAATATCAAATGACATATACAATACGACACACTTATCTAAAGTTCTCAATAAAATTATTTCCATACTATTTAAGGAGAACCTCAATAGCTATAGACCACCGTTCTATTCTCCTGTTACCCCCGCTCGACCCAGCTACACTCTTATTACCTGAAAGGAATTGTGAAGCAAGAAGGGTGAGCACAACTAGCCAAGTAAAGAATATCATTTACATCATCAATAGCCTTTATCAGTAAAAAAAAATCAGAGATTTAGAACATATGGTAGATGATAAAACTTTTCAACCATAGTTGCAGCGGAACGAGCAATCCATTAAAAGAGTCAAATAGACCATCAGGTCTATTATCTTCTCCATGTTAAAAGTCCACCAATAATGTTTTATCCCTGTAACATCAATCAACAATTCATGTCCACAATCATATGAATAACTCATAATCATAATTGTGATTCTAAATTCCTCTTCGCAACCAGGATGAATATAATTTTCATTGTCTATCTTCACCTGAAACATCAAAAATCATGGTTATACCAAATCACAATTCTTGTTCATAATCATACTAATAAATTTATCTTTGCACTACGGGCCAAAGATATTCATCAACAATTCATCTTTGTTCTACAAGCCAAAGACATACAATTGTATATAGAAGAGTCAAGTAGAGCATGATATCTACTATCTTCTACAAATTAAAAGTGTATTATCAATATGTTATCGCTGAGACTCAGCTTAATAATTAATCCACATCATCGAATCATCCATGCACTACAACCAAGGATATTCGTTAGTATTACGACCACGAATTATCCATGCACTACGGGCCAAGGATATTCGTGTTTTCAACAATGGTCATGATTATACCGAATAATCCCTGGTTATAATCATACCAACAACTGCCCATCAATGCACGTAAGTCAAAGATATACAACCAATAATCAACGGTCCATCTTTGCACGTAAGCCAAAGATATACAACTATAAAACCAATAATCAACAGTCCATCTTTGCACGTAAGCCAAAGATATACAACTATAAAACCAATAATTAACAGTCCATCATTGCACATAAGCCAAAGATATACAATTATAAAACCAATAATTAACCGTCCATCTTTGCACGTAAGCCAAAGATGACTTTCATCACAATATAAGCATGAGGATGATGACAATGATATAAGCATTAATCAAACGAAAACAAGGATAAATATTAAAGACTTTAAATTTATCCAAATATTATCAATCACTTAATAAACTCATAATCTAATATTATTAATATTATAATAATATTTTAATCACTTCTTAAACTTATAAACAATTTATTTCAATTGTTTATACTTTACCAAATAATGCATTTAATCATTCAAAAATGCCATACTCATAAGATTTCATCACCAATGATCAAATCCCTCATCAAAAATCTGTATATACCCTATATAGGATTCCCAAGCCATAAAATCTTATTTTTTAATTTTGTTACTTCACATAATATATTTAATTCATTTACTCATAACTAGTTCATTTTCATGAAAAATACCAAATCAGTTCCAAAAATATTTTTTCCTGGGATTTAGCAGAATATAGTCCCATATTGAACATATATTTTTCTCGGAATTTTTAAAATTCATTTACTATTTTTTATATGGCCAAAATTGTCGAATATTTAGACATTTATCATAAATTATACTTTTGTCCAAAAATTCCGAAATTTATATGGTATACTCCTGTTATATACATGTACTCCTAATAAAAATTTCACCAATTTTGGAGTTAACCACAAGGAGTTATAAGGGTTTATTTTTAAAATAGTCTTTTCCCATAAAATTCATAACTCCTAATCTATACATCTAAAAATCGCCATTTTTGGACACAATCTAGAAAACTCATCAAACTATCATTTCAAATTTTTTTAGAATTTTTGAAGGTCAGAAAAATTATGAAACTGCCCCTAGTAGAAACCCCTTTTGAATGAAAATACTATTCATATGAATACAAAGGATCATTCACCATGCATACGGTAATCCACATAGACAAAAGTTATTCCAACAGAATAATAAAGAATGGAATAATGAAGAATTCACCATGCATGCGATGCGATAGACCGCATGCATGTGTTATATCTCAATGTAATAATAAAGAATGGAACCAATCATGCATAAACCGCATGCATGTGATATATTCAAATGTAATAATAAAGAATAGAACTCAGTCATGCGTAAAACTTACATGATAGGATATTCCAACAGAATAATAAAGAATGGAACCAGGTCATACGTAAACCGCACAGACAGGATATTCCAACAAAATAAATAAAGAATGGAATAACAATAGAATTCACCAGGCACGCGATAGACCGCACAGACAAGTTAGTCCAACAGAATAATAAAGAATGGAATAATAGAAGAATTTCACCATGTATACAGTACTTTGCATAGACAGGCTATTCCAACATAATAATAAGGAATGGAATAACAATAGCTCTCTTCATGAATACGAAAGAAATAATACCCCTTTCCTCAAAAGAAGACTGGATACTGGAGTAGTGAGGTAGCAGACTTCTCTTCTTCTTTCTCTATATAATTTTTCTCTATAATAATTGCTCTATAACTTAGTGAATTGGTGAGAAATGAAGGAAGAATGAGCTTCTATTTATAGGAAAATATAGTTTCGATAATGGCACGTTTTTGGGGCTTGAAATATTACAGTACAATACCTTCAACTTTTTCTTCATTTTTAATTTAGTCCTGCAAGTATTATCAAACGTGCACCACCTCCCCTAATAGTAAATAATGTGAATCAATAGTTCAATCATGTGAATCAATAGTTATAATCATGTGAAAATACGAATTATAGTATAGTACCTTCAATTATACCTCCATTTTTAACTTAGTCATGCAAGTATTATCAATCTTGCACCACCTCCCCTAATAGTACATGAATGTAAATCAATAGTACACACATGTGAACAAATAGTTATAATCATGTGAATTAATAACAATTAATTGCTCATTTATCTAGTTAATTACCCGACTGATCAGTATAACTTCCAAACATCAATTAATATCGAAATAAATGTCAATTTCCACTAACACTAACAATCCCAACACAATGGCAATATTTTTCTCAAAAATTTCATTTTTGAAATTTCAAAGTTTGACATTTTCAAAAAAAGTCAACTGTTGACTTTTTTTTGACCAAAAAGTCAACCCCGACAAATTTTGTGTTTATAGTCTATTTCTACTAATTTCATCATTCCGAACTCAAATATCACGTTCGCGTCTCCAAATTCAACTCTGAACTCAACTTCGATTTTTAATAACATTTATCATTAATATTATAACTCACAATATTTAACAACCAAATCGCTCCTCAGAAAGTGGGGCTTTCCGATAAGGATTTCTCCTTATCATGCGCCGCATTAATTAGGTGACCAAACCTCTCCTTGATAGAACTTCTAGACATTGTCAATATTGAAAATAATAATATAAATAACTTTGTCGTCTCAATTATTTATTTAATAATATAACATATTATACAGATGATACTGTGACAATAATTGAATCAATAATATCAGAGATATGATGCAATAATTATTGTAGCAATATTTGAGTATAACTGAGTGACTTCTCACATAAGCGTCAATAATCAATACCGTGTGCTACTATGCAAGCACACGTATTACTGTTCTTTTACTACCAGTTATTTTATGACAACTTGCTTACTTTGAAAAATGACCCTTAACTTTAAACTTTTATCAATTTAACTATTTACCAAAATAGAAAAATTGAATACTTTTATTTCATAAAATTCGGGATCTCACAGCAACGGCCATCGGAACAATGATAACCATCGTGGGGAAAATTATCATGCCAAGAATGGAAACCACTTCGGTGGTAATCATGGACAAGATAATAGAGGTGAAAATTTCAAGAAGAGAAGGTTCAATAATGATGGAAAGACAGCAACACAAGCACCCATTTTTAAGGAAGGAGAATGACCACCGGTCGTATGTTACAAATGCGGAGGGGAGGGACATATCAGTCCAAACTGCACGATGCAGTCTAAAGCATGTTAGAATTATGAAAAAGAAGGCCACCTAGCCCGATTTTGTCGTGCACCAAAGTCAAGTCCAGCTGGGACGGTGGCACCAAAGGTGGATGCGGACAAAACAAAGTTGGTGGTTTCAGGAAGAGCGTTTTTTATGACTTCTCAGAAAGCGAGTAACCCAAACGAAGTTAGCACGAGTTAGTTAATTATAAATTCTTGCGAAGTCTATACCTTATTAGATACTGGTTCTACCCATTCTTTTATCTCTCTTGCTTGCGCTCAACGTTTAAATTTGACTACGAAGAAGTTAGACTTTGACTTATTGGTTGAAACTTCGTTAGGAGAAACCTTTGTTACCTCTACTATTTTTAAATCTTGTTGATTCAAATAGACACTTTCACGTTATCTGTTGATCTTATCTCTTTGAAAATACTTGCCTTTGATGTGATTTTAGGAATCGATTGGTTAACTACTCATCATGCTTTTCGTAAGGTTGTTAGCTTTCATATTCCTAACCAACCTATTATACGAATTCAAGCAACTAAAACCCTAAAGTCAATCATTGTCATATTAAGCCATAAGTAAAGAGCCCCGAGCCTTTCGCTGGTGATTTCCGAGTCTTGGAATACACCAAAGCTAGAATATCCGTAGGGGACGTCGTGAATAACAGTGGCAAGTTGATAGGTATCAATGTGATGCGTTATCCAAGTCTTGGATGAGGGTCACAATTTTGAATGATATTTCTATTGTTAATAAATTTCCTGACATATTCCTGAAGACTTCCTGGCCTACCCCAGAGCGTGAAATCGAATTTTGTATTAACCCCAGTACAAAATCCATTTCTAAAACCCTCAAATATTTCTTCAACCAAAACGAACGTATAATGCGCCAAAGACGTTGGCTCGAGCTGTTGAAGATTACGATCATCCCATTCAATATCATTGTGGAAGAGCGAACATGGTAGCTGACGTGTTGAGTAGAAGATCGTATGCGTTTATGAGTGCGATGTTGTTAACACAAAAACCCATTTCGTATAACTTACAAATGATGAAGATAGAGTTAAAGACTCTAGGGATCCACGTGAAGATAATGAATATATGAGTAGAATCGACTTTAATCGATAAAGTTAAAGTCGCTCAAGCTACACACCCGAATCTGATGAATGTAAAGAAGAAGGTTCAAGAAGGCATTATCTCAACCCTCGATTTAATTGGCCCATTTGAAATCCTCGATCGAGTAGGAACTGTGGCCTATAGACTCGTTTTATCGCCAAGTATGTTGCGTGTTCATAACGTTTTTCACGTATCGTTGTCAGTAAAAACTTAGTCTTGGGGGACTTTGGAGCCAAATTTAGGAATAATTAATGAATCTGAAAAATTATGAAATCATGGGGGTTTTATAGAGCATGTTACAAGCTTTCCATAGCCTCAAAAATAGACTAATTCCGATAACAGATGAAGAAGTTATGAAGATTCGAAGTATGTGTGTCAAAAGTTGCAAAATCTAGAAAATTGGAGTTAAGTGCCAAAGGTCGAGTGCCTAGGCACTAGGCTCGGCGCTTAGAATCGGTTCTTAAGTGCTTAGGCACTTGCCCAAGGCCAAATTTGGGCGCCTAGGCGCTGGTCAAGTGTTAAGCCAAAATCTGTACGGACGTCCTTTAGTAAATTGGGCATAACTTTTTCATATAAACTCCGATTGAGGTGACTCAAGATGATTCGGAAAGATAACGAGTAGACCTAAATCTTTCATTCTTTATGTTTTGAGATTTGAGGTCGGTATCAAGGCCTAAAATGGCTATTTTAGATACTGGTGTGCATTCAGAGGCAATCAAAGGACATCGGGCATGCACGTATACAATGTGTAATGTTTTCGACGATAAAGGTATTCAAGGTATCCTCACCTCTTCGGCATACTAAGTACGTACGTAAATTTCGAGGGCGAAATTTCATAAGCAGGGGAGATTGTGAGACCCCGAATTTTATGAAATTAAAATATTCAATTTTTTTATAATTATTCTATTTAGTAAATGGTTAATTTGATAAAAGGTTAAAGTTAAGGGTGATATGTGAAAAATTTTCAAAGTATGCAATTTGTTATAAAATATTCGTTTGGTCGGAGAATATTCTTTTTGTCGGAGAATATCAGTAGGACGGCACAATCATTGGTGGACCCCACAATGGAAGTATTATCATAGTAAGGAAACGACAGAATTATCTTTTTATAAAAATAACAGCGAAAGTGTTACCGTTAAAACTGTTGAACTACTCGGTAGTAAAAGTACAATAATATGCGTGGTTGCATAGTAGCACACGATATTGATTATTGATGTTTACGTGAGAAGTCACTTAGTTATACTCAATTATTGCTACAGTAATTGCTGCATCATATCTCTCATATTATTGATTCAATTATTGTCATAGTATCATCTGCATAATATGTTATATTATTAAATCAATAATTGAGATGACAAAGTTATTCATATTATTATTTGCAATGTTGACAATGTCTAGAAGTTCTTTCAATGAGAGGTTTGGTCATCTAATTACGCGCCAATAAGGAGAAATCCTTATCGGAAAGCCCCCTCTTTCCTGGGAACGACCGGGTTGTTAAATATTGTGAATTATAATATTAATGATGAATAAGTTCGTGTTGATTAAAGATGAAATTGATACTTCCATTGTGTTGGAATTATTAGTGTAAGTGGAAATTGACATTTGTTTCGATATTAATTGATGTCTGGAAGTTATACTGACCAGTCGGGTAATTAACCGGATATATGAGCAATTAATTGCTATTAATTCACATGATTATAACTATTTGTTCACTTGTGTGTACTATTGATTCACATTCTTGTACTATTAGGGGAGTTGGTGCAAGATTGATAATACTTGCATGACTAAGTTAAAAATAGAGGTATAGTTGAAGGTACTATACTGTAATTCGTATTTTCACATGATTATAACTATTGATTCACATGATTGAACTATTGATTCACATTATTTACTATTAGGGGAGGTGGTGCAAGTTTGATAATACTTGCATAACTAAATTAAAAATGATGGAAAAGAGGAAGGTATTATACTGTAATATTTCGATCCCCAAAACGTGCAATTATCGAAACTATATTTTTCTATGAATAAAAGCTCATTGTTCCTTCATTTCTCACCAATTCACTAAAGCTGTAGAGCAATTATTATAGAGAGAAATTATAGAGAGAAAGAAGAAGAGAAGTCTGTTACCTCACTATTCCAGTATCCAGTCTTCTTTTGAGGTAAGGGGTATTATTTCTTTCATATTCATGAAGAGAGCTTCTGTTATTCCATTCCTTATTATTATGTTGGAATAACCTATCTATGCGAAGTACCACATACATTGTAAAATTCTTCTATTATTCCATTCTTTATTATTATGTTGGAATAACCTGTCTATGCGAAGTACCGCATACATGGTAAAATTCTTCTGTTATTCCATTCTTTATTATTCTGTTGAAATATCCTCATCTGCATTTGATTACCATTACTCATGACCGTTCCATTCTTTATTATTCTGTTGAATATCCTATATGCAATGGATTACGCATGACCGGGTTCCATTCTTTATTATTATGTTGAATAACTCGCCATGCCAAGTACCGCATACATGGTGAAATTCTTCTGTTATTCCATTCTTTATTATTATGTTGAAATAACCTGTCTATGCGAAATACCGCATACATGGTGAAATCCTTCTGTTATTCCATTCTTTATTATTCTGTTGGAATAACCTGTTTATGTGGATTTACCACATGCATGGTGAATGATCCTTCGTATTCATTCCTTATTAAATTATGAAAATGATCTGTCTACATGGATTACCGCATGGTGGGTGAAAATCCATTTGCACATTCATATATTCTATTATACTCAGTTGGTTAAAGTTTTGGCTTCTATACTCCATAAAATTAGTGGAATATCCTTGATATTTACGCTCCATCCAGTATCTTTTCATGAAAATATTCTTTTGAGCATTCTTGAATTTTACTCCACAAAGAAGTATCATGTTGACAATTTGGACGTTATTGATTTCTGGATAAATTAAATTATAAATCTTTAAAATTTATTCTTGAACTTGTTTTATTGAATTATTATGTCATTGTCATCATCCTCATGCTCATATTGTGATGAAAGTCATCTTTGGCTTACTTGCATAGATGGACTTCGTATGATTATGACCAGGGATTATTCGATATAATCATTATCGTAATGAAACGAATGATGTGGTAAAAGTCATCATTGGTCTGTAGTTCACTTATGGACAGTTGTTAGTATGATTATGACCAGGGATTATTCGGTATAATCATGACCATTGATGATTACATGAATATCCTTGATCATGGTACAGGGATGATGTAGTTTATTTATTAAGCTGAGTCTCAGCGATAAAGTTGATGAAAAACTTTTTAAATCATAGAAGATAGTAGATTTTATGCTCTACTTGACTCTTATAATGGATTGCTTATTCCGCTGCAGTTGTTGATCTAAAACTTGTTGTCTATT
Organism: Panax ginseng; assembly: GCA_020205605.1. NCBI lineage: Eukaryota > Viridiplantae > Streptophyta > Magnoliopsida > Apiales > Araliaceae > Panax > Panax ginseng. Next base: position 97,331,634 of record CM035144.1, on the reverse strand, counting down.
GTATTCTATCAGTTGTTATACTGTTGAAGGCTAAGGATAATTTATTCTGCATTATCTTAGTCATAATATTTCTTACTGGGCTAGTTGAGCTCACCCTTTCTTTCATTATTCTCTTAAGGAAATGAGAATATAGCTGGGACGAGTCGGGGAATGGATTGACGGTCCAGATGGTTGCATTAGTAGTCCTCACTATTCAATGAAATAGTTTTATAATAAATGTAATAAGATTGAATTTGAGTGTGGATATTGTCTAGATGACAATATTCGTGTTAAAACTCTCAGATTATGTTTTGTCGTATTTTTACACGACTGTTGTATAATTAAGTTGTATTTGAATTTATGTACCATGTATCTGGCGACTCAAAGATGGGTGATGTATACCGTTTTGGGGCGCCACAGTTAGATATCAAAGCTTAGGGATATGATCCTCGGCCGAGATGTGAGACAAGAACTAGGAGGGGAGAGACGGAAATTCCTTCGCTAGTATGACCTACCTAAGTTTATTTGGTATTTAATTGGTCGGTCAGAGTATATGGATTATATGTGATATATTAATTAACCCTTGTTTTGTGACAGTATTTGAAAATGGCATCTGAAAATGTTGAGATCAGCAATAAAGCACATGAGACCGTTGAGTCACCAACGATCAATACCCAGGATAATGTGCAACAGGAAGAAAATAATCCTCAGGTAAATAACAACACCGATCAAATGATGAATGATGGGTTGTTCAGAGGCTTTATGCAATTCATGCAACATCATGTATGAAAGACTCTTGTTCAAAATATAGGTGGAAATAATGGCAACCCACGGTCGATCACCGCTAAGCAGTTCAAGGAGCTGGGACCACCGGAGTTTTTGGGAAAGCCAGAACCACTTAAGGTGGAGACATGGTTAAAGCAGATCACCAAGATATTTGATATCTTGGGATGCTCCGAGGAGAAATAGGTTCCATTTGCCACCTTCATGTTGAGAGGAGAGGCAGATTACTGGTGGGAATCTGTAAAACGTACTCAACATACCGCACTAAAGATGTCTTGGGAGAAGTTCCAAGAACTATTCAACGACAAGTACTTTCTCGAAAGTATTTATCACATAAAGGAGGTGGAGTTCATCAAGCTGAAACAAAATAATATGACCGCATCGTAGTACGTGGCTAAATTTGCAGAGTTATCCCGGTTTGTATCCCATTTGGTAGATAATTGGGAGAAAATGACGCGAATATTTCTGTGAGGTTTGAAACCCGAAATACGTCAATACCTAATTTCTCACAAACTTTTCTTGTATTCAGATGTTGTGAATAGGACTCAATTATTAGAGCGCGATAATGTGTCAACCCAACCAAAAGAGAGTAGCCAGCAAAACGATAATACCAGTGGTAGCAATCATCGAAGAGATGACAACAAACGTGGAGGGAATGAACATGCCAGAAATGATAACCACTTCGGTGGTAATCATGGCCAAGACAATAGAAGTTGAAATTTCAAGAAAAGAAGGTTCAACACTGATGGAAAGACAGAAGCACCAACACCCGTTTTCAAGGAAAGAGAATGACCACCGATCGTATGCTTCAAATGCAAAGGGGAGGGACACATCAGTCCAAACTGCACGATGCAGTCCAAAGCGTGTTACAATTGTGGAAGAGAAGGTCACCTAGCCCGATTTTATCGTGCAGCGAAGTCAAGTCCAGCTGGGATGGAGACACCAAAGGTCGTTCCAAACAAGTCAAAATTGGTAGTTCAAGGGAGAGCGTTTGTCGTGATCTCCCAAAAAGTGAGGAACCCGAATGAGGTTATCACGGGTTAGCTAATCATAAACTCTTGCGAAGTATATACCTTATTTGATATCGGTTTTACCCATTATTTAATTTCTCCTACTTGCGCTCAACGTTTAAATTTCACTCCAGAGAAATTAGAGTTTGACTTATCTGTTGAAACTCCGTTGAGAGAAACCTTCATTACATCCACTATTTATAAGTCTTGTTTGATTCAAATTGGCACCCACACATTACCTGTCGATCTTATCTCTTTAAAAGTACTTACATTTGATATGATTTTAGGGATTGATTGGTTACCTACTCATCATGCTAAAATTTATTATTTTCGTAAGGTTGTCAGCTTTCATATTCCTAACCAACTTATTATCCGAAGTCAAGCAACCAAACCACTAAAGTCAATCACTGTCATATCAAGCCATAAAGCTATTCGTTTATTGAAAAACTGATGTCAAGCTTTCTTAGCCCATGTCAAAGATTTAAACAAAATACATCAGATTTGAATGATATTTCTATTGTTAATAAATTTCCTGACGTATTCCCTGAAGAACTTCCTAGCCTACCCTCAGAGCGTGAAATCGAATTTTGTATCGATTTTGATCCCGGTGAAAAATCCATTTCCAAAGCCCTATATCGAATGGCCCAACTGCAAGAATTGTTAGACATCGGTTTCATTCGTCCTAGTACGTCTCCTTGGGGAGCTCCTGTTCTATTCATAAAGAAGAAAGATGGAAGTATGCGACTTTATATTGATTATCGGGAGTTGAATCATGTCACCATCAAAAATAGGTACACATTGCCTCGCATTGATGATCTGTTTGACCAGTTACAAGTCGCTAAATTCTTTTCAAAGTTCGATCTTCGTTCCGGATATCATCAATTAAAGATTAAAACTGATGACATTCCAAAGACTGCTTTTCTAACTCGGTACGGGCATTATGAATTCCTAGTCATGTCTTTTGGATTGACTAATACTCATGTTGCCTTCATGGATATGATGAACCAAGTATTCAAGGAATATTTAGATCATTTTTTAGTCATCTTTATTGATGACATCCTCATAAACTCCAAAAGCCATGAAGATCATGAGCAACACTTGAGGTTGATACTCCAAAAGTTTTGTGAAAATAAGCTATATGCCAAGTTGAAGAAATGTGGGTTCTAGCTTGAGGAAGTAGCATTCCTACTTGGGCACGTGATATCAAATTATGGAATATCTATTGATTCGGCAAAGATTAAAGCAATTCAAAGTTGGGAGCAACCTAAGTCAGTGACCGAAGTACGTAGCTTTATGGGCTTATGTAAGACCCCGAATTTTATGTAATGAAAGTTTTCAATTTTATTACAATTATTATTTTATTTCGTAAATGGTTAAATTGATAAAAGGTTAAAGTTAAGGGTAATATGTGAAATTTTTTTTTGCAAAGTAAGCAAGTTGTTATAAAATATTCGTTTGGTCGGGAAATACTCTCTTTGTCGAGAAATATTCGTACGACGGCACAATCATTGGTGGACCCCACAATGGAAGTATTTCGTAGTTAGAAAATAACATAATTATCTTTTATTAAAAATAACGGCGAGTGTTACCGTTAAAACTGTTGAACTACCCGGTAGTAAAAGTACAGTAATACGCATGGTTGCATAGTAGCACACGATATTGATTATTGATGCTTACATGAGAAGTCACTCATTTATACTCAATTATTGCTACAGTAATTGATGCATCATATCTCTCATATTATTAATTCAAGTATTGTTACAGTATCATCTGTATAATATATATTATTAAATAAATAATTGAGACGACAAAAAGTTATTCATATTATTATTTGCAATATTGACAATGTCTGAAGTTACACGAGGAGAGGTTTGGTCACTTAATTGCGCCGCCAATAAGGAGAAATCCTTATCTGAAAGCCCCCTCTTTCCTGGGAACGACCTGGTTGTTAAATATTATGAGTTATAATATTAATGATGAATACGTTTATGTTGATTAAAGATGAAATTGATAGTTCCATTGTGTTGGAATTATTAGTGTTAGTAGAAATTGACATTTATTTCGATAATAGTTGATGTCTGTAAGTTATATTTACCAATTGGGTAATTAATCAGAAAAATGAGCAATTAATTACAATTAATTCACATGATTATAACTATTTGTTCACATGTGTGTACTATTGATTCACATTCATGTACTATTAGGGGAGGTGGTGCAAGATTGATAATACTTGCATGACTAAAATAAAAATGGAGGTATAGATGAAGGTAGTATACAGTAATTAGTTTTTTCACATGATTATACTATTGAGTCACATAATTTTACTATTGATTCACATGATTTACTATTAGGGGAGGTGGTGCAAGTTTGATAATACTTGCAGGACTAAATTAAAAAGGAAGAAAAGGGGGAAGGTATTATACTGTAATATTTTGAGCCCAAATATGTGCAATTATCGAAACTATATTTTTCTATAAATAGAAGCTCATTCTTCCTTCATTTCTCACCAATTCACTAAAGCTATAGAGCAATTATTATAGAGAGAAAGAAGAAGAGAAGTCTGCTACCTCACTATTCCAATATCCTATTTTTTTCTGAGGTAAGGGGTATTATTCTTTCGTAATCATTAAGAGAGTTATTTTCTTTTAATACTCGTAAGGGTTGTTATTCCATTCTTTATTAATATGTTAGAATAACCTGTCTATATGAAGTACTGCATACATGGTGAAATTCTTCTATTATTCCATTCTTTATTATTCTGTTGGAATAACCTGTCTGTGCGGTCTATCATATGCCTGATGAATTATGTTGTTATTCCATTCTTTATTATTCTGTTGGAATATCCTGTCTGTGTGGATTACGCATGACCTAGTTCCATTCTTTATTATTCTGTTGGAATATTCTGTCTGTACGGATTACGCATGACCTAGTTCCATTCTTTATTATTCTGTTGGGAATAACCTATCTGTGCGGTCTATCGCATGCCTGGTGAATTTTGTTGTTATTCCATTCTTTATTATTCTGTTGGAATATCCTGTCTGTGCGGATTACGCATGACCTGGTTCCATTCTTTATTATTCTGTTGGAGTATCCTATATGTGCGAATTATGCATGACCTAGTTCCATTCTTTATTATTCTCTTGGAATATCCTGTCTATGCGGATTACGCATGACACAGTTCCGCTTCTTTATTATTCATTTGAATATCCTCGTCTGCATGCGGATTATGCATGACCGGTTCTCGTTTTTATTATTATTATGTTGAAATATCCTCGCCTGCGTGAGGATTACGCATTTATGACTTAGTTCCATTATTTATTATTCATTGGAATAACCTATCTCATGGTCTATCGCATGCCCGGTGAATTCTTTTGTTATTCCATTCTTTATTATTCATTGGAATAACTCGTCTATATGGATTATCGCATGCATGGTGAATGATCCTTCGTATTCATTCTTTATTAAATTATGAAAATGATCTGTCTATGTGGATTACCGCATGGCAGGTGAAAATCCATTTGCATGACGATTTTTTTATTAAGCTGAGCCTCAGCGATAAAGTTGATGAAAAACTTTTTAAATCATAGAAGATAGTAGATTTTATGCTCTACTTGACTCTTCTAATGGATTGCTTATTTCTGCTGCGAGTTGTTGATCTAAAACTTGTTATTCATTGTATTCTATCGGTTGTTATATCTTTGTTGAAGGCTAAGGATAATTTATTCGCATTATCTTAGTCATAATATTTCTTCTTTGGGCTAGTTGAGCTCACCCTTTCTTTCATCATTCTCTTGAGAAATGAGAATATAGTTTGGGAGGAGTCGTGGAATGGAGTGATGGTCCGGGATAAATGGCTTTAGTAGTCCTCACTATTCTACGGAATAATGTGATAATAATTGTAATGAGAACACCATTGAGTGTGGATATTGTCTAGATGACAATATTCTTGTTTAAACTATCAGCTATGTTTTGTCGTATTTTAAACGACTGTTGTATAATTAAGTTGTATTTGAATTTATGTACCATATATCTGGAGACTCAAGATGGGTGATGTAAACCTATTTTGGGGGCGTCACATTTGGTATCAAAGCTTAGGGATATGATCCCTGGTTAAGATGTGAGGCTAAAACTAGGAGGGGAGAGACAGGAAATTCCTTCGCTAGTATGACCTACCTAAGTTTATTTGGTATTTAATTGGTCGGTCAGAGTATAGGGATAATATGTGATATGTCAATTAACCCTTATTTTGAAACTATATTCTAGAAAGATATCTAAAATACATGAGATGAGAAATGGGAAAATCATGATAGAGTGGAAATAACCGGGAAGGTACAATCCAAAAAAAAAAGCAAGGTATTATCATCTCTTCAAACTATCAAGTACGTAAATTTCGAGGGCGAAATTTCATAAGGAGGGGAGATTGTAAGGCCCCAAATTTTATAAAATGAAAGTATTCAATTTTATTAAATTTATTATTTTATTTCATAAATGGTTAAATTGATAAAAGGTTAAAGTTAAGGGTGATATGTGAAAATTTTTTGCAAAGTAAGCAAGTTGTTATAAAATATTCGTTTGGTCGGGGAATACTCTCTTTGTCGGGAAATATTCGTACGACGGCACAATCATTGGTGGACCCCACAACGAAAGTATTGTCATAGTTAGAAAATGACAGAATTATCTTTTATTAAAAATAACGGTGAGTGTTACCGTTAAAACTGTTAAACTACCCTAGTAAAGAAATACGATGTCTGGCGTGCATAAGTAGTAGCACACGGTATTGATTATTGATGCTTACGTGAGAAGTCACTCATTTATACTCAATTATTGCTACAGTAATTGCTGCATCATATCTCTCATATTATTAATTCAATTATTGTTACAGTATTATCTGCATATTATATATTATTAAATCAATAATTGAGACAACAAAGTTATTCATATTATTATTTACAATATTGACAATGTCTAGAAGTTCTGTCAAGGAGAGGTTTGGTCACCTAATTGCGCGCCAATAAGGAGAAATCCTTATCGGAAAGCCCCTTCTTTCCTGGGAACGACCTGGTTGTTAAATATTGTGAGTTATAATATTAATGATGAATAAGTTCGTGTTGATTAAAGATGAAATTGATAGTTCCACTGTGTTGGGATTATTACTGTTAGTAGAAATCAACATTTATTTCGATAATAGTCGATGTCTAGAAGTTATACTTACCAATTGGGTAATTAATCGGATAAATGAGCAATTAATTTCTATTAATTCGCATGATTATAACTATTTATTCACATGTGTGTACTATTGATTCACATTCATGTACTATTAGGGGAGGTGGTACAAGATTGATAATACTTGCATGACTAAATTAAAAATGGAGGTATAGATGAAGGTAGTATACTGTAATTAGTTTTTTCACCTGATTATACTATTGAGTCACATAATTTTACTATTGATTCACATGATTTACTATTAGGGGAGGTGGTGCAAGTTTGATAATACTTGCAGGACTAAATTAAAAAGGAAGAAAAGGGGGAAGGTATTATACTGTAATATTTTGAGCCCAAAAATGTGCAATTATCGAAACTATATTTTTCTATAAATAGAAGCTCATTCTTCCTTCATTTCTCACCAATTCACTAAAGCTATAGAGCAATTATTATAGAGAGAAATTATAGAGAGAAAGAAGAAGAGAAGTCTGCTACCTCACTATTCCAGTATCCAGTTTTCTTCTGAGATAAGGGGTATTATTCTTTTGTTTTAATGAAGAGAGTTATTTTCTTTTAATACTCGTAAGGGTTGTTATTCCATTCTTTATTATTATGTTAGAATAACATGTCTATGCGAAGTACGGCATACATGGTGAAATTCTTCTGTTATTCCATTCTTTATTATTCTGTTGGAATAACCTCGTCTGCATGCGATCTATCGCATGCAGTGAATTCTCATTGTTATTCCATTCTTTATTATTCAGTTGGAATATCCTGTCTGTGCGGATTACGCATGACCTAGTTCCATTCTTTATTATTTTGTTGGAATATCCTGTCTGTACGGATTACGCATGACCTAGTTCCATTCTTTATTATTCTGTTGGGAATAACCTGTCTGTGCGGTCTATCGCAATCCTGGTGAATTCTATTGTTATTCCATTCTTTATTATTCTGTTGGAATATCATGTATGTGTGGATTACGCATGACCTGGTTCCATTCTTTATTATTCTATTGGAATATCCTGTCTATGCGGATTACACATGACCTGGTTCCATTCTTTATTATTCTCTTAGAATATCCTGTTTATGCGGATTACACATGACCTGGTTTCGTTCTTTATTATTCTATTGGAATATCATGTCTGTGCGGATTACGCATGACCTGGTTCCGTTCTTTATTATTCTGTTGGAATATCCTGTTTGTGTGAATTACGCATGACTTGGTTCCATTATTTATTATTCTGTTGGAATAACTTTGTCATGCGCGCCTATCGCATGCCCGGTGAATTCTTCATTATTCCATTCTTTATTATTACGCTGGAATAACTTTGCCTATGTGGATTATCGCATGCATGGTGAATGATCCTTCGTATTCATTCTTTATTAAATTGTGGAAATGATCTGTTTACGTGGATTACTGCATGGCGGTGAAAATCCATTTGCATAGCTTTAGATATATTCTATTATAGTCGTCTGAGATATCATTTCTTTTTTATTCGTCATGGAATATCATTTTTTTTGGTATTTTTTTTATAAGTTACTATTCATGGGTTACTATTCACTTAGTTACTATTCACTCTAGTATTATTCACTTGGGTATTCAGGGCACTTTTTATGCCGAAGTACTATTCATGAATTACTATTCACGGGTTACTATTCACTCTAGTATCATTTACTCGATTATTTGAGGCACTTTTCGTGTCAGGGTACTATTCACAGAGTACTATTCCCGAAGTACTATTCACCCGAAAAATATATTTCTTTTCTGTCAAAATTATTTTTGGTACATGAATATTATTCTTGAATTTTACTCCACAAAGCAGTATCATGTTGACAATTTGAACGTTATTAATTTCTGGATAAATTAAATTATAAATCTTTAAAATTTATCCATGAACTTGTTTTATTGAATTATTATGTCATTGTCATCATCCTCATGCTTATATTGTGATGAAAGTCATCTTTGGCTTACGTGCATAGATGGACTTGGTATGATTATGACCAAAGATTATTCGGTATAATCATGACCGTAATGTGACGAATGATGTGGTGAAAGTCCTCAGTGGCCTGTAGTGCATTGATGGACAGTTTTTGGTATAATTATGACCAGGGATTATTCGGTATAGTCATGACCATTGATGATTTAATGAATATCCTTGGCCCGTAGTGCAGGGAAGAATCGATAATATGGTTTATTTATTAAGCTGAGTCTCAACGATAAAGTTGATGAAAAACTTTTTAAATCATAGAAGATAGTAGATTTTATGCTCTACTTAACTCTTCTAATGGATTGCTTATTCCGCTGCTGTTGTTGATCTAAAACTTGTTGTCTATTGTATTCTATCAGTTTTTATACTGTTGAAGGCTAAGGATAATTTATTCTGCATTATCTTAGTCATAATATTTCTTGCTGGGCTAGTTGAGCTCACCCTTTCTTTCATTGTTCTCTTTAGGAAATGAGAATATAGCTGGGACGAGTCGGGGAATGGAGTAATGGTACAGGATAAATGGCTTTAGTAGTCCTCACTATTCTATGAAATAATGTGATAATAATTATAATGAGGACACCATTTAGTGTGGATATTGTCTAGATGACAATATTCTTGTTTAAACTCTCAGCTATGTTTTGTCATATTTTACACGATTGTTGTATAATTAAGTTGTATTTGAATTTATGTACCATGTATCTGGTGACTCAAGATAGGTGATATAAACCTGTTTTTGGGGCGTCACAGCTTAGCTGGTTATTATCGGAGATTCGTGGAAGGATTTTCTCAAATCGCTACTCAATTAACTCAGCTGACTCGAAAAGATACAAAATTCGGTTGGAGCGAGGAATGTGAGAAGAGTTTTCAAGAACACACGATGAGACTCATTGAAGTACCTGTTCTGACAATACCATCTGGTTCGGAGGGATTTTTCATCTACAATGATGCTTCAGGTAGAGGGTTAGGATGTGTTCTCATGCAACATGGGAAAGTCATAGCCTATGCCTCACAACAACTCAAAGAATATGAGAGGAATTATTCTATTCATGATCTAGAGTTGACAGCAGTCTTTTTCGCACTAAAGATCTGGAGACATTACCTATATGGGGAGAAAGTGGAGATCTATAAGGATCATAAAAGCCTCAAATATTTCTTCACCCAAAAGGAACTCAACATGCGACAACAACGTTGGCTCGAGCTGTTAAAAGATTACGATCATATCATTCAATACCATCCTAAAAAAGCGAACGTGGTAGCTGATGCGTTGAGTAGAAGATCATATGCGGGTACGAGTGCGATATAATCAACACAAAGGCCCATTTTGTATGATTACAAAGGATGGAGATAAAGATAAAGACTCCAGGGACCCACGTGATGATGGAAAATATACGAGTAGAACCGACTTTAATCAATAAAGTTAAATCTGTTCAAGCTACAGACCTGAAGCTGATGCGTATAAGGTAGAAAGTACAAGAAGGTGTTATTCCGGAAGCAAAAATTGATGTAGAAGGAATACTTTGAGTCAACTCCAGACTTTATGTTCCTAACGACTCTGACTTGAAGTATAAAATCATGATGGAGGCGCACAACACACTGTTTGGAATATATCCTGGGAGTACCAAAATGTATCGTGATCTTTGACATACATTTTGGTGGAAAAATATGAAGAGAGAGATAACAAAGTTTATCTCAAGGTGTTTAACTTGTCAACATGCCAAGGCGGATCATCAAGTGCCAAAAGTTTCATTGCAACCACTTGAAATTCCAGAATGGAAGTGGGCGCACATTACCATGGATTTCGTTACTGGTCTTTCCAAGGTTTGTCAAGGCATAGATGCAATTTGGGTCATTGTCGATAGATTGACCAAATCTGCTCATTTCTTACCTATACGAGAAACTTATTCACTTGAACATCTTGCTCGTATATACATAAATGAGATTGTAAGACTGTATGGTATGCCATTATCCATATTTTTAGATCGAGACCCAAGATTTACTTCACAATTTTGGATTAGTTTGTAAAAAGCTATGGGCATGGATTTAGAATTCAGTTCGACATACTATCCCCAAACGGACGGGCAGTCGAAGAGGACTATTCAAACTCTTAAAGATCTATTAAGACTCTGTGTCCTTGACTTCAAAGGAAGTTGGGACAAGTTCTTGTCAGTGATGGAATTCTTCTGCAACAACAGTTATCAAGCAAGTATTGGGATGGCTCCATTCGAGGCGTTGTATGGATGCAAGTGTCGTTCTCCAGTATGTTGGGATGAGCTGGGTGAATCAACGTTGTTGGGTCCAGAATTGGTACGCATGACAACGAAAAAGATTCAAATGATCCGACAATGTATAAGAACCTCACAAGATTGACAAAAGAGTTATGTTGATCTTCATCGAAAGGACGTGGAATTCAATGTTGGAGATCATGTGTTGTTATGTGTTGCTCCATGGAAAGGAGTTACAAGATTTGGAAAGAGAGGAAAACTCAATCCTCGATTCATTGGGCCATTCGAAATCCTCGATCGAGTAGGAACTGTGGCCTATAGACTCGCCTTATCGCCAAGTATGTCTCATGTTCATATCGTTTTTCACATATCTATGTTATGTAAATATGTGGAAGACCCGAACCACATTATTAAATTAGAACCAGACGAGATAGCGGAAGATTTAACATATGAAGAGGTACATGTTAAAATCTTGGATAAGAAGGAACATATTTTACGCTCCAAGGTTATACCTCAAGTCAAAGTTTTGTAGAGAAACCACGATGTTGAGGAAATGACCTGGGAGTTAGAATCTGAAATGAAGTCAAGGTATCCTCACCTCTTCTACATATCAGGTACGTACCCCAATTTCGAGGACAAAATTTCATAAGAAATGGAGGTTGTAAGACCCCAACTTTTATGAATAAAGATTAATTTTTCTTAAAATATATTTTTGAATATTATGGTGTGAATTTGATATAATGTTATAGTTGTGGGTAATATTTATAAATTTTGAAAAGTAAGCAAGTAGTTATAAAATATTCGATTAGTCAGGGAATACTCGTACGACGGCACAATCATTGGTGGACCCAACAACGGAAGTATTGTCGGAGTTAGAAAACGACATAAATATCTTTTTATAAAAATAACAGCGAAAGTTTTACCGTTAAACTGTTGAAATACCCAGTGGTAAAAGTATAGTAATACGCATGGTTGCATAAAGTAGCACCTGCATTGTTAATACGATCTTTGATTATTGATGCTTACGTGAGAAGTCACTCGGTTTTATTCAATTATTGCCACAATAATTCTTTGCGTAAGATCTCTCATATTATTGATTCAATTATTATCACAGTATTATCTGCACAATATTTTATATTATTAAATCAATAATTGAAAAGACAAAGTTATTCATATTATTATTTTCATTATTGACGATGTCTAGAAAGCTCTGTCGAGGAAAGGGGTTTGGTCACCTAATTGCTCGCCAGTAGGGAGAAATCCTTATCGGAAAGCCCTCTCTTTCCTAGGAATGATCTGGTTGTTAATATTATTAGTTATATTATTAATGATGAATAAGTTTGTGTTGATTAAAGATGTTTGTTCATTTAGTTTTCTTTAATTCTTCCGGAACCTAATTAACCTCAAAGGAGGTAATTTTGTGATTGGCTAGTTTTGTTATAATTGACCAAACGGGCAATTAATCAGATAAATGAGCAATTAATTATTATTGGTTCACATGCAAATTACTGTTGGTTCACATGCATGGAACTATTGGTCCACATGCATGTACTATTAGGGGAGGTTATGCAAGATTGATAATACTTGAAGGACTAAATTAAAAATAGAGGTAAAGATGAAGGTACTATAATGTAATAATTCGAGCCCCTAAACGTGCAATTATCGAAATTATGTTTTCCTATAAATAGAAGTTCATTTCTTCTTTCATTCTCACCGATTCACTATGACTCACAAGAGCAACTATAGAGAGAGAAACTATAGAGAGGAAGAAGAAGAGTATTCTTTTAATTCACTATTGCAGTATCCAGTCTTCCACTAAGGTAAGGGATATTATTTTTGTTCAATATTCGTATGAAATAATATTTTCTTTCATACTCTGTAGTATGCAAGTAATATTATTTCATTTCGTATTCCTAATTCTACACTCATTTTGTTAAAGTATTGCTTCTATACTCAAAAAATTAGTAGAATATCCTTGACATTTGCGCTTCATCTAGTATCGATTCAAAAGGATATTTTTTAAAACATTCTTGTTAAATTTTAAGCTTTTCATGCCGAAGTAATATTCACGGGGTACTATTCATAAAGTACTATTCACGGGGTACTATTCACAAAGTACTATTCACGAAGTACTATTCACGGGGTACAATTCACTCGGGTACTATTTATGACAAAAATTAATTTTTTTTTCTCTCCAAATCATTTTTGATAAAATATTATTCTTGAATTTTACTCCACAAAGCAGTATCATGTTGATAATTTGGACATTATTGAATTCTGGATAAATTAAATTATAAATCTTTAAAAATTTATCCTTTGCTTTCTTATAATTGAATTCTTATATCATTGTCATCATCTCCATGCTTATATTGTGATGAAAGTCATCTTTGGCCCATAATGCATAGATGGACTGTTGATTGGTATGATTATGACCAGGGATTATTTGGTATAATCATGACCTGTAATGTTACAAATGATGTGGTAAAAGTCCTCATTGGCCCGTAGTGCATTGATGAACAGTTGTTGATATGATCATGACCATTGGTGATTACACGAATATCCTTGGCCCGTAGTGCATGAATAATTCGTGGACGTGATACTAATGAATATTCTTGGCCCGTAGTGCATGGATAATTCAGTGATGTGGATTATTTATTGAAATTTGAGTCTCAAATGATAAAATTGATGATAAACTTTTTAAATCATAGAAGATAGTAGATATCATGCTCTACTTGACTCTTCTAATGGATTGCTTGTTCCACTGCAGTTGAACTTGTTGTTTATTATCAGTTTAACACTTTTGAAGGCTAACGATAATTTATTCTACATTATCTTAGTCATAATATTTTTTACTGGGTTAGTTGAGCTCACCCTTTTGCTTTCATTGTTCTCTTCAAGAAATGAGAACGTAGTCGGGACTAGTCGGGAAATGGAGTGATGGTCCGAGATGGTGGCTATAGTAGTCATCACTATTCTTTTAAATAGTGTGATAATAATTGTAATAAGGACTCCATTTGAGTTTGGATATTGTCTAGAAGACAATATTCGTGTAAAAACTCTTAGCTACGCTTTTGTTGTATTGTATAAAAGAAGTTTATATTTAAATTCTTTATCATGTATTTAGCGACTCAGAATGGGTGATGTATATCTATTTTGGGGGTGTCACAAAGTTTGTATTTGTGTCCTGTACCATGTATTTGGTGATTCAGAATGGGTGATGTATACCTATTTTGGGGGCGTCACACACCCTTTTGTTATACTCACAGGGGATAACTCAGAGATTGGTAGCAACTGTCATTCGAAAAGCGGTAAAAAAGAGAGAGATGAGATACAAAGACATAAAGAAAATTAAAAAATAAATGTCATTTACATGATGACATTACAGTAGTTGTGATTTATCTTGATCAATAAAATGACTCTATTTAACAATTTTTGGCATAGATAGTGGAAATACTATATAATTAAATACATAGGCTTATGTTTATTTACTATCCAGGTTGGGATTATTGAGAACCATACAGCAAGGGTGTATATAATTGACTCTCTGAATATGAAGTTCTTAGGGTTCTAGCTAAAGTTTTGGTTTCTATCATATGTTCATTTGTTCTTTTATTCCCCTCCATTACAAACAGTAGATTCTTGAATTGAACCGTGATTTTATGAACAGTTGTCTTAATGACATTGTTTTGCTTCTATTCAAAATGGTCTTGTGCCTTTTTGTTTGTGAAACCTTGAGGTAGTGTCTGCAACGACAAGTGATTGTTTTGATTATTTTCACCCTTAGTTACTCTTAAAGTTATTTAAAAAAAAAGAAGAAGTTGTCTTCTTACACGTGTTTGTTTGACATTACAGTTTGTAGAAAAACATGGCAATATGGGTGGGAAATTGTTCCAAATGAGTGATTTTAATAAGTAGCTTACTATTTAAGAGAGTAATTTGGTTGGACTTAAGAAAGTGTTTTAGACTTGAGGACCAAGTAAATCTTCATTGGCCCAAAAAGCTAAGACCCATACCAGTAGGCATGAGAACCACAGTAATAAAATAAGAGGGGCAAAATATCAACAAATTAAATCAACATATCAAACTAAATTGGTGGACCTATATCTAAACATACATAATGGTCTAATCAAGCAAATTGTGATAAATCAACATCCTACCATGGGAAAAGCATTACAACGTAAACTTCAACATTGAAGATTATCACAGATATAGATGCAAATTAAATCACAAATGTAATCAACAACATTTGCTACAAAAATCAATATTCCATTTGTTCCACACCAAGTCACATTTGTCAAATTTATATCACTATTCCAACAGAACAATACTTATGATATAGCTAAAGTAAAAAAATCAAATTTATACTCACTATTAACAAAAACTTATCAATAAAAATGGAACTATTAACATAAAAGAACATAAAAATCAAATGTATCTCACCATTACCATATATAAAATCACACACAAAACTTATAAATTAAGAGATTAATTACGCGGAGGAGAGCAACACCCTCCGAAGTTGTTGCTATGTATTGCAGCCTAAATTAAAACAAAATAAATTTTACATATTATAGAAAACATAAATTAAACCCTAACCTAACGACATTGGAACTTAATTACAAATTAAAGCCTAAGAATATGTAAGTTTAACTTACTAATTGAAGCTTGAGAAATGGAGAACCAGATAGGAGAGGGCGAAAAGAGGAAAGAAATTGGGATAGAATAGTGGTCAGGAAAGGGTAGGAAAAAAAGGAAGGCCAGACGGTTAGAGAGAAGGTCGGATGGTGAGGAAAGAGAGGGGGATGGATGTCGACGAGGAGATCGACGACGATGGAGATGGCGATGATGAGGTGTGGCACGACAACGGCTACAAGAAAAGAAGGAAGGAAAAGTCAAGCGGGAGAAAAAAAGTAAAGGAGAGAGAAGAGAAACTACAATTTGGCGATTAAATAAAACGGTATTCTCGACGGCGATGCCCGTCGATATTGAGCCCATCGAGAATGACTCAATCTCGACGGCATCGACCGTCGCCAATGGCCTTTGCCCCGTCGACCTTCACTCTTGGCGCGCGCGCGTAATGGTAAACTTGGCAAGGATGAGGTTTAGGGACTCACTGCCGACAAGTCTTTTACGACGTATGTGTCATCGCCAGTGAGGTCATTCTTGACGGCATGACGCCCGTCAACAATGGTCCCGTCGGCTATGACATGGTTTTTTGTAGTGGTTGTAATAATTAGTTTTAATGAATATATCAATAAATTTAATTACTCATTTTTAATTTCTTGTAAATACATTTAATTAATATAGTAGTTAGCTTATTTAATATTTCACATTAAAATTAGTTGATTAAATTTTAATATTAATATACTAATTAGTTTATTTAATATTACTAATTAAGTTAGTATTAGTTGATTAAAATTTTATTAATATTTAATATTTTAAGAACATAAATTGATAGTAATTTTTTTTTTAACAAAAATTGATAATAAAGTAGAGTAACTACGATAGTAGATGTTACAATAGTAGAAAAGTTTTGTGATAGTAGAGTAGCTCTGCTATAGTAAAAGCTGAAATTATTCTAAACTCTACGATATAAGTAATGACTCTACGATTTAAATCATTATTCTACGTTCATTAAATTATTACTCTACGATCATTTAATCGTGACTTAACGATCATAGAATAATGACTTAACGATTATAGAGTCATTAGTTAATGATCGTATAATTCATATATCATCTACGATTAGGATTTGTCTCTGTCTCGTCTCAACCTGAGAAGTCAAAATGGTAAGGTTAATGTCACCTATGACATGGTGGTCCATGATCATAACAACCATTTATAACAACAAAATTGTCACGCAAAGGAACAAATTCAAAGATCTCAAACTCTTATCATGGGCAATCCCGAGATTCAATATCCATGTATTTTTGTAATAAATACCAAGTTTCAGAATTGAAACTCACAGCATAATTTTCACTTCCATTTAAATTTGGTGCTAAATTCCAATTTTGAAGCTTGAAATTTAGTTGTTAGACATAATGTTAATTGTACTATTTGTTAAGCTATTTGAAGGCAGGCCGATGTTGATATTTTTGGGTTTATTTCATTTTTGTAGTATTTCTCTAAATGACAAAGAAAAGCTATCAATAACTTATAATAGAAAATGCCATACTAGATGTAGATTGCAAAGGCAAGAGGCATTAAGGTCTTAAGTTTAGGCCTTTTGAACCAGGTGGAAGGACAAATATTTTCTCTTTAATCTTTATTTGATTTTTTTTCCTCGCGGTCATTTAATAATTTATGTAAATTTCTTTGTAGAGTAAAGAACCTAACCAAAATAGAGAATTTCACTTGCATACCGATCAGCTTCACATTACGGGCTGGACATACACAATTTTTTTTGGAACAATTACATATTATAGTACATTTATAAAAGTAATTACAAAAATCATACAGTTATAAAATAATTACAAAAATATGACAATTTACCATATATATTTACAATACTAATTATATTAGGAGTCCTTAATTTAAGGAGTTAATATTATTTGGTGACATGGCAAAAACTTTTTTTTGAATTAACGTGATAACCGCCTATCATTTAGACGGACTCTTCGATTTACCAAACCATTCTCGCATCTTTGAAACCATTGTTTCTCTCTCTCTCTGTTTGTTCGTTTCTTCATCTCTATCGATTGTTTCGGTGATTTAATCTGCTTAATTCTTCATCTCATTTGTTCGTTCGTGATCTCGTTATCGTCTTCGTTAGTTATTCGCCATATTTGTTAGTTGTTCGTCATTGTCGTTTGTTAGTTGTTAAATCATTGTCGTTGTTCTTCTCCATTAATTGACTAGTGTTTATTATTGCTTCAAGTGAGTATTTTTTTAATAGTTTAATGTATTATATATTAAAGTAGTTTACTAATAGAATGGAGTATTCATTGTTTTGGTTTGTGTTGTTTTTATGTTTTGTATAGAATGGTTGATCTGAGGAAGAAGGATGGAAAGAGGAAAAGGATCGTGGAGGGTGATTCTGTTAAGAACTTGAAGAAGTTTGTTGTGGAGAGCAAGGGGAAGGGAAGAGGGAAGGATGTAGGTAATAATTCGAGTAAGAATGAGAGCAGTTTGGTGATACATAGTGATATCAAACATTCAGAAGTGCAATTAGATTACGATTTTGATGTCCCCATCAAGAATGAAGCTCAAGTGTTTATCCGTAAGATAATTCCAACTCAACGAATTTTAAAGGTGTGTTAATTTAAATATTGTTATTGTTTCTTTGTATAATGCTTAATTGGTTCTTCAGATAATGATTAATTGGTTCTTTGCATAATATTAATGATTAATGCTTGGTAACCACATGATTGGTAACCAATGCATTAGATAATAACCACCATGTTTCATGAAGGTAACCAAAAGCGACTTGGAGTCTTTGTCTTATGAGTGTCTTAGTTCTTGTCTAATTATGTCTTGGTTCTTACTTTTTATGATGTTTTTTTGTTCTTTGTCTTATGATGTCTTGGCTCTTTTGTCTAATGATGTCTTGATTCTTTGTCTTATGATGTCTTGTTCTTGTCTTATGATATTTTGGTTCTTGTCTAATGATGTCTTGGTTCTTCATATTATGTGTGTCTTGGTTCTTTGTCTAATGATGTCTTGGTTCTTTGTATTTACATTGGTTACCTTCTTGCAACATGTTGTTTCTTGTATAATGTTGTCTTGGTTCTTTGTCTAATGATTTATTGGTTGTTGTCTAACTATTATATTGTGTAATCTTTGTCTTGGTTCTTTGTATTATGTGTGTCTTGAGTTCTTGCTCTAATGATGCCTTGATTCTTTGTCTAAACCAATATATTGTCTAAAGCTATATTAGTTCTTGTGCAACATTGTATTGGTTATTGTATAATCTTTGAATTGGTTACTTGACTAATCTTTGTTTTTGGTTCTTGCATAATATTTCCGACTAATGATTGGTAAGCACATGGTTGGTAACCATGTATTAGACGATAACTTGAATGTTGTTGTGATGAAGCAACCAAAACAACATTAGTCAAGAACCCATTCACATCGTTACCTTCTTTACAACATCTTTGTTTCTTGTATAATCTTTGTCTTGGTTCTTGTCTAATGATTTATTGGTTCTTTGTCTAACTATTATATTGTGTAATCTTTGTCTTGGTTCTTTGTCTAATCTTTGGATTGGTTATTGATTAACAATGTTTTGTTTAATGACTAAAGCTATATTGGTTACTTGTCTATTTTGTTTTGGTTACTATCATATGATTGGTTGGTTAACTTTGTAAATCGATTTTGTTTACTTGCGAGTTATGGGATCTTTATTACGAGGAATGGAAATGAAAAATTCACTTTTAAAGTGATATATTGAAGCGACATGGAAGTCCCCAAAGATCATTGCAAAAAAAAATGAATAATAGTCGACTAGATAAATTTAAGGCAACATGTTTTGGGAATTTTCTTGAGTTTGGTGAGCACCAAATGTATTCCCAGATTATTCATCACGCTTTCTTGTGAGAGGGGAGGTTCACGGAGGGATGATGGTGAAATGTGGTTTTGTTCTATAGAAAAGGGTCGAGTTCGGTTTGCACGAGTTTTGTATGATATCTTGGTTGAGATGGAAAGGTGAGGATGATATAACTCCATATAAAGGTATGGAGAATATGCTTATTGGTAAGTTTTTTGGTGACGAAATTTGTGACACGTAGTAGTATAGGTAGGATATATAGGAAGGCGGTTTTGATGATGATGACGAGGCTATTAAGATGTCTATGATATTTTTGGTCTTTAATTTCATTATGTGCACATTTTCCTAAAATTACGTTGATGGGGCAATGGTTAATTTTTTTTTGTTACTGGCGATGTTAGTAGTTTTCCTTGGGGAAAGTTGCTTTTGAGATGACAAAGTACTCTTTGTCTAATGCTTTGAAGGGGCGTTATAGGAAAGGAAAGAATGGTGTTTCAACATACAATTTTTACATGGATCATTACACCAAACTGTACAAGTTTAATGGGCTTCCGTATGTATTCCAAGTTTTTATGTTTGGGTATATGCAATGACGAGCATCCGTCGGATGTCCGTTTATTCAGATGGAAGGAGTTAATGAAGCCGCTTTCTAATGACAAGTTGAATGAATTAGTTTTTTGTTCCGGACAGGTATGTTGTTTTACCTTTAGTTATATACTTGATAAATGAAAATATTATGTGAAGTTTACTATCAACAAAGTAGTTAGTTACCTTTATATACACATTTGGTTACTGATTATTTTATATGCATGTTAATAATAACAATGTTTTTGGTTACTTGAATATTCAAATACGGTTACTGATTAGATTACATTCAGGTTACTAATGACATTGTTGTTGGTTACCAATCATATACACATTTGGTTACATTTATACATTTAGTTGGTTACTACTTATTATACATTTGGTTACTTGTATATATGTATTTGGTTATTGATTATGTTTTATGATTCCTTATTTTCTGTTTATTTCAATGTAATTGTACATTGTTTGTTAGATGATATACTAAAGTATACTTATTATTTTTTCATTGAGGATAAACAGTTTGATTCCCACTACGTAGGAGAGAAGGATCTATTGATTTGGGCGTTTTCACTTTTTTAATGGGAAGGATGGTGACAAGAAAGTAGACAAAAAGTGAAAGTAGAAACAACATTGGTGTTGATGTATCTGTTGTGAAAGAGGCAATTGATGTACGGTCTAAGCCGTTGGAGAAGAAAGTGTCTGAATTGAAGAAAGAAGTTTCTGAATTGAAGAGAGAATTTGGAAAGTTGAGAACTGATAGTAAAGATGAAATGCAGCTTTTACATGTCCAGATATGCAGGGACCTTAGGTCCATTATTAGAGATGAGTTACGTGCTATCAAAGACGTGGGGGACAAAAAGCTTGATGGTGATTCTGATGATGACGATTCTGACAATGCTGGTGATGATGATGATGATGATGATGATGAAGGTGATGAAGGTTATGAAGGCGGTGAAGGTGGTGAAGGTGATGAAGGTGGTGAAGGTGATGGTGATGTCACCAATGATGGCGTTCTTGATGAGAATGCTGATGTCATGATGGAGGAGGTCCATGTTGATGAGGATGTTGATCATGGTTCAAAAGTGAATAAGAATAATGATGGTGATGATGTGTTGGATGAAGTTGAGAAGAAGGGTGGGAATGAAATTAAATTGGTTAATGAAGTTGGTGATGATGTGTCAATATTCGTGGAAAAGAATGATGTGAATGTAATTGAGATTGCTAATGAAGTTGAACGTGCTGTTATGGTTGAAGAACCCGATGAAAAAAAAAATAATGATGATGAAGAAGATGTCAAGGTTAGACATATTTGTTTGTTTTGTTATGTGATATATGTCTTTTGTTTTAATTATTAAATGGTTCTTTATTTTGTGTAGATTGACAATAATAATGACATGCCGTCTTTTGACATATTAAGCCAATGTACTGGGAAAGAGATTGTTGTGTATGATGCTGATAAGGTTAGTGTTATAATTATGGGCCATCATTTATTTAAATGTTATTTATGTTTTGGTTACCATTATATAGTGAATTGGTTACTATGATATTGTGTTTTGGTTACCATAATATTGTGTTTTGGCTACTATTATATTATGATTTGGTTACTAGTTTATGTTATTCAGATTACTAATATAACATGTTCATTTTAGTTTGTTGGTCATTGTTATGCGATCGGTTGGTTATTAGTTTATTTTATTCAGAGTTTAATAATCGTATATATTACCTTTTTATGTCAACCTGAAAAAGGGAAAGAAAGGTGAGACGACAGCGCGTATGCTCTTGATTTTATGGTTCTCACCACGGGACATAGCTAAGTGTGATGATTTGGAGAAGAGTGTCCACAAAGACGGTGGTAGACCTATCGTGAACCTCGCAAAGAATGCCATTTCACGGTCTCCATATCTGATGACTTTCGGATCGGCGGGTTCATCATCTCTTGTAGTGGGTCTTTGCTAGTCAAACACTTGACGTTTAAGTGCATTCCCCAAATCATGCATGGAGATGCCTCAAATTTTGAAGAGGCATTATTTGAAGAATGGTTCAAAATTGGAATAAACAACGAAAAAAGGTTTGTTTTTTTTATTGTTAACAATGCTATAGTTTTTATGAAACAAATAAGTTTGTATTATTGTAGTAACATATGGTTAATATTAAATAAATGTTATGGTTACTATTATTTTATATTACGTTTACTATTAGATCATGTTTTGGTTACCTAGTAGTTATGTTTGATTCTTATATGATTATGGTTTGGTTACCATATTAATGTTTAAAATTAAGTTGTTGATTAGTTTACTGATTTTTGTATGTTGTTTTTGTTCTTGGTCTAATGATGTATTGGTTATTGTCAATGTTGTATTGGTTAATGTGTAACATTACATTAGTTCTTGTATAATACTTAACTAGTTCTTGACTAATGTCTTTTTTTTTATTTCTTGCATAATATTAAATATTTAATAAATATTAATATTAAATAAATGGTGTAGTTACTTATTAAATAAATGTTATGGTTACTATTACTTTATATTCGGTTAATATTAGTTTATGTTTTGGTTACCTATTAGTTATGTATTAGTTACTATTTGATTATGGTTATGATTTTAATATTTGTTGGTTAGCGAGTCTTGTTTAAAATTAAGTTGGTTAATTAGTATGTTAATTATAGAGCGTCAAAGTTTGATTTGTAGTAGTGTGTATATTAATACGGTAATTGTTAATGTTAGTGTGTATACTAATATTATGTTTTTATATTGAAGGACGGATAAATTTCCTGGAAAGAACGATATTATCATGCCTTCTTTTGTATTTGGATTGATTGCAATATCATCGAAGATGTGGTTCTATAAATTAAAAACGCCTGGGCAGTGGTTAGACGACGATGTGAGTATTTGTTTTAAAATTATGTTTTTATAGTTATGTTTACATTATTTAGTTACATTAATCACATACTTGCATTTTTCAACAACTGTTAATATCCTATTAATTTTTTTGTGGCTCAGCACATCAATATTGCCTTGTATTATTTTCGTAAATTGTCAAGACATTCCGAAAGTGTTCCTATAAGGGTAACGACCACGGATTGTTGGTTTCACAATAAGATAACCGCTTTTTTTTAGGAGTATACAAAAAAATTGTGACAAAATTGTTCTGTGCAGGGAGGGTGATGTTCTTTGAATACATACACGGGGTCATTTGTGGATGTCAACACACCATGGAAGAACGTTGACTATGTGTTGTTCCCAATTCATATGTCATCACCCCATTGGTTGTTGTTGTCTTTTGATGTGCATCGTAGGTGTCTAACTGTTTACAATTCTCTACAACCAAAAAGGAAATCCATGCAAACTAAAATATCTGATGTTTGTGAACCATACATCTTCATTCTTCCCATACTACTGCGCAAGTCTAGTTTTTGGAAGGATAGGTCTGACATTGACTTCAAAGAAAGGACCCGTGACGCAAACAAGCGACGAAGACGATATAATTGAGTTGGAATTTCTTTGAGACGGTTCTGAACAAGTAGAGGGGTAAGGGTTAAATTGTGTACATTTTTTAATTATTACATATAGGTTGATTTTATTTTGATTTTTGTTATATGTTGTTTGTTATTCACGATGATTGTGGGATGTTCACAATTTGTTTTCTTTGAGCATGTCATTCATCGAAGTTTGATCGATTCCTATTCCTTTCCCATTCACGAAGTATCGGAAAAAGTTATGCACAAACCTATTTATGCATGCTAGAAACAGCAATGGAGGGCTATAATCTTGATAGAGAATTTCCGGGAAGATTTGTTCCAGATTTTGATTAGTTCGGATTTTATTGTTTTGTTTTATTAATTTTGTTGTGTATTTTTTTTAAGTTTTGGTGTTATACACAACATTTGTGTATAGTTTATGATTTTTGATGTTCAATCGGATCTTATGTAGATGGGATTATATATTTGATTATATTAACATTAATGAAAGAGATATTGTTTGTTGGTTGGTATTTTGTTTCTTTTTAAGTTGTGTTTGTTGAATTTTTTTGAAATATACAGTTGGTAACCAATCATGTATAAAGGGGTAAACAGATAATGATTTGATAGTAACCAGAGTTACAAGATTGTATCAGGACATATATCATATGTTAAGTGTACATGTGTTATGTATACATGGGTTTCATAAACTTCAATACCCTTTTAATTACAGGTTGCTGAATATACAGGTTGTTTATGTTGTGGTTACCATTATAAACTGGTTTAGTTACTATTATGAAATTAGGTGGTTATTGTGATGGTTACTGTTATGTAATTATTTGGGTACCATTAAACATTGTTATGGTTCTTGTTATGTAATTATTTGGTTTACATTAAAAAGCTGGCATAATTCTTTATATGGTTCTTGTCATGTATAAAATGGTAACCAATTATAATTTTGTAATATCTGATTGGTAACCAATCGTATAAATAGGTAACGGATAATGATTTGATAGTAACGGAGAGATTATTTGGGTACCATTAAACATTGTTATAGTTCTTTGTTATGTAATTATTTGGTTTACATTAAAAATCGGCATGGTTTCTTTATTATAGTTCTTGTCATGTATAAAATGGTAACCAATTATAATTTTATAATATACGATTGGTAACCAATCATGTATAAATAGGTAACGGATAATGATTTGATAGTAACGAGAGAGTTACAATATTGTATCGGGACATATATATATATGTTAAGTGGACATGTGTGAGTATACATGGGTTTCATAAACTTCAATACCCTTTTAATTATATGTTCTTTGGATATACAGTTGTTTATGTTGTGGTTACCATTATAAAATGGTATTATTCTTTATTATGAAATTAGGTGGTTCTTGTGATGGTTCTTGTTATGTAATTATTTGGAAATCATTAAACATTGTTATGGTTCTTGTTATGTAATTATTTTGTTAAAAAGCTGGTATGGTTTCTTGTTATGTTATTAGTATGTGTAATCATTATGGTTCTTTATTATGTAAATATGTTGTTACCATTAAAAACTGTTATGGTTACTGTTATGTATTTATTTGATTACTGTTATTGTCAATGTTTCATTGAAATCAGAAATCAATATATAAATGAATAACAATTTTGTTTACTATACACAATCAAAAATTTTACAAACCAATCGTTTAATGGTTACTCAAAGTAAACAATAATACATTCATGTATCTACACTCTTAATTTAACTGCACTATATCAGACCCTTTTTAGTGGTCTTAAAACCGGGGGATTACTGCATGTTTTTCTGTTGTGTCCTTTTTCTTGGCACCTGCTGCATTTGTTTTGAATTTTGATTTCAGATCC
Organism: Panax ginseng; assembly: GCA_020205605.1. Classification (NCBI taxonomy): domain Eukaryota; kingdom Viridiplantae; phylum Streptophyta; class Magnoliopsida; order Apiales; family Araliaceae; genus Panax; species Panax ginseng. The sequence goes on along the minus strand of CM035144.1, from coordinate 97,306,054 downwards.
GTGTTTGTACCTCTCTTTTTTTGGTCTTCCTGCTGGCCTTCTTGTGTTGGGTGGTTTTATACATATGTTTTTTACTTCTTCTGATACATCCCAGTTTTCTTTGTCATCTAATGGCATGATGGAAGTTTCAATATGTCTTGACCAAAGTTGCTTTAGTGTAATTTCTTGAGCAAAAATCATAATGACTCAAATTTCTCTTCTCATAACTTATTGTAAGAAAGAAAGAAGCGAAGGCATCTCATGGTCTTTGAAATTTACTGGCGTGTGCATGTCTTTTGTTCGATGTCCACAATATCTTGTTTAGAGACATCGTAAATAAAGGAAAAATCACTAAGTTTGATGTCTCAACCTACAACACCCAATGTATACAATCGATTAACGATTGCATCCCAAATATACAAGAACCAATTAACTAGTACACAATATTAGTCAATAAGTAACCACCAATATAAAAGAAACAATTATAAATCTCAAAGACATTATAATGTTATATAGTAACTAAGTCAAGATTGATCAATAACCAATATAATGTTACACAAAGAACCAAATAAGCATTATATAGTAACGAAATATAAGTACACGATGCAGCAATTCAATAGTAATCAAGAACTCAATATAATGTTGCACATTAAGTAAGTTAGCATTACTCTGTAACCAATAAAGATTATAATTTTATCTAGTAACCAAATTATCTTTGTTAGTCGATTATAATGTTACGCGATAAACAACTCAAAGAATAGCCAATAACCATTATATGGTTACACAAAGAACTAACTCAAAGAATAATCAAGAACTCAATTTAATGTTGCACAATAACTAAGTTAGCATTAGTAAGTAACCAAGTTAGTAATAGTCGATAGATTGCAAATGCAAATTAGGATGTAATAATTTAAATCGAGTATTAATTACCTTAAGTATCTTTGATTTAAAGATATTAGATTGCAACTTTCTCTCAAATTGTGTTGTGGAAAGTGTTGTGAATGTTGATATGGTACAACTTGTTTGTTTGTGAAATACCATCTTTGAACCCGGCATAACGTAGGCATTCAATCATTATCGCAATTGGAAGATCCTGATAAACTTGATTGCATTGTTAATAGATTCGCGGTGTTTGAAGTCATTGTTGAGTACACTGCCATACGGTCCCATGGAGCACGGTGCACCTATCCAACTTGACCTCTTCCTCCGATATATGTCCTTATTCGAGGATCAATGACATCAAGTTCACCATGTGTTTATTGAATTGTTCAACGATGTAAGCTCTACAAACCCCGTTGTAAGCTTCGTTTAACTTCTTCTCCTTTCTTTTGAATCTGCTTTTTATATTTTTCAAGATATGATATGTGCAGGAACCATGCATGATATCCGAAAACACACAATTCAGTCCTTATATAATGGCTTCATGTCTATCTGAAACAATACATTGACCTTCCCTAACTCCACAAGCATTTCTCAAATTTACGAAAAACCATTTCCAAGACAATTCATTTTCGCTGTCAACAACTGAAAAAGCAATCGGAATAATGTTTCAGTTTGCATCTTGTGTGCTTGCTATCAGTAATGTCCCCCCGTAAGTTGATTGTATGAATGTGTCATCGATTACAATGATTGGAAAACAATGGTGCCATGCTTGAATGGATGCTCCAATGGCAAAGAATAGATACTTGAAACGACCATTTGTTTCCAACTCGAGAAATTTGTGATGGAACATGATATAAAACATCAAGACTATCATTAGAATTACAAATAGTATCTCGTATCCAAATCACTAGTAATCCAGAACTGTTCATGTGGTTAATGGTATACAAATTGTATATTACATTTAGTAACTAAACATGCGTATTAAGGTAACCAAACATATATAATAACCGCATACAAATGGTCTAATACTAATAATAACTAAACATGCATACTGTCTAAAGGTGTATTGTTTACTGTATAATGCTTAATTGGTTACTGACTAATGATATTTTGGTTACTGAATAATATTACTGACTAATGCGTGGTAACAACATGTTTGGTAACCAATGCATTATCTGATAATTCAAAGACATGTTGCATGAAGGTAACCAATACAATATTAATCAATAAACAATTTACATTGGTAAACAATCTATCGTAATAATCATATATTACATCTTGTGGAACATCATATTGGTTACTGCATAATGATATAAAAGCAATAAATGTTTTTAAGGTGTTACTGGATTTGTTTTCTTTAAAGATGTGTAACCATGATGGGATGAGTGAGTAGTCGTGTGGATTTCCTCTCACCTTTTCCAACGCTTTCTCCTTCGATCTCCATGCTTTTTGGTAAGAGATAGACACATTATATTCTGACATCATGTCTTCCACAATATCGGTTGGTGTGTATATTTTCTTTAAATTTGTTATTTTTTGCATTATGCATTCACTGACCAACTCACTATTTGTCTGTCTGTGGTCTCCCAACAATACATTCACCGAACAAGTGTGGATATCATTGAATTCTCTAACCTTGAACATACTGGTTTTTCTGAAACTTGATGCTCTCATCTTCCATTTGCAATCTTCATCGCATACATTGATAAAGACAAAAGTCTATAACTTGTTCGTTGGACTTTGTGTTGTCTGTTTTTTTTGATTGAATGCAGCCTCATAGCTTGTGAGAGGATTTTTTTGTCTGTGTAGGTTTGATGTAATTTTACTTCACGTTCATTCGGATCCAATATTACATCATCATATCGTTCTTCTACGTATGATTTGTCATGTTGTCTGTCTCGTTGTTGTTCAATAATTTCCATTGCAAAGTCGATCGAAGATATTGCATTCCAAATTGGCATGATTGGCTTGCTAGTGGAACTAGTGCTGAATTCCCTTGTGTAGATCTGATTGGCATTACATCGTGAATTGTAGATTCTTCTACATTTGTCAAGTTATGCAAGATCGTTGTGCGTCCCATTCTCGTTTCAATATCCACAATCGGTGAAATTTACCTTGTTCATCAGATTTTCTACTCATTTCCAGAAAGAATTGTAAGGTTGCTTCATCTGATATACTGATCGGTGGAATGTCGTTTCTAATCTGAAATTTGATTGACAATGTTGTTGCGTTTGTGTCTAGCCGTAATGCACTTTGCGCATATTTTAGTTAGCATTTCTTTGAACGAAATTGTTGATGGAACTAATATGCGATAATTTCAAATTTGGTGTCTTTGATTACTTATCAACCCATGTCTTAGTTGAAATAAAGTACAACCGAATCATCTCCATTATACATCAAATGAATATAAGTAATGGTAAGTAACAAAATCAATGTTATCCCAGTAACCAATATAATGTTAAACGATAACTAAGTCAAAGATTAGTCAAGAACCAAGTCTTCATCAAGAATCAATATAATGTTACACAAAGAATAAAGTAATTTTAGTTAGTAACCAATGCAATGGAACACGATGTAACATATACATAGTCGACGATAACCAATGTAATGTTAGCGATAATTAAGTCAACATTAGTCAATAACCAAGTCTTCATTAGTAACCATTATAATGTTACACAGTAACAAAGTCATTATTAGTCAGTAACCAATGCAATGGTATACAGTAGCCAATTAATTATTAGTCAATAACCTATGTTAGCCTATAACCAATATAATGCTAAACAGTAACCAAGTCATTATTAGTCAAGAACCAAGTCTTCATCAAGAAACATTATAATGTTACACAAAGAATAAAGTCATTATTAGTCAAGAAACAATGCGGTTAATACACGATAACCAAATCAAGATTAGTCAAGAATATGTATATACATAGTCGGACATTAAGCAATGTAATGTTAAGCGATAATTAAGTCAACATTAATCAAGAAACCAAGTCTTCATTAGTAACCATTATAATGTTACACATTAACAAAGTCATTATTAGTCAAGAACCAAATCATTATTAGTCAATAATCAATGTAATGGTACACACGATAACCAAATCATTATTAGTCAAGAAACCAATGCAACATTAGTTAGTACCATTATGCATTAACTAATCCAAAGATTAAACGAATACATAGACATAGTCGATTAAAGAACTAATGTAATGTTAAGCGATAGAACGAATGTAATGTTAAGTAATAACCAAGTCAAGATTAGTCGGAATCAAGTAATAATCAAGAACCATTATAATGTTACACAAGAATAAAGTCATTATTAATCAAGAACAAAAGCAATTGTACACACAATATCCAATTCATTATTAATCAAGAACTAATGTAATGGACACGATAACCAAATCATTATTAGTCGACAACCAATGCAACATTAGTTAGTACCATTATGCATTAACCAATCCAAAGATTAAATGACAACAATATAGACATAGTTGACGAAGAACTGTGTAATGTTAGCGGTAAACAAGTGCATTTTACATGCAATTGCAATCAAAACATTCATATTGCAATCAAAACATTCATTATTCTTACCGTGTGACCATTTTAAGTGCAAAAAACTTAAGAAGGGTGACCAATATAGTAATTAAGTAGTAATAATATGTAACTATATGATTATAAATTTTAAACTCACATACCTCAAGATTTTTTTGATCGAAATTGATGTTGATTTGTATTCAACAATCAACGCGATGTTGATTTCCGATCTTGAAGGCGTTGTTGATTTTGTATGCTATTTTTGATCTTAGAGATGCATCGCGACAACCGGCTTCTTCTTCTACGTCGTTGATCTGCGGTATTTGGCTTCGTCTTCCGTCGTTCGATCTTAGAGATCGTCGTTGATCTCGTAGATTACGAGTTTAGTCGCGACAGAGGCTTTGGTTTCAGATTTTGTCTTCTCAAAATCGTTGATCCGTTGTTCCGATTTCAAAGTTGCATGATTTTAGGGACGGTTAATTTCAAATATGAAATTGGATGACCGACCGGATAATGACACGCGATTTTAGGGGCGTTATATTGCTTATGTTTTATTTTTGTAATTATGTTGTGTATGTTTTATTTTTGTAATTACTTTCTAAATGTTGTATATTAGTATAAAGGACCCTTTTTTTTTTTAAAGAAAGGTGTTAGATCGATCTGGCCCAAAGTCTGACTTTGCAAGCATGTCATATTTTCGTGGAAGAAGCCCGAGCTGACATGTCTAAAGTCAAGGCCTGGTATGACCTAGTAAACGATCAAGGCCTGACAGAACAAAGCCAAACAAGATTAGGTCGGCCTGTTATGCACATCTAGATATATAATAAGTGGTATACTCTTATAATTTATACCAATCTTATGTATTGATAAATTTTACAATTATAATTCGATGTAAATTTATTACAATATATAACAAAACTTTATATTAAAAACCGATGAATATAAATATATAAACTAGGAGAATATTAAAAAGTAACCAACATATTATTATTTAATTTTATCGTTTAAAATTTTATATTAGGTAGTATTAGATAGATAGATAGCTGGAAAGATATAGATATATGTTACATATTACTTCTTTTTTTTTTAAATATCAAAGGCAAACAATCAGAACGTGTCTCATAATCGAACCATCAAGACTGCTATGCCCCACATCCACATCCAACAGCCTGGAATTTCCCACGTAACATATGCTTATCAACAAATAAACGGCCATTATCCCTCCACGTGGCACACACGATCCGATATTACACCCCCAACAATCCAACGGACCCAACACACTGATCTCTCCCTCCCAAATCCTAACCAATTCGCTCTTCCAATCCGTTTCGGATTTTTCCCTCGCCGGGAATTAACAAAAAGAAATTCCCGCCAATAGGAGTACGTATCATGGCGGATTCGGATAACGAATCGGGTGGGCAAAACGCGAACGAGCTGCTATCGGCGCGTGAGCAGGACAGGTTCCTCCCGATAGCGAACGTGAGCCGTATCATGAAAAAAGCGCTGCCGGCGAACGCCAAGATATCGAAAGACGCTAAGGAGACCGTGCAGGAGTGCGTATCGGAATTTATTAGCTTTATTACCGGCGAGGCTTCCGATAAGTGCCAGCGGGAGAAGCGGAAAACGATCAACGGTGACGATCTGCTCTGGGCCATGACTACTCTTGGATTCGAGGAGTACGTTGAGCCTTTGAAGGTGTACCTCGCTAAGTACCGGGAGATGGAGGGGGATAAGACCTCCATTGGCGGCGGACAGAGAGATGATTCCGGCGGGGGAGTTAGCTCCGGTGTGACGATGTACGGTGGTGATGGTGGGATGTCCATGATGATGATGGGGGGTCACCATCCGCAGCAGCATTATAATAGTGGTGGTAATCAGGGAGAGATGTACGGTTCTGGTTCGTTTCATCAAATGGGAATGGGGATGGGTGGTGGGCCGGGAAAGGGCAGTTCTGGCAGTCTTGGTGGTGGTGGTGGAGGCGGCGGCGGTGGAAGTTCCAGTGGGAGGCAAATGTAGGTAGGTGGGACCACCTTTTTAATATCTTAAACAGATAAGAGAGTGAGTGGATAACTGTTTTATTAGGACTTTTCTTTTTCATTTCATTTCAATATAATATTTTGTTACTAGCTCCAATAATATATTGATATGTGGAGTGGAGTTTAGAAAAAAGAAAATATGGAAGTTTTTTTTTTGTTAATTTATTGGAGTATTAATTAATTTGTCTTAGCTAGCTAGGTAGGTGAATTAATTGGGAGGTTAACCTCGCGCCAAGGAGGAGGGCCGGAGTATTAATTAATATGGAAGTTTTTTTTTGTTAATATATTCGCACCGGTGGTAAATCCTCGCGCCAAGGAGGAGGACTTAAATCTGATTGATGTTCGTCGAGGATACATTAATGCCGACTGAATTAATATCGATTAAATATTCAGTCGGTCTTAGATTAACATCGATTGAATATGTGTAGTCGACCATAATTTTATCGAAAATAAAACTTTTTCTTGTAGTGGTTAACTAACTAATTATGTGTGTAATTATATTTGTGCATGGGGAAGTTGGGTAGCTTCATCATCTGCAATTAAATTAAAGATAATGCATGAGACTGGATAGCTAGCTAGCTAGATAGATAGATAGATAGATTGTGTTAAATTCATTCTGTTTGGAAACTGAATTCTAAAACTTCACCAAAAGGATGATGACTTAATTGCAAGATAAATTAAGGTACGTAGTCAAATTTTACAAAAGAGAGTATAAATTTATTTTATATTTTTTTTTCCTTTATATATATATATATATATATATATATATATATATATATATATATATATATGTGTGTGTGTGTGTGTGTGTGTGTGTGAATTATTTTAATCGACTCTTGATTTACTATATAGCAAGAGTAAATTAGTCTCGATGTAAAACTTTATATAATGGATTTATGATCGTTAAATATTCTTTTGAGGACAATTTAATTTTTATTTTTGACCCAAGAGGAAAAAGAATAATGAGAATGATTGTTTGTTAATTTTGGGAAAAGGAATTAAGATAATCTCTCATGCATGCATGCATGCATGTTTGTTCCTTCTCCTGACTATATTATAGGAGTACCTAGCTATTACTATTACTAGTACTAGTACTATTACAGCACGTACGTACAACCGGACTCATTCATGTAACTTGTTTTCAAAAAGGAAAACTAAACAGCTTTTGGTGTTCCTATATATATATATATATATATATATATATATATATATATATATATACCGTCCGGATTTTAAATTAATTTTTTATTTAATTCATCTTACTCATCTCCTTTAGCGATGAACCGGACAACGATTCGATCCGTCGCTATATGTAGAACCATCGTCTTAATTTTTAGAGACGAACAATATATAGCGACGGACCGAACATATAGCGACGGACCGAATCGTCGTCCGATCCGTCAGTAAAGGGGAGTGAGTAAGGTGAATTAGATAAAGGGTGAGCTTAAGATCCGAACTGTATATATATATATACGGAATCCTTTAGAAGTGAACTAAGAGAACGAATAAAAGCCGAACTTTAAAAAAAACACGCGGGGTAAAGTGGGTTGGCTAAAAGGTTTAAGAAGAAAATAAAATCCAATTGAAGATTAGATGCAACCATCCCAATCTCTCTCAAACTCTTCCCCCTCCTCCTCTCCCTCCTCCTCCCCCTCCCCCTCCTCCTCCCCTCTCTCAAGGCGATCGATGCATTTGATAAGGAATTGATCGGCGTAAAGCTCCGGCCGACGCAAACGGAAAGTGAAGTGTGATGCTAAATTATTAATTTAAATGGCATAAAATTTTGTTGCTTCAATTGATTTTGAAATCGAAACTGCACCAAATGAAACCTCATTGCACGATTCAAAATCAAACCGCACCAATTACAAGCGATTTCATGTGCGATTTTGAATTTGTTAAACCGCACCTAAGCGGTTTTGTGTGCGGTTTAGGCTTTAAACCGCACCATGGTCACCCCTAGTACACAGTCATCTATGGCGACGTTTTTTTTGGGTTATAGTGACCGTTCACCCGTCGTCATAGACAAGAATAGCTATAGCGACGGATGAACCGTCGCTATAGCCCAAAAAAATCGTTATCATAGGCGACAGTATATATTTTTCCTATATATATATATATATATATATATATATATATATATATATACGTACTGTTATATCAAAAAACTATATTCATTTACTATAATAAAGTTAATTTCATCTTCACCATAGTCAGATACAAATTAATTTGTCTAATTTATGGATTTACACAAATCCTTATGGTATTGTACAATCCACCTTTATTTATGTTTAGTTTTAAGACTAAACAGTTCTCATCTTGTTTTTCATTCCTATATATGAGTCCGAATCTTAAGCTCATCCTTTATCCAACTCACCCGAGCTCACCCTGTGACGCCCCCAAAATAGGTATACATCACCCATCTTGAGTCACCAGTTACATGGTACAAAATTCAAATACAACTTAATTATACAACAATGTAAAATAATGCGACATAACATAATCTAAGAGTTTTAATAAGAATATTGTCATCTGTACAATATCCATACTCAATGGAGTCCTCATTACATTTATTGTCACACTATTTCACAGAATAGTGAGGACTACTAAAGCCACTTATCTTTGGATCATCACCCATTCCCCAACTCGTCCCAAATATATATTCTCATTTCAAGAGAACAATGAAAGAAAGGGTGAGCTCAACTAGCCCAAAGAAGAAATATTATGACTAAGATAATACGTAATAAATTATCTTTAGCCTTCAACAAAGATAACAACCGATAGAATACAATAGATAACAAGTTTTAGATCAACAATCGCAGGTGAAAATAAGCAATCCATTAGAAAGAGTCAAGTAGAGCATAAAATCTACTATCTTCTATAATTTAAAATGTTTTCATCAATTTCTATCATTTGAGACTCAACTTAATAAATAAGCCACATCATCGAATCATCTCTCGCACTACGGCCAAGGATATTCATGTAATCATCAATGGTCATGACTATACCGGATAATCCCAGGTCATAATCATACCCATAAATTATACCCAAGACAAAAAGAACTCTCATCATCCGCTCTTCACCGAACTATCAAATATTATAGTTAAATCCACAATTCATATTTATAATCATGTAAATCAACAGCCTCTCCACAAAGGCTTAATAGAACGTTTACTCAATATCCTTACCCCAAAGGCTAAAGATATTCAAATATAATAACAATGATCATACCAATCAGTTGTCTACCTTTGCACTATGGGCCAAAGATATTTAACTATAAAACTAATGGTCATGATCATACCAATCAGTTGTCTGTCAGTGCACCAAGGCCAAATACATTCAACTGTTAACTAATGGTCATGATCCTGCCAATCACATCATCGAATTATCCATGCACTACAAGAAAACCGGCTAATCCCGACGGAACTAAGTTCGACGGACTGTATTCAGTCGTACATATTATAATTTCGACGAAATATTAGGTCAAAATTAAGTTCGTCCAAAATAGTTTATTTTCGAGGAAAGTCCGTCGGGAATATAAGGCCTCATATGGCGCCAAATTTCCCGTCAGCGCGAAACTTAAGTTCGACAAAATTATAGTTATTTCCGAGGGACATTGCGTCGAAGATAAGTTAAGTCCGAGGGACTTATATCCGACGAAAATTTCGTCAGAAATATCTTATAAAACCTATTCGACTGACTCAGGCCAGCGTCTCCCCGTATTCTCTCAGTTTTAATTATATCTCTCCTGTAAGACCCCAACTTATTATAAATAAAATTTAATTTCTTCTATTTATTATTTTAAAATAGTAAGGGTTGATTTGATTAATGTGGTTAGTTATGGGTACAAATGCTAAAAATATCTTAAATAAGCAAGTGGTTATAAAATATTCATTGTTGTCGGGGAATATTCGTTTGGTTGTGGAATATTCTTACTGTCGGGGAATATTAAATGCGGCGCAAACCTTGTGTGGGCCCCATAATGACGATTGGATGAAGGAAAACGACAAATATAAGTTGTTTATAAATAATCTACAGTAGTTATTACAAGAATTATCTTGTTGGAATACCCGTGGTTAAAAAAACACAAGAAGACACCAGATTGCACCAATTATTGATTCTTAAGTAAGAAGGCACTACTCAAAAATTGTTACGATAATTCTTTGTTCAATATTATATTTTATTGATTCAATAATTGCTACGTTGATATTTTATATTATTGTTATTTTAATAATTATCAACTGCGTAGTATTTTCATTATCGGATCAATAATTCATATTATTTGAATAATATTATTAGATAACATTATTGGCAATGTCTAGAAAGTTACATCAAGGAGAGGTTTGGTCATCTAATTGCTACCAAAAAAGGAGAAATCCTTATTGAAAGCCCCTTTTCTGAGAAATGACTTTGGTTGCGAGATTGTGATTCTCATAATATTATTTGTGAATAATTAATTATTGATTTATATGATAAAAAAAATATTCATTTTATGTGGATATAGATGGAGAAAATTTTTAATGTGACAATTGTTGAAAATTGATATTTTATCTTTTCTGATAAAATAATTCATTTAAATATATTATTATATTTTAATAATATAATAATGGTGATATTTTTACAATGAATGTGGGATATATGAATAAATGAGGAGGAAGAGTATTTTTGTTATAAAAAAATGTTTAAAATATGTTAAACATGTTTGTGGGCCCCACTTTGTGACTGAAATTGTCCCTAAAATTGCCCGTTTGTGGATTTCGGTCAACTTCTGCTTGGAATTTGGAAAAACTTAAACTTACAAAGTTGTAGAGAATGAAATTTCCTATGAAATGGACATAAGATTCAAATTTTTCTGATAAAAGGGCTATTTATTATGAATTATTGAAGCTCCGAAGTTCCGAAATAATTAATTTTTGGAAGTTTTAATTGTTTTATTTAAGAAAAACGTTTTTTGCAATCCCACATGTAATATAAATGTGCTGAATTCAGTTGGTTAAAGGTGGGCTTGAATTTGTTAATTATGTTATTATTTTATTAAATTTTCTGCTTTGGTGTTTTAAGCATTTTCCTATAAATAGGGTGCTTAGGTTAGAATTGAAAATCACACCAGAAACTGAAGTTTTCTCTCTCTATATTATCGAGCGTATTCTTGTGAGTATTTTGATACTTTGAGTGTTGCTATACTCTGGTGCAAGTTCCTTCAAAGACTATATCCCAGATTCCAATTAGAAATGCATCTTTTCAAGGTAAGGGATATTATTTTTTTAAAATAATATTATTTCTTCTAATATCATTATCTTTAAATATTAGAAAGATTTTTCTTGTGAAATTCTTGTCTTTTAGTGTCAGGGTTACTATTCACGTATACGGCATAATTCACGTATACGGTACTATTCACGAATACGGCACTATTCACAAAAAAATTAAAATTTTATTTTTTGTCCAAAATATCTATTATGGATACTAGCTTTGATTGTATCCATGTTTTGATCATTCTTGAATTTTACTCCACTATGTTTATTTATGAAGTATTTTTGAACTCGGATTGTTTAAAGTACGAATCCTTAATATTTGTTCTTTTGTTTCACTGGATTCGTTTTCTTTAAAATATTTTTCATCATCCTCAGTCCTAAATGATGATATTACTAAATATCTTTGGCCTGTAGTGCAAAGATGAATGAATTTTTGATGAATATCTTTGGCCCGTAGTGCAAAGATGTACAGGTGTTGAGATGAACATGACCAACTGATGAATATCTTTGGCCTGTAGTGCAAAGATGAATATTTGATTCAAGATGAATATTGATTGATGTTAAAGGGATAAAATATTGATGATGGACTTTTAAATTCATAGATTATAGTAGATTTCATTCTCTACGTAACTCTTCTATGAATTATTATTTTCGCTGTGAATATTGATCTGAAACTTGTTGTCTATTGTATTTTATCAGATTTTTTTCCCTGTTGAAGACTAACGATAATTTGTTCTATATTATCTTAGTCATAATATTTTTTACTGGGCTAGTTGAGCTCACCCTTTTCCTTTTTGTTCCATTTTTCTTCTTAGGAGGTGAGAATGTAGCGAGTTCTAGTCGGGGTATGGAATGATGGTTCTAGAGAGTTGTTTTAGTAGTCCTCACCATTTTTATAAAATAATGTATCAATAATTGTAATGAGGACTATTTGGGTGTGAATATTGTCTAGATGGAAATATTTGTATTTAAACTCGCAGTTTATATGTTGTATTAATAAAGTTGTAGTTTTTTCTGTACCATGTTATTGACGACTCAAAATGGGTGATGTATACCTATTTTGGGGCGTCCACATTAATATCAAAGCTTAGGATATGATCTCTCAGCGAGATCGGAAATAGAACTAGGAGGGGAGAGATGAGTAAAACCTTCGCTAGTGTGTCTTACCTAAGCTTATTTGTTGGTTGGTCAGTATATATGGATATTATGTGATATGTTAATTTCTTTAATTAACCCTTATTTTATGGCAGTATTTGAGAATGTCGACTGAGAATGTTAACAGTGGAGTAAATGAGATCGTGGAGACTCCTTTACCCGTCAATGAGGAGAACGTGCAACAGGCCGACAATGTTCCTCCTGTAAACAACACCACTGATCAGATGATGAACGACGGAATGTTTAGAAGATTTTTGCAGTTCATGAAAAATCAGACGACGGAGACTCGTGCACAAAATACAGGAGGAAATGATAATAACGCACGGTTTGTCACAGCCAAGCAGTTCAAAGAGTTGGGACCACCAAAATTTTAGGAAAAGCCGGATCCGATTAAGGCAGAAACGTGGGTTAAACAAATTACCAAGATATTCGATGTCTTGGGATGCATGGAGGAATAGAAGGTTCCATTCACCACCTTTATGTTCCGTAATGAGGCAGATTACTAATGGGAATATGTGAAACGTACCCATCCAGCCGCACTCAGCATGTCTTAGGAGACATTTCAGAAACTGTTCAATGACAAGTACTTTTCTAAAAGTATTCGTCATATGAAGGAAGTGGAGTTCATTAGACTGGAATAAAACAACATGACGGTGTCCCAGTACGAGGCGAAGTTTACAGAGTTATCCAGTTTTGCACCTCATTTGGTGGAGAATGAGGAACGTATGACGCGGATGTTTCTGAGAGGTTTGAAACCCGGCATACGTCAATATCTCATTTCTCAAAAAATTTCTCTCTATTTAGATGTTATCAACAGGGCTCAATTATTAGAGTGAGATAACAAGTACGTTCAACCGAGGCACCACAACCAGGATCATACTGGTGACAGCAGTCATCAGAACAACGATAAGCAGCGGAGAAAGAAAAATACGGACAAAGGCGGTAACCACTCTGGTGGTAATCATGGCCATGAAAATAGAAGAAGCGAGTCGGGAGGAGATTTTAAAAAAAGGAGATTCAACAATGACAATGCGAAGATGTCAGCACCAGCAGTAACTGGTTCTAAGGGAGGAGAACGACCACCGGTCATATGCTATAAATGCGGGAAAGAGGGACATATCAGCCTAAACTGTCCACAACAATTCAAGGTATGTTATAATTGTGGAAAAGAAGGACATATCGCTCGAGATTTATGCAGTAGCGAAACCAAGTCAGCGAGGATGGTGACTCAAAAGGTCATCCCGGAAAAGTCAAAGTCAACGGTTCCTAGAAGAGCGTTTGTCGTGACTGGTCAAAATGCGAGGAACCCAAACAAAGTGATCACGGGTAAGCTAATCATAATTCTTGTGAAGTTTATACCTTATTAGATACCAGTGCTACCCATTCATTTATCTCTCCTACTTGTGCTCAACGTTTAAACTTGACTCCGGAGAAATTAGACTTTGATTTATCTATGGAGACTCCGTTAGGAGAAACTTTCATCACATCCACTGTTTATAAATCTTGTTTGATCCAAATTGACACCATCACATTACCTGTTGACCATATCTCTTTAAAGATACTTGCTTTTAATGTGATTTTAGGGATTGATTGGTTAACTACTCATCATGCCAAAATTGATTGTTTTCGTAAGGTTGTTAGTTTTCATATTCCTAACCAACCTGTTATATGAATTCAAGCAACTAAACCATTAAAATCAATCACAGTCATATCAAGTCATAAAGCTATTCGTTTATTGAAAAACGAATGTCAAGCTTTCTTAGCCCATGTTATGGATTTGAATAAAGACATGTCAAATTTGAATAATATTCATGTTGTTAGTAAATTTCCTGACGTATTTCCTGAAGAACTTCCCGGTCTACCCCCAGAACGTGAAGTTAAATTCTTTATTGATCTTGAACCTGGTACAAAGCCCGTTTCTAAAACCCCATATCGAATGGCTTCTATTGAACTTCAGGAGTTAAAGGTCCAACTACAGGAGTTGTTGGACATTGGTTTTATTCGTCCTAGTACATCTCCTTGGGGTGCTCCTGTTTTATTTGTAAAGAAAAAAGATGGGAGTATGCGACTTTGTATTGACTATCGAGAATTGAACCATGTCACCATCAAGAATAGGTATCCGTTACCTCGTATTGATGACCTGTTTGACCAGTTGCAAGGAGCACAATTCGTTTCAAAGATCGATCTTCGTTCTGGATATCATCAGCTAAAGATTAGAACTGAGAATATTCCAAAGACTGCCTTTAGAACTCGGTACGGGCATTATGAATTCTTAGTCATGTCTTTTGGATTGACTAATGCTCCTGCGGCTTTCATGGATATGATGAACCAAGTATTCAAGGACTATTTGGATCAGTTCGTTGTTGTCTTTATTGATGATATTCTTATATATTCCAAAAGCCGTGAAGATCATGAGCACCATTTGAAACTGGTACTCCAAAGGCTTCGTGAAAACAAACTATATGCAAAGTTGAAGAAATACGAGTTCTGGGTTGAGGAAGTAGCATTCTTTGGGCACGTGGTGTCAAAACATGGAGTATCTGTTGACCCGACGAAGATTAAAGCAATACAAAGTTGGGAGAAACCAAGAGAGGCAGAATCAAAATGCGTAGATTTCTGGGCTTAGTTGGTTATTATCGAAGATTCGTGGAAGGATTTTCTCGAATCACTACTCCGTTAACTCAGTTGACTCGAAAAGATACAAAAATCGTATGGAGCGAGGAATGCGAGAGGAGTTTCCAAGAGCTCAAGAGGAGACTCATTTTGGCACCTGTTCTGACAATACCATCTGGTTCGGATGGATTTTTTATCTACAGCGATGCTTCGGGCAAAGGGTTAAGATGTGTTCTCATGAAACATGGGAAAGTCATAACCTATGCCTCGCGATAACTTAAAGAATATGAGAGGAATTATCCTAATCATGATCTAGAGTTGGCAGCAGTCGTTTTCGCACTAAAGATCTGGAGGCACTATCTATATGGAGAGAAAGTGGAGATATATTCAGACCATAAAAGCCTCAAATATTTCTTCACCCAAAAGGAACTCAACATGCGGCAACGACGTTGGCTCAAGCTGTTGAAAGATTACGACCACACTATTCAATACCATCCTAAAAAAGCGAACGTGGTAGCTGACGCGTTGAGTAGAAGATCATATGCAGGAACGAGTGCGATGATGTCAAGTATACGTATAGGACCAACTTTAATCGATAAAGTTAAAGTTGCTCATGCCACAGACCCGGAGCTGATGCGTATGAAAAAGAAATTACAAGAAGGTATTATCCCAGAAGCAAGAATCGATGAAGAAGGAATACTTCGAGTCCACTCCAGACTTTGTGTTGCTAACGATTCTGATTTGAAGAACAAGATCATGATGAAGGCACACAATACACCGTTTGCAATCCATCTTGGAAGTACCAAAATGTATCGTGATCTTCGACATATATTTTGGTGGAACAATATGCAGAGAGAGATCGCGAAGTTTATCTCGAGGTGTTTAAATTGTCAATGTGTAAAGGCGGAGCATCAAGTGCCTAAGGGTCCATTGAAACCACTTGAGATTCTGAAATGGAAGTGGGAACACATTACCATGGATTTTGTTACGGGTCTTCCTATGGTTTCTTAAGGCATCGATGCTATTTGGGTTATTGTTGATAGATTAACCAAGTCTGCTCATTTCTTGCCGACACGGGAGACTTATTCCCTTGAACGTCTTGCTCGTATGTACGTGAATGAGATTGTGAGATTGCACGGCATTCCAGTATCCATAGTTCCAGATCGTGACCCAAGATTCACTTCACGATTTTGGGTTAGCTTGCAAAAAGTTATGGGCACGGATTTACGATTCAGTTCGGCATACCATCCTCAAACGGACGGACAATCAGAGAGGACTATTCAAACTCTTAAAGATCTATTAAGACTCTGTGTCCTAGACTTCAAAGGGAGTTGGGATAAATATTTACCTTTGGTGGAATGCTCCTACAATAACAGTTATCAAACAAGTATAGGTGTGGCTCCATTTGAAGCATTATATGGACGTAAATGTCGCTCTCCAGTATGGTTGGATGAGGTTGGTGAAGCAACATTGTTGGGACTAGAGTTAGTACATATGACTACAGAAAAGATCCAAATGATTCGACAACGTATACAAATGGCACAGGATCAAAAAAAGAGTTATGCAGATCTTCATCGAAAAGACGTGGAATTTAGTATTGGGGATCATGTATTGTTGCGTGTTGCTCCATGGAAGGGAGTTACAAGATTTGGGAAACGAGGAAAGCTCAATCTATAATTTATTGGTCCATTTTAGATTCTTGACCGAGTAGGAAATGTAGCCTATAGACTCGCGTTACCTCCAAGTATGTCTCGTGTACATAATGTTTTTCATATATCTGTGTTTTGTAAATATGTGAAAGACCCGAACCACGTTATCGAGTTAGAACCGGACGAGATAGCCGAAGACTTAACGTACGAAGAGGTACCTGTCAAGATCTTGGATAGGAAGGAGCATGTCTTACGCACAAAGGTCATACCACAAGTTAAAGTTTTGTGAGGAACCATGTTATTGAGGAAATGACCTGGGAGTTGGAAACGAAAACGAAAGCGAGGTATCCTCGCCTTTTGAACACTGTGTGTCGTGACGTTAATTTCGAGGACGAAATTTCATAAGGAGGGGAGGTTGTAAGACCCCAACTTATTATAAATAAAATTTAATTTCTTCTATTTATTATTTTGAAATAGTAAGGGTTGATTTGATTAATGTGGTTAGTTATGGGTACAAATGCTCAAATATCTTAAATAAACAAGTGGTTATAAAATATTCATTGTTGTCGGGAAATATTCATTTGGTTGTGGAATATTCTTCTTTAATTCGGGAATATTCGTATGATGGCCAGCAGCCTTTGTGTAGCCACATAATGTAAATCGATTGGATGAAGGAAAACGACAAATATAAGTTGTTTATAAATAACGGCGTGGTTATTCACAGATTATCTTTTTGTTGGAATAAATTTGGTTAAAACACAAGAAGACACGCAGTATTGCACCAATTATTGATTCTTACGTAAGAAGGCACTACTCAATAATTGTTACGGTAATTACTGTTCAATATTATATTTTATTAATTCAATAATAACTACGTCGATATTTTATATTATTATTGTTTTAATAATTGTCATCGCATGATATTTTCATTATCGGATCAATAATTCATATTATTTGAATAATATTATTAGATAACATTATTGGCAATGTCTAGAAAGTTACATCTAAGGAGAGGTTTGGTCATCTAATTGCTTGCCAAGAAGAGAAATCCTTATTAAAGCCCCCTTTTTCCGGGAACAACTGGTTTATCACTATTGTGATTCTCGTAATATTATTTGTGAATAATTAATTATTGATTTATATGATAAGGAAAATATTTATTTTATGTGGATATAGATGGAGAAAAATTTTAATTTGACAATTATTGAAAATTGATATTTTATCTTTTTTGATAAAATAATTCATTTAAATATATTATTATATTTTAATAATATAATAATGGTGATAGTTTTATAATGAATGTGGGATATATGAATAAATGAGAAGGAAGAGTATTTTTATTACAAAAAAATATTTAAAATATGTTAAACATTTTTGTGGGCCCTACTTTGTGACTGAAATTGGATTATAGCCGTAAAATCGCTCGTTTGTGGATTTCGGTCAACTTCTGCTTGGAATTTGGAAAAACTTAAACTTACAAAGTTGTAGAGAATGGAATTTTCTATGGAAAGGACATAAGATTCAAATTTTTCTGATAAAAAGGCTATTTATTATGAATTATTGAAGCTCTGAAGTTCTGAAATAATTGATTTTTGGAAGTTTTAATTGTTTTATTTAAGAAAAACATTTTTTGCAATCCCACATGTGATATAAATGTGCTTAATTCAGTTGGTCTAAGGTGGGCTTAGATTTTTTAAATTATATTATTATTTTATTAAATTTTCTACTTTGGTGTTCTAAGCATTTTCCTATAAATAGGGTGCTTAGGTTAGAATTGAAAATCACACCAGAAACTGAAGTTTTCTCTCTCTTTCTCTCTCTATATTATCGAGCGTATTCTTGTGAGTATTTTAATACTTTGAGTGTTGCTATACGGTGCAAGTTCCTTGAAAGACTATATCCCAGATTCCAAATTAGAAGTACGATCTTTTCAAGGTAAGGATATTTTTTTTAAAATGATATTATTTCTTCTAATATCATTATGCCTGAATATTGGTAAGATTTTTCTTGTGAAATCTTTTCTTTTAGTGTCGGGGTTATTATTCACGTATACGACACTATTCACGTATACGGTACTATTCACGAATACGACACTATTCACAGAAAAATTAAATTTTCATTTTTTGTCCAAAATATCTATTATGGATACTAGCTTTGATTGTATCCATGTTTTGATCATTCTTGAATTTTACTCCACTATGTTTATTTATGAAGTATTTTTGAACTCGGATTGTTTAAAGTACGAATCCTTAATATTTGTTCTTTTGTTTCACCGGATTCGTTTTCTTTAAAATATTTTCATCATCCTCGGTCCTAAATGATGATATTACTAAATATCTTTGGCTTCAGTAGTGCAAAGATGAATGAATTTTGATGAATATCTTTGGCCGTGAGTGCAAAGATGTACAGTGTTGAGATGAACATGACTTAATTGATGAATATCTTTGGCACAGAAGTGCAAAAAGATGAATATTTGATTCAAGATGAATATTGATTGATGTTAAAGGGATAAAATATTGATGATGGACTTTTAAATTCATAGATTATAGTAGATTTCATTCTCTACGTAACTCTTCTATGAATTATTATTTTCGCTGTGAATATTGATCTCAAACTTGTTGTCTATTGTATTTTATCGATTTTTTCCTGTTGAAGACTAACGATAATTTGTTCTATATTATCTTAGTCATAATATTTTTTACCGGGCTAGTTGAGCTCACCCTTTTCCTTTTTGTTCCATTTTTCTTCTTAGGAGGTGAGAATGTAATGAGTTCTAGTTTCTGGTATGGAATGATGGTTCTAGAGAGTTGTTTTAGTAGTCCTCACCATTTTTGTAAAATAATGTATCAATAATTGTAATGAGGACTATTTGGGTGTGAATATTGTCTAGATGGCAATATTTGTATTTAAACTCACAATTTATATGTTGTATTAATAAAGTTGTAGTTGTTTCTGTACCATGTTATTGACGACTCAAAATGGGTGATCTATACCTATTTTGGGGGCGTCACATCTCCTCTCTCACTCTCTCATCTCAGTCTCTCCTCTCTCACTCTCTCAGTCTCTCCTCTCTCACTCTCTCATCTCAGTCTTTCCTCTCTCACTCTCATCTCTGGCGCCCACCTGCCACCAACACCTCCACCGCCGACCAGCCGCGCGCCCCCTTCTCCCCCACCACTAGGCGCCCCTCTAGCCGCCGACCACCACCATCTTAATTAGTTCTCTGCCTTCTTCCTCCAGCCGCCGACCACCACCACCACCACCAAGAGCCACCTCCAGCTGCCACCCATTTCCGATTCCAGCCGCCGACCACCACCACCACCACACGCCGGACAGTTTATTAGCTCCAAAAGGTATGAGTTCAAATGTTGTTTCATTTTGATGATGGTGTACAAATTCAGTAGATTGAATAATTTTTATATTGTATGTATATATTGATTTGAGTATGAAAATTGGTAAATTCCTTAATTGGTTACTGTATGTGCATCAATTTGGCTTTGGCAATTGGATTTGAGGCTGAAAATTGGTATAGAGTTCAAATTTTGTAATATATTTGACTGAAATTTGGATTTGAGGCTGAAATTTGGGGCTAAAATTTGGTATATATTTTGATTGAGAATGGATAATTATGCAGTATATATTGTTTGTATTGTTTATGTAATTTAATTAGTTTTCAATCTTGAATTTAATCGATTTTAGAATGCTTTTTAATTTTGATATATTTGCAATTTCCGAAATGAATTTGTGACAAAAATTACATCGAGGTATGCATTTGCAAGATTTTATCGTAATTATTTTGATAATATTAGTAATTAGTCCCAATATTAAAATATAAACTAATTTGAAGTAAATTAAATAAAATCAAACAAATTTTATTTAATTTAATAAATAAATTAAATTAAATAAAAAATATTTATAAATATATAATATAATACAAATAGAATTCAATTCAATAAAGAATAAAATAAAATATAATCAAATAATTTCAATTTAATTTAATTTAATTTAATTAAAATAATATAAATAAATTAAATTTAAATAAATAAATAAATTAAAATTAAATTAAATTAAATTACATTTGAACTTATATAATATAATACAATATAAAATAAATAATAATAATAAATTTAATTCGATTTAAATAAATAAACCAATTATATGCTATAATATAATATATTACAAATTAAAATAAAAGAAAATATAATAATAAACTAAGTAGGAGTGAATGTCGAACAGTAGTCTTTATAGATTCCAAATAACAATTCTCATAAACTAAGTACCACTTACTTAGTTTATCATTGGCAAAATAAAATAAGTAGGAGTGAATGTCGAACAATAGTCTTTATAGATTCCAAATAACAATTCTCATAAACTAAGTACCACTTATTTAGTTTATCATTGGCAAAATAAACTAAGTAGGAGTGAATGTCGAACAGTAGTCTCTATAGATTCCAAATAACAATTCTCATAAACTAAGTACCACTTACTTAGTTTATTATCATTGGCAAAATAAACTAAATAGCATTTGCTTAGTTTGCCACAATTTTCAATTTATAAATGCAATTATACTCTCCCTACATATATGTACTCTTTCTTGTATGCAGGTTTTGACATAGCAGTTGCAGCTAATAGTACTCCAACCGGTTCCTCGACAACAATTAAAAAAAGGGGTCATAGTTCCTGTTTGTGTCCTATACTCGAATAATAAAGGTAATTGAATTACTGCAGACATTCCTCACTGTTCCAACATAATAGATGGCAACATCCGGAAGGAGTGCCAGTAAGTTGTTGAACAAAGTTCTAGGTTAAGCAACCCTCTAAATGAGCGAACGATCACTTCTTTTATAGGATTGAATCATCTCCCCATATGGGTCTAACCCATGATATAAACAGCTTCTCACCACTCTGAATTCCTCAGATGGGTAGTTCTCACAGAACGTCTCGATCACCTCGAATTCGGCGGTGATAGGGTCGTGGTTTGATAGTTCCATAGGTTCCATCTTGATCCGGTCTTTTCGGCGCCGTGATTGCCTTTCCGGTTCTCGTCTTTCACCAGTTGCTCGATATATTATAGCAGGGGCCTCTGCAGAGAGTACGGGATTACCTCGGGAGCAGTTCGACGCTTGGAGCGCCGAGATGCTCCGGATGGTGATTACCCTCTTGGAGAAGGCTTTTTCGTCCGCCCCCACCTACTCAGGTATTTTTATTGTTTATGTTTTTCAATTAAGGCTAGTTTGTTAATTCTCACATATATATACGAACTAATGATTTATATTTTTGATTCTATCAACATGGTGACGATGGCGGCAAATTTGGCGATGATGAGCGGCGAACACGAGGTGATTTCCATACACTGAAAGCGTCGTTCACCTCCTCCTTGATGATGATACTTTTACTAGTTTATAGTTCATTTTTATATATTCATGATATTGTAAAACTTTTGTATATATTGTATTGTGTAATTGCGTCTGTACAACTATTGTAAATTATATTGTTTAACATTTATGGAACATTAGCTTATATTTGTAATTGGTTAGCTTATAATACGTTTTGGTGGATATTTGAATGTGAATGTGAATGATAATGAGTTGAAGATTACGTTTTAGTACTACGTTGCATATTTGAATGTGAGATACAGGTTTATATTACTGTGTATTGGGTTGTGACAAGTTACAGGTACATTAATGGGTTTAAACACCTGGAAACTGAACTTTTAAAATCTTTATTAAAAAAAAATTGTTAGTTCCGACGGAATAGGGTATTTGAGACGGAATGTCCCTCGAAAATAACAAATAACCAATTTTTAATAAATAACAAAATATTCTAAATTTAGTCGTAAATACGCTATCTTCGACGTAACGTGTCCGTCGTAAATACACTATGTCCGACGCAAGTTCCGTCGAACTTAATAAGTAGTCATTTTTCATAAATATTGGGTTATTTTAATTTTCAGCCGGAAATAAGATATGTTCGAGGAAACAATTCCGTCGAAAATAGGGCCTATTTAATCCGATTGAAAGTTTCGTCCTATATATTCTGTCGAAAATAGTTAATATTCGACGCAAATTCGTCGGACATAATTTCGTGGAAGATAAGTAATATTCGACAGAATTTCTGACGGATCTTATTTTCAACGCGGTTATTTACAACCGAATTTCGGACGGATATTTTCGTTGGGAATAGTTTTTGTTCGACGGAACAGGATTATGGCCGACGGAATATTCCGTCGAAATTAGCCGATTTTCTTGTAGTGATGCACTACGGGCCAAGGATATTCGTTATTATCACCAGTGGTCATGATCATGTCATACACCTGTCCATCTTTGCACTACGGGCCAAAGCTTTCAATCAACAGTTCGTCTTTGCACGTAAGACAAAGATATACAATTATAAAATCAATAATCAACGGTCCATCTTTGCACGTAAGCCAAAGATATACAACCATAAAACCAATAATCAACAGTCCATCTATGCACGTAAGCCAAAGATGACTTTTATCACAATATAAACATGAGGATGATAACAATGATATAAGCATTAATCAAACGAAATCAAGGATAAATATTAAAGACTTTAAATTTATCCAGAGTTTAAAAATATCCAAATTGTCAACATGATATTGCTTTGTAGAGTAAAATTCAAGAATAATATTTCTGTATCAAAAATAATTTGGACAGAAAAGAAATATATTTTTTGGGTGAATAGTACCCCGTGAATAGTACCCTATGAATATTACTTCTCGTGAATAGTACCCCGATATGAAAAGTGCCCCAAATACCCGAGTGAATAATATTAGAGTGAATAGTAATTTGGGTGAATAGTAACCCGTGAATAGTAACTTATGAATAGTACCCTGACGCAAAAAGTACCCCAACTACTCGAGTGAATAATACTAGAGTGAATAATAATTTGGGTGAATAAGAACTTGAAGTGAATAGTACTCGACACAAAAAGTGCCTAGAATACTAGGAGTATAATAGAATATACGAAAATGCAAATGGATTTTCACCGCCATGCAAGATAATCCACGCATCATGCATCATTTCCACAATTTAATAAGGAATGAATACAAAGGATCATTCACCATGCATGTGGTAATCCACATGATGCGAGTTATTCAAATGAATAATAAAGAATAGAATAATGAAGAATTCACCATGCATGCGATAGATCGCATGCATAGTTATTCCCAATGTAATAATAAAGAATGGAATAACAACGAAATTCACCATGCATGATAGATAGATCGCATGACGTTATTCCAACATAATAATAAATAATGGAACCAGTCATACGTAAACGCATACATACGAGATATTCCGCGGAATAATAAAAAGAATGGAACCCAGTCATGCGTAAACGCACGTAAAGGATATTTTCGACGTAATAATAAAGAATGGAATAATAGAAGAATTTCACCATATATAAGATTACTTGGCATAAACGAGTTATTCCAACATAATAATAAAGAATGGAATAACAGAAGAATTTCACCATGTATACGGTAGTCCGCGTATACAGGTTATTCCAACAGAATAATAAGGAATTGAATAACAATAGCTCTCTTCATCAATACGAAAGAAATAATACCCCTTATGTAAGACCCCAACTTTTTGAATAAAGATGAATTTTCTATAAATATCATTTTTGAATATTATGGAGTGAAATTGATATAATGTTATAGTTGTGGGTAATATTTATAAATTTTACAAAGTATACAAGTTTTCAGATTATATTCGATTGGTCAGGAAATATTCTTTTTGTCAGGGAATATCCGTACGACGGTACAATCATTGGTGGACCCCACAACAGAATTATTATCGGATTAAGAAAATGACAAAAATATTTTATGAAAATAACGGTGGAAGTTTTCCCGTTAACTGTTGAAACACCCGGTGTTAAAAGTACAGTAATACGCGTGGTTGCATAGTAATACACGGTATTGATTATTGATGCTTACGTGAGAAGTCACTCAATTTTGCTTATTAGTTGGACCCCCATTTATCCAATTTTCAAAATAATCGGTAAGAAGTTATTCAGTATATATATATAATATTGGTGGGGGGGGCATGAGTGGGGCTAGTGTTGCCCACATGTTGGTAGAAAATGGGATGTCTCGGATGGTAGGAGAAAAGGGTCAGGAGGAAGCTAGCATTATTAGTGTTATTAGCATTATTAGTGTTATATGATATATTATACATATATGAAAACTTTGTTGACAATTGGGGCAGGAAGGAGACTCAGATCACGGGAGTGTATCCCGTGAGATTTGTAACACATGCTATATATATATTTAATATATATATATATATATATAATATATTTTATTTAAAAGATTTTGTTTTAAATATGGACCGTCGGATTAAAAGTAAATCAATCTGGACTGTTCATGAATTAGTTACTATGCAGTCCATTCTTCTATAAATAGAAGCTCATTGCTTCATTATTTCTTACGAATTCACTGAAACTCTAGAGAGAGAAACTATAGAGAGGAATAAGAAAAGTGTCCTGCTACTTCACCACTTCTATATCAAGTTTCTTTTACGGTAAGGGTATTATTTTTTTTCATATTCAAGAAGAGAACTTCATTATTCCATTCTTTATTATTCTTGGAATAACTTTGTATACGCTGATCACCCTATACTTGGTGAAATTCTTCCATTATTCCATTATTTATTATTCTCTTTGAATAACTGTCTATCATGGGCACCGCATACATGGTGAAATTCTTTATTATTGCATTCTTTATTATTACATTGGAATATCTTATTCATGCATTTTACGTGGACCGGGGTTAAAAGTCTTATTATTATTGGAATGGAATATCCCGCATGCATGCGTTTTATGCTCGGACTGATTCCGTTATTTATTATTCTCGTTGGAATAATGCATATATGCAAAGTACCGCATGCATGGTGATTTCTGTTGTTATTTTATTCTTTATTATTCTGTTGGAATATTTTGTCGGTTCTTATTACGCTGACTCGGTTCCGTTATTTATTATTCTCGTTGAAATAACTTGTCTATGCGGGCAATCGCATGCATGGGTGATTTCTTTTGTTATTCCATTCTTTATTAAACTCAGTTGGTTAAAGTTTTGACTTCTATACTCCATGAAATTAGTGGAATATCCTTGATATTTGCGTTTCATCCAGTATCTTTTCATGAAAATATTCTTCTGAACATTCTTGAATTTTACTCTAAAAAGAAGTATCATGTGACACCCCCAAAATTAGGTATACATCACCCATCTTGAGTCGCCAAATACATGGTACAAAAATATAAAATACAACTTAATAATACAACTGTCGTGTACAATACGACGAAACATAAACTGAGAGTTTAAACAAGAATACTGTCTTCTAGAAAATATCCATTCTCAATGGAGTCTTCATAGACAGTATACAAACTCAAATTCAGTCCTCGTTACATTTATTGTCACACTATTTAATAGATTAGTGAGGACTACTAATTCTATCATCTGGTAGTCACACTCCGTTCCTAGGCTCGTCCCCAAATATATTCTTATTTCTGAAGAGAATAAAGTGAAGGAAAGGGTGAGCTCAACTAGCCCAAAGAAGAAATATTATGACTAAGATAATGCGAATAAATTATCATTAGTCTTCAACAATGTTAAACTGATAAAATACAATAGACATCAAGTTTAACTGCAGCGGAACAAGCAATCCATTAGAAAAGTCAAGTAGAGAATAAAATCTACTATCTTATATGGTTTAAAAATGTTTTCATCAGTTTTTATCGCTAAGACTCAGCTTAATAAATAAACCACATCATCGAATCATCCCTGTACTACGGGCCAAGGATATTCATTAAATCATCAATGGTCATGACTATACCGAATAATCCCTGGTCATAATCATACCAAGTCCATCACTGCCCGTAAGCCAAAGATATACAACAATAAAATCAATAACCAACAATCCATCTTTGCACGTAAGCCAAAGATATATAATTCAATAAACAACAGTCCATCTTCGCACGTAAGCCAAAGATAACTTTCATCACCATATATGCATGAGGATGATGACAATGATATAAGCATTAATCAAACTAAAACAAGGATAATATTAAAGACTTTAATTTTATCCTAATATTATCAATCACATAATAAATTCATAATCTAATATTATTAATATCATAACAATATTTTAATCACGTCTTAAACTTATACACAATTTATTTCAATTGTTTACACTTTATCAAATAATACATTTAATCATTTAAAATGTCATACTTATAAGATTTCATCACCAATTATCAAATTCCTTATCAACAATCTACATATACCTTATATAGGATTTCCAAGCCATAAAATCCTATCTTTCAACTTTGTTACTTCACATAACATATTTAACTCATATGTTCGTAACTAAACTATTTTCATGAAAAATACCAAATTAGTCCCAAAAATATTTTTTTTCTGGGATTTAGTATAATATAGTCCCATAATGAACATATATTTTTCTCGAAATTTTTTAAAATTCATTTACTATTTTTCAAAAATCAATTTCTAATTAATTCCTTAAGAAATTAGCCTTCAGTTTAAATTTCATGATCATCGGAGTTATAGAACTCCAGTTATAGCATTTTTTGTCGGAAAAACTTAAATATTGAAATGGTCATAACTTGTTCATTTTAAGTCGGAATGAGCTCAATTTTGGACAGGAAGTTCTTTATACCATATACTTTCATGTCCCAAAAGGCCAGAATTTTTCTCATAAATTAAGTGGCCAAAAATGCCCTTTTAAAATTCAGATCAGTAGCTTTTTTTTTGAATTTTGCAGCTTTTGACTCTTTTGCTAAAATCAGTTCACACGAAAATCTACAACACCTTTTCTAGTAATTCCACTTGGAGATACTACAAAACTCATAGATCTAACTCTAGAACCTAACCACACTCAAAAATTCAAAGTATAATAGGAGATATGGTCAATTGAATTTTATGTTACATTTTCACCAAAATCTGATTTTTCAACCATTTGTGATTTCTAAGAAACTTTCATGTTTTCACATAATAACCAACATAACTCATTATAACACTTACTAATACCACATATACCCATGATTTTCATCAGTCCAATACTTTTATTATGACTCTCATTATAATCAATGTAAACAGATCATTTTCACAATTTAATAAGGAATGAATATAAAGGATCATTCACCATACACGTGGTAACCCACATAGACAGGTTATTCTAACAGAATAATAAAGAATGGAATAATAGAAGGATTCACCATGCATGCAATAGAGACCACACAGACAGGTTATTCCAAATAAAATAATAAATAACAGAACCAGGTCAAGTGAAATTCACACCGACAGGATGTTCTAACAGAATAGTAAAGAATGGAATAACAACAGAAATCACCATGCATGCGGTACTTCTCATAGACAGGTTATTCCAACATAATAATAAATAACGGAATCAGGTCAGGTGAAATTCACACCGACAGGATATTCCAACAGAATAATAAATATGGAATAATAAATAATGGAACCAGGTCAAGTGAAATTCACACCGACAGGATATTCTGACAGAATATTAAATGCGGAATAATAAATAATGAAACCAGGTCCGGCGTAAAGCACATACAGGATATTCCGACAGAATAGTAAAGAATTGAATAATAGAAGAATTTCACCATGTATGCAGTACTTTGCATTTATAGGTTATTCCAACATAATAATAAGGAATGGAATAACAGAAGAATATCACCATGTATGCAGTACTTTGTATTTACAGGTTATTCCAACATAATAATAAGGAATAGAATAATAGAAGAATATCACCAAGTATAGGGTAGCCCCCATATACAGGTTATTCCAACAGAATAATAAAGATGGAATAACAGAAGTTCTCTTCATGAAATAAGAAAGAAATAATACCCCTTACGGGTACAACAAATAATATCCCTTACCTTTGAAAGAAGAGTATTCCAACTGGTAGGGCGAGGATATACTCGAAGGAAACTTATACTACGCTCAAAACTTTCTTAAACTCTAAAGAAATACGCTCAAGATTATAGAAGAAGAATTCTCTCTATGGTTTCTCTCTCTAGAGTTTCAGTGAATTCATAAGAAATAATGAAGGAATGAGCTTCTATTTATAGAAGAATGGAATGAATAGTAACCAATCCATGAACGGTCCAGATTGATTTACTTTAATCGGACGGTCCATATTTAAAGCAAAATCTTTTAAATAAAATATAATATATTCTATTTATAATCTAATAAAACGAATAACTTTTAAAAAGATTTTACAATGTAAACACTATGCAGGCACTATGCAAACACTATGCATAATAAAATATAATATATTTTATTTATAGAATAACTTTAATAAAGTATTCTGTTTTATATAAAAAGATTTTACTATGCAAAACACTATGCAGGCACTATGCAAACACTATGCATAATAAAATATAATATATTCTATTTATAAAATAACTTTAATAAAGTATTCAGTTTTATATAAAAAGATTTTACTATGCAAAACACTATGCATAATAGAATATAATATATTCTATTTATAGAATAAATTTTTAAAAGTATTACATTTTATATAAAAAGCTTTTCTGCTTTTATTACATTAATAATACTAATAAAACAAAACCGAAAGTGACTTATCACGTAAGCATTAATAATCAATACCGCGTGTTCTTGTCTATGCAACCACACGTATTCTTGTTTCTTTTACTATCGAGTAGTTCAACAAGATAATTAGTGAAAAACTTCCGTCGTTATTTTCATAAAAATATTTTTGTCATTTTCTCAATCCGACAATAATTCCGTTGTGGGGTCCACCAATGATTGTGTCGTCTTACGAATATTCCCTGACCAATCGAATATTATATAACAACTTACATACTTTATAAAATCTATAAATATTACCCACAACTATAACATTATAACAAATCCACACCTTAATAAAAAAAATATTTCGAGAAAAATTAAATCTTTATTCGTAAAATCTGGGGTCTCACATATCATGTTGATAATTTGGACATTATTAGTTCCTTGATAAATTAATTCTTGAACTTGTTTTATTGAATTCTTATATCATTGTTATCATCCTCATGTTTATATTTTATTGAAAGTCATCTGTGGCCTGTAGTGCATAGATGGACTTGGTATGATTATGACCAGGGATTATTCGGTATAATCATGACCGTAATGTTACAAATAATGTGGTAAAAGTCTTTATTGGCCCGTAGTGCATTGATGGACAGTTGTTGGCATGATCATGACCATTGATGAATACACAAATATCTTTGGCCCGTAGTGCATGGATAAATTGTGGTTGTGATACTAATGAATATCCTTGGCCGTAATGCAGGGATGATGTGGATTATTTATTAATTGTCGAGTCCCAAAGAATAAAAGTGATGAAAACCTTTTAAATCATAAAAGATAGTAGATTTTATTCTCTACTTGACTCTTTTAATGGATTGCATGTTCAACTGCAGCTTAAACTTGATGTCTATTGTATTTTATCGGTTTAACATTTATTGAAAACTAATGAAAATTTATTCGCATTATCTTAGTCATAATATTTCTTCTTTGGACTAGTTGAGCTCACCCTTTCTTTCACTATTCTCTTTAGGAAATAAGAACGTAGCCGGGACTAGTCGGGGAATGGAGTGACGGTCCAGATGATAGTATTAGTATTCCTCACTATTCTGTTAAATAGTGTGACAATAAATGTAATGAGGGCTTATTCAGAGTGGATATTGTCTAGAAGATAATATTTGTATTAAAACTCACAAAGACTCTTATTGTATATTAAAGATTGTATTTGTATTACATTCGTACCATGTATTTGGCGACTCGAATAGGTGATGTATACCTATTTTGGGGCGTCACGATTGGTATCAAAGCTTAGGATATGCTCCCCAGCTAAGATGTGAAACAAGAACTAGGAGGGAGAGACGGGGAATTCCTTCACTAGTATGACCTACCTAAGATTATTTGGTATTTAATTGGTCGGTCAGAATATAGGGATAATATGTGATATGTTAATTAACCCTTGTTTTATTGCAGTATTTGAAAATGGCATCCGAGAATGTTGAGATTAGCAATGGAGCACAGGAGACCGTTGAGTCTCCATAGATCAATATTCAGGATAATGTGCATCAGGAAGGCGACAATCCTCAGGCAAACAACAACACTGACCAAATGATGTACGATGGAATGTTTAGAGGCTTTATGCAATTCATGCAACATCAGGCAAGAGCAGCTCCTATACAAAATACAGGTGGAAACACTGGCAACTCTCGGACGGTCACCGCTAAGCAGTTCAAGGAACTGGGACCACCAGAGTTTTTCGGAGAGCCAAAACCACTTAAGGCGGAGACATGGATAAAGTAGATCTGCAAGATATTTGATGTCTTGGGATGCTTCGAGGAGCAAAAGGTTCCCTTTCCCACCTTCATGTTATTGCGTGCGAGGCGATTCTTCGGTGGGAATCAGAAACGATTCAACTCCGCCGCATCAAGATGACTTGGGAGAAGTTTCAAGAATTATTAAACGACAAGTACTTTCCGAAAGTATTCGTCACATGAAAGAGGTAGAGTTCATCATCAGTTGGAGCAAAACAACATGACCGTGTCGCAAAGACGAAGCCAAGTTTGCCGAGTTGTCCCGTTTAAGGTCCCATTTGGTTGATAATGAGGAGAGAATGATGCGAATGTTTCTAAGAGGTTTGAAACACGAGATACGTCAATACCTTATCTCTCATAAACTGTGTTTGTATTCAGATTTTGTTAATAAGGCTCAGTTATTGGAGCGCGATAATGAGTCAACCCAACCTAAAGAAAGCAACTGGAAAAATGATAATACCAGTGATAACAGTCATCGAAGCGGTGACAATAAGCGTGGAGGGAATCAACATGCCAGAAATGGTAACCACTTCGGTGGTAATCATGGCCAAAATAATAAGAATATACATTTCAAAAGGAGGAGATTCAACAATGATGGAAAAACATCAACATCAGCACCTGTCGTTAAGGAAGGAGAATGACCACGTATCATATGCTTCAAATGTGGAGGGGAGGGACACATCAGTCCAAACTGCGCGATGCCCTCCAAAGCATGTTATAATTATGGAAGAGAAGGTCACCTGACCCGATTTTGTCGTTCACCGAAGACAAGTTCAGCTAGGATGGAGGCACCAAAGGACATCCCAAAAAAGTCAAAGCCAGTAGTGCAAGGGAGAGCGTTTGTTGTGACCTCCCAAAAAGCAAGGAACCTGAACGAGGTCATCACGGGTAAGCTTATCATAAACTCTAGCGAAGTATATACCTTATTTGATACCGGTTCTACCCATTCTTTTATTTCTCCTACTTCCGCTCAACGTTTAAATTTGACTCCGGAGAAATTGGACTTTGACTTATCTGTTGAAACTCCATTGGGAGAAACCTTCATTACATCCACTGTTTATAAGTCTTGTTTGGTTCAAATCGGTACCCTCACATTACCTGTCGATCTTATTTATTTCATTAAAAATACTTGCATTTGACGTAATTCTAGGGATTGATTGGTTAACTACTCATCATGCAAAAATTGATTGTTTTCGTAAGGTTATTAGTTTTCATATTCCTAACCAACCTATTATGCGAATTCAAGCAACCAAACCATTAAAATCAATCACTGTCATCTCAAGCCATAAAGCTATTCATTTATTGAAAAACGGATGTCAAGCTTTCTTAGCTCATGTCACAGATCTAAACAAAAATATGTCAGTTTTGAATGATATTTCTATTGTTAATGAATTTCCGACGTATTCCACAAGAACTTCCCGACCTACCCCCCAGCGTGAAATTGAATTTTGTATCGACCTTGAACCCTAGACAAAACCTATTTCCAAAGCCCCATATCGAATGGCTCTATTGAACTTCGAATTAAAGACCCAACTGCAGGAATTGTTAGACATTGGCTTTATTCGTCCTAGTACTTCTCCTTGGGG
Source organism: Panax ginseng (assembly GCA_020205605.1). Taxonomy (NCBI): domain Eukaryota; kingdom Viridiplantae; phylum Streptophyta; class Magnoliopsida; order Apiales; family Araliaceae; genus Panax; species Panax ginseng. The sequence continues at coordinate 97,272,969 of CM035144.1, read as the reverse complement.
TGCTCCTGTTCTATTCGTGAAGAAGAAAGATGCGAGTATGCGACTTTGTATTGATTATCGGGAGTTGAATCATGTCACCATCAAAAATAGGTACCCATTGCCACGTATTGATGACCTGTTTGACCAATTGCAAGGCGTCAAATTCTTTTCAAAGATTGATCTTCGTTCTGGATATCACCAATTAAAGATTAGAACCGATGACATTCCAAAGACGGCTTTTAGAACTCGTTACAAGCATTATGAATTCCTAGTCATGTCTTTTGAATTGACTAATGCTCCTGCTGCCTTCATGGATATGATGAACCGAGTATTCAAGGAATATTTGGATCACTTTGTGGTCGTCTTTATTGATGACATCCTTATTTATTCCAAAAGCCGTGAAGATCATGACCAACACTTGAGGCTGATACTTCAAAAGCTTCGTGAATATAAGCTTTATGCCAAGTTGAAGAAATGCGAGTTCTGGCTTGAGGAAGTAGCATTCCTTGGGCACGTAGTATCAAGTCATGGAATATTTGTTGACCCAACAAAGATTGAAGCTATTCAAAGCTGGGAGCAACCCAAATCAGTGATCGAAGTACATAGCTTTCTCGGCTTAGCTGGTTATTATCAGAGATTCGTGGAAGGATTTTCTCGAATCACTACTCCATTAACTCAGCTGACTCGGAAAGATATAAAATTCGGTTGGAGCAAAGAATGTGAGAAGAGTTTTCAAGAACTCAAGAGGAGACTTATTTTAGTACATGTTCTGACAATACCATCTGGCTCGGAGGGATTTGTCATCTACAGTGATGCTTCGGGCAAAGGGTTAGGATGTGTTCTCATGCAACATGGGAAAGTCATAGCCTATGCCTCTCGACAACTCAAAGAATATGAGAGGAATTATCCTACTCACGATCTTGAGTTGGCAGCTGTTGTCTTCGCACTAAAGATTTGGAGGCATTACTTGTATGGAGAGAAAGTGGAGATTTTTACGGATCATAAAAGCCTCAAATATTTCTTCACTCAAAAGGAACTCAACATGAGACAACGATGTTGGCTCGAACTGTTGAAAGATTATGATCATACCATCCAATACCATCCTAAAAAAGCAAACGTGGTAGCTGACACATTGAGTAGAAGATCATATGCGGGTACGAGTGCGATATTGTCAACGCAAAGGCCCATTTTGTGTGACTTGCAAAGGATGGAGATAGAGTTAAAGACTCCAAGGATCCATGTGATGATGGTAAACATACGAGTAGAATCGACTTTAATTGATAAAGTTAAAGTCGCTTTCAAACTACGCACACAGGAGATGCGTATGAGGAAGAAAGTGCAAGAAGGTGCTATCTTAAGAAGCAAGAATCGATGAAGAAGGAATACTTTGAGTCAACTCTAGACTTTGTGTTCCTAACGACCCTGATTTAAAGTATAAAATCATGATGGAGGCGCACAACACACCGTTTGTAATCCATCCTGGGAGTACTAAAATGTATCATGATCTTTGACATACATTTTGGTGGGGCAATATAAAGAGAGAGATAGCGTTGTTTATCTCAAGGTGTCTAACGTGTCAAAGAGTCAAGGCGGAGCCTCAAGTACCAAAAGGTCCATTGCAACAACTTGAAATTCCAGAATGGAAGTGGGAGCACATTACCATGGATTTCGTTACTGGTCTTCCCAAGGTTTCTCAAGGCATAGATGCAATTTGGGTCATTGTTGATAGATTGACCAAGTCTGCTCATTTCTTACCAATACGAGAAACTTATACACTTGACCGTCTTGCTCGTATGTACATAAACGAGATTGTAAGACTGCATGGTATGCCAGTATCCATAGTTTTTGATCGAGACCGAAGATTCACTTCACGATTTTGGGTTAGTTTGCAAAAAGTTATGGGCACGGATTTACGATTTAGTTCAACATATCATCCTCAGACGGACGGACAATCAGAGAGGACTATTCAAACTCTGGAAGATTTATTAAGACTTTGTGTCCTTGACTTCAAGTAAAGTTGGGATAAGTTCTTACCATTGGTGGAGTTTTCCTATAACAACAGTTATCAAGCAAGTATTGGCATGGCTCCATTTGAGGCGTTATATGGAAGAAAGTGTCGTTCTCCAGTATGCTAGGATGAGGTGGGTGAAGCAACATTGTTGGGACCGAAGTTGGTACGTATGACTACAGAAAAGATTCAAACGATCCAACAACGTATAAAAACCTCACAAGATCGACAAAAGAGTTATATTGATCTTCATCGAAAGGACGTGGAATTCGATATAGGAGATCATGTGTTGTTACGTGTTGCTCCATAGAAAGGAGTTACGAGATTTGGAAAGAGAGGAAAGCTCAATCCTCGATTCATTGGCCCATTTTTAATCCTCGATCGAGTAGGAACTGTGGCCTATAGACTCGCTTTACCACCAAGTATGTCTCGTGTTCATAACGTTTTTCACATATCCATGTTATGTAAATATGTGGAAGACCCGAACCACATTATTGAGTTAGAACCAGATGAAATAGCGGAAGATTTAACGTATGAAGAGGTTCTTGTTCAAATCTTGGATAAGAAGGAACATATTCTACGCTCCAAGGTTATACCTCAAGTCAAAGTTTTGTGGAGGAACCACGATATTGAGGAAATGACCTGGGAGTTAGAATCTGAAATGAAATCAAGGTATCCTTACCTCTTCGATATACCAGGTACGTACCCTAATTTTGAGGGCGAAATTTCATAAGAAGGGGAGGTTGTAAGACCCCAACTTTTTGAATAAAGAAGAATTTTCTATAAATATCATTTTTGAATATTATGGAGTAAAATTGATATAATGTTATAGTTGTGGATAATATTTATAAATTTTTCAAAGTATGCAGGTTGTCAAATTATATTCGATTGGTCGGGAAACATTCTTTTTGTCAGGGAATATCCATACGACGGTGCAATCATTGGTGGACCCCACAACGGAATTATTGTTGGATTAAGAAAACGACAAAAATATTTTATGAAAATAATGGCGGAAGATTTACCGTTAACTGTTGAAACACCCGGTGTTAAAAGTACAGTAATACGCGTGGTTGCATAGTAGCACACGGTATTGATTATTGATGCTTACGTGAGAAGTCGCTCAATTTTACTTATTAGTTGGACCCCCATTTACCCATTTTTTCAAAATAATCGGTAGGAAGTTATTCAAGATATATATATATATATATATATATATATATATATATATATATATATATATATAATATTGGTGGGGGGCATTAGTGGGGCTAGTGTTGCCCACATGTTGGTAGAAAATGGGATGTCTCAGATGGTGGGAGAAAAGGGTCAAGAGGGAGTTAGCATTATTAGTGTTATATGATATATTATACATATATGCAAACTTTGTTGACAATTGGGGCAGGAAGGAGAATCAGATCACGGGAGTGTATCCCGTGAGATTTGTAACACATGCTATATATATATATAATATATTTATTTAAAAGATTTTGTTTTAAATATGGACCGTCCGATTAAAAGTAAATCAATCTGGACTGTTCATGAATTAGTTACTATGCAGTCCATTCTTCTATAAATAGAAGCTCATTCCTTCATTATTTCTTACGAATTTACTAAAACTCTAGAGAGAGAAACTATAAAGAGAAAGAAGAAAAGTGTTCTACTACTTCACCACTTCTATATCAAGTTTCTTTTACGGTAAGGGTATTATTTTTTTTCATATTCATGAAGAGAACTTATGTTATTCCATTCTTTATTATTCTGTTGGAATAACCTGTATACGCGGTCTACCCTATACTTGGTGAAATTCTTCTGTTATTCAATTATTTATTATTCTCACGGAATAACTTTGTCATGCTGAGCATCTGCATACATGGTGAAATTCTGTTATTATTACATTCTTTATTATTTTGTTGGAATATCCTATCTGTGAGTTTTACGCCGGACCTGGTTCCGTCTTTATTATTCTGTTGGAATATCCTGTCTATGCGTTTTACGCCGGACCTGATTCCGTTATTTATTATTCTTGGAAATAATGCATACATGCCAAGTACCGCATGCATGGTGATTTCTGTTGTTATTCTATTCTTTATTATTCATTGGAATATTCTGCTTACGGTATTTACGCCTTGGCACGGTTCCGTTATTTATTATTCTGTTGAAATAACTTGTCTATGCGAAGTACCGCATGCATGGTGATTTCTTTTGTTATTCCATTCTTTATTAAACTCCGTTGGTTAAAGTTTTGACTTCTATACTCCATGAAATTAGTGGAATATCCTTGATATTTGCGCTTCATCCAGTATCTTTTCATGGAAATATTCTTCTAAGCATTCTTGAATTTTACTCTACAAAGAAGTATCATGTTGACAATTTGGACGTTATTAGTTCCTTGATAAATTAATTCTTGAACTTGTTTTATTGAATTCTTATATCATTGTCATCATCCTCATGTTTATATTTTATTGAAAGTTATCTGTGGCCTGTAGTGCATAGATGGACTTGGTATGATTATGACCAGGGATTATTCGGTAAAATCATGACCGTAATGTTACAAATGATGTGGTAAAAGTCCTCATTGGCCCGTAGTGCATTGATGGATAGTTGTTGGCATGATCATGACCATTGATGAATACACAAATATCCTTGGCCCGTAGTGCATGGATAAATTGTGGTTGTGATACTAATAAATATCATTGGTCGTAGTGCAGGGATGATGTGGATTATTTATTAAGCTGAGTTCCAACAATAAAAGTGATGAAAACCTTTTAAATCATAAAAGATAATAAATTTTATTCTCTACTTAACTCTTTTAATGGATTGCATGTTCCGCTGCAGTTAAACTTGATGTCTATTGTATTTTATCAGTTTAACACTGTTGAAGACTAATGATAATTTATTCTGCATTATCTTAGTCATAATATTTCTTACTGGGCTAGTTGAGCTCACCCTTTCTTTCACTGTTCTCTTCAGGAAATGAGAACGTAGCCGGGACTAGTCGGGGAATGGAGTGACTGTCCAGATGATAGTATTAGTAGTCCTCACTATTCTGTTAAATAGTGTGACAATAAATGTAATGAGGACTTATTCTGAGAGTGGATATTGTCTAGTTGACAATATTTATATTAAAACTCACAGCACTCTTGTTGTATATTAAAGATTGTATTTGTATTCTGTATCATGTATTTGGCGACTCAGAATAGGTGATGTATACCTATTTTGGGGGCGTCACACCTTACCTTAGAAAAAACTGGATACTGGAATAGTGAGGTAGCAGACTTCTCTTCTTCTTTCTCTCTATAATTTCTCTCTATAATAATTTCTCTATAGCTTTAGTGAATTGGTGAGAAATGAAGGAAGAATGAGTTTTTATTTATAGGAAAATATAGTTTCGATAATTGCACGTTTTAGGGCTCGAAATATTACAGTATAATACCTTCCTCTTTTTTTCATTTTTAATTTAGTCCTGCAAATATTATCAATCTTACACCAACTCCCCTAATAGTAAATCATGTGAATCAATAGTAAAATCATGTGACTCAATAGTAAATCATGTGACTCAATAGTTCTAAACATGTAAAAAAATTAATTATAGTAACTAACCTTCAACTATACCTCCATTTTTAACTTAGTCATGCAAGTATTATAAATCTTGCACCACCTCCCCTAATAGTACCAGAATGTGAATCAATAGTAAACACACGTGAATAAATAGTTAATAGCATATGAATTAATAGTAATTAATTGCTCATTTACCCGATTAATTACCCGGTTGGTCAATATAACTTCCAAACAACAATTACTATCGAAATAAATGTCGATTTCCACTAACACCAATAATCCCAACACAATGAAAATATTTTTTTCAACAATTTCATTTTTGAAATTTCGAAGTTTGACTTTTTCCAAAAAAGTCAACTGTTGACTTTTTGACCAAAAAGTCAACCCCGAAAAATTTTGTGTTTATAGTCTATTCTTACTAATTTCATCGTTCCGGACTCAAATATCACGCCCGCGTCTCCAAATTCAACTCCAAACTCAAATTTAATTTTTAATAACATTTATTCACTATTATTATAACTCGCAATATTAACAACCAGTTCGTTCCCAGGAAAGAGGGGCTTTCCAATAAAGATTTCTCCTTATTGGTGCGCAATTAGGTGACCAAACATCTCCTTGACAGAACTTCTAGATATTGTTAATTATGCAAATAATAATATGAATAACTATATCGTCTCAATTATTGATTTAATAATATATAAAATATCGACAATAATTGAATCAAACTGAGTGACTTCTCACGTAAGCATTAATAATCAATACCGTGTGCTACTATGCAACCACGCATATTTTACCACCAATTATTTTATGACAACTTGCTTACTTTGAAAAATTTTCAAATGTCACCCTTAACTTTAAACTTTTATAAATTTAACTATTTACCAAAATAGAAAAATTGAATACTTTTATTTCATAAAATTCGGGGTCTCACACGCCCCCTTTAGCGACGGACCCGACAACGGTTCGGTCATACAACCGTCGTCTATACTTTTAGCGACGGACAACATATAGTGTCGCTAAAAGTATAGACGACGGTTGTATGACCGAACCGTCGCCGGGTCTGTCGCTAAATGGGGAGTGATCTCATGTGAGTTGAATAAGGGGTGAACTTAAGATCCGGATCGTCCTATATATATACTGTGGATTAAACAAAGAACAATTAGAATCACTGGTCTATGATTACCAAGAATTCCTTCCGTTTCAAAATTAAAAATACAAATCAATTTTTATGGTCAATGACTGCATGTGATTACTTCAAAATTAATATGACTTATAAAAATTTAGAATGAAAATAAATTTTGTGATTAATAGTTTGTATGATATACTATACAATTATAATAATTATATCAACTAAAATTAAATACATTCGCATTAATTTGAAGTTTAATAAGTCATCGTTTGATCTCAAAAATCAAATTATATCTCTAATTTTGAAACGAATGAAATAATTAGTAATTTTGCTTTGCAGATTATTCTTTGTTCATTATGTTTTAATTATTTAAATTTTGTACTAACTTTGTTTGCACAAAATACAAATTATGTATAGCTAAATATTCTATTTCAAGAACTACCGAGTCGATTTTACTTTTGCTTTCTTGCGATTTCTAGGGAATAATGGCCATACACACTGGGTGTGTTTTACGATTTAGTTTTGATAAATTATACACAAATAAAACATATAAAGTTGTGTATAGTCATATTGTCCTATATATTCCATTTCTATGAATTAAAAACTCATTACATCATCTTAATTTCGGCATAGTGGCTGGCTAGCCTAGCATGTATGCTTTCTTCCGTCTGGTTTGTTCCCATTTGGCATTATATTTAATATATGTCTTCTTTATGCAATAATACTACTAAACATTCTGAAATTAGTTGTTACTTTTTTGAGTTTTTCTGCTGTGTGATTTAATTAATGTTATTGTTAATTTATAATACATCTCCCATAATGCTAGCTCTTCAGGGTAGCTAGGCTGATACATAAAATATATATCTCTACTTTATACACTCCTACTTTGCAAATTAATCTTCTTTTAATAAAATACTCCCAACTTTCAACAACTCATTATCGGGTAAGTAATGCCGAGTTTCGATTGAATGAAATAGAATAAAGAATGAAATAAAAATAATATATTTGATTATTATGGAAGATAATTAAACTATTTTAATATATAGAATGAAAATTCATTTGTGAACATAATTGAAATAATTATAAAAGGTGTATGTAACTTAATTAGTGTCCTCTATGTGGAGAATAAGAGTAATTCATTTGGTTCAAGTTGGAATCATACGAGTTTTATTTATTAACGACTTAAGTGAAACATTTGATAAGGTGCAAATTATTTGTAAAAACGAGTTTGTCTAGGTTTCATATTGATTAAATAAAAAATTACTAGTTTCTTTATAAGTATAAGTGATGTAATCTTATTTAATTATATGAAACAAAAGAAAATAAATAATATATTTTGGATTTGACAACTAGTTAATTTAAATCATTTAATGTGACTTCAATTTTTCTATTTAAATTATATTATTATTAATAATTTATAACTTACATCATTATGACTAATGTGTAACTTACAACATTATATTTATAATAAAGTGTAATTAAAATGGAATTAATATATATATATATGAGAAATGATTCATAGCATGTATTTGCTATGGATGAAAAATGAGCAAATAGCATCATAACCATATATTACATAAATTAAAGGCTGACATTAAAAAGAGAATTACGTCGTCCGCTATTTTAACTAGCGGACGCTGTTTTCAAAAATTTTAGACCAAATTGCTTACATCCGCTAATTGAACTAGCGGATCTCTAATATCAAATTTACCAAAGCAGCAAGGCAATCCCATATTACCAAAGATGACACGTTACCATTTGCAACCTTCCAAAGCAGCAGGAAGGCAATCTACAAATGTTAAGTAAATATTTTTTTTGTTTCAAGTTTATCCTCAACTTATTCGAGTGTTCTCTAAAAGAAGAAATCGGACACATTACCATCTGCAACCTACCAAAGCAGCAGCAAGGCAATCTATAAATGTATTACATTTATTACACTTCAGTTTTATTACACTTCAGTTTATAACACTTCAGTTTTATTAACTGAAGTTGGCTGAGATTACACTTCAGTTTTATTAACTGAAGTTGGCTGGATTTATTTCTATGGTTCTTGACATTTCTTAATTGGGTGTTTTGTTTTCCCGATTAACAAGGACTCCCTACTCATGTATTATGATACAAGTTTGACCCTGTTATTTTTAAAATGTAATTTCTGCTTTTAACTCCTTGTTTATTTCATCAGTGCTATTTTTACTTCTGAATTGCAGGACTCAGTTACTAGTTTAGTTTGGTAACTTTTTAGCAGTTGTTCTTTTGGTACAGTTTTGGCATGAAAGATTCATGGGGACCTTTGAAGGCATTGACAGTCGCCAGTGCTATAAATGGAATTGGTGATGTGGTCTTATGCACATTCTGAGGCTATGGTATCGCTGGAGCAGCATGGGCAACAATGGCATCCCAATTTCTTCTTTTAGAGAACACTCAAATGAGTTAAGGATAAACTTGAAACAAAAAAAATATTTACTTAACATTTGTAGATTGCCTTCCTGCTACTTTGGTAGATTGCAAATGGTAACATGTCATCTTTGGTAATATGGGATTGCCTTGCTGGTAATATGGGATTGCCTTGCTGCTTTGGTAAATTTGATATTAGAGATCCCTTAGTTCAAGTAGCGGATGTAGCCAACTTGGTCTATAATTTTTGAAAACAGTGCCCGCTAGTTGAAATAGTGGACGGCGTAATTCCTTTTTTAATCTCAGCCCTTAATTTATGTAATGTATGATTATGATGTTATTTGCCCATTTTTCATCCATAGCAAATACATATTATGGATCATTTCTCTCTCTCTCTCTCTCTCTCTCTCTCTATATATATATATATATATATATATATATATGTTTGTGTGTGTGTGTGTAGATATATGAACGTATATACATATATGAGAAATGGAGAATACTTGCAATATAAAAAGAAAACTTATACATGAAATTCTCTACTCTCACTTAGTTTTTTCTATAAACGTATAACTCACAAAAAAATATTCGATAAGAAAATTTTATGAATTGGTATCACAAAATTTTTGAACTCCAAAATTTGACATATATCCTAGAAGTATATCGCATGTAATTAGGGGCGGATCCAGAAATTTTGCCCAACAGGGGCGGATTTTAATTTTTTTTTATTGAAGTTAAATAAAAAAATTTGAACTAATCATAATATTAAGTAATTATAATAATATTTACAAATTGTAATAAATATTCATAATCCAAACTAAAAAAAGAATTTCAAATAAAGAATATTAGATACAATTTAGAAACTTATTTCGGTTACTTGTCATAGTTCAATTTGAATAATTCTCCAAATGCTCAAAGTCCCAAACCAAAAAAAAATTCTGTATTCAAACAAAACCATGAATTAATTTCAAAGCATAAACTAGTTTTGATATCTTTTTATAGGTTTCAAATAAGTTTTTCTTGTATTTAGAATTAGTTTATAATTTTTTTTTGCCCCTCCAAATTTAACTCTTCCATTAATTTGCCCTTAAATTTATTAATTTACATATTTGCTCTACCCCTATACCTATATAAAAAAATTCCAGCAAGGGCAACTGCCCATTGCTAGATCCGCCAGTGCATGTAACTCCTAGCAAACTATTTCGTAGTGGGGAAGATATATTGGGAAAAGTATGCCAAAAATAATCTTTATCCCATGAATTACTTTTTCAACTTTGTGCAATTAAATATGAAATCAACAAAACCAATTATGAGAACAAAAATAACAAATAATCATCCACAAGCAAGACACCAAATTTACGTAAAAAACTCTCTAAAACTAATAGGTAAAAACCACAGGTCAAACTCCGAATCTCCACTATATCACTAATAATGGGCTATCCTCTCAAGTTTTATGCCCTAAAACTTGAGGTTACACAATAAATTGAGATAGTAAAAATTTACCTTTAATTAGGTTGAGAAACCTAATTAACTTCACCACCCAAAAACACCCCAAGCAATAAAGTTTTCAAGCTTTTAATTTTACGGAGATGGCAACGGATACCCACGAATAACAAACTGTAATTCTCTCAATTTATTCTTTTGGTATCTTCTTGCTACCAAGCTTCTCTCATGTATCAAATAAGACTCCCTCATAGCCTTATTTATAGTACTCTTCTTAATCCATTCCTATTATGAATTAGAAACAATTTATTCTCCTAATAAAATTACGGATCACATCTCCTTGTCTTGTTCACCAACTAATCTAACAAGTAAATCCTTTTTCAACTTGGATTCCTTTCATGGAATCTCTAATTCCAATATTGCTTTCATCCAATTTCTAATTGAATTAATATCAAGTAAACCCACTTACTTGCTCACAAAGAAAATCAATTCTTTTCTATATTGGATTCTATCTCATGGGTGAGGACTCACACCCAACAATCTCCCTCTCTGAACCCATGAGAGGAGGGATCACCAACCACAACTCCTTACTCAGAGTTAATTCCAACGAAATCTTGGCTCAACTCAAGCTTCTTGGAATTTTCAACTATATTCATGATTGGCTTTGTCTCGTCGGCATGGTTCTTCTCAATGGGAGGATCTAACTCAAACTTGACAGATTTTTGCTTGCCAAATTCATTCACAACCGCTTTGTACACTGGCTGCGAGCTATCACTTTCGTTCTTCATTTTTGGTACCAGTTTAAAGTGAAGAGCTTTTCTCTCGTGGTTCTCATGCAAGGCTTTTCTCCCATCTCGCACGGCTTAATTTGTACCACACCTTTTTTTGCCAAACTCCCCCATCTTCAACACCTCTCACTTGCGCCCGCATCGTGTAAAGAGTGTTTACCTTCATACCTCTAGTCACCACTAGAGACCCTTTAGTGAGCTTCCACTAACCTTCACCAAGGTAACTTTTATAACCATTCTCATCGAGCTTACTAGTAGAGATTAAATTTAGACAAATATCCATAACATATCTGACTTCTCTTAGCATCTGCAACCAATGTTAGTCTCTAAATAAATATCTCAAATGCCTATAACCTTGGATGCACTTTCGTTTCTCATCCGTACATAACCAAAATCACCATTAGTGTAGGATTTGAATATCTCATCACGCGAAGTAACATGAAACGAAGCACCCGAATCAATAATCCAATCATTAACATGGCACTTGGGTTTATCATCACAAACAATGGCTACATTAACTTCAGATAGATACACAATCGAATCTTTATCCTCATCTTTTTCCTTAGACTGCTCCTTTAAAAATTTGCATTCTTATCTTATGTGACCCGACTTCTGGCAATGAAAACAAATTACTTCTTTTTTATCTCTTGACCTTCCCCTGGATTTGTCATCTTCATGAGAGTTTTTCCCTTTATTTTTGTCCCTACTCTGTGCGACAAAAACTTGACTCAGCACTAATCACCATAGTATCTCTTCGCCTCTTTTCCTCGTTGAATAAACTATCTTTGACTGTATCCATAGTCAGCATACCATTAGGAGCGGAATTACTCAATGATACAACCAACGTCTCCCAGCTATCAGGCAAAGAGCTCAACAACAACAAAGCCTACATCTCATCGTCAATGACCATCTTCATCGTACTCAACTGATTTATCAAACTCTAAAAATCACTCAAGTGTTCTGCAACGGAATTTCCATCCTTGAATTTAGAATTCACAAGCTTCCTAATCAAAAAAGCTTTATTTTGCACCGTCTTCCTTTCATACATGGACTCCAATTTCTGCCAGAGAGCATAGGCTTTAGTTTTCGTGGCAACATGATGAAACACACTTTGATCAATCCACAATCTGATCAGACCAATAGTCTTCCTCTTCATTTTGTTCCACTACGCGTCACTCTTGTTTGTGGCTTAACTCCATCGTTCTCAAGTGGCTCGTACAAATCCTTGCAGTAAAGCAAATCCTACATTCTTGGCTTCCAAATTACATAATTTATAACCTTGAGATTAATCATGAAACCTGCTGTCCAATCCTCCATTTAATTCGCACAAGAAAACCACAAAAATAACCAAGCTTTGATACCACTATTGGGAAAAGTATGCCAAAAATAATCTTTATCCCATGAATTACTTTTCTAACTTTGTGCAATTAAATATGAAATCAACAAAACCAATTATGAAAAAAAAATAACAAATAACCATTCACAAGTAAGACACCAAATTTACGTGAAAACCCCTATAAAATTAAAAGGTAAAAACCACGGGTCAAACTCCAAATCTCCACTATATCACTAATAATGGGCTTACAATAATCCTCTCAAGTTTTATGTCCTAAAACTTGAGGTTACACAATAAATTGATATAGTATAAATTTACTTTTAATTAGGTTGAGAAACCTAATTAACTTCATCATCCAAAAACACCCCAAGAAATAAAGTCTTCAAGCTTTCAATTGAACGGAGATGGCGGCGGATACCCACGAACAACAAACTATAATTCTCTCAATTTATTCTTTGGGTATCTTCTTGCTATCAAGCTCCTCTCATGTATCAAATAAGACTCTCTCATAGCCTTATTTATAGTACTCTTCTTAATCCATTCCTATTATGGATTAGAAACAATTTATTCTCCTAATCAAATTAGGGATCACATCTCCTTGTCTTGGTCACCAACCAACTAACAAGTAAATCCTTTTTCAACTTGGATTCCTTTCATGGAATCTCCAATTCCAATATTGCTTTCATTAACCCAATTTCTAATTGAATTAATATCATGTAAACTCACTTGTTCACAAAGAAAATTAATTCTTTTCTATATTGGATTCTATCTCATGGGTGAGGACTCACACCCAATATGATAAAGTTCTTAAGAATATGGATCACCCATATTATGTTTTCCAACTAAATTTCGATCATAACTTTACAAAGTTAATGTTCTAAGAATATAGTATGTACGACAATACAGTTATAATTTGGTGCGTTTTGTATGTCGAACATATTGATTACTGCGTTTAGGCTCAAAACAATGCTAGAGACGTACTAAACACATGGAAGCCAAACATGCTAAGTCAATCTCGTCTCCTAGTCCTAGCTAAGAAGCCCATTTGTAACTTCTTGAATTATTTATACTTGTAAGAATTTCTTTCATTTTGTTTCCCTTGCATTTTAAGCGAAATTATAGGATTTGGGGGAGGACCGGTACAATATGTACCGGTCATTACTACTGTATTAATTTGTGTCGTTGGATATTTTAAAATAGATCTAATGGTTAAGATTAAATCCTCATTATTTCATCCCCTTTCTCGCTCCAATCACTCTCTCCTTCGCCACCACCGAGCCTAAACGCCTCGCGCATCTCCATCATCACCAGCCAACAAAACATGTTTCCCTGCCGTTTCAATTCAATCTAGGCCTTTGGAATTTTTCGATTTCCCTCATAAATTTGGCCTTTGCATTCTAATTTCTTGCATACCCACATCCAGAATTGGTATTTGCTCCTCTCTTTTTTCTTTTCTTTTTTTAAAAAAATTTATTAGTATTATTTGAAAGGTTTGAATACTTAAAGGAAAACTTTTTCAATTGGATACATTTTTCCCCCTGCTCATTCAAGTGTTGCTAGTGGGCGGATTCAATTTTCCTTATGAATCCTCAGAAGCTGCAATGCTTGTGATGTGATTACCTGTAATGTTTTGTCATACATTGCACAATTATATTGCAATTCTAATCACTGGAATTTCTTGATAGAAATTGGATCTCCTTATTTTACTCCATTCCTTGGACTTCATGGTTTGATTTGTCTATGTTGTATAAAAACTGTTAATGTTATGTCATACCCTACAAGTGAATATATCAGTAATGTCCTAGAAAAGAAAAGAATCATGTCATTGGTTTTATTATAATCAAGTGAGATATATAATTATATATTCATTCAGTTTTATTAATGTTGCAAGCACAGAAAGCTGAAATTTTGTGTTCATGTCAGTGTCTGGTGTGATTGTCTTGGCCCTAGCCTATGAATATTTTTGACTTGAGTATTAATTATGTATGTTTGTTTGAAGGATTCTAATGGGGATTGGACTGGACTATTTAGGATAATATTGGATGGAATATGGTTGCATGTACTAGTTTAGCAATTTTAAATTATCCATTATTTAGTTCTATCATTTAATTCCATAGTTTACATTTTGTGATTAATAAGCTCATTTTATGATGGATTTAATAATTCCCTTTTGGGTATAAAGAAATGCACAATAACCTGAATCAGGTAGGGAATGTGGTGGGGTAGATTTATTCGGTGCAATGCCTGTGATAACATAATATAATTGTCACTCTGTAGTCGAATAGTTCAATATTATTTTTCTTTGTATCCATAAAATATTTTAACAAATCTTTTTTATTTGGTTGTCTTTTGCAGGTGTTGGAGAAATAGCAGTAGAAAGAGCAGTATTAACAAGACTAATAGTCGAACAAAATTGGAACAACTTAGCTGTTATGTGAAAGAAAGTTTAGGCGTAGCAAAGCTATCGCCCCTAAAAAGTGATTCCGCCCTCACTGGTTATAAACCTTGGTACAGTTGAGCTCCAATGGCGTTCACCCTCCAGGATTCAATGGCAAGCCTTCGATTATGTGTACTCGCAGAAGAAGACTATGGACTTGTCTTTGTGGATTGCCCAGAATACATGAACAGAACAGAAATAAAGAGAAGGAAGACTGTTTGTGCGATTATTTTGTGTTATAAAACTATAAGAGAAAAGAACATAAGACACTGTTATATATATGCAGAGAAAAAACAGAAGAACGTTGGAAAGCAACGGGAAGAAGAACGTTGGGAATCAGTAACGTAAAAAGGAACGTTGGAACTAATAAGGTTTTTACGTTTTGGGGAAAAACCGGCTAGGCTAGGGCATTAAAGCTAAACAATAGAAATTAGGGATTTAACCAAAACAGTGGGCTACTTGGGTGCACCCGTGAAGCACAATTTTCTGGATTGGCACCCCCCCCTGCGCGGGCGTATCGCGCGCACACACGCACTAAGTTTTCTGACCGAAAGTCTGAGAACCAAGCTTAGCTTAACTCAATTCCTTAGTCGTCCTTATGTACGCGAGCCCATCCCTATTTCCTCAACCATGTTACTAAGCCCATAACAACAAGTACTAATATGCACCATGAGAGTTCCTAAAATAACCAATGTGTGGGACTTTGCAAAAACCATAAGATTTTGGAGCATAACCAACAATCCCCCATATGATCCAAAATTATTAAAGAGAGAAAAATTAAAAGGAAGTGAGAAGGGCAATGGATTTTAGATACATAACATCGATACCTTGTGGGTTTGAATCGACACTTAGTGGAACAAGCTCATGATTGTAGATTATAGGTGAATTATATTCTTGAACCCATTATCTGTGATACAATCAATTGAGCTTGCACATATATCTTAAATCCTGAATCCACACAAGTCCACGGTTGGGCGCGTTCTAGGCCATGCGCCATATCCCAGATTTTCATAAAGGCTCTAAAAAGTTTGCCAAAGACTCTCATAGGAAGCGGCCTACACTTCCACCTTTATATAAGTGAACCCATCAAGTGTATACTGACATACACCACCCTTTAGGGCTATGAGTTTCATTAAGAATCTAAATGATTCATCCTATCACAATTTGTCAGTAAGCACCACATACACACAGGGAGAAATATAAATAATTGTAGTGCTTTAATTAAATAATTGCATGACTTGTTGTTACCCATTGAACCCAATTCATGGGATCTCCAATCACATGGGTTGGGTTTCCATCATATATTATTTACTCAAGATGTTGGCAATAGTCCCATCCCTCTGGATGCTTCTTAGACTACCTTTTTATTCAATCCCTTAGTAAGCGAATCCGCTAGGTTTTTTTCAGACCTCACAAATTCCATGGAAATAACCCCGTTACTGATCATTCCTCGTACAATGTTATGCCTCAAGCGAATATGTCTCTGCTTTCCATTATAAACATGGTTCATTGCCTGCGCTAATAGTCGCTTGAGAATCACAATGCGAGAAAATAGAAGGAATCGGCTTATACCACAATGGTATATCAGCCAATAAATTCCTTATCCACTCTGCTTCTGTACCTGCCAATTCTAAAACAATAAATTCAGATTCCATAGTAGATCTAGCAGCAAGTTTGTTTAGCAGATTTCCAAGAAACAGCTCCTCCACCTAAAGTAAACACATAACCACTAGTGGAGTTTGTTTCATCATTATCAGATACCCAATTAGCATCACAATATCCTTCTAAAACACTAGGATGACCAATAAAATGTACACCTACATTAAATGTTCCTTTTAAATACCTCATTAGCCGTGATAATGCATTCCAATGTTCTTATGAAGGATTATGTGTATATTTGCTAAGTCTACTAATGGCATATGCAATATCAGGTCGAGTACAGTTCATTAAATACATTACACTACCAATGATTCTATCATATTTAACTTGTGCAATACCATTCCCTTTATTTTTCTTTAAATGCACACTAGAGTCATAAGGGGTTCCTAATTGCTCTTCATTAAAGAAATTAAATTTCTTAAGAATATTTTCCACATAATGAGACTGTTATAAAATTAAACCATTTGCATGTTTATTTATTTTCATGCCAAGAATCAAATCCGCTTCTCCTAAATCTTTCATATCAAATTTAGAAGATAAAAAATCTTTAGTAGTTTTCACAACTTTCTCATCAGTGCCAAATATTAGCAAGTCATCCACATATAAACAAATAATCACACCACAATTTCCATTGAATCTACTATAGACACAACTATCAGATTCATTTGTCACAAAATTATTAGACAAGAGAGTTTTATTAAATTTGTCATTCCATTGTTTTAGCGCTTGTTTCAAACCATACAAAGATTTTACAAGTCTACACACTTTATGTTCTTCACCTGGAACAACAAAACCTTTAGGTTGACACATATAAATTTCTTCATTTAACTCTCCATTCAAAAAAGCAATTTTAACGTCCATTTGGTGGATTATCAATTTATGAATAGAAGCCAAAGCAATTAAAATTCTTATAGTTGCTATTTTAGTCACTGGTGAGTAAGTGTCAAAATAATCAAAACCTTCCTTTTGAGTAAACCCTTTTGCTACAAGTCTTGCCTTAAATTTATCAATAGACCCATCAGCTTTTAACTTCTTTTTAAACACCCATTTACATCCAATAGGTTTACATCCTCTAGGCAAATTAACTAGTTCCCATGTATGGTTAGACATAATAGATTCTAGTTCACTATTGATAGCATCCTTCCAAAAATTTGCATCAATTGATTTCATTGCTTCTTCATAAGTTTTAGGGTCATCTTCAGTTATAAAAGCAGTTATAAAATCTAGACCAAAAGTTTTCTCAAAATGTTTCCTTTTACTTCTAGTAGATGCAGGTACAGGTTCTTTATCTTTTCTTTTAAGAGGTTCACTAAAAGAAGGATTGCCCTCATCTCTTATTTTCATTGGAAATATATTTTCAAAAAATTCTGCATCCTTTGTTTCCAAAATTTAATTATTTTGATAATTATTAGTTACATCTTTAATTACCAAAAATCTATAAGCAGCACTATTAGAAGCATACCCAATAAAAATGCAATCCATTATTTTAGGTCCAATTTTATTCCTTTTAAATTCTGGTATAGCTACTTTAGCTAGACACCCCCACACTTTAAGATACCCCAAATTAGGTGCATATTTCTTCCATAAATGATATGGTGTAGAGTCTATCTTTTTATGTGGAACTCTATTTAAAATATGATTTGCAGAAAGGTAAGCTTCTCCCCATATATTAGAAGGTAAACCAAAACTAATTAACATAGCATTCATCATATCTTTAAGTGTTCTATTTTTCCTTTCTGCAACTCCATTGGAATGAGAAGAATAAGGAGGAGAAGTTTCATGTATTATTCCATTTAGTTCACAAAATTTTTTAAGACTTCCTGAATCATATTCACCTCCACGATCAGATCTAAGTCTTTTAATTTTTCTTTCTAACTGATTTTCAACTTTCGCTTTATATTTAATAAACATTTCTTCCGCTTCATCTTTAAAGGAAAGTAGATAAATTCGAGTATATCTAGACATATCATCCACAAAAAGAAATAAAATATTTCTTACCACCTCTACTCAAAGTATTTTTAAAATCAGCTAGATCACTGTGAATTAACTCAAGTAGTTCAGTTTGTCTTTCAACACTTTTAAAAGGTTTCTTAGCATGTTTTGCTTCTATACAAATTTTACATTTATTAAACTCGGTATTTGCAAGATTAGGTATAAGTTCAAGTTGTTTCAACTTTTTAATAGAAGCTACATTCACATGTCCTAATCTAGCATGCCACATATCCAAAGATTCAACAATATAAGCAAAAGAAGCATTCTTATTATTCAATTCAGCAGAAGCATCAAGTACAAATAAACCCCCATTACAAAAACCTTTCCCAACAAATTACCCATTACGAGTAAGTACCAGTTTATCAGATTCAAACACAAGTTTAATCCCAGCTTTATTCAACAAAGACCCGGACACTAAACTTCTACGAATATCGGGCACGTGAAGAACATCTTGTAAAGCAATTGTTTTCCCAGAAGTTAATTTTAGTAAGACTTTTCCTTTTCCAGCAACATTGGTGGCTCGAGAATCCTCCATAAAAACCTTTTCTCCATTAGTCACATTTTCGTAGTTGAGAATGATGTCTCTATTCGCGCAAATGTGTCTAGTGGCCCCGGTGTCTACTACCCATTCCGTGAAGTTGTCAACTAGGTTTACTTCCGAGACAACTGCAACAATAACATCATCGGATTCACTAAGTTTGCTTGGGACTTAGGCTGAGAATTTATTTTTGTTATCTTGCCCCTTGCGAAAGTGACATTTCATAGCAATATGGCCAGGTCTGCCACATACGAAGCAAGGACCTTTAGTAAAAGGTTTCTGAATTTGATTTGAATTGTTAAACCTATTATCCTTTCTTCCCATTGATTTTTTATTTTTCCCTTTGTGGTTTTTGGACTGATAATTTTGGCTCTTCCATTGTGGCTTTTGTTTTACGAGATTAGCTTTGACAGTTTGATTTGGAACTACGTCTCCCCTTTCTTTAGCCCTGTTTTGTTCTTTAATATGGATGTGAGATACTAATTCCTGCATAGTGAAATCCTTAGTTTCATGTTTAAGGTTCATCTTATAATCTGTCCACGAGGGTGGTAACTTTTCGATAAGTACAGCAACTTGGAAATTCTCACATATTTTCATTCCTTCCCCAATGACTTCCCCCACAATTGTTTGGTATGTATGAACTTGATCTATAACAAATTTTCCATCTTGCATCTTAAAATCTAGAAATTTTGACGCAACATATTTCTTAAGTACAGAGTTTTCAACCGCATACTTAGATTTTAAAGCTTCCCAAATCTTCTTAGCACTTTCATACGGATAATATATCTCAAACAGAGAATTAGACAAATAGTGTAACAAATATCGACGACACGAACGATTATCCTTAACATAATCTCTTTTTGCAGATTTATCAGAATTAGAGTGTTCAACAATTTTAACAGCAGCAGGAATAACATCATTAACAGTAACAGTAGGAGCATCCACATACAACACATATTCCAAATTCATGGTCTCCAAATAAAACAATATATCTTCAGACCATCTCTTAAAATTAGAGCCATCAAAACGTTCAATTTTAGACAAGTCTAAAGCAGATTTCATCATCTTGTTCATAACCGAATCACTTTTTAGATTGTTGGAGAAATAGCAGTAGAAAGAGCTGTATTAACAAGACTAATAGTCGAACAAAATTGGAACAACTTAGTCATTATGAAAGAAGAAAGCGAGGCGTAGCAAAAGCTCTCGTCCCAAAAAGTGATTCCGCCCTCACTGGTTATAAACCTTGGTACAGTTGAGCTCCAATGGCGTTCACCCTCCAGTATTCAACGGTAAGCCTTCGATTAAGTGTACTCGCAGAAGAAGACTATGGACCTGTCTTTGTGGATTGCCCAGAATACATGAATAGATCAGAAATAAAGAGAAGGAAGACTGTTTGTGCGATTGTTTTGTGTTATAAAACTGTAAGAGAAAAGAACATAAGACACTGTTATATATATGCAGAGAAGAAACAGAAGAACGTTGGAAAGCAATGGGAAGAAGAACGTTGGGAATCAGTAACGTAAAAAGGAACGTTGGAACTAATACCGGCTAGGGCATTAAAGCTAGACAAAAGAAATTAGGGATTTAACCAAAACAAGGGCTTCCGGTGCACCATGAAGCACAATTTTTCTGATTCCCCGCCTGTAGCATATATATCGCGTGCACACACGCACTAAGGTTTTCTGACTGAAAGTTCGAGAACCAAGCTTAGCTTAGCCCAATTCCTTAGCCGTCCTCATGTGCGCGAGCCCATCCCTATTTCCTCAACCATGTTACTAAGCCCATAATAACAAGTACTAATATGCACCATGAGAGTTCCTAAAATAACCAATGTGGGACTTTGCAAAAACCATAAGATTTTGGAGCATAACCAACAGCAGGTACTATTTTTAACATG
The DNA here is from genome assembly GCA_020205605.1 of Panax ginseng. Classification (NCBI taxonomy): domain Eukaryota; kingdom Viridiplantae; phylum Streptophyta; class Magnoliopsida; order Apiales; family Araliaceae; genus Panax; species Panax ginseng. The sequence continues at coordinate 97,251,811 of CM035144.1, read as the reverse complement.
GATACCTCTATTGGCACACTTGATGATAGTCCTCCAATGATAGATGGAGAGCAAGATTGGATACCTAAGATTGGTATGGAGTTTGACACAGTAGATGGTGTATTTCAATTTTGGAAAGACTACTCAAAGAAGGTGGGGTTTGGTGTTAGAAAAGAGTATGATAATAAGGATCGAAAAACTGGAGTTGTGATTAGTAAATTGTTTGTGTGTTGTAAAGAGGGTCAACAAAGAAGAAAGAAAGATGATGATGACATGATTCGCCACCACTCCTCGAGAACCGATTGCAAAGCAAGGTTAAAAGTATTTTTAGATAAAAAGAGAAAGAAATATATAGTGAAAGATTTGTAGAAGAACATAATCATGAGTTACAATCTCTGTCTACTGCTCACATGCTCAGATCACATAGAGAGTTTACTATGGCGCATGCATTAACAATTGACTTAGCTTCTGATTCAGGGCTTACTACTAAAGTAACACAAGAATTATTGAGCATGGAAGTTGGTGGTAGGGATAAGCTTGGGTTTGTTATTGAAGATCAAAAATCATACTTAAGATCTAAGAGAAAAAAAAGACATGGGTCACGGGGAGCTTAGCAGTATTCTCACATATTTTGAAAAGCAAAACATGAGTGATCCTAAGTTTTATTATGCTCTACAACTTGATAGTGTTGATCAAGTCACTAATATATTTTGGGTCGATGCAAAAATGGTTGATGATTATGTTGCTTTTGGTGACGTGCTAACTTTTGATACCATTTTTGGTACTAATGAAGGAATGAGGCCCTTAGGTGTGTTTACCGGATATAACCATCATAGACAGATAGTGATTTTTGGGGCTGCACTTTTGTATAATGAGACTATTGAATCTTTCAAGTGGCTTTTTAACACTTATGAATGCACATAGCGGAAAGGAGCCTCGTTCAATTTTTACAGATTAAGACGCTGCTATGGCAAGTGCTTTAGAGAGTGAATGGCCAAAAGTATCTCATGGATTATGTACTTGGCACATTAGACAAAATGCATTGAAACATCTTAGTTGTTACATGAGGAATAAGTCTCCATTTATGATAGATTTTAATAAGTGCATGTACGAATATGAAGATGAGGAGGAATTTGAGAGTAAATGGAAGAAAATGCTTGATGATTATAATTTAATGGAGAATAGTTGGTTGACTCGCATATACGAAAAAAAAGAGAAATTGACTAAGGCGTATATGAAAAATTCATTCACATTGGACATCCAAAGCACACAAATGTCTGAAAGTTTAAACAGTGATTTGAAAGATTATTTGAAAAGCACTTTGAGCATCGGTGATTTTTTCAAACATTTTGCTAGGGTGGTAAACCAAAAGAGAAATAAGGAGCTAGAGGTCGAGTTTAAAATGAGAGAAAATGTCCTTTCATAAGGTTTCTCCAAGTTTCCAATACTAAGACAATTATCAAAAAGGTACACTCCTAAATTTTTTCATCTATTTAAAGAGGAGTATGGTTGTGTTGATTCGTTTATAGTGAAGGATGACATACAAGACACTTGTGCATATACTGTTTCTCCACATTGAAAAAAAGAGAAAGAATATAAGGTGTTTTGTAACACTAATAATGAAGAGGTGACTTGTAGTTGCAAAAAGTTTGAAAGTGAGGGGTTGTTGTGTTGTCATATATTGAGAGTATTTAGTCGGCTAAATGTGATAAAAATTCCGGAGAAATACATTTGCAATAGACTTACAAGGGTTGTAAAGAGTCGGGTTGTATTAGATGAAGAGAAGCCAAATGAAGATGAAGATGCAAAAGATTGGATTAGAAGGGTCCAATCACAACTCCTACGAATAACATATCAAGCTTCAATGAACAAAGATTCACGTATTTTCATAGAAAAGATGATAAATGAATGTAGCAAGAAACTTGAAAATTTTACAATGGGTAAGGAAGTTGAAACTGACAAAGTGCTTGAAAACAAGGTTAACAATCGAATGGAAAATGTCAAGGGATTGAAGAAGAAGGAAGGTCGAAAGGAAAAAAGAAGAATGAAACCACAACATGAGATACGTACAAGAAAAGTTAGAAAAACCTCTAATTCTAATATGGTTGTTTTAAGGCACCTTTCAGCTATCTGAAGAAATACAATAGGAAAATATAGCACATTTAAAATCCAAGTAGAATACCAAAAAAATGCCCAGATATCCAAATCTGAGTCAGAAACAAACACAGGATGCACAAAGCTTTAACACTGCTCACATCAATGAATACATGAGGGACAAGACTAGGGACACATTCATATATGAACAAGAAGACTAGGGACACATTCATATATGAACAAGACTAGGGACAGATTAGCATCTTAAAGTTGACGAAACTGATGAAAATCGTCAATCTTTACCTTATTACATAACTTATATGAACAAGAAGTCTTCCATCCTTCCACCCATGCAACAAATCAACAAGACAGTGTTCCTGTAATAGAATAACAACAACCACAAGGAAATGAATTTACAACTTACCTTTAAAATTTTAGAATGTAGTTTCAGTCAAACTCGGGATCAATATATGGAAAAGATAATTGTTGGTGCTAAAATTAAAAGAATACCTGCTTTGAAGCAAGAACAACAATCTTGTAACGCCTCGAAATCTGGTCTATCTTCATACCCGGATTCCGTACGTCACGGTTCCACTTCTTTCCAAACATACATCATTATATACTGAAATATAACAACATACATTCTCAATTCCCAGGTTCTAAAACCTTATAGCCTCTTTCATTACAAATAATGTTAATTACATTATTCTTTTCATCTTACACGAGTGACTTTCATCCGCCACCAAGGATACATAACTGTTTATTAAACTATTATATAGTTTAATTACATTATTCTACATTACAAGTCTTCGCTTGATCCTCACGCTCATTCATATACTGAATGGCATTTCTTCTGGATACCGATCAGCTTGATCTTTACGGGATCCTTAAGTTCTTCTAACATCGTACGCTGAAAATGTTTCCATTTAAAGCAAGTGTGAGCATTCAATTTCCCAGCAAGTCATAACAGTTGAACAAACAACTTCAAGAATTTAAACATTCTTTTAAGACTTCAATAACCGAACAAAAGTTATGAAGCAGCTTGAATAATAGGAATAACCCCGATTCTTATCATTTTAAAACATTAGTCACATTCGCTTTAAAATACTCTCATTCTTCTACCTTTTCCATACACATTATGTCTTGCTAGAATCATTAGCACAGACTTAACAATAACGGGTCATGTATAAACAGAACATTCTCATATTGAACAGTTCAATCACAGAACAGTTCATCTCACAGAAACACCAAAGTGTTCAAATTGTGGCACAAAGCCTCACACATTCTACCACCTTGTACAAATATCACACATTTGCACATAGACAGAACTTCTCAAGTTCAACATCTAAGAAATTTTAGGAACTAGCATTCATTTAGAATATGAATGAAGTTAGGAAACTTGCCTTACGCACAGCTACAGCTTACGTTGAACTGCTCATTCCAATTCCTATATAACACATAAGGAATACATACACCAATTAGTCATGTATATTTGACTTATGCATTTGTTTACTTAACTTTACTTCTTAGGGTTCGCGTTCTTTCAACCTAAGTTTACATGACAACTTCCTTTACCGGTTTACGGCTTCATGACATACGGAGATGTCTTACTTAATATGTTCATCATCTTTGATGATTTGCATTCTTATCTTCTTTTTATAACTTCTCTAGGACTCAGCACACATCGCTTCTCTACTAGTAGTCCATATGGTACTCTGAGTGGTTTTCCACAAATAACCAACAAATAAGTTCACGTCTCGTCTACACTGCCATCACAGTGAGTTAGATCGGTTGCTAGTTTCGTATATACCTTCGCTCTATGAAGGAATTGTTTAGCCCAGCTCCCATATGTCAACCATCAAAGGTTATGATTGTACTACAACCTAACTTATCGTAACTTATCCGAACCATTAAACTATAATGTATTCCTTATGGCTTTCTGGCAACTAAATGTCATACCTCAGGATTCATTCTTTATCTTCCAAGTCATACAGTCTTTTGTATACTCAGAACGATCATTCAAGTTAATCATTAACTCGGCTTCTTTACGTTAAATGTACTTGTCTTTAATTCAATTCTTCACCGTTCACAGGTTTAATCATTGGTCTTCATTATCTTACGGTCAAACCATACACGGGGTGTAGGTTCTGCCCATTTAATATTCATGTACACTTAACCTTCACGTCGGTTAAAGTGTTTAACGCTTACATTTCATTCTAACATTATCCATCCGAATCATATTCGGCTTTCATTAATCTTATTACCGTTCATTACAACTTTCTTGATAAATCATATCTTACTTAATACTTTCGTTATCCATTACATGAACCCCATGTTCATTATTCTTTCTTAATGTCAAAGCTATACGGTTTGATGTATGCTAAGACCGATCATTCATCGCAACAACGTTGCATTCACAGCGTCTATACGCTTTACACTTATCTCTCATTACCACCACATAACATCGAAATGTTATTCATTACCCTCGTCACTCAACGTCTAGGGAATCACAATCATAGTAATCCTCCACGTTCGTTTATCGTAACTACGGTCCCCGGATATCGGTTCCGTAACCCGCGTTTACATTCTTTATCTTTTAATCTCATTTAATCTTTCCGTTCAACCTTCATTAAAGGTTTAAAACACTTGATTAAGTGTTACATTCGATGAACTACACGTTCATTAGCTTTCGGTACACTTCTCCCAGGTTTTGAGCAATTAAAAGCTCATTCTTTGGGCTTTACCTCGCTGACCGTCTTCGCGGCGCCAGCCCCCCTTCTTGTTTCTCGTCTTTGCCGCCATTCCATTCTGCAGTGTTGGACATCCTGGGTTGGCAGCCATGGCTTCCACCTCCTTCTTCATGCTTTCAAGGCTAGTGGCGCCACTTTCGTGGTATAACTCGTCTTCGGCGCCCGCTTTCGATATGGAACTCCCCTGGTCTAGCTGCTGCAATCACCACCTTACAAGGCATGGTTGGCACTGCGGCGCCAAGCCCTAATCTCTAAAAAAAATTTCTATGTGTTAACTTATTCTGAGACGGTTACTTCACGATCTCGTAACTTCTTCGTTATAACTCGGAATGAGGTCATTCCAAAGCCATTCTCTTCCTTATCTTACGTACTTCAATCCCCCTAGGACATAACTTCATTATGAATCCGTTAACATGTCATTCAAATAGCTTAATCTTCGTCCTTAGTTCGTTTTACGTTTTTAACGTTCTTCGTTCGTTCGTCCGTAATTCGGTCATCCGAACTCAGAATTCGTTCTTTCTTGAGTCCACGACTCATGTTTTTAACGTTCTCTTACATTCTTATGAAACCCTACACGTTCGGGTCATTTACTAACTTTCTAATTCTCGTTCGTCTTTTACAAAATTTTCGTCATAACTTCGTTATAGCTCAGTTTTAATCCATTCTTCGTGAATGTTTCTACTGTTCCTAACCAAGCAATAAGCATCTAACTTATACGTGATGGTTTTAAACTTGTCCATCAACAACAATTACACTACGATGGTTTTAAATTTGTCCATCAACAACGTTCTTCGCGTTCTTCGCGTGTTCTTCGTTTGTTCTTCGTTTTTAATCGATATTTTGATTACGATTTCACTTTTTCTTAGAATTCGGTGTTATAAAACACAATTCCTTACTTATTTCACCGAATCGTTCATATGATTCATTCGGATCGCTCAAATTCACTACGAATCTTATACTTCCTTAAGAAATTTATAAAATAAACTTCAAATTTTTTTTTCTTCATTTCTCAATGATTTCAACCATATGAAATCATTCCTAACATCATTTACTTCTTATTCTCATTAAGCTATATTTTAAACATAGAAAACTTAAAGAAAAATTATAGAAAACTAGATTTTGGATTACCTTTCTCCTTTAATATCTTTTCGTCGGACAAATTTTGCTCACGAGCCAACTTTTCCTCTTCCTTTTCCTCTTTTTCTTCTTCCTTTTCCTCTTTTTCTTCATCTGAAATCTCTCTCTCTTTCTCTCAAATGTTGTAGGATTTTTAAAATGCTAAACAAATGAAATTAGCTTCCTATTTATAGATTTTCCAAGCTAGGGGAAAAATAGTCATTTTGCTATTTTGCCCCTCTGGTTACTATTCACACCTCCTTACTATTCCACCTCCTTACTATTCACGAAGTGCTTCCGTCTTGCGGAATTCGTCCGACAGTTCAAAAACTGCGATTCTCAGAATCTAAATATTTTTGGATATTTCGTCTTTCGTTTACCGATTAACTTTTACGTATTCTTCGGATCTCCAAAAAACTGAAAAATACTTTTCGACGTTAAGCGTTTTCCTTCACATTTTCCCCTAACGTAGTTAAACGAATGAAAAGTACATAACAGTACTTTCGTCATTTTTATTTCGTCCGATTTTTACACGTTTTTTGAGAAAAAAAATTATCAACTTACTTAACTTTTTACGATATATTATCGTCAAATCTTTCGACGGAATGTCATTTCGACATACCAAAATCTCGGAAAGGCTTAGGTTATTCAAAACCTAACCCTTAGAGTTTCGTTTACCGAATAATAGTCGTATTTAAGTTTTCCCTAAATATTTTTGTTCCCGAAAAAATTTTATTTTCGCCTTGAAAATTCTTACTGCTCAAATTTCTAGCTCGTAGCTTTAATCCTCCAAATTATAATCATCCTAGGTTCTAGAATCGATTAATAAACACATAAGACATAATATTATTAATAAAAATTCATTTTATTAATAACTAATTCTTTAAATCTTAAATTCTGGACAATCCAATTTTTTAGGTTGTCACAAATCTTATATTTGGGGTCTAGATCAGGCACCCAAGCAATAGATTTTATTGCTTTGAACATCGTTAATAGCTTAAGGAAGTCCTCATCCATTTGTACCCGTGGCCATTTTGCAGGGTCAAAGACAAATTCACTAAAAGTAAAACTCAATATGATGAGGAAGGCGGCTTAAGATGCTATACTTTAATAGAGGTTTGGTGGACTATTTATCAAATTGATAAAACAGACTTTGACTAATTACAATTAGCTACAAGTTGAACAGGCAAAATATTTCTGGAGATATTTGTGTTACTATTTTCCTTTTGGTAGTTTTGTGTCCAAAACCCTTGAGTACCCTTTCACCATACAGGTCTCCAGCACACACACACACACACACACACACACACACACACACACACATATATATATATATATGCTTGCGATTGATAAATATAGGCTTCTTCTTTGCATATCCAAAATAGAACTTAGAGCTAATTTTCTGCAGGTTTGGACAAATTTGGTGCAATTAATACATAAGAAACCAAACACTAATAGGCTAATAGAGAAGCAGTCATTTTGAAGAACCATACAGTACATATAGTACATACTGAAATTGTAAATATTTATAGAACTAGAAGTAAGTTTTAAGGACCGGTTTTATCTTTAAATTCGAATCAAGGAACGCTTAACTATCAAATCTAGTAGAAAACCCGATTTTGTACCACCGTAAGTTTACCAAATTGAATAAATAGACAAAATACTCAATGCCGACACTATAGCCCAATAAAAATTCTAATTATCAGATTCTCAAATTATTTTATAAAAATGTTAAATCAAGTCAAATGCGATTCTTTGAAATTTAACAACTAACAAGAGCTAATTATTTTATGCTTTCCAAATTATGAAAAACCTTTCTACTCTGCAATGAAAATATTGATACCCAAACTGCAGATATATTCAAAGTAAACTACATATTCTTGAATCTTGAGGAACCATATTTGAAGTTCTGCATTTCTGCAAACGCCATAAAGACTCCAAATTGGCAAAAAAAACATGATTTTATCGATTAAAATCGAACACATAAAGGGAGATAGCGAGAGGATGAGGGGAGAGAGAGTTATCGGGCAATGAAAGACGTGAATGCCATTGATGAGTGTAGAAGATTGGGAGGATTCTAGGGGAATTTCTGGTAATTTCGAAGATTTGAATGACCTTTTAGTAAATCCTCCTCCAATAACTTGAGGAAAGCTTGAACACACTCTTCTTACCAGGCTCATGAAATGGAATGAAATGAAATGGTCGGTGAATTGTTGAGGAAATGGTGGTGGTGGTGGAACGAACGACGGTGGTGACATGTCAAGGAAAGTGACTGGAGTGAGAAAGAGGATGAAATAGTGAGAGTTTAACCATTAGATCTATTTTAAAATACCCAACGACACAAAATTAATACCGCAGTAATGACCGGTACATATTGTACCAGTCTTCTCCCAAATCCAAATTATAAGCCTATTGGTCCCCAAGCTTCCAAATCCTGGATTTCTCTATACAATTAATTTCTTTCAATTAAGGGGTTGTTTAATTAGCACTAAATAGTTGAATGGCGGACCGATTAGTGCATTTATTTCAGGGGAAAAAATCGTGCTAATGGTTTGAATCGATCAATCATTCGCATTTATTTGAGCCGAATGACTAAATCCCATTTTTTGAATCGAATGATTTACTCAATGATTTTATATATATATATATATATATATATATATATATATATATATAAACTATTATATTAAGTAATATTAAATAAATTTACAGTAATTTTGAATTTTTTTCAGAGAGATAAAATAATAAAAATATATTATTCAGATGTTTCAAACATGTCAATTATCAAACAGCTTTTTTCATTCAATTTTTATTAAATTTGAGTCTTCTGATTAGGCCTTCTTTTTTTTATTTTTCTATTAGGCCTTCTGATTGCTGATGTGGGCTTCTTTATTGATTTTGCCTAGAGGCCCATTTCATTAATCCGCTGTACCAAACAACAGCAAAACAAGGAGGCCTCAACAACGAACGTCGTGCTTCGCTATGGTAGTAATACTAGTAAAGTAGTAATAAAGCACTCACCAGTTTTGGAAGAATATCAGTACATTAAAAAAACAAAGAAAACTAATTATATGCAGTCTTTCTATTACTAGTAAGGAATAAATAATCAATATATACGATAAATATGTAAATGAAATCAATTTCAAAAAATTCTCTAAATAATCAGAATTTGTATGTTGTAAATTAATCAATTTTTAAAGGCAATCCGTAAATAAATAATTTATTCTCCGATTATAATTATTAGAAAATTTTGGAAAATTGGATTCTGAGAAAATGGTTAACATGATGTTAACTTTGGTTAATTGATCAATACAATATCGACACGCAGACGAACGGGAGGTAATCTTTCTGCGTGTCAGTACTCAATTAACCAACTCACTATAAAATTAACTTTAATATCAACACGCATGCGAACGGGAGGTAATCTCTCTGCGTGTCAGCATTGTATTGATCAATTGACCAACTCACTATAAAATTAACATCATAATAATCGGATCTGAATTCTGAAGTGGGTGGTAGAGAAGGGATGATTTGGATTTAATACAGATAGGATGCTGATGGTCATGATCATGTTCATGGCGTCTTGATATATTATAGAGACCAAACCAGACTGGCAATTTTGGTACAGAAAAAGAAGGTTGCTACCGACACTGATTGGTCCCACTTTCTCCTCCATATCACAAAATAAGTGAAAAGAGGAAGAAATACATAAAATAATAATAATAATAATAAAATACTTCATACTTTAATCAATGTTTAGGTGGATTAATTGGAATTAGGTAACTTATATTTTCAGTGATTATTTTTGATATTTTCATATGTTTCTCTCTCACGTAAAAATATAGTAAATTTTACATTCATATAATAAAGAATTATACAAAAATATTAAAAACACATGTAAAAATAGTATTCTTTTTAGAATTACCCTTTCTTTCTTTATTTCTATTACTCTCATGCTAGTAGGAATATAATATAATATTACTAATTAATTCTGTGTTGGTAAAACATCTTTATTTTCCTAGTGATAAACAACCAAGAAGAAGTAATCAAATACAGTCTGTATATCACAAGAAATCAAAGCATGAGGACCCAGTTATACACTAATATTATTATCCAAATCCATAGGAGTTATGAGGTCCCATCTTTGATTTTGAACTAGATAATGTGATGTTCAAGCATGTTCCAAAACATTTTAATAATAGCTATTAAATGTCAATCATTTACCACTCCATTTTAATTTCAAGAGGAATAATGATTCGGTTATCACGATTAAACCGACAAGAGAGATCACCTCTTGACATATTGTGGATATTAGGCTTGATAAAATATGATTATGGGTTGGTTTTAGTTTTTAAAATATGGTTATGATTCCATTAAGAACTAAAACTATATTAACCATTTTTAATATGGGTTGTGTGGGTTGGAACTATATGGTTATGGTTCAAAATCATATTAACCATTTTAAGATATTTTGACTTTTAAACATAACTTCTGGAAAATGAAATTATGACTGTCACAATTAAATTAATTAAGTAATAATATGATATAAAAATTATTAATATAAATAATAAAATGCTAAAAAACTATAATAATAAAATTTTAAACAAGTAGTACTCCATGATCGTCATATATTTATATTAATTATGTACAATTATGTTTGAAATATTTTAACTATTGGTGATTTATTTGAATTAATTATTTAAATTTATTATACTTTCATCCTAATTAAGATTATATAAATTGATAATAAGGATAAAATAGTAAAATATTATATTCGGACCTATTATAAAAATTGATTATCAAACAACTCTTTTATATTTAATTAAACTCTGCTTTGAAAACCTTAATAAATATTTGTATTTTATATAAACCTCAATTTTAATAAACTTTCATTACACAGTTTTATCAAATAGTAAAATTTTAATTATTTATTTGTTTAAGAATCTAAACATAGTCTAAAAATACATTATTTGTGTGGTTAGATAGAGGAATGAAAGGTGATACTAAAATGGTAAATAGTTCCATCTCCTTAGACCTTAAGATGAAATGAATGAAACAAGGAAGAAAATAATTCTCTAAAAAAAGAAAGAAAGTTGAATTGAGCTATTTATTTATTTAGGTAAAGCGGGACTGCGTTGTTTTAATTCTTCAATGTTGAAGGCTTCTTGTGGTCATGTAGTGCCGCGGCCCATGAGTGTTGATTTTTTTATAAAGTGCACACATTAATGCTTTGATGATTATGGGAATGAAATATGGGTTAAAAAATAGTTAACCGGTTATTTAACTATATTTGTTTTAAAAAATATGGGTCCAAACTTTAACCAACGTGAATAAATAAAAATGGTTAATCAACCCATTTAATTCCAATTAATATAATTTGACCCAACAATTAACTAATTATATTATCAGATCGAATCAACACTATATTGATCAATTGAGCAAAATTAACTTCTTTCCAAACCCAATTACCCATCTCTTTTGCAACCCACTTTGTACAACTTTATACTGTTGAAGATAGAGTGAGAAGACTTACTTGCTATTACTTTAAAGTGTTAAAAGTTCTGAGCTTTGTAATTTTCAAGTTTGTCTCAAAGTTTTATAGAAATGCAGCTAAGATGTTATTTAACAAGTTGAATATCACTCACTATTTAGAATATCCCACTAGTAACCTCAATTATAATTGTCTTTATTAATATTAATATTAGTGTTCCTGACAGTGTGCAATTAAAAATATATTTAAGAAAAATTAGGAGCTTACAAGAAAAAAGGAAATGAAAAGATTTTAAAAAAAAAATTAAAATGCAACCAACCTCAAAAACATGTAGCTGCCCTACACCATTTTAAATGAAACCAATACACATCATATTATCATGGGTCAATTTATTTCTGCCCGTTAAAAATAAAGCATTACACCCTTTAAACAAATAACAAATCAGCCATATATAATAAACACAGCCTTGTGACCCCCTCTTATCCCTCAACCCTCAAAAACACAACTCTCCTGCTGCACAAAATGCAGCTCCTTCCGGCCATCTCACTCTCTCTCCTTCTCACCCTCGTCTTTGCCGCCACCACCACCACCACCCATGCCCATAATATCACCCGCATCCTCGCCAACCACCCCGAATTCTCAACCTTCAACCACTACCTAACCATCACTCACCTAGCCGCAGACATAAACCGCCGGCTGACCATCACCGTCTGTGCCGTCGATAATGCGGGCATGTCTGACCTACTCTCCAAACACCTCTCCATCTACACCATCAAGAATGTCCTCTCCCTCCATGTGTTTGCCGATTACTTTGGCGCCAAGAAACTCCACCAAATCACCGGCCGCTCCACCCTCACTGCCACCATGTTCCAAGCCACCGGCAAGGCTGATGGAACCTCTGGCTATGTCAACATCACCGACATAAAAGGCGGACGTGTAGGATTTTCCCCTGAAGACAACTCCGACGAATTCAACGCCTTTTTTGTGAAATCCATTTTAGAAAAGCCATACAACATTTCTGTCATACATATAAGCAAAATACTATCTTCCCCTGAAGCTGAAGCTCCAGCGGCTGCACCATCCCTAAACGTAACAGAAATCATGAAAGTAAAAGGATGCAAAGCATTCGCAGACTTGCTAATTTCTGAAAAAGCTGAGGACACTTTTGTCCAAACTGTTGATGGCGGATTGACAGTTTTCTGTCCAAGTGATGAAGTTCTTAAAGCTTTCATGCCCAAGTACAAGAACTTGACTGAAGAGGGAAAGATATCCTTGTTGCTTTATCATGGTGCTCCATTGTATAATTCTATGGGGATGTTAAGGTCAAATAATGGGCTGATGAATACTTTGGCAACTGAGGGGGCAAACAAGTATGATTTTGCAATACACAATGAAGATGAATCCGTGCAGTTAAAGACTAAGGTGGTGACAGCAACCATAACAGGGACATTGGTGGATGAGGAGCCACTGGCTGTTTACAAGATTGATAAGGTTTTGTTGCCTAGGGAGTTGTTTAAAGCGGAGTTAGCGCCTGCTCCAAAGGCTCCAAAGGGTCCAAAGGGTAAGAAAGGTAAAAAGAGTGATGAGGAGGAGGAGGATGCAGAGGCACCAGGGCCAGATGGATCGGATGACGAGGATCCGGCCGATCAGACAGCTGATGATAATGGATCTATGAGGATTAGTGGTGTGAGGATTGTGGTGACAGTGATTTTGGGACTGTCTCTGGGGGTATTGGTGTTTCTTTGAGCTCAGAAGAATTCTGGATACCATGATAACCGACAAGGTGAACTGGAGACACGTCAGAACCCATTATAGAAATGTTTTTCTTGAAATAGTCTTTTTTTTTATATTTCATTTTCAAAGATTTCTTGGAAGGGATTTTTTTTCTTTTTTATCATTGGATTTGTAATTATTTCTCGGTTAGCAGTGTGTGAATAGTGATGCCCATTTCACGGTCTTCAGCATGAGTTGTGAATAAAAGCTTATATTCTTCTATTGTATGGTTAATGTTGTTAATAAGGGAAAGATTGAGCTTTAAATTGTTCTAGACTTGATTTAAGGACAAGATTTGCTCCAGATATTGTGTCGGTGCCACAATTTTATATAGAATTTTTTACTCTCCACACCTAATGCTTTTCTGGCAGATTTAAGATTTTTAATTTGCAATAATGAGGGGACTAGCAGTCTTGAGCTGATTCTATCAGGTCAAGCTCAATAAAGGCACAATGTGATGAAAATGCAGAAACTATCCTTCATAATTGAGGCTAGCACATATACTTTCCTACAATTCATTATTGTATATGGGCCCTATAGAAGCTGTTTGTTTCTGCAATTTAGTTATCAAATTTAAAAGTGACAACTCCAATCAAAAAGTTGACAAAAGAGAAGGAAGGTATCAAGCAAGAAAATATTCTCTACTACTTTGCAGTACATTGGCACTATGCAAGGAAAAGAATCAAGAGTTTTTTTTTTAATTTATTGTTTGCATAATTTTGGAGAAATTAAACTTTTCCTAGAAGAGTTCCAAAATGACACCAATCCATCTAAACAATTGCACCTTCTGTATGAATATTGCACATTCATCAATTGTTGGATTAAAAATCACAGCTTATTTATTCACACATCAATGATCACAAACTAGAGATCGAGTAAGATCACGAATCAATAACATTATGCAGAGCTTAAGATATGTAAATTCTCAAGCCTTTCTCGCATTAGGTAACAGAGGCATATAATTAAGAGTAGAATTCCACAACTTGGCACTATTCAGAATGGCTAAAGTCTAGCCCCTATTCTTACAGAGAAGTAAAAAAACAACTGTAAGGGGTCCAAGGGGATAACAAAAATATAATGTAAGGTAGAACATTACACTTTTTAAGATTTTACTCTGCAATCTTATTCCTGGACATTAAACACTCGACTATTAGTAGTCTTGCATAGATCACATTCAAATTTTAGAAGTTAACATTGGTATATAATTTGTTTCGTATTTTTAGATATAAAAGATGGCATATATATAATATGATCTTCTGACTTTGCATGGAATTTCATAGAAAAATTAGCTTCATGTTGTTCCATAGTTCGAAATGCAGCAAAAAGCAAATGCCTTCGGTCTAGGTGAAGATAAAGAAAGTTTTATGTTTGACTAGAATTATGGAATAAACTCTACATAGATTATGATACTGAAAGAAGCATCCATATGTTATGCTTAATCTCACAAGACATAAAGACCACTACTACAATTAACTGCCACATGTTGATGTGTTCAACTAGTTTTTAGTCATCCAGATAATGTACAGAGCCTAAAGGAGGCAAATTTATTCATTGATCCAAAAGTAAAAACTATGTATTCCACACATGCAACACATACTAAATATCTTAATACTGACGCATCACAAAACAATCACAAATTATTTTCCATCTGCACCCAAGTAAGGAGTGAAAAAGAAAATGTCACCTAGGCGGTCATTGCTATCTGAATTGCCACCATAAACCAACAATCCCTCTTTGCCATCTCGCTGACCAGCAGCGAAAGCGCACCATCCACGAGGCCCTGGATGATCACCAGAATTTGACCCATCCTCCAACCGCTTCCAGACCAATGAATCTGTGTCCAATACAAAGAGCTCACCTGAAAATTTTCCAGCACCTAGGTGGCCTAAATCACTAGGGTCCACTTCCCCACCATATATAAATATGAACTTCCCAATCCCAACTGTTGAAAATACACTTCGAGCTGTCGGCTTTTCACCACTTGTCTTCACTTGGACCCACTTTTCATTATTTGGATCAAAGAAATGAACATCATCAAGCTCCACACCAGAGAAACCATACACAACCCAGATTTTCCCTTGGGAAACAGCCAGCCCAGGCCCGCCTCTGCCTTTGCAATTCTCTCCAGGTACTGGAAATTTCAACCACACTTGATCAACAGCATCATAAGCCCATAGATCATTTAGCCGTCCAGCATTACCACAGCCACCGAAGATATACACACGGCGATCATCAGCTGTTATTGAGTGGTAGCTCCGGTGAGCAGGCCCAGTGTCCCCACTAGAGAGTATGGTCCACTTGTTTGTACACGTATTGAACAAGTAGAGCTCATTGAGCTCCTTGTGTGTAGAGTCCCGACCACCAAACACATAGATAGTCTCACCAATAGATGCCATCGTCACACCAACACGTGGTGGAGGGATATCACCGGTAGCATTAACCACGGACCATGTTAGGTCATTGAGATCAAACACGTATAAGTTGCTATCGACCGGGACTCGTGGCTTGAGCTCACCACCGAAGGCATAGGCCTTTTGTCCTACTATGGTGATTGCATGTGAACTTCTTGCTCCAGGCCCAGTTCCTTTCTGATCCAGCTGCATAAGATAACACACATTGTTAAAAACTTAAAATTCCCATAATTAATGATTTTTTGTGCAACTAAAGCACTATAGTTCATTTGCATTAGTAATTCACATATCATGCTACTGACAGAACCAACTAGAGCATATTCCAAATTATCAGTTTTAAAAATCGCTAGGCGGGCCTAGGGGCTAAGTGGCAAAGGGGCACCTAGCGCCTAGGCGTTTTCCTAAACGCACTATGAAGATAATCAATTCAGTCGTTGTGGTCGGACTCTATTATAGATTTCTGACCACATTCTCCATAGAGCCCTCTTATCTCTTCCTTAAACCGCCTAGGCCACCTAGTCGTTTTCTTAGGTGTCATTTATTTATTTAACTATTATACATACATGTTATACTATACAAAGCATACAGTAGATGTAATTTTTTAAAATTTTACATTAAAAATTACAAAAAATAAACAATCTTTTAAGGCTTAAAAAATTCATTCCAAGTATTGTATAGCTTCAAAGTAGAGGTCTGGTTTTGAGACACCTAGCCAAATCGAGGCGGTAGAGGTCCTAGAGGACCACCTAATGCCTCAGCAAGTATTTATCGGACCTAGGCGGATTTTTAGAACATTGCAAATTATACTAGTAATTACAAGATTCCGCCATACCTAATAGTCTAAGCAAGACGTAAGTAAATAAAAATTCTAAATAAGAGTGCGGAGTTCAATGTATTGTCATCCTTAATTCTATCACTGTTTTGTTATATGTAGCCTCAAACTTAAAATTGGAAGTAAATTCAATATGTATTGAAGTTTAAAAAAAAATTTAAAAATTCTAGTTCTAATTTGAAGACATGGATTCCTTTCTATAGGTGACAAAGTAGTACTATCTCCATTGCACAAGTAGAATCCGATTTTGACTTTTTGAAAATCAATTTGCAAAAGTCCTAGAATTCAAAGTTGATATGAATTCACTTGACTTTATTCAATACAATTGTGATTATTAAACTATCTAAAAAACACTACTTATTACAAAATTTGTTGTTTTCCAAAATTAGATGAATCACATCAATTTTATTTTAGAATTTTGCTAAGTAACTTCAAAAAGTCAAAATGACACTCTTTTTGTTGAATGGAAGGAGTATTACATTTTCCTTCAAACCTATGGACCATAATTAACCTTGGATTAGATAGAAGACATAAAATTGTAGGGAAATATTGTTTGCAAATCAATATTCCACACTGTCAAAACAAGTGATGCATCATAGTATCATACTACTAAACAATGATTTCCCATTAAATTACTAAAAATCAATTTGAGATATAAGATAGCCGGACCCAAGTTAGTTTATTTAGGAATTAGCCAAAAAAAAACAGTGTTTTAAGTTTTAACAATCTCATGATCCTGTAGTTATATTTTTTCAGTCAAGCTCAACTTTATATAAAGACCAACAACATTGAAATAATGGGTTTTGATCATCCAAGCACAATAACTCAATTCATCCAAGCAAACAATGATTCAAGGAACACTAGTACTTTTCAGTCATCAATTAGTCAAAGAAGAGAAGCAGAAATTAGATATCAAATGCTGAATTTTAGAGAGAGAAACAAAATTACCTTAATCCATTTGCCTTGTGCCAGAGCCATTACCGGAGAAATTGTTGTTTAACCGCCGGAAATATTGACACGGAATTAATGGGTTCTGAAATTCTTTTGATCTTCAATTGTTCTTCATCGTTTTATAGCAGTACTACAGTACTAGTTGTCTTGCGTCACTATTGGCCACTACCAATAAATGCCCTCAAATTATTAAAAAAATTACACCGATACTAATGACATAGGCTTGTAATTTTAGAACTTTATCGGGTGTATTTAGTATTTACCAATGTGTGATTGCTTTGGAATGGCATGGGCCTAGCCTTGTTTTATTAAATATAAAAACTTGTAGGCGAGGTTTACGGGGGAAGGTTCAAAAATGTTTCTCTGATTTTTATCGCGATGTCTACGGAGCATTTTATATTTTTTTTTATCCAAAAATACTCTTAATGTTATATTTTCCGGGTCGCCTGTGCCCCTGCCATTAACAGAAGACAAACGGGTTAATATTGGCTGACGTGACAGATACATGGAGGCTTAAATAAAAAAGGTTCAAAAATGACCCTAACACATATAAATATGTCATTTAATCAAAACAAAAAATACTAAAATTCAAAATAAAAAATGCATAACATATTTACATCATTTAATCAAAATACTAAAATTCAAATTATTTTATTAACTAAGCAAAACAACTAATTAAATAAAACAAGTTGTATAAAATAACGTTTTTACTACATGAATTTTAAAATAACGTTTTTAATATTTTTAATATCAAAAAAATTAATGTTTTTTAAAAAAATTAAAATATTTTTATATCAAAAAATATTAACGTTTAATATTAACCTCATATCAAAAAAATTTAATATTTTTAAAATATTAACATTTTTAATATCAAAAATATTAATAAAAGATTAACGTTTTTTAATATCAAAAAATATTAACGTTTTTAATATCAAAAATTAACGTTTTTAAAAAAAAAATTAAAATATTTTAATATTTTAATATTTTAGTAAAAATATTTTGCAAAGAGAGTATTATATTTTAGTAAAAATATTAACGCTAATATTTTTAGTACTATATTTTTAACGTTAATATTATATTTTTAAAATATTATATTTCAGTATTAACGTTAATATTTTAGCGTTAATATTTCAGTATTAACGTTAATATTATATTTTAGTATTATATTTAATTATGCTTTTAGTAAATCTTATTTTATTTAAACACATTATCTAAAGAATAACCATTTTTGTTTCTTTCCCCAGTAGTGATCAGTTACGGCGGTGAATAGTGTTGAACAGGCGGTGACCAAAATCCAGAAAATTTCTCCATCGGAAAATCGAGAAAAGCAAAGAATGGTGATTTTGGGTCTTCTTATTCCTTTCTTCTGTTCTTCGTTCTTCTATCATCCCTCATTATTTGGATATTAGTTCGAAAATAAATCTTAAAAACATCCAGATCTGATTTGGATCCCTTCATTATTTGGATGTTAATTCGAAAATAAATGTTAAAAACATCCGGATTTGATTTTGAAGGTGTAAATTTGTTTTTCAAAAATAAAAATTTTCTCAATCTAGATCTGGATATGTGGTGTACTCAAGATTTTTTGATTTGAGATAACTGGTTGTGCTTCGAGTCTTCGGTGGATCGGGATGCTCTGTTGCAGCCGGTCGGACCGTTTGTGGGTTTGAGGCTGAGTCGTGAGAATGGATCGGTGGTATGGGTTGGTGGTATTGTGGTGGGTTGAAGAATTTTTTTTATTTGTGTTAATGAATTAAATATAAATATAAATATCTATTTTGTTTATTAAATATAAATATTTATTTTATTTATTAATTATTTATTTTGTTTTAAAGAAAAATAAAATAAATAATTAATAAAAATTGATTTTTTAATTATTTCTATTAATGAATTTTTGTACACATCAACAAATATTGTCACATGTTAGCCACATCATAGAGGGTTTAACATCCGTTTGTCAAGGTGGCAGATTCATTAACGGTAGTGGCACGGGTTATCCGAAAAATATAACGCTAAGGGTATTTTTGGACAAAAAAAAAATATAGGGTGTTAGGTAGATATCGCGGTAAAAATCAAGGGCATTTTTAAACTTTCTCCCAAAGTTTATATGATAATACAGTAAAAAGCCCATAGATTATATTCAATAAGATTAATATTAAGGTCATAACTGCTACTCCATTAGTTGCAAAAATAGGGATAATTTTTTAGGAGATGACTTTAAATGATAATTTTATTTTCTTTAATGTATTATTAATATTAATAAGTTAGTAGTGATAGTATAATGCTTAACTTTATATGATAAAAATAATATTAAATTAAAATATTATGTCGTTTTATATTTGTAAAATAAAAATGTATTTTTGTTAGTACAATGCATGATTTAGATTTGATGATAATATTTGAAATTAATGTGTATTTGTAACCAATAACTTTTGTACAACTTTTAAAATGAAATTGATGTAAAGTGACTTAATTTAATGATCAAACTTGTTAGATTGATCTAATTTCGTAGAGTGAATGAATTGTATATAACCCAAGTCTGGAAACGATCGTAAAGCAAGATAAGGAAGCAGTTGAATATCGTAGAGCTTGTTGATCATATTTCTGAAGATGGTAAGAGTTACAAGTGTTAGTACTCAAAGTTTGTAGAATTGGCAAGACAAACTCTCAGAGTTCGTAAAGTACAAACAATGATCGAAGAATCAGAGCAAAGTTAAAGATTTACTCCCTCCGTCCCAAAATAAAAGTTCTGGTGAATTTTTCACGCATAGTAAGAAGAGGAATGAAATGACAAAATTACTCATAATAATGTCATTAATTATTTTCAATGCAGGTGAGAGAGTGACTTTCTAGCTATTCAATTCAAAATATTCTCTCTCCGTACTTATTAAATGTGGAGAGATAATTAGAATAAGAAAAGTGAGATATTTAATGCTACGGGCATAATAGAAAAAAATGTGTAAAAATTTGGTTATTAAAGAAAAATGGACATTTAACATGGGACTACCCAAAATAGTAATAATGACTTTTATCATGGCACGGAGGGAATATTAAGTAAAGAAAAGACAAAGACTTAGTCCTACAAGTTTAAGAAGGAGCATTGTAGAGTTCACTAAAGCCAAGAGTAAAATGTAGAGTTTGTCAAGCCAGATACTCTACGATGTAGAGTTTATCAGCTCTGACAATGACTGACAATATCGATCAACATAGAGTAAAAATCTCAAATAAGTTTGTTAAAACATTTGAGGTTAAGGAGAAAGACATTTGAGAATGTGTTAAACAACTATATTAATTAAAGGATAAAACGCATGTGCCTGTTTCTGTAATTGTTAGTACGATGAAAACGATGTAACATGGTCCAAAATTGACACACCTTTTCAGAGTTAACAAATCAAAGATCAACAAATGTCTAAGTCAGAAGATTTCAAGCAAGGTCTATAAAAAGGCAAGCAAATTTAAATAAACAGTGCAAAACGAACGATCAAAAAATCGAATTGATGTCATTTCTTAAAAACCCATACTCTACGACTATGAATATATTGTTCTATTGTTAAGTCATTTTGTATAAGTCGTAAAGTCACTTAGCAGCACCTCAAACATCTTATTCTCTTAGTGATTAATCAGTCTTAGTGACCTATTATAACCAAGTCTAAGTGTTATGAAGGGTTATGTGTGAACCAGTCTTAGGGGGTGTTTGTTTAGAGCTGAATGGAGCTGAATTTGAATGGTTGAATCGGTCAGTGCGTTTGTTTTGGTTTGAATGGCTGAATCGGTAAGATGGACTAGCTGAATGGCTAAGTCAGATTTTTCTAGCTGATTGACTGAATAAGCAACTGAATGAAGTAAAAAAAAATTAAAAAAATATTAACTATTATATTAAGTAATATTAAATAAATTTACAACAATTTTGAATTTTTTCAAAGGGGTAAAATAATAAAGTTTTGTCATTCAGATGTTTCAGACATGTCAATTATCAAATAACTTTTTTCATTCAAATTCAGATTCAGATTCAGCTCATTCAGATTCAGATTCATTTAGTTTTTATCAAACACTCCCTTAGTGACTAAAAGAAATCTTAATGATTCAGTCATTATAACTGTTCTGAGTGAACAAATCTTAATGATCATCCCATCCTTAATGAATTATATATACTTAAGGAGTAGAAGAGTGAATATACTTCGAATCACTTAAAAATTCTTGTGCCATTTACTTACCACACTTATTTTGATATTGCATTACTTTCGGTACTCTACGTTTTCAATTCTATGATTTAATTCCACAATTGATTAGTAAATTTAGAGTTGAGATTTTCTTATAATATTTGAAAGGGTTTTCTAAACTATTATTCTGTTGTACATAAATCAACTAAATAACTTGTTTAATTAAAAGTTGGTAATAACTCTTTAAAATTAAAAAAAATTAAGGATCTATTTAACTCCCTTCTAGATCTCTTTGTACTTTTGGGAATAACAATTTTTAATTTAACACCAATTAAATTAAAAGGAAAATATATATACATTTAATATTGGAATAACCGAATAAGAGTGAATAAAATATAAAAAATTTCAGTGGATCAATAATATAATTTAATTAATCTTGAGAAAGCATGGAAAGTGACAATATAATCGGCTGTTTCTAGTGTGGGTGGGACTGGGATAGGCACTACTACCATAAGTTTCTTATAAAAATTTAGAATGAGATGTGAGCTTAGGCAATTTAATTTAATTAATCTCCTCAAAGCAAAGAAAATGGCATTATTTTAGGCGGGCTGTTTCTAGTGTGGGTGGATTAGGCACCGCCATAATTTCTTTCATATGTGAACACTGGTGGTATCGCCGGTAAAGTAGTAAAATTGTACTCCCTCCCTCCCCAAACAATGACTAAAAATATAAATATTTTTATCTTAAAAAGAATGAGATAAAATATATAAAATAGAGGGTTGCTAAATTATTTAGTGGGGTCTATTAATAAAAAAAATACTTTTTTTTTACTTTTTAATTCTTTTTTTTTATATTTTTATTTTTTTAATGTGTGCAAATTGTATTTTACTCATCATTTAGAGACAGAAAAAATATCGTTGTGCATTTATTTTTTTTTAATTTTTTTGAGGAAGTAGTGCAAATGATAATTCCAAATAAATGTCGAAAGACTCGTTAGAGATAAGAAATTATCCTTTAGAATGGCATGGGTCGTGACTTTTAATTTTTGGATAATGTTAAGGTTTTTAAATTTTTTTTGTCTAAAAAAATATCTCAAATAAATTACATTAATTGGGTAGATCTCATATGATTATTTATATTATAAATTATTATTAAAATATTTAATATCACGTCTGTTTAAGATCAAACATTTAACTCGCCTACACTTTTTGATGCAGGGTTGAGCTTTCATTATAATAAGGTTAAGGTTGGCGCGTGTCTAGTCTCAATTGCTTATGTTAGGGGCCTCAACACTAGTCCTAACTCATATATTCAAATGAAATTATTGCAATCAATATAACAGGGAAGTTTGCGCATTCATTATATACACAAACAAAGCATTTCATCAAATCCAAAACAACAATTATATTGATAGCATCCTATATTACATACACTACATTCAACATTAGACAAAATACAAAATTGAATAAAAATTAGAACAACCAACATATGATTGATAGATGATACAATCGATTTCTCCGTCGATTTCTTCTTTCTCCTTGCCAAACAGAAATGTGGAAATACATAGGCACACAACAAGGCTTGCTTCACAGTCCCTTCAAACATGCAAAACAGATAGAAAGAGCAACAAGCAGAAAACAACTGTAGACCAAATGTTACCGGAGGACAATGCAGCCGATTCGCTTTCATTATAGAAAGTGTAAGGATAAGGAGGTGAATACTGGCCACAACACCGACTCTGAGCAGGAGTTGCTGGTGGACAACCTAGAGAAGCTGCCGGAGGCGGTGGAGCACCGTATGCCGGATATTCCGATGGCGATTGCGGTGGCGGATGCGAATGAGGGTGGGTGCAGTCGGGATATTGGCAAATACTGCAGTTTGTACAAGTTTGTGGGTTCGGTGGAGATACACCATCTCCATAATTATCCTCTGGTTTTGCACAATTTATGGCAGAGACCAGAAGCAGGGGAATTGCTAGGAGGAGGAATATGAACTTTGGTGAAGACATTTTTCTCAGTTATTTACCTGGCAAAGTAAGTCTAGAGAAAAGAGGCAATTAAAGAGAAGGTAGATGGGTAGAACCATCTCTCATTTACACTCTTATATATGATCATATTTTTGGCATGAAAATCTTCACATAAATCAAAATCATGACACATAGCAAGCAATGTGGCAATTAAAGAGTTAATGTGAAAGTACTAGAAGATGACTTCTTTGCATGAATACCGCACGCAGCCAAAGTCACAAACTGATAGCCTATATGCATCAGCAAAGGAAAAATGGATCCAAATGGTTCTAACTCATCAAGTAGAACAAGTAACTATGCCGACAATCTAAATTTAGACGGTACACGTAAAATATAAGTTTATTAATGTCTGTGGTACATTATTTCCAGCAATGGGATTCAATCAATTTAATTACTTTATATTTATCTGCAGACTGCAGTAAGTATGATACGCATACAAAGAAAATGAACATTTTTAACATTATTTATTGTCGACATTACAAGCTATTATGCAGCAGTCTGTATATATATATATATCCCGTTTCAGTGCTGATTATCATCAGATGTTATTGACTGCTCCCAAATCCTGATTGTTGAAATACAAGTAACTCTTCTTACCAGAAGAGCCTGTTGTTGTAGGCACCGCAGAAAATCCAGTATAGCCATTATCTTTCTTTGCGGAGCAAACCTTGGCAATGTAATTGAATTGCTCATGTTTCAGAACAAAGGGTTGTGCTGCGTATTCTTCAAATGGCATCCACTGGAAGGAGGAAAATACAGGAACCATATTAAAAAAATTCAGCAATTATTAAAAGTAAAAACTGAGTATTACTTTTTCCAAATGTTCCTACTTTTATCTGCTAGTTAGAAAGCTCCATAAGATGGCAGCTATTTTAATGTATGCACAAACGAAAATCTTAAATATATAGCACAAAAAAAAAAGGATGGGACAAGATGGGGAGGGACTTAGAGATGATCACAGTAGCAAATGTGTCACAACCCGAAAATTTATAAGATATTGAATGATTAAAATAAAGGTTAAAGAATAAAATCTAGATGGGAATTAGAGGATTAATTAAAATTTTAAAGAACCTATATGGTTTGATTTGAATTTTTAAGCAATGTAAAGAAATTAAATGAGAATAATAGAAATTTTGAAAAGAAAGAAAGAGATTATGCATGTGGAAAATTTTATTAAGGAAATAAAATTCAAATGAAAAGATGCTATAAGAAAATGTGTATATGTATAGGTACGTATATATTTATATTTGTGCTATTTTAGCAAAAGGAATGATATAGGTAAATACCTTATGACTTATGTGGGACATGTGTGAGGTTAAGGAAATACATATATTGTAAATATGTATATTATATAAAGAGGATTAAAGAAAGCTTTGCAACCTAATGTTATAAATTAGGTATTGGAATTAAATAACCTAAAGGGTTATCTTTATTTAGTGGTCCTATAATTATATACTAGTGACATAATCTAAGAGATTTGTAGAACATATCTCAACCTATTAGTATTTTGTATGAATATGTGAGTAAATGAATATGAATATTATGTGTTTGTTTATATTTGTTTATTATATAAACAAATAAATTAGGAATGAAAAATTTAATAACTTAAGGGTTATGATATGGGAGAATAATAGTATTTAAAATATATATTAATCCTAAGAGATTTATTTTATACATCTCAATTAATTAATTTTATAACTTAATTAAAGCAAGTCTAATTGGGTTAAGAAATTAAATGTACATGAGTAAGGATTTAAATTATAATTAAGTGAATGGAAACCCTAATTAAATGATTAGGATAAGATAAAATCAAAAGTGTTGGACCTAACCTAATTTTTATGGCCCAACTATTTTAATTGGAAAGCCCAAAAGAATTAAACGAAAAAGCTCAATCTTTAGCCCAATTGTTAAGGGACTTTTTGGACATTTAATTAAGTAAATAAAGCATTAAAAAAAATTAAACCAAAAATGGGGAAAAGGAGGCCCAAAATTTCGGCCCAAAGGGGGGAGAAATGAGAGAGCATGTGATAAAATGATGATTACTTGTTTTGGTGGTTTAAGTAATTACCAACTCTCACCTAACCTCCTTAGGTGTCAATTTCTAATTTAACCAACACATTAAGCAAAGCTTGCAAGCAACACCTTAATCATTAAAAAGAGAAAGAAAGAAGATGGGGGAGATGTATATTAGATATACAAAACATATCTATACTTTTTTTTATCAAACAAAAATCCATTTCCTTTCTCTTTCATCTATTTCTCCAAGCTAGCTAAGAAAACTAGAGAGAGGCGAGAGAGAGGGAGAGTTCGACGGGAACAAGGGAGGAAGGGGAAGAGGATTTGATCTTCAAACTACTCAAGATTATCATCTACTTTGAAAGATTAAGAAATGCTAGTAAAAGATCAAGGTATAAAACACCTTTTATCTAAGTTATTTTTAGTTGTTTAAATCAAAACTTGGATTTATGTTCTTGAACTTCAAAACTTTAGATTTACATGATTTAGAGTGTGTTATGTGTAGATTTATCTCTTTTGAGTGTCAAAAGTTGGATCAAAAGAAAGAAAAGTGAAACTAGTTTCTTAAAAGTTAGAAAACCCTAACTTTTATGTACTTTGATTGTCTACTGTTTTAGATCTACACCTTCTTCTTACGATCAGTCAAAGAGGGGTGCTAGATGTATAAGTTATCTAGTAAACCCAAGTGGTAGCACTCAAAAATGTTGATTTTTCAAGCCGTAGTGGTTGTTTTGGTCGGAACAGTCCTGCCGACAAAAGAAGGAAACTAAACATGGGAAAAGTCCCCTGGCCAGTTTGGTCCAGGGGCATTTTCGTCACTTTTCTGTCTTTTCTGTACTTTAAAAATTCTGAGAAAATTTGGGGAGTTAATATGATAAGTTAACTGCATCCTGTCCAAAGATAGGAATTTTTGGATATATAGAATGAGAGTTATGAATTTTACGAGAAATGACTATTTTAAAACTAACTCGAATAACTCTTTGTGGGTAACTCCAAAAATTATGAAATTTTTACTGGAAGTATATATATACGGTCCGGCTCTAAAGCGAACCTTAAAGAGAGAACCAAAGACGAACCGTCGTCTTTGGTGTCTATGGCGACGGTTCGATCCACGCCATAGGCATGTAGTTTTTAGCGATGAGTCGAATCGTCGCCATATAGACACCAAAGACGACGGTTGCCTTTGGTTCGCTTTTTAAGGTTCACTTTAGAGCCTCTCCATATATATATATATATATATATATATATATATATATATATATATATATATATATATTTTTACATCCGCGTAGCATACGTTTGCTATGAGCACTGTGGAGCAAACAAGTTGCAGTCCGTTGATCCTTGCAATGAAAGGCTGAGATTAAATCATTTAACACCCTTACCGCTACAGTCAGAATGCGGCAACCCAATTTAAAAATAAATTATTGCGGTTACTAATATGTCCCTCGATTTATGTTGGAAAATATCATAACCGCGCCACACGAGCTCACGCGGCAAAGCCAATCACGAATCGCACTTGAATCGCAACAAAACTTACATAATTCCATAATTGCATAAATAAAAACATAGCTTACATAATACAACGTCTAGCAGTAAATAAAAACATAGCTTACATAATACAACTGAGCATAAATCAAAATTGAGAAGCTATTTTTTGGGCTCAAGAATTCCTAACACTCGATAGTGATTGCGTTTATCATGGTCGGTTTCAAAGCCACAAATTGCACATTTTCGATGAGGCTTCGAACCCACAATTTTCTCGAATGCACTCTTTAATCTTGATTGTTTTTATGACCCTTTGTTTGAGAAATAACGGGTGGCAAGAACTCGTCCTCAGCCGCGTTTTCCTCTGCATCTTCATCGTCATTATCATAGCCCATCACCGAGGTGTAACTCCAACAAAGGTAATCAATGTCATCGCTACCACTTCAAGAAGATTCTCATCCGGATCACACCGGTCAATCAACGCTTTTCCTCGTGCATTCAACTTAAGATGAGTTTTTGTATCCTCGAATCGAAAGCAAGCAACTTTACTAGCTAGCTCCTGACAATCACTCATCAAATGATTAAAACGCATTGCTTGATCTTGTTCAAAGTCGCAGCTTGTTGGGCTAAAGTGTAATTCTTCGACATCGGTTTTGTTCGCATTTCTTGTCCACCGAGTAAGAATCATGTCGCTTTCAAATTTGAGAAATACTCTTAGCCAAGAAATACCTCAAGATGTGCTCGCATAATTCACCGTAATGAGAAAATAATTGACAATTACATGTTATCGACTCCACACCGACGATCGCTGACGATTTCTTTATATCTTCCATTGTGCTTCAGCCAAGATCCGCTTTTATACAATCGTGATAAACTTTTATTTCGTGACCACACAACTCACTAATTTTACTAACATCAGACATCATGGAATCGATTTAATCGACGTTGAAAACGCCTAAAACAAACTCTTTGTGTACACCGAAAGCAAGAGATGACTTCCAAAGATGACCCGAGTACCATATTCCTTTTCCGATGTCAGGTTATGTAGTCGGCCTTCCTCTCTCTCGATAAACTGCTTTTTCTATAGCCTTCCGACTCAGCACTACAAATTCTTTCATGCCCATTGAAGCATCGACAAACTCATCAAAAAAAGTAATTCATGCTCTCGCTTCTTCCAAAGGGTTGTCATTCCCACAAGCAAAATATCTCTTTGATACGCTTAAAATCCATTTCTCTCAGACATCATACAAGCTTCTAATCCACTCATTGTTATACAATTCATAATTCCTCACTAGAATCGCTAACGCCTTCAAACTCCCCGATGGATGTTGAATTATACACACAATTGTTAAAATGGTCTTCAAGGATGGGTGCTCGTAATAAACATGATGCGCTTCTCGGAAACTTGTTGCTAATATGCCAAGAACACAATAAGTGATGAGTAGAAGGAGTACCTTAGCAATAAGATTACTCACGGCTTTGTCTTGGTCGCTGATGATGGTTATAGGTGTCTTGTAGTCCACGGCTTCGAGTCATGTCTCTAATACCCACACGAAAGTGTCCTCTATCTCATCCCTCAACAATGCAAATCCAAACAATATAGATCGAAAATGGTGGTCACCCCTAAATGGAACAAACACCATGCCATACTTATTTGTCCTCAGACGTCATCATCAAATGTCACAACATCTCCGAAATGTTGATACATCAATCTTGACGGACGTCAACCCACAAAATGTATGCTATATGATTTGTTTTGTCTGGTTCGACACGATAGAAAAATTACTCAAACTTCCGGATCCAAGTTTTTTCAAATAATCTACAAATAAATTTTGTGCATCATTTTCATCTGCAGAATCACGCCTTAAATCTCTCACCACATTCTAACATTAACATTAGAGAAAGGAACATTTTGCAACCCGCCACCCATCAGGCTCAAAACGCTCATCATCTTACTAGACCAATACCGCACTTATTTAAAGTGTCAATTAATTTTCTTGCAACCTAGTAATATTTCTATGTGTCTCGATCAAATCTACCTTGGTAGGGGTCACTAGTGATGATTGTGCTTTCAATTGAATAAATCGAAATACGCCAATTGTCTTCTTTCTTACTACGAACAACAAATATTCTAGCTTTGATAACGTATGTCCCATAGAGTCTCGCTACCTTGTTATTTTCTTTGCTACCATCTTCATCATCGTGCAAACTCTTTACGTAAGTTGGTGTACCGCTTTTTACAAACATACAACCTAGACGACACCTCATTAGTACCAGCATGTTTATGTCTAGTTGCAATTCTAATCTCAAAACCATTTTGTTTAACATACGACCTATAAAAAAATTCAACTTCTTCCAACTTAGAAAATATCTGACCAACGTATGGAATCATTTCAAATTTTCTAATTTCAACTTCACTTACAAACTCTGATTCATTTCCATAAATATCTAAACTAGCAACAGAATCTGAAGAACTTGATACAAACCTTTTATGAGCAGGTATGTTGTGAGTCATTCTGAAATAAGAAGGAAGAATCACCGGATCAGAACTCCAACTTGAATTTGAGAGTAAAAATGGATAACATCAACCAAATTATAAAATAGATGAAATAGCAGGGGGGAAAAATCGAGAGAAAACTGATGTTATGTAAGATCTGTGAAATGAGGAAGAAGCATGAGTTTTAAAACACTACACAGATCGCCGCCATGTGACCATCAAGCAGAGAGTCCGATTAATTAGTCAAAACCATAAAGTCGGATTGATTTGATTGGTCATAAAACTAAAAGCAAAAACCACCAAAAAGCAAAAACCAAAAGTGATTTGATTGTTCATAAAAACCAAAAGCAAAAACGCAAAAACCAAGCCCGCCGCCAATTCTGCTCTCAAGCAAGTGAGGAACTTAATATACTGTGAATGCATGTATTAAATAACAGGGTACGCTGGTCATTTCGCCCATTTTTAAAAAGTAGATCGCCACCATACCAGTAGCGCAGATTATATTCAGGTTTAATCCAAGCCTTCCATTATCCAGATCAACGATCATTAACTTGTTTGTTCCACGTTATTCTCATAAAGAACGATGCCATGAGATGTAAACCCATATATATATATATATATATATATATATATATATATATATATATATATGCGATCAAGAGCATTCCTTAAATAACATTCCTCCTTAAATAGAACTCCTTTAATAAAACTACGTCGTTTTGGAGTCTTTTAAAAGAGTGGTCCCACTTGCTTTCCCTTTATTTACAAAAATGTCACCCACGGCCCCACTTGTTTTTTAAAAAAGACTCTAAAACGACGTAGTTTTAATAAAGGAGTGCTATTTAAGGGGAATGCTCTTGATCCTTGCTCTATATATATATATCAGGAACGTACCCTGTAAATTTCAAAATTTTTAGACAAAGTTTCAATTTATGATAAATGTAAGAAGATCTGGCTGATTTGGACTATTTAAAAATAGTAAATGAATTTCAAAAATTTCAGAAAAAATATATGTTCATAAGGGAGACATATTCTGTCAAATCCCAGAAAAGAAATTTTTTTGGAACTGATTTAATATTTTTCATGGAAATGATTTAGTTATGAAAAAATGAATAAAATATGTTGTGTAATGTTGAAAATTAGGAAAATAGGATTTTATGGCTTGAAAACCCTAAATAGGGTATATGCAGATTTTTGAAGGGTATTTTGTTCAATGTTGATGAGATACTATGTTTATGGTATTTTAGAATAATTAAATGAATGAATTAGTAAATGATAAACAATTAAAATAAATTGTTTAATAAATGATTAAAATATTATTAGATGACTAATAATATTCGACTAAGATATTATTGGTATAATTAATAATATTGGACTAAAATATTATTAAATAATAATATTAGATGAGAGTTTAAAAGAAGAGTTAAGTTATTGAATAGACTATATTGAATAGTATGATGAATTGGAAATTTAATATGTTGAAAAGAATAATCCAGGTTGCTAGATTGGTCAATCCAGGTTGCTGAATTAGTGAATCCAGGTTGCTGGATTGTAAGACAGTTTGAATCCAGGTTGCTGAATTGGAGATTAGTAGGGGTGCTCATCGGTAAAAACCGAACCCAGCATCGAAAATTCAACCGAAATCTTTAAAATTACTCGAAAAGCAAGAACCAAACCTGCATCAATTACCTATTTTGCATGCTTCTGTCAAGATAAAATCTAGATCGCTTTTTTCTTTTGAGTATTATACCGCATGGTAATATATATAATTATTAATAATAATTAAATAATTTTTTTTATATATTAACAATTTTTTTTAAAACTAAGAAATCATTAACTATTAATAATAATTAATATATAAAATAAAACTACAAAACATTATTAATATATTTAAAAAAATTAATAAAACTAGTATTATATAGAAATTATTAATATATAAAAAAAATATTTAATATATAAACTACAAAACATTAATTATTAATTATTATATTATTAAATTTTGGTATTTTCAGTATTTCGGTTTTTACCGAATTCAAAAAAGTCATTACCGCTACCTAAGATCAAAAAGTGTTAAAATACCGAAAAAACTCAGATCA
This sequence comes from Panax ginseng, assembly GCA_020205605.1. Classification (NCBI taxonomy): domain Eukaryota; kingdom Viridiplantae; phylum Streptophyta; class Magnoliopsida; order Apiales; family Araliaceae; genus Panax; species Panax ginseng. The sequence continues at coordinate 97,220,131 of CM035144.1, read as the reverse complement.
AAAAAAACCTAAGATCACGGCAGATTCTAGATCAACCTGATTCGGTAAAAACACCGAAAATTTTGAGCACCCCTAGAGATTAGTTTGAATCCAGGTTGCTGGATTGGTCTATTCGGGTTGCTGAATTGGTCTATCCGGGTTGCTGGATTGGTATGTTTGAATAATCCAGATTACTGTATTAGTATTCGGCTTACTAGATTATAGAAAAGAACTTGTAATGTGAAAGATTAAAGTGTTAAATTATAATGTATATGATATAGTGATTGAAAATTTTTCAAAGGACGATAATAATACTGATGTTTTAAGGTGTTATCTAATATTTGATTATGTGGTTAAATGTTAAATAATTTATTTGTAGAGTAGTAATATTATGAGGTATAATATGATATGTTGATTGAAAAATCAATCTTAACAATGATAGTTCTTTACAATAAAGAGATTAAATTAGATTGCGTAGTAGTAATCAACGGTACAAGCAAGTTCCCTAACTCAAACTTGAGTTATTATTTCAAAGCATGTTAGTTGATAATTATTGTTGATTATTTTACATGATTATTGATTCGCACTTAGTGCATGTTGCATATGTTCATCAGGTATGAAAGGTTGATCACCTTCATTACCATAAGGTACAGTTAAATTTGCTCATGGTCATTGTTGACCACCCTACATTATTGGTTCAGACATCCAATTATTGAAGTTTTGATTCATGCTCTTTCACAATTACTATATTGTTGAAAAATTCAAAAACTTATTATTCATTTTCAATCATGATATGTTTCTTATATTTAAATTTGCTGGACAAAGTAGTTGCTCACTCTTGCTATATCATGATAACATTTTCAGATTAAGACGAAGGTTCGAGGAAAGATAGAGACAAGGATAAATTCCAAGAGTAGCTTATTATGCGTTAACTATTATGTTACCTTAAATAGGTTGATCATGTAAACCTTTTTAATTGTTTAAGGTATGTAATGAGTTAAGGTTGTAGGCCTTGGGGAAATGTTGTAGAATCATTTGAAATGAACAATGTATGTTTATATATTCCACGTTAGTTAGAGAATATGTAAGATGATGATGTATCGTGACGCACCAAGTCCGAGGTTCAAGGGAGGCGGATTTGGGGGCGCTACAAAATGAACAGTCCACTTTTCTTTCAAGGAACCAATACGATTTCATTAGAAAATAAAGAACTTGTAATACTCAATGTCTACCAGGAATTACCTGCGCTGCTTCGATCTCTGAATCCTGCTTTTGGATATCAAAAGAAAGTGGCCTCAACATGCACACAAAAAGTAAATCCGACTTGCCAAAAAATGACTTGTGACTTTGCCTGTAATCAAACATGCGAAACCTTTCTGAATGAAGATTAACACAAATTACACACATGTTTGGAAAGTGTAATTAACCAGTACACTTGTTACCTGATTGCAAGGAGTTCCACAAACTCTGTCTCAATCTGAAGAAAATTAACCAGTTTTAGATCCATAAGGACCATAACAAATAGCTTCTAAATCAAAGTTTGTCAAAAAAAAAATTCCCTATTTATTTTAGTAAATCAACTACACTAAAAAGATCACTTACTCCCGTCTCTTCTTTCACTTCTCTGATTGCAGCTGCACATACATCCTCACCCTTGTGACAGAGAAAAACAAACGCGCAAAGTTCATGATTAAAACAAAACCAACAATCTTATTAATCAATGAAACAGTAAAATTCAATCCACACACCTCGTCAACAGACCCAGTAGGAAATTTCCACACCCCCGTGCCTTTGAATCTGCCACTATTTTCTTGGACTACTAGAACCTACCAAATGAAACGACTTACAACTTCAAAAAACAAAATAGCATGAAATAGCGATGTACCAGCAGATGCTAATTTTTATTATAAACAGAACACGTGACAATTTAATTACTAATCGAAAGAAAATGTGACAATTTATAATGACTACAAAAGGAAGGAAATTATATTAAACCTCTCTATTGTTGTTCATGACAAAACCACCAACACCAACTCTATGGGAAGCATTTGCAGGGATAGTATGAGCAGTTCTGGGAATCCAATATACAAGCATCAAGTACGTTGGTTCGGCATGATGATACCAAAATCCTTCCTGCTCAAACAATAAAATCTTGACATAACAATGCTTTTATATTTCAAAATCAACTTAAGGTATTTTTTTTTTCTACCGTGTCCAGAAATTAAAAATTGAAGGATTTCTATTCCTACATTTGGAACTAATTATACTTACAAATTCCATATATTATAGACAAGTCAGTATGTATATATCATAGAAATACCAGCAGTACATAATAATACCATCAGAATTCAGAAAATTGTTGCTTTTTTTACCTTAAGAACAGCTTCAACAAGGTTTGCAAGTTTAACAGGTAACTTAATCCAAACACCCTTCTTTCCCTGCAAAAAAATATACTACTGGTAAAATAAATGAATATGGAGTGAGTGAGAAAGGACCTTGTAAATTAATTAGTCCTATTTTCATTTATGAAAATAGCATCTACATCCACTCAAAATTAAACTTATCCACTCCCGTCTTGTTAATAATTCACACATTTTGACAAATTTACCCTCGTAGTCAAGGGAGAGATTCAAATAAGCAACATCCCATCCCTTCCCTTCCTTAAAATCCCCTTTCCTCTTCATCTTCCTCACTGTATCTATTAGGTCAAAATTCACCTCAATACTCAATTTATATTTTCGTCAGTATTATGTTTTTTGGGCGAACTGATTTCTAAATAAAAACAAAATGTTTGTAAAAATTGGAGTAGGTAGGTAGGTACCTGTAGCCTCCAGTGAGATAATGATGCTCCAAGCAAAGTAGAAAAGACAGTTGAATCCATTGCCTCTATTTTCATCATGTCTACAATCACTCCTCCATGGGCATCATTAGTTGCATCCAGTACTACCGTATCATCGATATCAACCTGCTGATCGTCAACTGCTGGAACCACCTCCATTGACAGTATATCAATCTACACAAGTCTCTTCAACCTTAATTAATTAACACCTGATCCACTATAATTACTTTAATTTTTGCTTTGCTTTAGTGTATATATATCGGCCTAAATATGTATTAATGCCCTACACTTTTATTTTTATTTTTTTTCAATTTAGGATTGTCTTCTCAATTTTTTTAATTAGGGGATTAAATTTTTAATTTTTTTTCAACTTTAGAGATTATCTCTTCTCAATTTTTTAAATTAAGGTATTAAACTTTTTTAAAAAAAATTATTACGTTTATTTGATAGTGTCACATCATAAAATTAATAAAGTGACAATGACATGTGACTAAAAAATACTTATGTGTAATACTGAGTCTCATTTTAACATTTATTCAATTAATTTTTTGTAACAAAAAGGCTAGTAAATATAAGACCATTACTAATTTTTAATGACAATTTTACCCTTTTTGGTATAAAAATTAATTATATTGATTATTGATGATTATAAAATAAACTTAAAATTCGTGATATTAATCTATATTTAGGCCTTAATTTTTAAAGAAAAAGAGTTAAATTGTCATTATATTGATTATTGATAATTATGAAATAACAAGATTTTAATTAGTAGTACATTTATACATTTGAAAATATTTATCATTATATATATTAATTATTAATAATTTTTTAAGTTGAGTTTATAATGTATTAATTTTACTTTTAAAAAAATAATTAATAATAGTCTTATATTTATCCTTTTTTGTATAAAAATTAATGAAATAAATGTTAAAATGAGACTCAATATTATACATAAGCATTTTTTTAACCACGTCACTGACATGTCATCAATTTCTGACATGGTATTATCAATTAGACGAAATTAGAAAAAATAAAAAGTTTAATCCCCTAATTGAAAAAATTGAGAAAACAATCCCTAAAGTTGAATATATATATATAGAGTATATATATATATATATATATGTTATGGATCTTTATAGAGTATATACCATTAAAAACAAGAAGGAATAAGATGATTAGAAACTGAAAATCGATGTTCGCGCAAAATGAGGTTTGACTTATTAACAAGGGTTGAGAAAGTACAAGTTGCGGATACGTAATTGTAAACTCTAAATGTTGATTAATAAATCATGGTTTATAAACTCTAGGTAAAGCCAAACTCATTTTGATAAACGTCTATTATTAATAGATAATATATTTTTTATCGTCCACTAATAATAATAGCGAATGTCAATTTTCAGTTTCTAATTATGATCCTTTTTTTTTAATTTTTAATGGTATAAATGGTGTATGTCCTATAAGTACTCATAGTAAATATATGTTATGGATCATTCCCCTTATATATATATATATGAATATTATTTGCTAATAATATTCTTACAATACTAGTTGCAAACAAACATGTCACATGGGATTATTCATCTATATTAGTCGGACTCGTGTGCGGGTGTTGGGTACGGGTACGAATAGTGTCGGACGCGTGTAGTAAAAAAATAGAGGATTCGCGGATATGGATCCGAATTTGGACACAGGTGCGGGGATACGGTATGTTATTATGCTTTTTTAACAATAATGTTTCTAATTATACGACCAAGTTTTTTTGCTCTAGGGACTGAAGTGCAAAAATATAAAGAGACAGGGGCAGAAATAGAAAAAAACAAAACTACAGGGCTAATATGTAATTTTTCAGGGACTATTTTGAACTTTAAGAAAACCTAGGGGACTAAATTAAAAAACTTTAAAAACTATGGGGTACCTAATTGTAATTTTCCAGATCAGATCTGATCTCACTCCTCTCCTCTCTTCTTCTTATGTCGAGCGACTGCTTTTCTTCTTCCTCCTCGACAGACAGCTCTTCTTCTTCCTCATCTCGCGTCTCTTCTTCTTCTTCCTGAAACAAATAGATCCGGATTTACGTGGTAGAATCCCGTATGAATCCCTTTTAGACCAGAATCGTGTCGTGTCATGCCCAACACAGTACTCCACCAAAGATGGCGAGTCCGAGTAACACAGTTATTCATAGATAACTTAAAATAATTTCATATTATGTTTGTTTTGTCTAGAATTATTTAAAAGATTGGATAAAAATTTACCATTTGGACTATCATACCTTTACTACTAATAACAAATATATCATATTCTCATTAGTTTAAGTATAAATAGATATGATAAAATACATCGATCTTTTTAAACAAAGTTAAAAGTTAATTTTGTCCACAAATTTTTAGTCCTAAATAGTAGGGATTATAATACCTAATTGGACATTGTATTAAATTACCTCTATTTTCAAATTATTTTATTGTTCAAAAACTAATAGTCCTAACTTTATTTTTAAAAACAAATAAGAGACTTAAGATGAATAATCCAATTCCAAATATATATAATCCTTGCAAATAAAGATTAGAAATTTCTATCTAGCTATTAGAAACCCTTTTAACTACTCATAATCCATCTAAGGACCTAGACACCACTAATAGTAAATTAGGATGCTTTGGGAGCTTTCAAAGAAAGATAATCCCTAACAAATCAAACCCAATTACCAATAATTACAAACCAGAGAATAAATCAAAAGTAGAAGGTAGAAAAGACTATTTCTCGTGCATAGAAAAGTACTATATATATATATATATATATATATATATATATATATATATATATATATATATATATATAGGAGGCGGATCAATGGCACTAAGTTTTTACACAATTCTTTTACTCTTGGATTTGAACACTCTTAATGGCTAAAGATTAAGGCTGATTTTTTATTTATAACTAAATAAAAATAAAAACAAAACCTAGAGCTTTTCATCTTCATCTTTTTCACGTCTAAAACTTCAACCTGGAGTTGTCAAACTGTCACCATGATGGAGGAAGCCACCTATCTCTAGTATATTACCATAATCTTTGTGTGTGTGTGTGTGTGTGTGTGTGTATATATATATATCAGAAGAATGAAGGAATTCTAAAGTTTCAAAGCATACTAAAAGCACTCTAGAGAAATTCAACATCTCAAACTGCAGATTTGATGCAACACCGTTGTTTGCCACTGAAAATTTAAAGAAATTAGATGACGGTGCAAAGAAAGTTGGAACTCTCTTTCTAGAAGCTTGATTCGGATTTGCAATATATAATACAACTATACAAACATATGTCTAACATTATTTAATTATAAAATTAATAGTGTTAGAGATTATAATTCTTGAAAATTAAAACTCAGAATTATAATTCTTGTTCATGACTCAATTAGGAATAAGTTCAAACCAATGACTTTATAGATAAAAAATAAGTAAAATATTTCTTCTCTCTAACATAATAAACATTTCTTCTCTCTAATATATCAGATGATTAGAGAGACAAACATGTAGTTAATATTAAAAGTGTTATGATTGAATAATATTTACTCAACAAAATTAGCCAAAGTAAAAACAATAATTGGAGTACGTACGTACACAATTACTACAATATATATATATATATATATATATATATATGCGGAGCCAGGAATTTTTTCCACCCTGGGTTACCAAGTACCAACCATATACACAAGAAATTGTCCCACCAAGATCAATCATAAATTCAAAATATATATAAAGGTTACTTTGCCCAAAACATTGGCTAATTCACAAGTTTTAGCATAACAACCTCTTAGAGACAAAATTTCAAACACCTTGAAGGCGTACTCTAAAATCCCAGATTTCATAAGCATTTAGATGGAGCTTAGCCAAAAATTTCATCCTTATTACTCCAATTAGCATATATATAACCTCCCATCACATCAACAAAGCAATTTCAATACGTTATTAATCTCAAATTCACGAATTTAACAAGTATAAACTAAATTACCTCTTTGCTTGATGTTTTTACTTGAATCCTTGATTCAATTCTTGCTCCCAACTTGCTTTGATTGAATTCAATTCTTCATTTGAACAACAATTTGCTTCACTTCTACTTTAATTTCAGTACTTGATAACCTCAATTCCTTGAGAACTTGATGGAATTTTTAGCCCAATTTGTTGAATGCTTGCATTTTGGGTAGTATGGAGATATATAATCCAAGCAAAGAGAAAGAGGTTGGAACGGATGGAAAGTGAGGAACTGTCAAAAATTTCACCTGGGCTACAGCCCACTCTAGCCCAAATATGGCTCCGCCCCTATAATATATATAGAGAGAGTAGAAGCTGATCTTGTTAATTACTAATTCACAAAACTTGCTAAGGGGACATATCACATATATATGAGGCTATATATATATATATATATATATATATATATATATATATATATATATGAGAATTTATAGACAGGAAATAGTGAGGTATGGCCTTAATTTACAAAGAAATTGACCAAGCACCGAATACTTATCTAATACTACTTCTTCGTGGTACGTTCTTGGGCTTGAGAGCTGACCAATCAACCAAGGACGCGGTAGTAGGATCAATAAGAAATGCATGTCTTTTAAAATATAAGTCATGAATACTAATTTATTTGACCATGAGTTGCAAAAAGTTGAATTTATTTTCGGACCTATGCTTAGTAATTATCTTTTATGTGTACGTTGTTGTTGGAATATTTCATATGAAATTTTAAGAGTGTAAATGAGTTAATATATAAGTAGTGTAATTGTGTAAAGTCTCAACTTAATATGCTAACTTGTTGGGTAAAAAGGTGACCCTTCTTGTTGAGTCAGTCTACATTATTTACACTCACATTTGGCTCATGGTGGAGTAGTATTGGAGTCAAGCAAACTCTTGAAAGACTATTGTAATTAGATCTGGCAATATAATTGGTTAACTATTGGGTCAACCCATATTAACTAGAACTAAATGGGTTGGTTAATTATTTTATTTATTTAAGTTGGTTCAGGTTTGGAACCGTATTTTTTAAAAGAAATATAGGTCCAAACCGATTAACTATTTTTCGACCCATATTTCATTTCAAATCAAAATTAAAAGTTATTTCCATGCTAGATTCAGAAATTTTTAATTAAAAATAATAATATTCAGTGATTATGTATACATTCTCAACCTTACCGTCCATAAAAAAAAATTCAATGATTATGTATACAACTCCCACCCCACCTCACCCCACCCCACCTCACCTCACACCACCCCTCCACCTCTCAAAAAAATAATATTTATTGATTATGTATCTACCCCGCCCACCTCGCCCGCCACCACTCCACCACCACTCCCTCCCATCTCAAAAAAAAAATATGTATTGATTATGTATCCCCAAAAAAAAATATTTATTGATTATGTATACACACTCCCACCCTCACCCCCCAAAAAATATTTATTGATTATGTATACGCCCCCAACCTCCCAAAAAAAATAATATGTAGTGATTATTATACCCCCACCCCTAAAAAATAATTAATATTCAGTGATTATGTGTATACACACCCACCCCCTCTCCCACTCCCACTCCCACTCCCACTCCCACTCCCATTCCCATTCCCACTCCCACTTCCAAAAAAATATTCAATGAGTATGTATACAACTCTGCCCCCACTCAAAAAAATTAATATTAAGTCATTATATATACATTTCCCACCCTCAACCTCAAAAAAAATATTCAGTGATTACTTGATTATGTATACACCCCTGCCTCCCCACGCCCACCCCCAACTCCCAACCCAAACAAATAATATGTTTAGTGATTATGTATACATGATATATCTAATAATAATTTATTTAATTGAATCATAATAAAGATAAGTTTGAAAATTAAAATATGAGTCGACCTATATTTGAACCATAACTATATGGTTTCAACCCACACAACTCATATTAAAAATAGTTAATATGGTTTTTGTTCTTAAATGAAACCATAACCATATTTTGTAAACCAAAACCAACCCATAACTATATTTTATCAGGTCTAACTATAGATAATGTATGATATTTGTGAGGGATATTCAAATGAAATGTGAATATTGTTTCACATAAATTCCACATCAAAAAAATTCAAAACAATTTCCATAAGGAAATTAATAATATATATACACACACAAATTGGACGAATAAGCATCCAATAAATTGAAGCGTACGTACGTAAGGGGCAGTACCACACTTTTATGCATTTTTCCACCATTATTAATTTCAATATTGGTGACGAACTTAATCCATTTATAATGTAAGGAAATTGAAAAACCACGCGGAGGGAACATTACCTTAATTTGCTATCTTGGTTTTTACCAAGAAAATCATGTCATAATGGAGAACAATAGAGTACTAACAAGTTTTTACTGCTATACATGCAACTTCCTGGCAAAGAAGTGGAAATAAATCAACATGTATTTGGTTCTTAAATTTAGAATAAAATATGAATAATAAAAGAAAAAGAACACATATTTTTCATATTTAGAATTATTATTTGCTCAAAGGAATACCAAAATGGCTAAGGAAAGTGATGATCTCTACTCCTAGTTGTGTTCCGCCTCTCCGGTGATTGCTTAGCCTCGAAACACCTGCATATAATGCTATTTCGATGGTCAGGGGTGGAAACAAAAATTTACATCAAGAAGACCCAAATAACTAACTATGAAAACATTATATTACTAATATAATAATAAATTATATTGGCAAAAGTATAATATATATATATATATATATATATATATATATATATATATATATATATATACACGAACTGTTCTAATGAGATTAATCTCTCCATTAAAATGACACTCACATTTTTCAGGTTCTTAAAATTTATTTATAATTTAACTTATTGAAAGTGTGATTATTCTAATTTTATCGATTCCAGAAGTTCAATATATATATATATATATATATATATATATATATATATATATATATATATATATATATATATATAGCAGTCCGCTTCCTATGCGGATGAACACCTTTAACGACGAACAAAAATGTCTCTAAACCCGTCGCCATATGGTCTGAACCGGGATATAGCGATTGTTCTGAGTTATCGCAACGGTTCAGATCCTATAGCGACGAATTTAGCGACTGTTTTGTCCGTCGCTAAAGGCGGCATGCATGCGGACCACCTGCATAAGAAGCTTTTTGATATATATAATCAAATTAATATCTCCACTACTAACAATGATTACACAGTTGTGGTTATCGGATGAAGCCTCCGGTATAATTATTAGTAAGTGAGATAAAGAAAGATTATTAGAGTAATTTTAGTGTTTTCATGGATGAGAATGTTTAATCTTTTCAACGTAGTTAATGGTACTTTTATATATAAAACCAGATCACTCGTTTGGTCTCTTACCTTATGTTAGGGGTTGTTTGATTAATACTGAATGACTTAATGGCTGATTGATTAAGTTATTTAGTGCGTTTGTTTCGAAAAAAAATCATCTGAATGATTGAATCGGTCAATCATTTAGATGATTTGGACTAAATGGTCAAATCCTATTTTTTTGGCTGACTGACGGCTGAATGATTTTTTTAATTTTTTAATTTTTATAATATTAACTATTATATTAAATAAATTTACAATAATTTTGAATTTTTTCATAGGGATAAAATAATAAAAATTTGTTATTCAGATGTTTCGGACATGTCAATTATTAAACAGTTTTTTTCATTCAAATTCAGATTCAGATTTATTCAGTTTTTATCAAACACCCTCTTAATCTGTTTAATAATAAAATTTAAATTATTATATTTTAATTAAATTCTCTCTTTCACACCATTTATATAACTCATAAAAACCATTGCACCCATAACTTATTATCAATTTCTTTTTTTCTCCCACATTGTATATATCCTTATTTTCTCTAATATCTTTTCTCATCCATATTTCTTAGGTTTTATTCAAAAATTTTAATTTTTTTCTTAATCGCACACACATAATATGTGCCACTTAGACTAATTATAATAAAGTTAGACGATCGTGTAATAATTTCTGAATAAACTCTTGTTAACGTCAAGATCTGACTGCTCGTCAAATGACCTGACAACGAACAAAAAACATGCACAAAGAACAAACACCCACAATAAAAAGTGTTATGGTCGAGGCGTCGGAGGGTAGTTTCGGTGTGAGAATAAGTACATGACAGAAACATCAACAATGGAGGCACGTTAATGCTTAAATGCATAAATTAAACAAAAAGTCGTTACCTGTAACTTAAGGTACAGCCGTGCATTTATAGTTTACTCGCACCGCCTCAATACACCCGTCCCTGAATAGGAATATGACTCCTTATAATTGCAAATAATATATTTAGATAGGATTCAATTTTTTTAAGAATGGGAAGTCAAATAGAACAAAGATACTACAAGTCAACCGGGACTGTAGTTATTCTAGAATGTCAAGTCTCCTGACTGGAATATTTTGTCATGTAGCGTAGGTCCCACCAAATCATCCGAGCCCACAAAATCATACTCAATATTGCCCCCACTCTCTTATTATGAGAAACTTAAAATAAGAGAGTACATCAGTTAGTTAGGAAATAATATATCATGTTAAAAAAAAGTCCAACCAATATCCCAGCAAGTCACATATTTTTTATGTTTATGCCACCCATAGTCCGAAATTGATATGTCCCTGACTTCGGCACCCCAATGACTTTATACGGTCCCTCCCAGTTAGGTATAATTAAGTTCTCCTATATTCTGTAGATTTAGAAGCCTCAACCTCCCAAAGCATCAAATCGCCAACCTAAATCATTTACTGTCGAGTAGTTTGTTGCTGGTAGAAAACCAACCTTATCACCGCCAGATGTAAATAATAAACCATATCATCGTCAAATGTAAATAGCCAACCTTATCACCGCCGAATGTAAATAGTCAACATTATCAACGCTGAATCTTGAATCTCATTTAGCAAATCCAGATTGAGCCGAAACCTTTCATCATTGTACAACTCCCTATACTGACTAACTCGAAGAGACAAAGACCCGATCTCCACTGAAATGAGGGCATCGGTTCCATAATCCAACCGAAATGGAGAATCTCCTGTCTTTGTCCGAGGAGTAGTCTGATAAGCCCACAGAACACTAAGCAACTCTTCTGGCCAGCGACCCTTGGCTTTGTCTAATATTCTCTTGATACCATTATGTAAGGTCCAATTCGTTACCTCCACCTGACCATTACACTGAGGATGCGCCACAAATGTCGTTCGATGTTGGATATTCAGATCTGTAAAGAACTGGTTGAACTTGGCTCCAACAAATTGACGCCCATTGTCTGACACCAGAACCCTGGGAATGCCGAATCGAAAAACCACCGATTCCTTGAAGAACTTCAAACAATTGTGCTAAGTGATTGTCCGAAAAGGTTTTGTTTCCACCCACTTAGTCATGTAGTCCGTGACCACTAGCAAAGCTACATACACCATTGTGGGATCAATTGACCCCACTGAAAAAATAATTTCTTTATAATGTAAAATAAATTTTAAAAAATAAGTATTATGTATAAATTGACCCCACTAAAATTTTATAAATTTTCTATTATACGCGGTTAAATTGAAAATTTTATAACTTTGTCAATCAAATTTTAACCACATATGACTCACATCCTCTCAATATATGTATATATCTCTATAATATTTTAAACTAAATAGTAATCTAACTTATATTATTTTTAAAAATAATTAATGAATTAATTATGAATAATAGTGATTTAAAAAGTCTATTATGAGTCAATATAGTAGTGTATATATACCATATATTATTACTTATTATATTCTCATTGTAATATAGTATATATATATATACACACACATATGTGTGTGCGAGACCAGAAAGTACAAAAGTATTTAAAAATGGCTCGGGGGCACTGTCCCCGAACCCCGACCAAATTATTTATAACTTAGTAATAACTTTGACCCCACTGAAAATGATTTATGGCTTTGCAACTATCGATGTGACGCCCCCAAAATAGGTATACATCACCCATTCTGAGTCGCCAAATACATGGTACAGAATACAAATACAAACTTAAATATACAACATGAGCTGTGAGTTTTAATACAAATATTGTCTTCTGGCATTCAAAATCAAAATAAGTCCTCAATACATTTATTATCACACTATTTCACGTAATAGTGAGGACTACTAATGCAAACATCCGGACCGTCACTTCGTTCCCCGACTAGTCCCATCTATATTCTCATTTTCTGAAGAGAACAAATGAACAATGAAAGCAAAGGGTGAGCTCAACTAGCCCAATAAGAAATATTATGACTAAGATAATGCAGAATAAATTATCGTTAGCCTTCAACAGTGTTAAACTGATAGAATACAATAGACATCAAGTTTAACTGCAGCGGAACAAACAATCCATTAGAAGAGTCGTGTAGAGCATGATATCTACTATATTCTATGATTTAAAAGAATTAATCATCAATTTTATCAGTGAGACTCAGCTTAATAAATAATTCACATCATCGAATCACCCCTGCACTACGGCCAAAGATATTCATTAGTATCACGACCATAAATTATTCATGTACTACGGGCCAAGGATATTCGTGTTTTCATCAATGGTCATAATCATGCCAACAACTATCCATCAATGTACTATGAGCTAATGAGGACTCTTACCACATCATTTGTAACATTACGGTCATGATTATATCGAATAATCCCTGATCATAATCATACCAAGTCAATCTATGCACTACGGCCAAAGATGACTTTTATAATAATATAAGCATGAGGATGATGACAATGATATAAGAATTCAATTAAAAGAAAGTAAAGGATAAATTTTTAAAGATTTATAATTTAATTTATCCAAAATTCAATAGTGTTCAAATTGTCAACATGATACTGCTTTGTGGAGTAAAATTCAAGAATAATATTGTATCAAAAATGATTTGGACCGAAATGAAATTAATTTTTGTCATAAATAGTGCCCCGGGTGAATAGTACCTGATTGAATAATATCCCATGAATAGTAATTTGGGAATAGTACCCCGTGAATAGTACCGACATGAAAAAGTTAAAACTTATCAAGAATACTCATAATAATATTTTCATGAAAAGATACTAGATGAAGCACAAATATCAAGGATATTCTATTAATTTCATATAGTATAGAAGCCAAAACTTTAACAAAATAAGTGTAGAATTCGAAATCTGAAACGAAATAATATTACTTACATACTACATAGTATGTAAGAAAATATTATTTCTTACGAGTATTGAACAAAAATAACATCCCTTACCTTGAAAAAAAGAGTATTCCAACTGGTATAGCGGGGATATTCTTGAAGAAAACTTTCACTGTTTTTTACACTCAAAGTTTCTTAAAACTCTAAAGAAATACGCTCAATATTATAGAAGAAGAATTCTCTGATTCTGGTGGAATTTTCAATTCTAACTAAGCATCATATTTATAGAAGAATGGAAAGGATACTATTTGAATTTAATTTCTCACGGATCAACAGAAGAAATCACGGGCGAACGAATTCAGCGAATTCGTTGATTTTTTGATTTTTACTATTCATCACTGTGCAATAAAATATTCTAATAAATAAAAATTTTAAATAAAATATAACATATTCTATTTATAATCAAATAAAATAAAATTATTATAATATATATATATATATATATATATATATATATATATATATATATATATATATATATATATATATATATATATCATCCATTTTTTTCTCTCCCTCCCATGACTACACCTTTCTACCCCATCCCCGACTTTTTCTTTTCCCATATGTCATTATCATGTTTATATATATGTATATATAATAATAATAATAATAATAATAATAATAATAATAATAATAATAATAATAATAATAATAACAACACCAATAATACTCCCTCTCGTGAATGTTATAAGATTTCCTTCCCCCAATTTCATTTTTTTTTCACGTGGGCCCCACGTGTTCCCCTATCACCAACATGTCACCATCACAAGTGGGTCCCACTATACTATATATACTGAATAACTTTTTACCGATTATTTTGAAAAATGGGTAAATAGGGTCCATATAATAAGCAAAACTTACAACAAATATTTCATAAAATCCCTTCAATTTGTTCATCATTATTATAACTCACAATATTTAACAACCAGATCGTTCTCAGGAAAGAGGGGGTGTGACGCCCCCAAAATAGGTATACATCACCCATCTTGGGTCGCCAGAAAATACACTACTGACAACTTCATTTATACAACTGTCGTGCAAAATACGACGACAAGTATACTGTAAGTTTTAATACAAATGTATGTAACTCTCATGGTGCCTCGACCACAACCTTACAATGGTACGTTACATAAAAGTACAGTCAAAAACTGTTTTAGAAATTAAAATCTTTGGAAAGTGCTCAAGGAAATCTTCGTACATAGGAGGCCATGAATCTAAGTTATGATAGATATCATATGTCCAGAGAATTATTCTTGGTTGACCCAATAGACCCCAAAGAAAAGCGAGAAGATTACTATCATGTTCCTTCCAATGGTGAGTCTTCTCTTGACATATAACTATCTCCACTGTCTCCAAGTGAAAATTATATTTCAAATAAACTCCAAGATCATATAGGTGGTGCTCGTAGATATACTCAGCAAGTGGATGTACACAACCCTGTCTTATGATAACACGAGGTTGTATGTCATTAGACATCTTGTATGATAGTGGCAAAACACCCTTCCAAAGTTAGGTTCACCTCACCCTATTCGGTTCACCAAAATTAAATATCAAATGACGTATACAATACGACACACTTATCTAAAGTTCTCAATAAAATTATTTCCATACTATTTAGGGAGAACCTCAACAGCTATAAACTACCGTTTTATTCCCCTGTTATCCCCGCTTGACTCGACAACACTCTTATTACCTGAAAGGAATTGTGAAGCAAAAAGGGTGAGTACAACTAGCCTAGTAAAGAATATCATGACTAAAGATAATTAAATTATCAATAGCCTTCGTCAATAATAAATCAGAGATTTAGAACATATGGTAGATGATAAAACTTTTCAACCATAGTTGCAAGTGAACGAAGCAATCCATTAAAGAGTCAAATAGACCATCGTGTCTATTATCTTCTCCATGTTAAAAGTCCACCAATAATGTTTTATCCCTGTGACATCAATCAACAATTCCTGTCCACAATTATATGAATAACTCATAATTATAATTATGATTCTGAATTCCTTTTCGCACCGGTGACGAAGATAATTTTCATCACCTATCTTCACCAAACATCAAAAATCATGGTTATACCAAATCACAATTCCTCGCTTCATAAGCATACTAATAAATTCATCTTTGCTGACTACTACCAAAGATATACAACTCATATAACTAATAACTAACAGTTCATCTTTGCACTACAGGCCAAAGATATACAATCATAAAACCAATAATCTTTGAGACTCAAATTAATAGTATCACGACCACGAATTATCCATGCACTACGGGCCAAAGATATTCGTGTTTTCAATTACGGTTATGATTATACCGAATAATCCCTGGTCATAATCATACCAAGTCCATCTATGCACTACGGGCCAAAGATGACTTTTACCACATCATTTATAACATTACGGTCATGATTATACTGAATAATCTATGGTCATAATCATACCAAGTCCATCTATGCACGTAAGTCACAGATGACTTTCAACACAATATAAGCATGAGGATCATGACAACGATATAAAGAATGAATCAAATGAGATAAAAGATAAATATTAAACATTTATAATATAAATTATCCAGGGTTCAAGAATATCCCAATGTTATCAATCACTTAATAATCTCATAATCTAATATCATTAATATTATAACACTGTTTTAATTATTTCTTAAACTTATAAACAATTTATTTTAATTGTTTACACTTTACCAAATAATGCATTTAATCATTCAAAAATGCCATACTCATAAGATTTCATCACCAATGATCAAATCCCTCATCAAAAATCTGTATATACCCTATATAGGATTTCCAAGCCATAAAATCCTATTTTTCAACTTTGTTACTTCACATAACATATTTAACTTATTTACTCATAACTAGATCATTTTCATGAAAAATACTAAATCAAATTCCCAAAATATTTCTTTTACGGGATTTAGCGAAATAGTCCCATATTGAACATATATTTTTCTCGGAATTTTTAGAATTCATTTACTATTTTTCAAAAATCAATTTCTAATTAATTCCTTAAGAAATTAGCTACCTCAAGTTTAACTCCAGAAATTCCCAAATCTTGGCAGGATCTTACACATGTTAATGTGATCTTCCAGTTTAAATTTCATGGTCATCGGAGTTATAGAACTCCGGTTATATCGTTTTTCGTCGGAAAAACCTAAATATTGAAATAGTGATAAGTTGCTCATTTTAAGTCAGAATGAGCTCATTTTTGGACAGGAGGTGTGTTATACCATATATTTCCATGTCCCAAAAGGCTGGAATTTTTCTCATAAATTAAGTGGCCGAAAATGCCCTTTTAAATTTCTGGGCAGTAACTTTTTCATAATTTGCAGCTTTTGACTCCTTTGCTAAAATTAGTCCACACGAAAATCTACAACACCTTTTCCAGTGATTCCAACTATATAAGTTAGAAAACTCATAGATCTAACTCTAGAACTTGACCACACTCAAAAATTCGAAATATAATAGGAGATATGGTCAATTGAATTTCATGTTCCATTTTCACCAAAATCTGATTTTCAACCCTTTGTGATTTCTAAGAAACTTTCATGTTTTCACATAATAACCAACATAACTTATCATAACACTTACTAATACTATATATACCCATGATTTTCATCAGTCCAATGCTTTTATTATGACTTTCATCATAATCCACGTAAACAGATCATTTACACAATTTAATAAGGAATGAATACAAAAGATCATTCACTATGCATGTGGTAATCCACATAGGCAAGTGTTATTCCAATGAATAATAAAGAATGGAATAATCAAGAATTCACCATGCATGCGATAGATCGCACGATGCAAGTTATTCTCAATGTAATAATAAAGAATCGGAACCCGTCAAAGCGTAATAATTACCAAGCCATGAATATTCCAAATGAATAATAAATAATGGAACCGGTCATGCGTGAACGCATGAGATAGGATATTCGGCGAAATAATAAAGAATAGAATAATAGAATAATTTTACCATGTATGCAGTACTTCGCATAGACAGGTTATTCCAACATAATAATAAGGAATGTAATAGTAGAAGAATTTTACCATGTATAGGGTAGTCCGCGTATACAGGTTATTCCAACAGAATAATAAAGAATGGAATAACAGAAGTTCTCTTCATGAATACGAAAGAAATAATACCCCTTACCTTAGAAGAAACTGGATATAGGAGTAGTGAAGTAGCAGAATACTTTTCTTCTTTCTCTCTATAGTTTCTCTCTCTAGAGTTTCAGTGAATTCATAAGAAATAATGAAGGAATGAGCTTCTATTTATAGGAGAATGGACAGAATAGTAACTAATTCCTAAACGGTCCTAATTGATTTACTTTTAAATGGACGGTCCAGATTGGTTTACTATAAAATATTCTAATAAAACAAAATCTTTTAAATAAAATATAATATATTCTATTTATAATCTAATAAAACGAATAACTTTATAAAAGTATTACATTTTTATATAAAAAGATTTTATCTGAATACTATAGACACTATGCAAATACTATGCGTAATAAAATATAATATATTCTAATTATTGTCTAATAAAACAAATAACTTTATAAAAGTATTTTATTTTATATAAAAAGATTTTACTATGCAAAATACTATGCATAATAGAATATAATATATTCTATTTATAGTCTAATAAAATGAATAACTTTATAAAAGTATATTACATTTTATATAAAAAGCTTTTCTATTTTATTACATTAATAATACTAATAAAACAAAACTTCATCATCATTATTATAATTCACACTATTAATCAACTAGGTCGTTCCTAGAAAAGAGGGGGCTTTCCAATAAGGATTTCTCCCTATCAAGCAAATTAATTAGGTGACCAAACCTCTCCTCGATGTAACTTCTAGACATCGTTAATATTGCAAATAATAATATTAATAACTTTGTTATCTCAATTATTGATTTAATAATATATAAAATATCGAAAATAATTGAATCAAATCGGTGACTTCTCACGTAAGCATTAATAATCAATCAATCTGTGTATTATTATGCGACCACACGTATTTTAGCACCGATTATTTTATAACAACTTGCTTACTTTGAAAAATTTTCAAATGTCACCCTTAAGTTTAAACTTTTATCAATTTAACTATTTACCAAAATAAAAAAAAATTAAATACTTTTATTTCATAAAATTCGGGGTCTCACAAGGGACTTTCCGATAAAGATTTCTCCCTATTGGCCCGCAATTAGGTGACCAAACCTCTCCTTGACAGAACTTTCTAGACATCGTCAATATTACAAATAATAATATGAATAACTGTATCGTCTCAATTATTGATTTAATAATATATAAAATATTGACAATAATTGAATCAATTAACGTGAGATACTATGCAGTAATTACTGTAGCAATAATTGAACAAAACTGAGTGACTTCGCACGTAAGCATCCATAATCAATACCGTAGTCTACTATGCAACCACGCCAGACATCGTATTTTTTTACCACTGTATTTCAACAATTAATCTGTAAAACTTTTGCCGTTATTTTCTCAATTCGACAATAATTACATTGTGGGGTCCACTAATGATTGTGGCGCTGCATTTAATATTCCCCGATAAAATGAATATTCCCCGACCAATCGAATATTATATAACAACTTGCGTACTTTGCAAAATCTATAAATATTACCCACAACTATAATATTATATCAAATTCACTCCTTAATATTCAAAAATGATATTTATAGAAAATTCATCTTTATTCACAAAAGTTGGGGTCTTACAACCTCCCCTTCTTATGAAATTTTTCCCTCAAAATTAGGGTACATACCTGGTATGTCAAAGAGGTAAGGATATCTTGATTTCATTTTAGATTCTAATTCCCAGGTCATTTCCACAACATCGTGGTTTCTTCATAAAACTTTGACTTGAGGTATAACCTTGGAGCATAGAATATGTTCTTTCTTATCCAAGATTTTAACAGGAACCTCTTCATACATTAAATCTTCCGCTATTTCGTCCGGTTCTAACTCAATAATGTGGTTCGGGTCTTCCACATATTTACGTAACATGGATATATGAAAAACGTTATGAACGCGAGACATACTTGGCAGTAAAACGAGTCTATAGGCCACAGTTCCTACTCGGTCAAGGATTTTAAATGGGCCAATGAATCGAGGATTGAGTTTTCCTCTTTTTCCAAATCTCGTAACTCCCTTCCATGGAGCAACACGTAACAACACATGTTCTCCAACATTGAATTCCACGTCCTTCCGATGAAGATCAGCATAACTCTTTTGTCGATCTTGGTCAATCTATCAATAATTACCCAAATTGCATCTATGCCTTGAGAAACCTTGGGAAGACCAGTAACGAAATCCATGGTAATGTGCTCCCACTTCTATTCTGGAATTTCAAGTGGTTGTAATGGACCTTTTAGTACTTGATGCTCCGCCTTGACTCGTTGACAAGTTAAACACCTTGAGATAAACTCCACTATCTATCTCTTTATATTGCTCCACCAAAATATATATCGAAGATCACGATACATTTTGGTACTCCCAAGATGGATTGCAAATGGTGTGTTGTGCGCCTCCATCATGATTTTATACTTTTAAATCAGGGTCGTTAGGAACACAAAGTCTAGAGTTGACTCGTAGTATTCCTTCTTCATCGATTCTTGCTTCCGGAATAGCACCTTCTTGCACTTTCTTCCTCATACGCATCAGCTCCAGGTATTTAACTTGAACAACTTTAACTTTATTGATTAAAGTCGGCTCTACTCGTATGTTTGCCATTAAAACGTGGGTCCCTGGAGTCTTTAACTCTATATCCATCCTTTTCAAGTCATACAAAATGGGACTTTACGTTGACAATAACGCACTCGTACCTGCATATGGTCTTCTACTCAATGCGTCAGCTACCACGTTAGCTTTTCCAGGGTAGTATTGAATGGTATGATCATAATCTTTCAACAGTTCAAGCCAACGTCATTGCCGCATGTTGAGTTCTTTTTGAGTGAAGAAATATTTGAGGCTTTTATGATCCGTATAGATCTCCACTTTCTACCCATACGTAATGCCTCCAAATTTTAAGTCTGAAGATACAAAATGCCAACTCTAGATCATGAGTAGGATAATTCCTCTCATATTCTTTGAGTTGTCGAGAGGCATAGGCTATGACTTTCCCATGTTGCATGAGAACACATCCTAACCCTTTGCCTCAAGCATCACCAGTAGATGACAAATCCTCCGAGCCGATGGTATTGTCGAGCAGTCTTTGAAATAAGTCTTCTCTTGATTTCTTGAAAACTCTTCTCACATTCCTCGCTCCAACCGAATTTTGTATCTTTTCGAGTCAGCTGATAATGGAGTAGCGATTCAAGAAAACCCTTCTACAAATCTCCGATAATAACCAGCTAAGCCGAGAAAGCTACGTACTTCGGTCACTGATTTAGGTTGCTCCCAGCTTTGTATTGCTTCAATCTTCGCTAGGTCAACAGTTATTGTGACGCCCCCAAAATAGGTATACATCACCTATTCTGAGTCGCCAAATACATGGTACAAAATACAAATACAATCTTAAATATACAACATGAGCTGTGAGTTTTAATACAAATATTGTCTTCTAGAAAGTATTAAAACTCAAAATAAGTCCTTAATACATTTATTAACATACTATTTCATAGAATAGTGTGGACTACTAATGCTATCGTCTGGACCGTCACTCCGCTTCCCCGACTAGTCCTCGCTACGTTCTCATTTCACCGTGAGAAACAATGAAAGTAAAAGGTGAGCTCAACTAGCCCAATGAAATATTATGACTAAGATAATGCGAATAAATTATCATTAGCCTTCAACAATGTTAAACTAATAAAATACAATAGACATCGAGGTTTAATCTGCAAATGAACAAGCAATCCATTAAAAGAGTCAAGTAAAGAATAAAATCTACTATCTTTTATGATTTAAAAAGATTTTTCATCACTTTTATCAACGAGACTCGACAATAAATAAATCACATCATCCCTACACTACGGCCAATGATATTCATTAGTATCACAACCACAAATTATCCATACACTACGGGCCTAGGATATTCGTGTATTCATCAATGGTCATGATCATGCCAACAACGTCCATCAATGCACTACGGGCCAATGAGGACTTTTACCACATCATTTGTAACATTACTAGTTAATGATTATACCGAATAATCCACAGTCATAATCCTACCAAGTCCATCTATGCACTACAGGTCACAGATGAATTTTAACATAATATAAACATGAGAATGATGACAATGATATAAGAATTCAATAAAATAAGTTCAAGAATTAATTTATCCAGGAACCAATAACGTCCAAATTGTCGAACATGATATCGCTTTGTGGAGCAAAATTCAAGAATGCTCGTAAGAATATTTCCATGAAAAGATATCTTTGGATGAAGCGCAAATATCAAAGATATTCCACTAATTTCATGGAGTATAAAAGCCAAAACTTTAACCAATCGAGTATAATAAAGAATGGAATAACAAAAGAAATCACTGTGCATGCGATAGATCGCACAGGCGTGAGTTATTCCAATGAAATAATAAATAATGGAACGTGTCACGCGTAAACGCATACGAAAGTATATTCCAATAGGATAATAAATAATGGTACCGAATGTCATGCATAAACGCATGACGGGATATTCCAATGAGAATAATAAACAACGGAACCAGTCATGCGTAAAGCGTCTGAAACAGGATGTTCCAAATGAATAATAAAGAATAGAATAATGTAAGAATTTCACCACGTATGCAGATCTTACGTATGAACGAGTTATTCCAACATAATAATAAAGAATGGAATAACAGAAGAATTTTACCAAGTATGCGGTACTTACCATAGACAGGTTATTCCAACATAATAATAAAGAATGGAATAACAGAAGAATTTCACCAAGTATGCGGTACTTCGTATAGACAGGTTATTCCAACATAATAACAAAGAATGGAATAATAGAAGTTCTCTTCATGAAGACGAAAGAAAGAAATAATATCCCTTACCATAAAAGAAGAGTATTCCGACTGGTAGGGCGAGGATATTCTTGAAGAAAACTTGCACTACGCTCAAAGCTTCTTAAAACTCTAAAGAAATCGCTCAAGATTATAAAAGAATTCTCTGAACTTACGGTGTGGTTTTCAATTCTAACTAAGCATCCTATTTATAGGAAAAAGAAAGGATATCGTGTCTTTGCACTATGCAATAAAATATAATATATTCTATTTATAATCAAATAAAACAAAACTTTATAAAAAGTATTACGCTTTTATATAAAAGATTTTACTATCTGAAACCTTATACGAGCCTTATCTGAAACATTATGCATAATAAAATATAATATATTCTAATTATTGTCTAATAAAACAAATAACTTTATAAAAGTATTCTATTTTATATAAAAGATTTTACTATGCAAAACACTTTGCATAATAGAATATAATATATTCTAATTATTGTCTAATAAAACAAATAACTTTATAAAAGTATTCTGTTTTATATAAAAAGCTTTTCTGTTTTATTACATTAATAATACTAATAAAATAAAACTTCATCATCATTATTATTATTCACACCGTTAGCGAAGTATATACCTTATTTGATACCGGTTCTACCCATTCTTTTATTTCTCCTACTTGCGCTCAACGTTTAAATTTGACTCCGGAGAAATTGGACTTTGACTTATCTGTTGAAACTCCATTGGGAGAAACTTTGATTTATAAGTCTTGTTTAGTTCAAATCGGTACCCTCACATTACATGTCGATCTTAGTTCAAATCGGTACCCTCACATTACCTTATTTGATACCGGTTCTACCCATTCTTTTACCGTTAACGGTGTGAATAATAATAATGATGATGAAGTTTTGTTTTATTAGTATTATTAATGTAATAAAACAGAAATTTTTTTTATATAAAACAGAATACTTTTATAAAGTTATTCGTTTTATTAGGCTAATAGTAATTTTTTTTTTATATAAAACAGAATACTTTTATAAAGTTAATCGTTTTATTAGACAATAATTAGAATATATTATATTTTATTATGCATAGTGTTTGTATAGTAAAATCTTTTTAAAAGTTATTCGTTTTATTATATTATAAATAGAATATATTATATTTTATTGTAAACCAATCTGAATGATCTCAGTTTAAAAAAGTAAATCGATCCGGACCGTTCATGGATTGGTTCTTATTCAATCAATTCTTCTATAAATAGAAGCTCATTCCTTCATTATTTCTTACGAATTCACTTTGAAACTCTAGAGAGAGAAACCGTAGAGAATTATTCTTCTATCTTGAGCGTATTTCTTTAGCGTTTAAGAAAGCTTTTAGCGTGGTGCAAGTTTCTTCAAGATATCCCCACCTACCGTCGTAGTACTCTTCTTTATAAGGTAAGGGTATTATTTCATATTCATGAAGAGAACTTCATTATTCCATTCTTTATTATTCATTGGAATAACTCAGATACACCTGGTCTACCCTATACTTGGTGAAATTCTTCTATTATTCTATTATTTATTATTCTCTTTGGAATAACTGCATCTGCAAAAAGTACCGCATACATGGTGATTTCATTGTTATTCCATTCTTTATTATTCTCGTTGGAATATCACGCTTATGTGCGATACGCCGACCGGTTCCGTTATTTATTATTCTGTTGGAATAACCTGTCCATGCAAAGTACCGCATACATGGTGATTTCTTTTGTTATTCCATTCTTTATTATACTCAGTTGGTTAAAGTTTTGACTTTTATACTCCATGAAATTAGTGGAATATCCTTGATATTTGCGCTTCATCTAGTATCTTTTCATGGAAATATTCTTCCGAGCATTCTTGAATTTTACTCTACAAAGAAGTATCATGTTGAAATTTGGACGTTATTAGTTCCTGAATAAATTAATCCTTGAACTTATTTTATTGAATTCTTATATCATTGTCACCATCCTCATATTTATATTTTGTTGAAAGTCATATGTGGCCTGTAGTGCATTGATGGACTTGGTATGATTATGACCAGGGATTATTCGGTGTAATCATGACCGTAATGTTACAAATGATGTGGTAAAAGTCCTCATTGGCTGTGTGGTGCATTAATGGACCGATTGTTGGCATGATCATGACCATTAATGAATACACAAATATCCTTGGCCCGTAGTGCATGGATAAATTGTGATTGTGATACTAATGAATATCCTTGGCCGTAGTGCAGGGATGATGTGGATTATTTATTAAGCTGAGTCCCAACGATAAAAGTGATGAAAACCTTTTAAATCATAAAAGATAGTAGATTTTATTCTCTACTTGACTCTTTTAATGGATTGCATGTTCATTGCAGCTTAAACTTGATGTCTATTGTAATTTATCGGTTTAACATTGTTGAAGACTAATGATAATTTATTCTCGCATTATCTTAGTCATAATATTTCTTCTTGGGCTAGTTGAGCTCACCCTTTCTTTCACTATTCTCTTGTGAAATGAGAACGTGAATGGGACTAGTCGGGGAACGGAGTGATGGTCCAGATGATAGTATTAGTAGTCCTCACTATTCTGTTAAATAGTGTGACAATAAATATAATGAGGACTTATTCTGAGAGTGGATATTGTCTAGAAGACAATAGTTGTATTAAAACTCACAACTCTCTTGTTGTATATTAAAGATTGTATTTGTATTCTGTACCATGTATTTGGCGACTCAGAATAGGTGATGTATACCTATTTTGGGGGCGTCACACAGTTTATGAGAGATAAGATATTGACGTATCTCGGGTTTCAAACCTCTTAGAAACATTTGCGTCATTCTCTCCTCATTATCAACCAAATGGGATGCAAACTGGGATAACTCGGCAAACTTGGCTTTGTACTGCGACACGGTCATGTTGTTTTGTTCCAGTTTAATGAACTCTACCTCTTTCATGTGACGAATACTTTCAGGATAGTACTTGTCGTTGAACAGTTCTTGGAACTTCTCCCTAGACATCTTCAATCACGGCGGGTTGAGTATGCTTTCTGATTCCTACCAAGAATCACTGCCTCTGCATAATATGAAGGTGGCAAAGGGAACCTTTTGTTCCTCGGAGCATCCCAAGACATCAATTATCTTGTTGATCTGCTTTATCCACGTCTCCGACTTAAGTGGTTTTGGCTCTCCAAAAAACTCCGGTGGTCAGTTCCTTGAGCTGCTTAGCGGTGACCGTCTGAGAGTTGCCAGTGTTTCCACCTGCATTTTGGACAGGAGCCGCTCTTGCCTGATGTTGCATGAATTGCATAAAGCCTCTGAACATTCCATCGTTCATCATCTGGTCCGTGTTGTTGTTTGCCTGAGTATTGTCGCCTTCCTGATGCACATTATCCTGATTATTGATCTGTGGAGACTCAACGGTCTCCTGTGCTCCATTGATGTTCTCAACATTCTCGGATATCATTTTCAAATACTGCCATAAAACAAGGGTTAATTAACATATCACATATTATCCCTATACTCTGTGAGCCAATTAAATACCAAATAAACTTAGGTAGGTCATACTAGCGAAGGAATTCCCGCTTCTCCCTCCTAGTTCTTGTCTCACATCTTAGCCGGG
The DNA here is from genome assembly GCA_020205605.1 of Panax ginseng. Classification (NCBI taxonomy): domain Eukaryota; kingdom Viridiplantae; phylum Streptophyta; class Magnoliopsida; order Apiales; family Araliaceae; genus Panax; species Panax ginseng. The sequence continues at coordinate 97,193,424 of CM035144.1, read as the reverse complement.
GATTATATCCTAAGCTTTGATACTAACTGTGATGCCTCCAAAATAGGTATACATCACCTATTCTCGAGTCGTCAAATACATGGTACGTAAATACAAATACAATCTTAAATATACAACATGAAATGTGTGAGTTTTAATACAAATATTGTCTTCTGGCATGTATTAAAACTCAAAATAAGTTCTCAATACATTTATTAACACACTATTTCATAGAATAGTGAGGACTACTAATGCTATCGTTCGGGATAGTCACTCCGCTCCCCAGACTAGTCCCTCGCTACGTTCTCATTTCACAAGAGAACAATTAAAGTAAAATGGTGAGCTCAACTAGCCCAAGAAGAAATATTATGACTAAGATAATGCGAATAAATTATCATTAGCCTTCAACAATGTTAAACTGATAAAATACAATAGACATCAAGTTTAACTGCAGCGGAACAAGCAATCCATTAAAAGAGTCAAGTAGAAAATAAAATCTACTATCTTTTATGACTTAAAAAGGTTTTTTATCACTTTATCGCTGAGACTCAGCTTAATAAATAAACCACATCATCCCTACACTACGGCCAAAGATATTCATTAGTATCACAACCACAAATTATCTATGCACTAAGGGCCAAAGTTATTCGTGTATTCATCAATGGTCATGATCATGCCAACAACTGTCCATCAATGCTCTACTAATTACCAATGAGGACTTTTACCACATCATTTGTAACATTACGATTATAATTTGAATAATCCCTCGATCATAATCATACCAAGTCCATCTATGCACTATGGCCCATGTGATGACTTTCAACATAATATAAACATGAGAATGATGACAATGATATAAGAATTCAATAAAACAAGTTCAAGAATTAATTTATCCAGAACCAATAACGTCCAAATTGTCAACATGATCTTCGCTTTGGGAGCAAAATTCAAGAATGCTCGTAAGAATATTTCCATGAAAAGATCTTTGGATGAAGCGCAAATATCAAAGATATTCCACTAATTTCATGGAGTATAAAAGCCAAAACTTTAACCAACCGAGTATAATAAAGAATGGAATAACAATAGAAATCACCGGGCATGCGATAGATAGATCGCATGCATGCAGTTATTCCAATGAATAATAAATAATGGAACCAATCAAATGCGTAAATGCACGAGACGTAATTTTCCAATGAATAATAAATAATGGAACCCGGTCATGCGTAAACGCATGCACGTGATATTCCAATGAATAATAAACAACGAAACGGATCATGCGTAACGCATGCATGTGATGTTCCAACAAAATAATAAAGAATAGAATAACGGAAGAATTTTACCATGTATGCGGTGCTTGAGACAAGTTATTATTGCCTCTTTTATAGTTCTAATAAAAGAGCTCTAACTCATCTGCAAGCATACACGGTCAACAAGTAATCTGAGTAAGTAGAGTATCGATCCCACGAGAAAGTTGTTAAATTTAACTATCATTGCATCAATTAACTCACCAAATTTATATGCCTAGACTAATGACTAAAAGTGTTGAATTAAACTAATTGTGAATAACAACTGAAAATAAGAATACAAATGGAATAAATATAATCTGGAAATAATGGGACCCTAACTTCATTTAATATTTCATCTAATCGCCACTATCATGCAAGAAATGTTCACATATCACAGGAAAATAGTTGAGAGCACGAATAGAGTTATAACCATTTTTCAATGCACTATAACCTACTTACACAACATCTACAGATGTTAGACTCTATGTAATCACCAATACAACCAAAATCACTATATGTCTATATGAAATTGCAATAATATTGATTTTAAGCTCAAGCCCTTATTCTAGCTCATACGGTGAAATAGTATATGTCTATCTGGTTCACAAAATACGCAAGTCATATACAACAGCCCCATATTCGCATGTTATCATGATTACAATCCATACCTATATGTTCATTGTCAATTCCATACAAGTACTGAGACAAATGGTGATCAAGCATTCATGCATGTAAAACAACCATGACAGATATTCCATATGATATGCAAAACAATCCTAGCATTTAAATGTGCAACCAAACTACATATTAAAATCCATTAGAATCCCATAATAGAAATTAGTTCATGACTAAACCAAAAGCCATTATGGGATCAACCCTAAACATGATCAATAAACAAACAATTGAAATAAGAAAGATAGAACGATCAAACCCAATCGCTGAATAAAAATCAACGATCAACGTTTAAATCCTGATAGAAATCCAATAAACAATAATAAAAATCCACAATGGTAGATAATCCCAAGAAGAATTGGAGAAGTAGACGTTTTGGCTTCGTTCTACGTTGGAATCTCTCCCAAGGTGTAAACCCTAGTTTCTATACTGAAAATACGCTTAAAGTTATCAAGTTATTCGTCTAACACTAGTCAGAATCGTTTAAAAACCAATTACAATTCATTTAATTAAAAATTAAAATTAAAACAAAATTATAGCATCAACATCGCGTAATGCGGTAGCGCCTCTCCAACTTATGTCTCTGGCGCGATATCTAATGAAACGTCCGCCTGTCCACCAACCTCTTGCGCAAGCGCGCTCTACGTCTGCCCCTGACCACGATACACATCGAACTTGCGATCATCGAATCATCGTCTAGCTCATGGCAGGGCACTTTCATGCCTCGTCTTTTTGTTACGCTACATGACTTATCTTCTATAAGTTATGGTTACGGTTTTTGGCTTCTGCTTTCTTTTCTACTCTTCCATGCTTGATCCTCTTTCTTCATTGTACCTCCATGCCATGCACATCCCCGCCTGTGCCTTGCCTTAACGCATCCATTGGCCTCGTGCCCTCTAATACCACCAAAATCAAGCCGATTCCTGCACTTATTCACCAAAAGGAGTTGTAAGTAAATGCAATGCAAAATAACATGAAATTCAACTAAAACACAATAAAATGTACTTGAGATGGGCACAATTCGCATGAATTGGTATTCAATAAATAGGTAAAAATACCACTTATTAAATACCCCCAAACTTGACCTGTTGCTTGCCCTCAAGCAATGCATACTAATGAATAATGAAAATGCAACTACAAAAATATGCAACTACTCTATGATGCAAATTAGTCTCACATAATCCTCGCTATAATGTAATTTCATTAAATTACCTCAGTGAATCATCGAGATCCAAGAATATGATTTCAAACCAAACTATAGACATAATATCATACACTCAGATAATTCATGAATGCTATAGAGATGCTGTGTGTGTGTGTGGTGTTCACCAAAACTTGATCTAAGTAAAGGATACATATGCTACACTGCTCCAAACAGAAAATTATAGTCTAAAGAAAGATTCATGTATACTCATGCAACACAGATTGTTTCAATATATCGATGCAAACTAAGGTTCAATAATGGGCTTATTGCTTTATTTCTACTCACGAGGGCGATTTCCGCACTTTCTCGCGGTGTTTATTGCTATTTCACTTTTCTTTTTCTCTTTTTTTTATATATAATGAGTGCGTTTTATGCTCCATCTCACTTCCCATTTGCATTTAAATGAGTGCATTTTACGCTCCATCTCGTCCCAATAACAGGCATGCCCATGTGTTCCCAAAGTTTGAATGTCAATGTTTCAAATCTACATGCATGTTCCACATATTTCTCTTTTTACAACTACATGTTCTATCAAGCGGTCTGAACACACACTTCTTAAACCTACAAGTGATTGTGAACATATTAAATGCATCTGAAATCATTTAAACAAAGAACATAAATCTCATCGTGTAACACATTATATCTAAGTCATCTGTGCTATCCAACATACTCTAGAATCCTTCACAATTCACTATCATCATTGGCTAGGCAAGAATTTCTATTAAGCAAAAATATATGTGAGACATGCAACTAAAACATACTATCACAATCCATAATGAATAAAAATTAAAAAATTTCTGCAAAAATTTATCTAACACATAAACACTCAAAATTAAACTACGCATGCAATAATTAAATAACTAAACTACTATGCTATGAACCCCAATACCCCCAAACTTAAAATATTCAATGTCCCTATTGAATGAAGGTAAAGTGCACAAAAAACTCCCTTAATGATCGAAGCTTGACCACCCTCCCCGGGTGGTGAATCACAGTGGTGGATATGGCATCATGCGATTACCAAATCTGTGTAACACTCTAGCATTGTTCTTTGCTGCGCGAATGCTTCGGCCAAGGCCCTTGTGAGTTCCGGGGCAAACATTCCAAGATTGGCATACATGGCGTCGACTTTGCGCTCTGACCATCGAAGCTATCGATCGCTATGAACCGGGCGTGCTCGGGTGGATGGGTTGGCCTCATCGGGCTGAGGGGGCTACTAAGATGGCGCTGGGAAGGTGGGGTGGATGATAAAACCCAATCCTCGCGGGTGTGGTTCACCACCCGTCCACTCCTTGAACTTGGCGATTATGGCCGTAGTGATGTCATGGCTCAGTTTCTGCAGTTGCTTGTTATTCCACGGGACTCCCTATTGGATACAAAGTAGGGCTTCCACCGATGCATGCGGGATACTCCCAGTCATGTTCTCCCGCCAATAACGTAGCATGTTTTGATGAATTAAGTGGCCGACGTCGATATACTTGCCGGTGATAATGCCTCATAAAATGATCGCTCTCTCGGTAGGTACTTCATGCTTATGAGGGGACGAAATTAATTTGGTATAGATGAACAGATTCCATGCTTGGGCATAACGATTCAAGGAGGACGCTGGAAAAGATTGAGGCTCTGTCGTCCCTGGTTTATAATTCCATTTGGTTCCTGGGATGCACAAATCTAAAATTACTATGTCCAAGTCCGTCATCAAATGTGCACTTGTAACCCAATTCGCAGACCCAGTCGGTGGTGTATCAGTTATTCTAAACACTTATTTGATGGCTGAGGGACGAAAATCCACTTGCACTTGGCGAACCAGCGTTATCCCTCCTTTCAGCTCCATCTCCTTTGCGTTCGCGTAGAACTCCCGAACAACTCCCATGGGAATAGGCATAGGCATTGCAGCTAGGCTACCCCAGCCTCTTTCTCGCAGCATATTCCATAGGTGTCCATCTTTCTTATCAGGTTTAAATCCTCGTTCCTTCACACACGATTTCGTCAAGAGGTGGTAATAATCTTGCTGAGCTTCCTGGCTGATAAATTTTCTATGTTCCATGATATCTTCGTCGTGATCACTGGATGATGAGTCGGAGGATGAAGAGATGGAGATGGAACGTATCCTTTTTGGTCCCATGAGCAGATGATAGGTAGAGAATATAGATGCTCTGCTACAGATGAGAGTACCCCCAAACTTGCTTGTAACACTCCCCGCAAAAACCCTAGATTTATGCTAATGGAGAGAGAGCTGTGTATATGAGCGATGAAAAGAGTTGTATGATTATGGGAGAATAGAAGAATACACTTATATTATGGCACGTAAGAGACCAAGTAGACCACCACGCGAATTTTCATATATGGGTACATCACCGCGGTATGCCATGAAATAACTTTCCGGAATTATGAGCTCTCGACTTCCAAAGACCGCCTCTGCGATCGCATGCGATATAACTGCATGAATGTACACTGTGTACGCCCAATTTATATATTAGTGATGAGTACAATTAAAAACACCTACATGAACAAGAATGCACCACAAATTATTCATCAGGCATGGAATAGAATTGATTTAACTACTACTCTACTAAAGGAAAGTAAGAGTGAAAATAATGGGTTGCCTCCCATCCAGCGCTAAGTTATAGTCAATTAGCTTGACTGTCTCTGAATCTCATGTCGACAAGAGAATTGCGGTGATGGTCTGTCTGTCCACCTCGCTACCAAAGTAATGCTTCAATTGCTGGCCATTTACTTTAAAAGGCTTGTCTGGAAACTGATCATATACTTCAATTGCACTATGCAGAAAGACATTCTTCACTGGAAATGGACCTGACCATCTCGATTTCGGTTTTCCGAGAAAAAGTTGAAGTCTGGAATTATAGAGCAAAACCCTTTGTCTCGGTTTAAATGTCCTTTCGATGATCTTTCGGTCATGCCAATTCTTCACTTTCTCCTTGTACAACTTCGAATTCTCATATGCCTGTAATCTAAATTCATCTAACTCATTGAGCTGGAGTAGACGTTTCTCCCCTGCAAATGTCAAATCAAAATTGAGTTTCCATATTACCCAATATGCTTTATGCTCTAGCTCCATAGGGAGGTGACAGGCTTTGCCATACACGAGTTGAAAAGGCAACATGCCTAACGGAGTTTTGTATGCTGTTCGATAAGCCCATATGGCATCATCTAACTTCAACGACCAGTCCTTCTGTGTGGGATTCATAACTTTTTCCAGGATTCTTTTTACTTCGCGATTTGACACTTCAGCTTGACCATTTGTTTGCGGGTGATATGCTGTAGCAATGCGATGATTCATCCTATACTTAGCCAAAGAAGGTCAGAAATTTGTTCGCGAAAATGACTGCCTTCATCACTAATGATAGCCCTTGGGGTCCCAAACCTCGTGAAAATGCTTTTGTGTAGAAATCTGAGTACGACCTTGGCATCATTAGTCGGAAGAGCTACAACTTCAACCCATTTTGAGACATAGTCCATCATGCGAGCAAGATGTAGAGATTTCCACAGGGGCGAGGATTAAGGGTCCCATGAAATCAATCCCCATACATCAAAAATTTCTACTTCGAGGATTGTATTCAACGACATTTCATTTCTTTTAGAGATGTTGCCCACTCGCTGACATCTATCACACCGCTGGACAAAATTATATGCATCCTTGAAAATTGTTGGCGATAGAATCCGACAGTAGCACTCTAGGCCATTGTTAGATTCTCCACCGTAGTGACCTCCATACACCGTAGAAATGACACTCTTGCAAAATCTCCTCGGTCTCGCTTATATGGAATACACCTTACGATCACTTGATCGAACCTTTATTTAAACAAGTATGGCTCATCCCATATATACCATTTGACATCGTGCAAAAATTTCTTCTTTTGATAACCCACCAAGTCAGAAGGTACCATTTTACTTACCAGATAATTTGCGTAGTCTGCGAACCATGGCACTTCACCTTTCACCACAAACAACTGCTCATCTGGAAAGGAATCGTTGATCAGAACTTTGTTGTTTACTTCCCTGTCCGGATTCTTGAGTCGCGATAAGTGATCCGCCACTTGGTTTTCAGTCCCCTTTCTGTCCTTGATTTCCAAATTAAATTCCTGCAATAATAAAATCCATCTAATCAACCGAGGTTTTGCATCCTTCTTTGCCATTAAATGTCGAATCACCGCGTGATCCGTATACACTATCACCTTTGTGCCAATCAGGTATGCTCGAAACTTATCAAAGGCATATACCACTGCCAATAGTTCTTTCTCTGTGGTGGTATAGTTCAATTGTGCATCCGTTAGGGTCTTGCTGGCATAATAAATCACATGAAATATCTTTTCTTTCCATTTGCCCCAAAAGCGGCTCCTCGGTAGGCGTAATCACTGGCATCACACATTAATTCAAATGGCAAAGTCCAATCTGGTGTAGTAATCACTGGTGCTGAAATAAGTTTCCTCTTCAAGTGTTCAAATGCTGACATACAGGCTTCATCAAAGTTGAACTGTGCATCCTTCTCCAATAGATTGCATAGCGGTTTAGTTATTTTGGAGAAATCCTTAATGAATCTGCGGTAGAAACCAACATGTCCCAGAAAACTACGAACTCCTTTTACTGAAGTGGGTGGTGACAAGTGCTCAATAGTTGCCAACTTCGCCTTATCCACCTCAAGTCCCGTTTTTGAAACTTTGTGTCCCAATATGATTCCTTCTTGTACCATGAAGTGACATTTTTCCCAGTTTAGCACTAAGTTCGTTTCAACACATCTTTTCAAAACCATAACCAGATTTTCAAGGCATAGGTCAAATGAGTCCCCGAAGACTGAGAAATCATCCATAAATACCTCCACATTCTGTTCCACCATGTCTGAAAATATAGCCATCATGCATCTCTGAAACGTGGCTGGCGCATTGCATAGTCCGAAAGACATCCTTCTGAAAGCAAAAGTGTCGTACGGACATGTGAAGGTAGTCTTTTCCTGGTCTTCTGGAGCTATCATAATTTGATTGTAGCCTGAATATCCGTCCAGAAGGCAATAATACTCATGACCTACTAACCTGTCCAACATCTGATCAATGAATGGGAGTGGGAAATGATCTTTCCTCGTAGCTTTGTTGAGCTTGCGGTAATCCATGCAAACTCTCCACCCTGTTACTGTTCGTGTTGGAATTAACTCATTATTCTCATTGGTCACGACTGTCATACCACCCTTTTTCTAACACACTTTGTCTTTGGGATCACCCATGAACCGTGCGAGATCGGATAAATTATTCCTGCATCTAGCCATTTCAGCACCTCCTTCTTAACCACTTCTTTCATTATCGGATTAAGCCTCCGTTGTTTCTCAACTATTGACTTGCTACCATCTTCCATCAGGATCTTGTGCATGCAATAGGAAGAAATTGATCCTTTGATATCTGCTATAGTCCATCCAATAGGCGACTTGAACTATCAAGCACTTTCGTAGCAATTTTCCTCCCGACAAGATGTTAGTGCGGATCGATAATCACGGGTAATTTTGAATCTGAACTTAAAATGCATACGAGATGTTACAGGAGTGGTTTTAACTCCAACTCTGGAGGTGACTCAAGAGATGACTTTAACTTTTCTGAGGCTTCCCCAACTGTTGTCAATGGCTCTGCAGGTAATCTAATTCTCCTGAATTGTGAGGCTGTACCCAGATATTGCACAGATTCATTGAATTCCTCATCCTCCACATTTGAACTCTCATTAGAGATATTCTTCAAAGGTTAATAGTCTGCAAAACTCTGCACCTCATTCTTTGCAATCCGATCCACCAAATCAACGAGAGAACATTCTTCTTCATCTTTGGGAACTTCATGGCTTTGAAGGCGTTGAAGGTGACCTCCCGATCTGAACGCAGCAGTGGAGCTCCCTTTCTGCACATCTATCAAAGTCTTGCCCCAAGCTAAGAATGGTCTCCCTAGTATGATTGGTATACTTTTGTCCTCTTCATAGTCTAGAATGATGAAGTCAGCCGAAAAAATGAACTTGTCCACCTTTACCAACACATCTTCAACAATTCCCCATGGATATGTGATGGATCTGTCGACTAGTCAGTAGTGATATGTTAAATCGGTCTTGGGCCGTAATCCCAACTGATTAAACACTGACAAGGGCATCAAGTTTATACTTGCCCCCAGATCACATAAACACTTGCTAAAGTTCATTTTCCCAATGGTGCACGGAATTGTGAAGCTGCCCGTATCTTTCATCTTTGGAGGTAATTTCTGTTGGAGCACTGCACTGCATTCCTCTATCAAGGCTACCGTTTCAAACTCGTCTAATCTCCTCTTCCTTGATAATATACCTTTCATGAACTTTGCGTAGCTCGACATTTGTTCCAATGCCTCGACGAATGGTATGTTGATCTGCAGTTTTTTGAATACCTCCAGAAACTTACTGAACTGTTTGTCTTCCTTTTGCTTAACTAACCTCTGCGGATATGGTACTTGAGGGTGCATTGGTTGTCTTGGACTCTTGACCTTCTCTCCTACGAACACGCCTTGTTCTTCTCTTCCTCTTTGAACCTCAAATTTTTTAACTTTTCTTCATCACCATCCAATCGTTTCTACCTCGCCTGGCCAGCATGATGTCCCTTTGTAACTCACGCAGCGCGCATGCGACTTACCGATGTCATCAAGTCTTTCCCAGATCTCAATGTGATTGCTTGACACTGCTCCTTCCCGTCTCTTCTAGGATTTGTCTTTGTGTTACTTGGCAATGCACCCTGGGGCCTATTATTAAGCATGCTTGCCATCTGCCCCATCTGCGTCTCCAAATTCTTGATAGCCACTACTTGGCTTTTAATCATGGCTTCAGTGTTTGCCATGTATTTCAACATCAACTCCTCCATCTCTGATTTCTTCTCTGCGGGTGTGTGCACTGGGCGGGCGTGGTGTTAATGGTTGTTGAGAAAATCCGGTGGAAATGGTGGTTTTTATTGCAAACCGTGGTTGAGATAGTGCGTGGTTGAAAATCGATGTTGTTGTTGTCCTTGGTTATTTGACCAACTAATGTTCGGATGATTGCGGTTGTTGGGGTGGTATGTGTTCGGGAATTGACCTTGGTCTTTTCTGTAGTTGCTCACATACTGTACTGACTCTGAGCTGATGGCACACTGATTCGTGGAGTGTGACCCCACAAAAAGCTCACAAACGAAGGCAACTGTTTTCGCTTTGCTCTCTGCCAAAGTATTTATCTTCTTAGCCATAGCTTCCATCTATGCCGACAACTGAGTAATGGCATCAACCTCCAACACACCTGCAACCTTGTCTTTGTGGCATCCGGTATGAGGATTACGATAATCATTCGCACCAGAGTCTCGATAAAGCGTATAGGCCTCGTCATAGCTCTTTGCCCACAATGCCCTCCTGCAATTTGCATCCATAATCGGTCCTCGACTTCCATCCTAACCCATTGTAAAAGGAATTTATCACCATCCACCGCATCTGGTGATGCGGACATTTTCCGAAAACATCTCTTTGTAACGCTCCCATGCCTCATATAAGGACTCGCCTTTGCTTTTTGCTCGAGGCGAGAGATAGCCGTCCTCATCTTTGCGCCTTAGCCATTGGGAAAAACTTGGCTAAGAATTTCATGCTAGAAGTCCTCCCATGTGGTTATTGACCACGACGGCAAAAAGTAACCAACTTCTAGCCTTATCTCTCAATGAAAATGGGAATAGCCGTAGTCTGATGGCATCCTCCGTCACACCGTTGTATCTAAATGTGTCGCAGATCTCTATGAAACTCAATAAGTGCTCATTCGGATCATCTGTGCAGCACCCCCCAAATCGAATCGAGTTCGCACCATTTGAATAGTGCCGAGTTTGATCTCAAAGGTGTTGGATGCTATCGCCGGTCTGACTATGCTAGACTGTAATCCGTTTATGTTCGGCATGGAATATTCCCTTAGAGCCCGATGCTCTTTTTTGTGCTCAATTC